>OZ018321.1:2935245-3585573 GCA_963969495.1 Ceratothoa steindachneri | reverse complement strand
CAAGAAAATTTAATCATTTTTTTGAAATGACAGACTTAGTCTCGTTGAAGGTAAGGTTGTGGAACCAGGCAGCCTCTTGAAATTTCATCAAGTTCTCATCGTGTTCCAGCTGGGTTTTCTCTGCCACGACAATATTGTCCACATAAGCATAAGTTCCATGCATATCGTGTTGCTTGATGATGTTGTAAATTGTCCTTTGGAAGCAAGCAACGCCGTTCGTAATCCCGAATGGCACTCTGCGAAATTGATATAGCTTGCCATTCGCTTCAAAAGCGGTATATGGCTTGTCCTCTTCCTGTATAGGTATCTGGTGATAAGCACTTTTCAAGTCCAGTGAACTATAGTACTTGTAATGAGACAGTTCCGTGACAAAGTCGTCTATTCTTGGAAGAAGGTACGCATCCAAACGAGTGAATCTATTAATGGTCTGTCCATAGTCAACAACTAATCTCTTTCGGTGGCTCTCATTCGACAAAACAAGAATTTGCGCCTTCCATGGAGATGTGCTCTCCTCAATATCACCATCATATAGCATCTTGTTAATTTCATACCTTATGAACTTCTTATCATCATCCCCAAACCTCTGAGATTTTGTTGCAACGGGTTTGCAATGAGGAGCAAGACTTGAAAAGAGACAAGGTCTATCCACCAAAGCAGACAGTACACTGCAAGTGGCAGGGTTGGAGATAGTTAGATCTTTTTTGGATCCGCCAAACTCTACAGTAACATTAGCGTGCTGGCTCATAAAGTCATGACCAAGAATGACATCACAGCACAGAAAGCCTTGTATTGTAGTAGCACTCACCCTTCAAATTTATGTCAACCGTGCAGCGTCCCTTCACAGGATACGTGAGTGACGAATAGGCCATAGATACGCTTCCAGTCGCTGGAACAACCTTCAACTTGTGTTTCTTTGCATAGCTATGTGAGATGAAAGATTCAGAGCTTCCTATGTCGATAGAGCCGTCGATTCATTATTACCAACTAAAACATACACAGTAGCTCGCCGTAGTAGTCCCGGGAAAGAAGCAGAGATTACGGCCAGTGTAGAAGAGTGAGTGGTTGCAGAAGTAGAAAATGTAGTAGACCGGCACACCTTAGCAAATTGCCCCTGCTTATTACACTTATGACAAGCGACGTTTCTGGCAGGGCATTGATCACGATTGTCACGGGTACCACCACAGAAATAGCATCGGGACTTTAAATTGGCAGCAGCACAGGTCTTTTCAGCAGAATAAGCAGTTTCAGATGTTGCAGCAGCACACGTCCCATCATCGGTGCGAGCAGGCTCGGATATCGCAGCAGCACTTACGTCAGAGACAGTATAACGAGAATAAGATTCTGAGGTCTTCTGAGCAACATCGAGTGCCTTGGCTTGATTAACAGCCGTACTTAGGTCCAAAGTTCTGTTTTCAAGCAATCGATGCCTGGTTGTATGAGAGAGCAAGCAATTGATGAAAGAATCCCATATGTAATCATCCCGATTCTGTGAAGCAGTAGCAGCCTTAAAGTTACAATCCTTGCTGAGCACTTGAAGCCCTTGTAGATACTCATCTATTTCTCCCCTTCATGCTGCCTACGAGTAGCCAATAAATGTCTCGTGAACACTGCATTTTTTAGCTTGACATAGAGGTCTTTGAGAAGATCTATAGCTGAATCATAGATAGTACATTCTGTAATGTATCCATATACGTTTGGAGAGACAAAATTTATCAATGTATCCAGCTTGTTAGAATTAAGGCTTAGGATGGATTCCAGGAATGCAGAGAAAGTACGAGTCCATGGATTCCATTCTCGTGCAGCAGTAGGCAAGTTGGAGGATGATACATCTAGGTGTTCAAGTCTCACGAATTTATCCATCTTTAGATCAGACGCAGCTTGTTTTTATTTTTTATGAAACTATGATAGGGCTCCCACTATTTATTTAAAACACCAGTATAGCCTTTGGATCGGCACTGGCGAGCTTGTTAGTTGAATAAATTGTGGTCATCATAATAAAGCGTCAAAACCTTTCTCTAGGCTTTATTCAACTAACAAAACATCAATGCAGTCTGAAAATAAAAGAGAAACAATATAAGTAAGCATACCCATTCTAATTAGGTTAATAAGCACAATTAGGATAAGTAAACAAAATAATGTAGTGTAACCCATTAGGCAATTATTCATATAAGGTTACATGAAGCTTAGATCGCCACATGGAAGCTCGGTGGATTTTGCAAATCCTAAAAGTTGCTATGTGTGCAAATTAAGGAAATAATATGTCAAGTCTAATAAATAAAGAACCAAATAGAATTAGGAAATGGAATATATATATATATATATATATATATATATATATATATATATATATATATATATATATATATATATATATATATATATATATATATATTAAGTAAAAACACAAATAACAATATATAGAATTAATTAATACTATCTAGTGTAATTTTGAAAAATGATAGAAAGAGCTGAAGTTATAACATAAACTGACGTGAATATCAAAAATTAAAGGTAACTGGAGTAAACAATAAAATAACCTATTATATTAAATTATTAAAAAAAAACAAAAACCCAAAACGAAAACAAATTAGAATGAATTAAACAGAGTATAGTGTATGGTTATCAATGTGATTTATCTTCGGTTAATAAATCAGCCTAGTTAGCGTTTCGAAAACCATACCCATAAATTTTGTTTGATCGAAGATGTCTGCCGTTAGCTTTAGGCCTAATGCGACAGCGAAGTAAATTTTTGAATATGACTTGGGCTTTAAGAAAGACAATTACACAAATATAAATATATTTATAAAAATCAACGAATGTACAGAAATAAGTAGGTTAAGTAATTATGGTGAATAATATGGTGAAACAATATAGAGTGAATAATAGAGTAAATAATAACAAACAAACAAACAAACGACTTTATTGCGGATTTCGGTGATCCATAAAAAAATAAAAATACATTACAATTTTGAAGTATAAAATTTCGATATTACTTATCCAAAAGGCACCAAAAGATTATATTTACCTTAACAACTAAAATTACCACTATCTTACTGCTAATACTTATTTACCTATTTAAATGAACTGTCAATCTACTAATATTTAATATTGCCGGATTAATGCAATGGGCAATATTTATCATGTGAGTAGTAATTTCAGAAAGATACCTACAGTCTGAGTGAAAAATACCAGACACAATTTTATTTGAGCTGCTTTCTAACCTATTTAAAAAAACAATTACAAGTTTTCTGATTACTTCTTTAGGCGAAGGTATATTTCTACATACATACATCGGACTAGCTCTACAATACTTAGGTTCACCGCACAGAATTCTGAGACAATTGTTATAAGCAACAATAAATCTACTATGGGTAGCGTTTGTATAATTCCACCATAGATGAGCTGCGTAAACTGACTCACAATGAGACCTAAACAGTTTAATTTTTACACTTTCAGTACAATGTCCGAAATGTCTTTTAATCATGTTACTTTGTCTATACAGCTTGTTACGCTGGCGTTCTATATCTGATGTGTCTTTGAGATCATCACTAATTATATTCCCTAAATACTTTATATTGCTCACTATTGGAATTGTATCATTACCTAGCTTAAAACTATCATATTTACAACATTTAAGAAATTTAGACTTAAAAACTAGCAACGCAGTTTTAGAACTATTAAATTTGATATCATTTTTTATCCCAAAATCATTACAAACGTTAATTAATTTATTTAGACCACTTGCAGATGGTGCAATTAGTGCAATGTCATCTGCATAAATAAAATGATTCGTTTTTGCATTACCTATTATACAACCTACTTTAATTCTGCCTAATTCTATGGATAAATCATTTATATACATACAGAATAGGTAAGGAGAAAGAATTCCTCCCTGTCGAACACCATTACTTACGGTAAAGAAGTCAGATATGGTATTTGACCATCTTACACACATTTTTTGAGTAGCATACCAGTAACTAATTATTCTTATAATATATGATGGAACATTAAATTTACTTAACTTATCTATTAGAACTCTGTGATTTACTCTGTCAAAAGCCTTTGACGCATCCAAAAAACAGGAATATATATTGCTATTAAGACTATTATATTTCAATATCATTTCTTTTAATGAGTAAATACACATATCTGTACCATGATTTTTCTTAAATCCAAATTGGTTGTCCGTTGTTAAGATAAATGATTCTATTCTACTAAGTATGATTCTTTCTAAAATTTTACGTCAGGATTTGCCCTGAGCAAATTGAAAGGGAGGAATTAACGCAAGTGCAAACGTGCTTCAAATGCTACAAGCTAAATGAGCACACAACCAAATCCTGCACCAAAACTGAACCCATCTTTTCCATCTGTAGCGAGACCGGTCACATCTGGCGTGACTGCAAGAGCACAATAAAGCGTTGCATTAACTGCAACGGAGACCACGCCGCCATGGCGATGTCATGCCCGGCAAAAAAGACTGCCATCAAAAAGCAGCAGCTGATGAAAAAAAGTGAGGAAGAAGCTCGGGCAAACCGAACTTATGCGAAAGTGGCGAAGGCCGCAGTAGGAGAAACAGCATCGCAGCGCACCTACCTTAAGGTAGAAAGCGAGCAGTCTACGAAAATCATGTGCTGCATCTACTATGCGTACATCACAAACCTGACTAACCCCGGTACCTTCAAACAGGAGCTCAATCAGATGCTCAGGAACAATGGCATGGATGAGATGTGGTTCCCCGAGAACCCACGCTCGGAGGAAGTCCTTCGCATCCAAATGCAGCCCCCACTAACAAAGACCGCCGCTCAAAAGACAAAAAATCTTCCCGCTACCCCTAAACCAACCCAAGTAGTTCCCGAAAAAAACGGTCCCTCAAGCGCACCCGCCATTACTGCTCCCGAGGTGAACTCCCCTAAAGGAGCAAAAAGTAAACACAGACACTGTAGCCGCTCCAGAAAATCACCCCTCCGTCAGAGGGGCAGGTCAACATCTTCAACAAAGGAAGGCAAGCATGCCTACCTCGGGAAGAAAATAGACCTTAAAATATACACTACAAACGACGTCCCATTCCCCCTACACAGGACTGACAAAGACGTAAGTGATGGAATCACCACGGGGAGATACAAGTGGGAATACTCCGAGGACCTACCAGAGAAGGTCGTCGAAGAGGCCCTCATCCTCGGAATGGTGCGACTTGACCTAGATGCATTTGTAACCATTTCAAACTCGGAATTTAAGTAGAAGAGATCCGGCAGGTGCCGACCTCCCCCAGCTAGCCCCCCCCCCCCCCCCCCCAAGACAAATAAATAGGAACGCTTAAACTGACTAACAGGATCGATAGAAAAGTAAGGCTGTAGCCCTATCAGCACTACAGGTGCTGAAAGGAACGTAACGAAGAATGTCCATGGAGCTGGTACAAGAGGGCCTAAGGATGCGAATATGAGAGTACCGGGTGAGCTCTCTGTCAAAAAATAGAGCAAGGAAACAGTGCGAATCCACCACTTTCGAGGCGAACCACATTTAGAGACACGTCCGGGTCATGGTGGACTCGACGATGGAGGCAGAAGTTTACTACCTTATTCTTGTACGTCCTTGTACAACTTACAAAAACATCAGAGAACCAATTAGACTAGCGAGTGTTCTCCTCTGGTGGACATCTTGTCCTTGGCCGACATGCTGCCATCAGTGCAGCGAATAACCAGAAAGCGTTGAAGCCTCCTCTTCTTATGAGAGGAGCGTAGGGAATGAACCCGCTTCTCTTCTCTCATCCAAAGTTTTAGTTGTTTTTTCATTGTGGTAGCCTACTTGGCCATAAGGTGTTGTACACAACACACTCTACTACTAGGCTATATTAAAAAAAAATAACAAAGAATAAATAATAATATGTAACTAACAAATAACAACGATAAAAAATAACGAGAAAAAGCAAAAAGACAAGAAGGAAGCATGCTCCAGCGTCGTTAGTAGGCCCGCCTCCCCTCGGCGCGGGAACATGCGACCTATAAAAAGAAACACAGAGAAAGGGTCAAATAAAGTGCAGGCCAGCTTCCTCCAAAAATTCGTAAAGTCCACAAGTCAGTGTGCACGAACTCGTCCCGAGTAAAAGTGGTAGCGACCCGGCTCTCTCCGTACCGGGACAGTTAACGTGCGCGAAGATCACTCAGACTGGGACATTCAATGAGAATGTGAGGACCAGTCTAGGGGAAAATGCAGTCGTCCCATTGAGGCGCAGGCGAGTGCTGGGATTCGGAGACGACAGAAAGCAACCTGAACCGACGCGGCATTAGAGCTTAGGTGCATGGGAACTTTAGCTTCCCCTGGACTGTCTCCCATCTTCTTTGCCAAGCAGCCCAGAGAGCTGCCCGTATTTCTGCCATGTAGTCAGTGTGAGGAATAGCGAAAGTCTGGTCTGGTGGCCCAGTCCTCGCGGACTCTTTGGAACCCTCATCGGCGCCCTCATTCCCCGCAATTCCTGCATGTCCAGGAACCCAGCAAAATATAATCTTGACATCCGCCCGGCTCGCGAACCAAGGTATGTGGAGATTCCAATGGATTCGAGAGTACTCAGGGCGCTGTGTGAGTCGTTATAAATCACAATGAGGTCTGCGAACGGCACGTCGCATAACCTCGCGTACCGAGCGGGGTATTGCAACCAGCTCGTCCGTGAAGACAGACGCAGCGTCTGGCAGAGCCCCGCTGACTTCAAACAGAGGGGATACGGCGTGGAAGCCGACCCCCTCTTGTGACTTGGAGTCATCCGTATACACTGGCACGGTTCCAGCATGACACAAGGTCCGCTCCAAAAAAGCCGAACGCAATACTTCCGGCGCTGTATTAGATTTGAGAGCAGAGGCGTGGCGACAAATGGTCAAAGGTGGTACCCTCCGTTGTAGCGCCCTGGGCCGAACGAGAGGCGCTGCCGGCCCGAGAGCTATACCTAGCTCTCGATGGCATAGGCACCGTCGAGATCAGCTTCGGATGCAGTGAGACCTGTTGGCGACTGAGGGAGGCGCCAGGTTCGTGCGTACAGGAGAATAATGCAATGTGCACGGCACGAGCGAGTGATATCTCCCCCATCATCGGCATTAGGCTGTAAATGGGGGAAATACGGAAGGCCTAGCTCTGAAGAGATGCAGGGGCCGTCTTCAAAAAGAAGAACCTCAAGGGAATGGCCGTACGCTTTCCGGCGACAGAACTACGGGCGCTGTTGGCCGGACAATGTGCTGAAGGCGCTGTGGCCTTCGAAGACTTATCGGGGGATGGTTTGGCTCACCATGCGATTCTTTTTTCCCTCCACCTCGAAACATTATGCGAGCGGGAAGGCTTCAGAGGCTAGGGTCGCTCTTTTGGGGGATCTACCGTCTCCGAGCCACCCAGCCTACCACTGGGTGTGGGCGAAAGAGCCGAAGCTCCTTTAGTGCTGTCCTCCTTTCGGGAACAGCTTTAAGAACCTCAGAAGATGGCGCCATAACCATTTTAGTCCATTCTAGTCCTCGACTCTAGTCGCTTAGTAAATTTTGGAAGTCGAATTGGATATTTTCGTCAATATTTCAATATTGTATCTTCCAGAAACTTTGAAATTTCGAGTAGTAAATCATATTCAAGGTTATTAGAATAGTCTAAGAACGTGCCCCTGACAGAATTTTCGAATGACCGATATCTAGCTCGATTAAATCTTATTAAATTCCAATGCCTACCGCAGGTTACCCAGTATTTAATTCATTTAAGTACATAGTCCCCAAATCTTTGGGGATTTTAAAAGACAAAAAGATCACACTAATTTTGGTAGTGAAACAGTCGATAGTTCTCCACTAATATGAGCTATCCGATCGGGTTACGCTCACTTACCGAAGCGACTGTAGGGGTGCGAAGATGTATCAGAGAAAATTTTTTCCCAATACAACTATGCTCCAGGGCAAACACGCTTCTTACAACTCGACCAGGTCACTCATCACGCAACGCTTGCGATTAAACAAAGTGATATTCACTTCCACGTTTGCAAGAGTTTCATTTCGTTCACTTTCGTTGAATTATAATCGCTCGAAGCAATTTCTCAACACTCGCCGAACGTCAAAAATGATCTAGAATTCAGTCACAAAAATCTATCAAAATTAGGAGCGACCAATCTTCAACGACAGGAATTTTAAATGTTCCAACTGTACTCGGCAACCATCATTCGTCTGTTATTTCAGCGCCATTAATCCTTTATTCTGCATCCCTTTCAAAGTTAGATACTTTCTAGTATGGGTAATCTGCTAGCTTTCCTATTTAACACTATCGATGCACTAAAAGGGAGGGAGATAAATTTAACAGAAAACAGGAGAAAGGAAAACATAGAGGTACAGAAACAAACAAAACAAATAAAAATGTGAAAGGAAAATAAATATGGAAAATTTAACGAAAAGAGAATAAAAAATGAGTGAGAAGATATAAGTAACAAGAAAACCAGATAAGAGTGAAATAATAAATGTATAAGTATGCTCAGAAGAGTGTATAGAAAAGAGAAGGAAACGATGAGACAAGATAATAATATCTCCAGTCCCCTGGACCCCTTTAAAATATAGACTCCTAGATACCCTCTATCCTCTCCTTTTAATACTTCTATGCATTGAAGCACTGGAGAATGTAAACCAATGTTTCCTATCTACACCTGCTTATGTTTTCAACCTCTGAGTGAACCTACATTTCCCCCACAATATAAATCTATTCAATACAAATGAACATAGTGAAAGTATACCGTGTGCCCACGTGTAGTACCACAAGTTTCGCCACTAGGTAGTTAGAACAACCAAAGAATGAAACCAGATATTATATCAGGTATACATTGCGCACCAGCCAAACAGGTATTGTGCGTGGGTGGAAGGAGTTGCGACACTCTTGTATCCCTGGAAGGTGTTTAGAGGTCTCCCCCCTCACCCAATATGATTTCTTGAAGGCAAATAACTAAAGTGAAAGGTGAGAAAGCAAGCCACCGCCTCTCCCCAACATGTGTTAGCCCAAAGATCTGGTGAAACATCGAGTCCACTCCTTCCATTGCCTCGAAACGCCCGACTGACGAGGCACTCTTGTGGCTTGCGCTAGCTAGTCATCTGCAATAGGGCGTCCATTTTATACCCCCAAGCAGCTTTGGGCAGAAGTAAGGAAACTGGGGTCCTCTTACTGGTGCTCTCCTTTTGGGGTGGACTTGTATTTGACCAAAGTTCACCTCTACCTTCCTGTACTTTTGCTTCCTTCCATTATAAGGACTATGAGGAGTGTGGCCGATTTGTATTCTTCAAAGCGCTCATGCGATGGAGAGATGGACCCGTGGTATAGTCACGAGCAGTAATTGTGCCCTTTAATCAGAAAGCCAGAAGAGGACGAGGCTCGGTGTAGTTAGAACCCGCAGAATTGTTCAGACTGAAATGAAAGAGCCAGAAAATGGTGTGTTTTTTAAGTTTGGGGTCATATTTCCCTGGCTACCCGAGAAGAGACTATTTATGCACCCTAAACGGCTAGGACTTCCTTTTCAAACGAATAAGTAGCCCAATACTTTGAACAAACGAGGTAATTCATTGAAATTTATCTACTTGACACCCAGTACACCACCCAATGATCGAGTTTTCGTCTCTTACAATATTTATGAACCTCACACTGTATCAGTTTACTGGGTTAAATTTAAATACCATGAATGCATCCCGCTCCTCTTCTCACTCAAAAAATATGAAGGGGCAGCGCCCAAGGTGAAAGTAGTTAATTCGACCGCCACCGATCATCTTATCTGAAATGAGCCATCAATCGGGAGGCTCTCCCCGTGTACACCCATCCATTATTCATTTTGATCTTGCCAGCAACTCAACTAACAGCTTTATTTTGTCTGTGCGTGTGGGGGTAAGGGTCATATTATCTTTTCAATAAATGACATTATCTTCTTTCCAGGCACACAATATGTTTTATAAGAATTTCTACGTAAAAAATAGGCGACAGTAGAGGAAGAATGGTATGCCTCTTCGTGTATCTTAAGGAAGAGAGAAAATGTTGCAAATAATCTACTCTGAATTCGATGTTGCATTGCTCCGTCTGAAGGAGCAATACGATAGATATACGTCTGCCATACAGACAAAAATCTCGACCAAATACTCAGACAAGAGTCATGCATGAAGCACGCCTAAATCGGACTGGTAGCAAGAACTCCTAATGTAACCTCAAAGATGACATAAAACGGGTACTTCAATACGAAAAGAGCAAACAGGCACCTACAGACGATGCTAAATCAGTCAATGATTCAAAGGCTAGGGCTAGAATTCCCCTCTTTCATCAGAGGCAATTTGGTATCAATACCCGATATCTGTCTGTTGAATTTAACAATCCATTCAATTAGGACGTGAATTCCATGAGCGTTTCAGTTAGTGATTGCATAGCCTCTTTGCTAGCGATTAACAGGCTACCTATAAACATGCTATCTAAAAATCGAAGGCCTACTACTTGGCCCATTTGGGGAGATATAAGGAGATCTAAGGGAATATGTACCAAACTCATTCAATGAAGCGCGCTGGAAGAATAAGTCGAAGAGCTACACACAATTAAAGACACGTTGCTAAGCTCAGATAAAGAAACAATCCCTTGAAGAACTTATAGAACTATCCAGATAATCAGATTGTATGCTAAAATATGATTTCAGAATGGATACGTAGAAATAGATCATCCAGAAAATTATACACCGAAATAAGACGGAAAAAGAGAAATTACGGCAATGACATTAAATACACATAGCGAAAAATGAAACGACGAAATGGACAAAGGACGAAAGATTACCCCCCCCCCAAACAAAACAAAAACAACAACAACAAAAAACAAAAAAAACAGTGGGAAATTAATTAAAAGAATGAATGATATGCCAGCTAAAGAAAAGATAAGAATCTTAAATGAAAGAGAAAATATATTGGAAGTTGAAGCAGAGGTTGAAAAAATATTCAGAGAACAGTGGTTAAATATTGTTTGTTTTAGCAAAGAAGAAAACGAAAAGTTCGACCTATGTTTTGAAATTAGAATTATCGAAAAACATCGGAAAAATAATTGAACAAACACATTCACACCTCTTTGTCCAAATAACCAGAAATGCCAACGAGGTAACCGACGCTATCCTCACGACAGAAGAGCTTATGAGAGTGATAAGCAGATTCAAACAATATGCGCTATGAACATGAGAATCTATGATAAAATATTACATAGAAGTGCCAAATAACATCTTGGAATGGCCAACAAATGTTTCCAATGCATGCCTGAAAACGGGCTACTTCCCCGACGAAAATGATCTACATTTCTAAACCTGAAAAATCAAGTTAGATACCATATTACTGGTCCCTTTTTTCATAAGGTATATGAAAAAATCCCTCGAAACGCCGACTCACGTGACAGTTCGAGGAAAATAATCTTTACAATGAGTGCCACTTTGGTTTTTGTAAAGACAAACACGTAAAGGACATTGTGCCTGATAGTGGACAAATTGGCGAATGCAAAAGAGATAAAGCGAGAGTAGACATCTCCTGTCGGGACGTGTCTAAAGCTTTGGACAATGTCTGGCAGATGGCTATTTATTACAAGATACTTCAATCAAAAAGGCTTAAACAATGACTTAGAAATCAATCTGCAAAAAGGCGATAGATACATGATAGTTTATGGACATACCACACCATAAAGGAGAACGATTTAACCTTGAAGCAGGTCTTATCTAAGGTGGCTCCCCTCGCCCAAATCCCTACTCTGCCTACACCGCGATTTTACACCTGGGGGAATGAGCGCGCCGATGAGGGCGCCATAGAGTCCGCGAGTACTGGGCGACCAGACCAGCGTTTCGCTCTTCCTCACACCGACTACATGGCAGGAATATGGGCAGCTCTCAGAGCTGCTTGGCAAAGAAGATGGGAGACGGTCGAGGGGAACCTAAAGTTGTGTTCCATTGCGCCGCGAATGTCCTTATAAACATAACCTCTAATTCCACGCCGGCTTTAGGTAGCTTTCTGTCGTCTCCGAATTGGACACACTCGCGGGACGCACTGCTATTCGATGGATCGCTGGCTTTCTCCTTACTCTGACGACTGCGTTGTCTCCCAGACTGTTCCACACATTCTCGTTGAATGTCCCAGTTTGCGTGATCTTCGCGCACGAAACCTGTCCCGGTACCAGTAGCTTCTTTCACTTTATTTGTCCTTTTTTGTTTCTTTTTGTAGGTCGCATACTCCTGCGGCGAGGGAAGGCGGGCCTACCCCTGACCCGGGAGCATGCTTCCTTATTGCTCTTTTACTTTTTCTCGTTGTTATTTGTTAGTTACATATTATTATTTATTATCTGTTATTTTTTTTAATATAGCCTAGTAGTAGACAGTTATGTACAGCAACATATGGCCAATTAGGCTATCACAGTGAAAAAAACAACTAAAAATCTGGGTGAGAGAAGAGAAGCGGGTTCATTCCCCACGCTCCCCTCATAAAAAGAGGAGGCTTCAACGCTTTCTGGTTATTTGCGGCACTGATATCAGCATGTTGGCCAAGGACAAGATGTCCACCAGAGGAGAGCACTCGCTAGTCTGATTGGTTACCCGATGTTTTTGTAGGTTGAACAAAGACGCACAAGAATGAGGTAATAGACTTCTTAGCAACCCGTTACGTGTCGCATCCGTGGAATGGTGGTGCTACATAAACAGAAATACAGTACACCTAACTTAATCCAACCTGGTTAAATAAATACTCTCGAAGGAAACAGCATTTGCAGACCTAAAATCCAAAAAAACACATAGACTGCCTTCGAATAATCCAGAGGGAATCTTATTTGAGTGAGGGGGGCACAGAACGAAAGCCACAAAATTAAATTTAGTACCATCGAAAAGAGAGTAAAAATGCGGTTAAGATGATATACTTGAAAGCTGAATCATGTGGAGAAAGCCAACCAAAAATGAATTTGATTCGAATTAATTGAAAAAAAATTAGCCCTACAGCAAATATAGTTTTTCTTAGATTTTGAAAAAAAAGATCTATATAAAATGTATAAGAAACCCGATTTTTATTTTGTTATTTTTTATTAACTTAACTGATTCACCTTGTTCTGAGCTCGAATTTGAGATTCGATGTTGTTTTAATGATATACAAATGATAATTCCTGTCCCCGTTAATTCGTAACAAATAGGAATTTTTATGGACAAACGACGCGGTGGGGTCATGTGTGCTGATTACTCTGCATTAATATTACACAAGCCCCGTTAAAAGAAACCGGTGCTACATAAACAGAAATGCACTACACCTAACTAAATCCATCCTAGGTAAATCTATACTCTTAATGATATACAAATGATAATTCCTGTCCCCGTTAATTCGTAACAAATAGGAATTTTTTATGGACAAACGACCCGGTGGGGTCATGTGTGCTGATTACTCTGTATTAATATTACACAAGCCCCGTTAAAAGAGACCGGTGCTACATAAACAGAAATGCACTACACCTAACTAAGTCCATCCTAGGTAAATCTATACTCTTAAAGGAAACAGCATTTACAGACTTAAAATCCAAAAAAACACCTGACTGCCTTCGAATAATCCAGAGGGCGTCTGTAGGAGAATAACATAATGCTCCCAAGTTTTGCCCACCTCCCTTCCGGGTGGGCCGCTTATAAACCCAACCCCTACCGGCCCAATATCTGGTGGTCGTTAGCCGGAAGAAACCGCCAGCCATTTCAGCTAACCACCGAATTCCTTTCCGGACTGTTTATCGATAAATGGGAGCCCATCTTCGCTTCCGATAGTTGCCGGAAGTTTATAAAGGATGAAATGGAGTAGCTTGACATCTAATCTACTTCTGGCGCCCTGAGAACCTCTCCCGAGTATCGAGTCTTAAAGACGAATTCTTTTAACTCTCAATTATAGAGCTTGCACAGCGTCTGGCGGGGCAAGAATTGCCACCTATCAGTGTAGTGGTAATTCGTCGAAGCATCAAGTCTTCAGAGATAAGATCGGCCTCAGTTAGGGAGACTCCTTACCCCGTTGGTCTGGAAGGCAGTGCGGACCCAAGCTCGTACTCACGTGTAAGAGCCGAAGCTACAAACAGCCTCACTCTGGTTCCCTAAGCGAGAAAACTACATCTCGGCTTCTCTCCGTGACCCTACGCGTCGATAGTCACTTCGCCCCCCCCCCCGCCCTCTCACAGAGGCACCCAAGATTCGTCGGAGTTCACGAGCGTGGGGCCCTCTGTAACAAGAAGCTCCCGTCACTGCCTTCTTCCAGCAAGAATCGTGACGGAATTGTAAAATCAGGTTGGTCCCTGGAGAACCTACTCTCTCGTCTCCACCCCTTACCTCACCAACTTCACTCACCAGCGCCACCCGAACATCAGGTTCCAAGGTAACCCTTCCCTTTCACATTTCCCCGACTTCACCACGAAACTCACCAGCATTACAAGTGTATAGGGATTTGTATGGTGAATAGTAATTTTCAAGCTAAGTGAGATATCCGAGATTCACTTATTAATTTATCTCTCAAAGCACATTATATATATATATATATATATATATATATATATATATATATATATATATATATATATATATATATATATATATATATATATATATATATATATATATATATATATATATGAGAGTCGGGGAAAACTCCACTCACCCCTCGGTTTATTCCTCGACATATAGTATATATATCATATTTAATCGTGGTGTCATTAGGTGTGCGGTTTGTTTCGAACCCTTCAATTTTGAAATTCCCCTTTTCTAATTGCCAAGCGCCCAAGGTTAGATAAAACAAATAGTAAGACATTTTAAATTTTGTTGGTGAAATAAGAATTGACCGTGTCCTTTTAATTTTGTTTCTTTTTTGTATTGTTGGTATACAATATAAAAGGGTTAGGTCATCCTCGATAACCCTTGCTGGCAGCATCTCACCCAGCATAGTAATTTTCGTTATTTTTTTAATTTTTATTGTGTATATTATTTGTCACCGCCGTATAATCTGGGTTAGGTCGTAAAGCTCTGTCGTGAATTAGCGGATCCGACAACGTATCCAAGATGTCTTCCTCCTCATTTGAGGTGTTCCATAAACAGGGAGCAATTTTGTGTCTTTCGGGAAAGGAATTGATCGAACACGTTCAGAGCGAACAAAGGAATGAACGTGAGGAAAAAAGAAAAGAACAACGAAGACAATAAGAAGAGAGAGAAAGAGAGGGAGAAGAGAGGGGAAGAATTCGTCAACACGAGCGTGAGTTAAGTAAAGATCAAGCGAAAATCCGTCAATTTGTGCAACATAGGCGTGCCTCTTCCTTTAACGAGTGTCTCGAAGAAGCGGATCTCTACGCCACAAATCATCAGTTCTATCCTAAGGAACAAAAGAAGAGCATTTCTCCGTCCCCTAAGAACCAAGGACAATCACAACTGAGAAAACCCCCTCATTTAGTAAAAGTCCCAGGTCCCTTTAAACCCAAAGGTAACCACCATAAGAAAGAAGAGGTGAAACCCCCCATTTTTAATGCTCCGTCGAGTAACCCCATTGTATGTTTCGCTTGCTTAACCCCTGGTCACTACAAATATCAGTGTCCACAAAACTCCCGTTTTCGCTTTGCCCCTGGACAACAGGTCTACCTAGTCTCCGCAACTTTCTCTGCCGAACAGCTTACCGCGCCTGCGCCTCTGC
This sequence comes from Ceratothoa steindachneri, assembly GCA_963969495.1. Taxonomy (NCBI): domain Eukaryota; kingdom Metazoa; phylum Arthropoda; class Malacostraca; order Isopoda; family Cymothoidae; genus Ceratothoa; species Ceratothoa steindachneri. Next base: position 3,569,908 of record OZ018321.1, on the reverse strand, counting down.
CATCTTCGTCGACCTCTCAGGAGCCCCAGGTGAACTTTCTTTTTAATAACAGTTCTTCTGGTGGGCTCAAATTCGAGTCCGGATCCATTAATGGATGCAGAGTATCCACTCTGGTGAGAGATACAGGGTGTACGTGTATAGTGGTATCGGACAAGCTGTTTTCCCCCGTGGACCCACAACAGAAGAAATTCTCTGTCGTTTACGATTTCTTGGGAAGAGCTAATAAATTCCTAGTGGTCCGTTGTTACGTAAAATGCCGCTATTTTACGGGGTGGACCGACGTCGTAGCTGCCCCGATTAAGTTTTGTGCAGTTTTGGTGGGCCAGAGCGCGCAGCTCTCCCCAACTGCTGTGTCGCAAGCTTTCGTCACCCGGGCTCAGTCTGATAGAGATGCCTGCCCCCCCCCCCCACACACATCAATTCATCAGTGCCCAAAAGGACTGCCTTTCTCTCCAACCCTTACGGGAAAAGGCCAAACGAGGAGATACAGAATCGGTTCGTGGAGACCGAAAAGTGAGGTATGTGATAGAAGACGCTTTGCTATTTCGTACTTCCCCGGATCCAGTATGCTCCCCATTCAAGGCCCTTTGCGTGCCTAGGGCCTACGTTGCGAAGATTTTACAAATAGCACACGAAGGTGTGTTTGCATGACACTTCAGCCATAATAAGACCTCGCAACGCGTATTTAAGTATTTTTTGGGGGGCCTGGTGTAGCCAAAGAAATCGCAGAGTTTTGCAGGAGCTGTGATATATGTTAAAAGGTCACTGCCAAAGGACGAGTACAACCTGACCCCTTTCAGAAGACTCCAGTTATATCAGAACCATTCTTCAGGGTTGCCATCGATCTTATTGGACCGATACATTCTCCTTCCACCGAGGGACCCTCATACGTTCTCACCCTCGTCGATTGGGCTACCCGGTTCCCGAAGCAACTGCTCTAAAAAAAATTGACAGCATCTCATGTGCTGACGCATTAATCTCTATTTTTTCACGGGTATGGATCTCTAAAGAGGTCCTCTCTGACAGGGGCCGTCAATTTACATCCGAATTGATGGTGCATGTGAGTAAGTTGCTCCAAATTAGGCCCATTTTCACCACGCCCTTTCACCCCTCTGCAAACGGTATGTGCGAGAAGTTAAACGCTACCTTGAAAAGCTGTGCCACGACCAGCCCCAGGAATGGCACCGGTACCTGCCAGTAGCTTTGTTTGCGTGTAGAGATATTTCCCACCCAACTCTGTGATTCTCCCTGTCGAGTTTTAGTGAGTGGGTAATCCCAGTCCCACTTCCTGGACATATATTTTATTACCGCACCGAGGTGAAGCGGAAGTGAAGTGTATCCAATACACCTACCGTAGCCACTTCCGGTGAATAAGAATAACCCCGGTGAGTACCTTTTGATCAAAATTAAGAAGGTAATCCCCTGAGTGTGTCCCCACTCAGTAAAAGCCAGTCATGGGTGGACCTGTGTAATATTGAGATTTAAGTCGAGTGGATTGCTTAATAATTGCCAAAGGATCGTTCAAAATAGTTAAACACACAGATACCAAAATAATCTTTAATGTACATGAATTTGAAATAAGCAACAGCGTATAAAGATATAAATAGAATTATTCTTTACACTGAATAAGTAAGTCTACATAAATGTCGTAAGGATTACTTGAAAATTACTGACTAGGATACTTGCGTCTTAATGGCACCCGGCAGAACGAATGGAATATTATTATTGAGTTAAACACTGAATTAAGCACTTATAATACTCGAGGTTATGGGCTCGGGAGGGGAATTCTAGTTCACGAATAAACTGGTGAAGTTAGGGGAGGGGATAATTCAATTAACGATACCTTTGAGTTCATAAGTATGTTTGAGAATGACTGTGAAGATCTTCTTCTGGTGACGATGATCGCACTTAGTCCGGCCGTCCGAGGTTACCGAATGAGAGGGTAATCCTAGACCGGTGATATAATGATCCTATGCCGGATTACGAAGGCGAGCCAAACTGTGGCTCAAATCGGACTTCTTCTTCCTCGAAGTGACTGTCCGATTATTCGGCTCCTGGAGTGGGTAGCCAAAACCGATTACCTAGCTACGTCTAGGGTAATCCGCAGAGGAAGGTCCTGTGTAACCTCTGACTCTGAAGAAAGCGGTCTGCGAGAAGTTTGGCACCTACAAGTACCGTGACGGCAACACACCAATTCCCTGAGAAGTTCCTTTCTTGCAACGGGCGAAGTTTCTTATGTGGATCGAGCTCCACCTCACAACGTAGGTCCAAGATCTTCTGCCTGACTACAGGGAGAAGTTTTCCTTTTATTTCCCTCACGGGCAGAAATCGAGAGAGAGCACCGAATTTTCATAAAATCCGTATCACCGCGCGAAAGACCTTTTTCATCTGTGGCCAGATAGTATAAGTCTTTCACACCTTCGAACCACGTCGCAGTTTACGATGGCGCAAAAAGGGGCGATAGAGAATTCGAAGCGAGTGGTGCATTTAGAAATACGGGAGGGGCACGCAGTTTTTGTCTGAGTATTTCTGCGTACACTTATGTACGCGGTATTTAGACTTCTACACTCCACATTCGAGCTTCTCTATGGTCGCAGTGTCCGAGATCCACTGAGCATTCTCAAGGAGCTCCTCACGAACTCTCGATTGGATGAGGAACTAAAAACCTCCTATTCGTATGTTCTGGACTTGCGTGACTGGCTAGAAAAATGCTCGGAGGTTGCCGTGAAAAATTCCGAGAACAATCTAGTGAAGTATCGAACGTATTTTGATATTAAATCTAAGGCACGAAAATTGAAACCAGGCGATGAAGTTCTGCTTTTACTCCCTACGGACAACAACAAACTCCTATCCTAATGGAAAGGACCGTTCCCGGTCAGAGAAGCTAGAGGACCCGTGGATTATGTCATTCAGACGTCATCTGGCAATAGGTTGTTCCACATCAACATGTTAAAAAGATATCACCGGCGACCTTGTGTTAACAATATTGTTGTCTTCGACTAAGAAGGGTCAATGGAAGCATCCTTCCCTTGGAACCCATTAAATATTGTTCAGACAATATGCGTCAAGGCGAATAAAGATTATCCTTTGCCTGATCTGCCTTCCTCCCCCTTTTCCCATGAAGACCTGGCTACTGCAGTAGACATGAATCCTCACCTCGGTTCCATGGAGACGGCTCAGATTGTCTCGCTGCTAAAGGAATATCCAGACGTAATCTCCGAGTCTCTAGGATGCTCTACACAATTTGAGCATGACATCTCTCTCACCACGACGGAGCCAATTAGGAGTAAACCCTACCCTCTTCCAATCCACTTTCGAAAGGCCTTCAGCGAAGAAGTCGAGAAACTCTTTAAATTAGGAATAATTGAACTCTCCTCGTTGGATTATTGTTCCCCGATAGTGATGGTACGTAAGCCGGATCAATCTTTTCGTATGTGCGTAGATTTTAGAAAGTTAAATGTTGTCACGGTACTCGATGCCGAACCCATCCCTTTTATAGACCAGAACCTGCACTTATTTGAGAAGGCCAAGTACATTTCTGAAATAGAGTTGTGCAAAGCCTACTATCAAATCTCGCTTCGAAAATCCGCGAGGTAGTTTACCGCATTTCCCACCGAAAAAGGGTTAATGGAATTCACGCGTCTCCCTTTTGGTTTGGTCACTGCCTGCAGCAACTATAACCGGATGATGCGAAAAATTGTAGATTGGTTGAGCAATGTCTCTTTCTACTTTGACAACGTATACGTTGCCACACGCACCTGAGAGGAGCACCTTCAGTCCCTCCGCCCACTCCTAAACCGGCTTAGGATCCACGGATTGACAATCAAGCCGTCCAAGTGCCACTTTGCTCATAGCACTATCTCTTACTTAGGGTTCAAAGTAGGAGAGGGACAATTAGACCCCCAAGAGGACAAAGTTAAGGCAATAGAAGGCATGCTGCTCCCTAAAACCCCAAAACAGCTTCGTTCGTTTATTGGCTCCGTCTCCTTCTATCGGCGATTCATCCCCCATTTGCTTCCATAGCGTCACCCGTTAATGACCTTCTTAAAAAGGCCGCACCAAACCCCATCCTATGGAACCCCGCCGTAAATGCGAGTTTCGGCGAGCTAAAGAAAAAATTGGTTTCCGCTCCTATCCTCCGTTTGCACAATCCCCAGAAAAACTTGAAGCTTTAGAAATCATTTATGGCATTCAAAAATTTAGGATGTACTTGATTGGTAGACCTTTTACTGTCGAAACGGAGCATAGGCCACAAGCCTACTTAAAAAAATGTAAAAGTCAGAACGGCAGATTTATGAGATGGTCTCTTTTATTGTCAGAATGCCAATACAATTTATCTTACGTAAAAGGAACGGATAACGTCATTGCTGATAATTTATCACGCAATCCGATAGACGAAGGCCCTAGTTGTGGCGACTAACCGGATATGCACCACATTGCTTCGAAAATGTGGACTTAACATTTGCGGCCTTGGAGCAGTTTACACACATGAGCAATTCGTATGGCAGAAGCGGTGACAGTAATAGCACCTCCGCGGCAGTGGCACGAATGCCTTCAAGCGTTTGAAGCCGGCGGGCTCGAAAACGCCAGGTAACGTCTGAATTAGGGGCTCGGATGTTATTGTGGTCCGGATGTGCCGATCTTGGCTTGGTCGCTTACCTAAGTGGCAGCAGACCCAGCCATCCCTGCAGCCCCCACGGATGAAGAGGAGACCCCCCCCCCCCCGAGTCTTTTTAGACTTCTGTTTTTTTTGTCTTTTTAGGAGATGAGGGTGGGAAATGAATCCGCTTCTACCCTCCGCCGGCAGGGGCCCCCAGGCTGGATGGACCGGCCTCAGCCAGGTCCTCCAGTGGAGCGTATAACGGGGATGCACACGCTCATCACCCCTCGCAGTAGCCCACCCTACAAAGAGTGCGTACAGGGCTGGCAGAGCCAGGTGCCACCATTCAAGGCCACCCCTTATGCCTGGTGACCTGGCAGCCCTTCGGCACGGCGGTTCCACCTTAGGCATGGCGTAAAATTGATAAGAGTGTGATGAGAGAAGGAAAGGGGATGTGAAGAAGGCATGGGTGGGGATGAAACAGGTTGTTAAAAACCCAGCATTCCAAACCTGAGCTCAGGGTTTGGGGAACATTGTCCCCTGCCCCTCTCAGCCCCGATCCGGGATAGTTGGCTGAGAAGTTCAGCATCTACCCTGTGAAAATAGGGGCTGAACAGAGAAAGTTGTAGGGGAAGTGACGAAGTACGGGAGAAATACAGGCTGTATGAAAGAAGCTGGGGCCGGACTGGGCGCTGAGTCCCATCAGCACGGTAACCAGGAAGACATCGCTGCGCCCCTTATGGGAACCCGACATGGAAGATGTCTTGGGAGACCCTTGTCAGGACTGAAGTTCTTGAGGTCAGCAATAATATCTGCTGTGCTCATCGTGTCTTCCTGGTCCCTAAACATTCTGAGAAGGACCGTCTTGTTTATGATATGTTCCATCCTTACCAGTTCCGAGCGTTACTCCCCTCCCTTGGTAAGGTTCTGAGGAATACCCAGTCTGATTCCTGAGCAGTAAAGAACGATCTGTGTCATGGGTTCCATCACATCCCTATTCACCCTAGCGCCCACCCATGGTTTGGTATAGAGTGCAACCAGGTGAGTTACCTGTTCCGTTGTACAGATTATGGGGTTCTCCAGTGATTCTGCAGCAGTGCATGGCCCATATTTTCTCAGCCATGGCCGAACGTCATAACTGCAGGGCTTATACTTACTTGGATGACATCCTCCTGCTGGGGAGCAGAGGGGATTTTATTCTTTTCATTACAGATATACAGGACTCTTCATTGGCCATCAATAGGAAGACGACCCTGATCACCACAAAGTCCCTGGTGTACTTGGGTGTAGAGCTCGACCTAAGGCTTACCGAAAAGATATCTCGGAGGGTCAAAATGCCCTTAGGGTGGGCTCCCTAAATCCACAAGTCTTCCTCCTATTAGGGTAGACTGGGCAGTCTGCTCAACTTTGTATTTAGGGCTGCCCCATTCCCCCATTTTTGGGCCTAGATGGCCTATGCCCAGCTCAATAGGGTTTCCCTGTTGGGGTGCCTTATCTCTTTGGAGTGGGTACCCTGGATCCCTCTTGAAAAGTGGGCACTGGGTTTTCGGATGCTACCCTCTTCGCGCTCAGCTGGATCACCCTGTGGCAGAAGCCAGACACTTACCTCCTGTGTAGCTCCACCCACACTGCCAAGGCAGAATTTATTGCCCTCCTAATCATCTTCCTTAAATTCCCTGATTGGCATCTTTGCTCAGACAGCTCATCAGCCTTACGCCTTTACTAGTGACTGTCTTGTTTTTCCAAGTAAATGATAGTCTTTGTATTCTTTAAATAAATAAAGGGTGCAGTGTACATATTGCTCTCATTACCTGTTAAATGTTTGCTTACAGGAGACCATTTGTAGTATAAGGGTTTCGCAGCCCCACCCACACAGGATTGGAGCCAGCCAAGAGGATGTACAATTTACAATTGACATGATGTCGTCTCTGTTCTTCTATTCACTATTAATGCCTCCTTTCAGAGAGATGAAGTGCAGCTACACCTGGGATACATATACTGCAAATTGCTACGTACATTCCACCATCAACCAACTTTGATGGGGTGACTTACAGAGCATCATAGCACAGTTGCCAATACCCTTTTTCCTTCTCAATGACTTGAATGATAGGCACTCCTTCTGAGAGAACTACACAATCCTAGGAGTCAACTGCTTGCCAACCTGATTGATGAACTGTAGATGTTCTAAATGTGGATGAGTTTTGCATCACTGCATGAGACTGGTTCGTTTTCCTGCCTTAATCTGGCTTTCTTGATGCAGACGATTTTGGGTGGGGGCATGAGCGATGACCTCCATGGCAACCTCATTACTGTGGGCCTGAGGACTATTCCTAGAACAGTTGGTCACTTTGCACACTGTCTACTTCTGAATTCAAAGATGACAGAAAATGATTTTAAGTCTTTGTGGTATTAGGGGATAGGTCCAAAGAAATAGTCATGGCACAATGGTACACATATTTAAGTTCCCTTGGGTTGTCTCCTATCCTCTTTGCCAGGCAGCCCAGGGGCTGACATGATTCCTGTGATGTGCAAGGTGCAGAATGTATTTGTTTGCAATTTTCAACTGCTTATTTTATGAAGATTTTTGAAATCTTCCTTATAGGTCTTTTACTTCTTAAAAACAATAATAGTTTTTGCTTTATTTTTTGGATGAATGTAAATTTTTAATTCCCACCAATTTGAGCAAGATGCATGTAGTCTCCAAATAACTTTAGACCGGTTAGCCTAACTCCTGTAGTCTGTAAAATTCTTGAGAAAATAGTTAAAAAAGGGATTTGCCAACATCTAGAGAGGGAGGGGTTAATCAGCGATGCTCAGCATGGGTTTAGATCAGGTAGATCATGTTTGACTAACTTACTAGACTTTCTGGAGTTTGTAACAGATCAAGTAGATAAGGGAGAGAATGTAGATATAATTTACTTAGATTTTAGTAAAGCATTTGATAAGGTACCACACAGGAGACTAGTTCATAAATTAAAAATGATTGGGATATGTGGGGGTGTTTCAAATTGGATAGCTGAGTGGCTGAAAGACAGGAAGCAAAGGGTAGTGCTAAATGGTGTAAAGTCAGAGTGGAGGGATGTTATCAGTGGGGTTCCTCAGGGATCAGTTCTCGGTCCATTATTATTTGTCATTTATATAAACGATCTTGGGGAGGCAGTTAATAATAAAGTGTCAATTTTTGCGGATGATACCAAATTAGCAGCTGTAGTTAAAGATATTGATGATAATTTTAAAGTGCAGGGGGACTTAAATAAATTGTTATCCTGGGCACATAAGTGGCAAATGACTTTCAACCTTGATAAGTGCAAAGTTATTAACATGGGAAAAGATAATAGAGAATTTAACTATGAAATGGATGGGCATTGGCTGAGCTCAGTAGAGGATGAGAAAGATCTAGGAGTAGTAATAGATAAGTCATTAAGGTTTTCTAAGCAGTGTATTGAAGCAAGAAATAGGGCAAATAGAGTGCTGGGTTTTATTAAGAGAAATGTCAGTTACAAAAGTAAGGAGGTTATTCTTAAACTCTATAACTCTTATGTTAGGCCACATCTAGAGTACTGTATACAGGCATGGTCCCCACATTTTAGACACGATATTAACCTTCTTGAGTCAGTGCAACGGAGGGCAACAAAGATTATTCCTTCCCTGAGGCACCTTGAATATGAAGATAGACTGAGGGTATTAAATATGTTCTCGTTCGAAAGGAGGTGTGTGAGAGGGGATATGATTGAGCTTTTTAAAATTTTTTCCGGGATAGATAAATTGGATGTTAGCAAGTTTTTTGAGTTAGATGATGGAAATCGGACTAGAGGTCACCACTTGAAAATTAAAAAGCAAGGGTGTAGGTTGGATTTAAGAAAATATTTTTTCACCAATAGAGTGGTAGACTTCTGGAACAAATTGCCGCAGAGGGTAGTAGGTAGTCCAAATCTAAATGTATTTAAGAGTAGGTTGGATGAGTTTATGGGAAGGGAAGGTTGTGATGGTTCCTAAGTTTTGTATATATTAATATTGTTTGTATATATCTATAGCTGCATGATTTAGTTCTTGACAAGCCTTGATTGGTGATACCCTTGTTTCTGGATGCAATCCTCTGGATGTAGTTTTCCTGGGAGTTTGGGTGCCTTGAAAAAGAGGCCGCTTGACTCGGATGACCTATGATGAGCCCTTGTGGCTTTTGTCATCCGTTATATTATATTGTGGGGGACTTTGATTTTGTCTTCCCCTGGTGATGGTGCTTTTTGTGGGTGGGTTTTGACGGAGGCGGATGACCTTTGATAGGCCCTTGTGGCTTTTGTCATCCGTGTAATTATGTTATGTTATGTTATGTTATGTTATTGTAATCAGTGCCATATATACTAGATCACTACATTTTTGGAGAAGTGCCAAATACAATAGCAAATGTAGTGTCCATTTTTAAAAAGGGAAGAACACCTAAATAACCCTAGGCCAGTATATTTATTTAACTTGCCGAGTTTGTAAGAGTGTAAGCAATGATGTTCAGCAATGATTTAGAACAGATAAATCATGTTTACCGAACTTAGTGGAATTTATGGATGATGTAACAAAACAGTTGTATAAAGGAGTAATGTAATTTACTTAGATTTTAGAAAAGCCTTTGACAATATTCCACAGAGGAGACTAGTTTATAAATTAAAAGGCCTGAGATGTGATGGAGAGCATTGAATTGGATATGGATAACTGAATTGCTAAAAGATAGGAATCATAGCATAATGTTAAATGAAGTAAAATAACAGTGGAGTGATAGTGTCAGTGGGCTATCTCAGGGATCAGTTCTGGGTCCATTATTTTTTGTAATCTAAATAAATGACCTTGGCAAAGCAGTTAATAGCAATGTCAATTTTTGCAGACGAGACCAAATTGGTAGCTCCAGTAAGAGAAGTTGAAGGTAACTTTAAAAATGCAAATTTATGGACATAGGAAAAAATATTACAGAATTAAGTTATGAAATGGATGGCCATTGGCTGAACTCATTTGAGGATGAAAAGGACTTTAAAAGTAGTAATAGATGAGTTACTGAAGTTTTCTAACTAGTGTATTGAGTCAAAAAATAAAGCAAATAGTTTGTTGGGGTTCATTGAGATAAATGTTAGTTACAAATGTAAGGATGATATCCTTAAACTTTATCACTCGTATGTTAACCCACATTTGGTATATTGTATACAGAGAAGGTTCCCACATTTTAAACATGATATTAACCTACAAGTTAAGGCAAGAGAGGGCAACAAAATTATTACCTTCCCTCAGGCGCCTTGAATATGTAGACTGAGTGTATTAAATATGTACTCAATTGAAAGGTGTGTGAGAAGAAACGGGAGCCAGTAGTAGGACCCCCACTCATATAGATGGAAAGGTACTGTTTACACAGCACAGAATGAAATGGACATTCAAGAAAGCATGATAAGTGTATAAACTCTACTATTATTATTTATTGCTAAGACATGGCAATCTTGACTGATAATATTGGTGTGAAGAAAATATGAAATAATGTTTGGCCTTATACAAAGAGAAGCTAAAAGTAACAAAGATTACTTTTTCTTGGTGAAAGTCTTGTTGCAAAAACTCACTGGTTGTGTTTGGTAGAGAGATTTCAGATTTTGTACAGTACATCAAAAGTAACAAGAACTCCTCTCTCTATTAACAAATTCTTCACTAACTTCTTCCTTAAATGAAATCTCCTTGAAGTCCTGTTTGAAGAAATAAAAAGTTAATACCTTACAGAGGCATCCAGAAATCACTGTCATGTTCTTTTCATAAATTTATATCCATGTTTTTAATGGCTTCTTTGGAGATTTAAAAATGTTAATTTTAAGGTGAAAATAATGAGTAATGGATAGGATTGGAAAAATTAGTGTGTGCAACTAACAGAAGTGTGCATAGTGATAACAGCTAAATAATGGTCAAATGTAATGATGGAAGATTAACTAAACAAGGAATGTCAACCTCATCAAGGGGTAAAACTTTAAAAAATCTATGAGATGACTCCAGCTACATATGTCCTCTCATTCAGTGTCATATTGCAAAGAAACAAGATAAATAGAATCATTTTTCTACTGAAAAATGTTCTTTCCTAATATACAAAAAAAATTGTGCAGGGATGATGATCAAACTAAATACACTGAGGCATCAAGCACCGATTTGATCTTAGTTAAATCAATGCCTTAGACCACTCAACTACACATAAGGAGAAAAATTCTGACAAATAAGGAGGATTTTAAGACTTTCTTCCAGGTTAATTGGAAAGCCTGAGAGAAATTAATAGGGAATTCAATGGACAAACAAGAAACAGTTAAATATGCGATAAATATATACTATATCTCTCAGGATTGTGAAAGAATGATGAAATAAAATGAGTCATACCATGCAGGTGTAAAGATCAAGCCAAGCACACTGAGGAGTAAGCACTGCTTTGATCTCAGTTAGACCACTCAGCTATGCATCTTAACAAAAATAAAAATTCTCATGAAATGGCTCCCAATAAAGGACTAATAATATTTAACCCTCAAAACTTATTTTTCTTTAACTAATAATAGGTTGTAGAGAGATAAGCTCTCATGGAAACATTGGTAAATATTATAACAAGCAAACATCTAGAGAGGGAGGGGTTAATCAGCGATGCTCAGCATGGGTTTAGATCAGGTACATCATGTTTGACTAATTTATTAGACTTTCTGGAGTTTGTAACAGATCAAGTAGATAAGGGAGAGAATGTAGATATAATTTACTTAGATTTTAGTAAAGCATTTGATAAGGTACCACATAGGAGACTAGTTCATAAATTAAAAATGATTGGGATATGTGGGGATGTTTCAAATTGGATAGCTGAGTGGCTGAAAGACAGGAAGCAAAGGGTAGTGCTAAATGGTGTAAAGTCAGAGTGGAGGGATTTTATCAGTGGGGTTCCTCAGGGATCACTTCTCAGTCCATTATTATTTGTCATCTATATAAACGATCTTGGGGAGGCAGTTAATAATAAAGTGTCAATTTTTGCAGATGATACCAAATTAGCAGCTGTAGTTAAAGATATTGATGATAATTTTAAAGTGCAGGGGGGTTTAAATAAATTGTTATCCTGGGCACATAAGTGGCAAATGACTTTCAACTTTGATAAGTGCAAAGTTATTAACATGGGAAAAGATAATAGAGAATTTAACTATGAAATGGATGGGCATTGGCTGAGCTCAGTAGAGGATGAGAAAGATCTAGGAGTAGTAATAGATAAATCATTAAGGTTTTCTAAGCAGTGTATTGAAGCAAGAAATAGGGCAAATAGAGTGCTGGGTTTCATTAAGAGAAATGTCAGTTACAAAAGTAAGGAGGTTATTCTTAAACTCTATAACTCTTATGTTAGGACACATCTACAGTACTGTATACAGGCATGGTCCCCACATTTTAGACACGATATTAACCTTCTCCAGTCAGTGCAACGGAGGGCAACAAAGATTATTCCTTCCCTGGGGCACCTTAAATATATATAGACTGAGGGTATTAAATATGTTCTCGTTCGAAAGGAGGTGTGTGAGAGGGGATATGATTGAGCTCTTTAAAAATTTTTCTGGGATAGATAAATTGGATGTTAGCAAGTTTTTTTGAGTTAGATGATGGAAATCGGACTAGAGGTCACCACTTGAAAATTAAAAAGCAAGGGTGTAGGTTGGATTTAAGAAAATATTTTTTCACCAATAGAGTGGTAGACTTCTGGAACAAATTGCCACGGAGGGTAGTAGGTAGTCCAAATTTAAATGTATTTAAGAGTAGGTTGGATGAGTTTATGGGGAGGGAAGGTTGTGATGGTTCCTAAGTTTTGTATATATCTATAGCTGCATGATTTAGTTCTTGACAAGCCTTGATTGGTGATACCCTTGTTTCTGGACGCAATCCTCTGGATGTAGTTTTCCTGGGAGTTTGGGTGCCTTAAAAAAAGAGGCCGTTTGACTCGGATGACCTATGATGAGCCCTTGTGGCTTTTGTCATCTGTTATATTATATTGTGGGTGACTTTGATTTTCTCTTCCCCTGGTGATGGTGCTTTTTGTGGGTGGGTTTTGACGGATGCGGATGACCTTTGATAGGCCCTTGTGGCTCTTGTCATCCGTGAAATTATGTTATGTTATGAACACTTTCAATCACCCAATTGTAATGCACACCACTCAAACACTGCAAATCCACCACAATTGCATTCAAATCCTTCTCTTTCTCATCCTTGTACATAATCGGCCTCTCACCACCAAAGTGTTCATAAACAATTACTCCATACAAACAACTCACTACCATCAACACTTCCAGAAACGCGGGACCCCTGGCATACAAATTGCTCTCAATTCTTTCATAAAGTTATACTTCACCAGGTACCCTCTTACAATTTAGTTTCCTCCTTCAGACTTTCCATTCACACTGCGCTTTCAGTCTAATCCAACACCTTTTACTCGAATGTCCTTCCACCGCACAATAGCTACATACATTACTCTGGTTACCTCACATACTCGCATAATGACCAGTCTTTCCGCAATTACCACAAGCATACTTCATACTCCCCCCAGCAGTTGCTCCACCATTCAACTTCAGAGTGTTTCTTCAAATGTCCCCTCTCTTTACATTTGTAACATTCTTTCACACTTTCTTGACAGTCCTTTACCATATGCCCTTTCTTTCCACACCTGAAACCTGCACCAGACATCCATCTGCATTCCATCAACACATGTTCCTTCCTTCCCTATCTATGGGTGGAGGAAAGCTCTTTGTGCTTCTTACCCCCAACATTCACACTGTACTATCCATCCTCGTCTAAGTCACTTTCCAACACATCCTCCCACACTAACCGTTCACCTGTCAGTCTCATCCTCCCCTTTCTCTTCCCATTCAACCATTCACTCACCTTTCGCTGGATCGTGTGTGGGGAGTACCTCAACAGTTGCTTACACTCATTCACTCCATCATCACCATACTCTCAAGCCTATGTGCATACATGTTTACCCCTTCGTTCTTCCCCATACAAGCTTTCTCAAATTTATTCACACATTTGTATTTCATACTCTTTCATTCATTTCACTTGCTCAATCAATCACTTCTTCACCACCCAATACCTTGGCTCACCCACACTCATGATCACGTGGAAAACTCTAGCACCTTCCCTTCCAAGCACTTTCCTAATACATTCACCCAATATCCCTTATTCTCCAGGTACTTGAGCTTACAATAACGCTCAAATTCCCCAAAGAATTTATCCACACTCTTCCCACCATGCAACCTAAACTTATCAACCTTTGGCACTTCCTTTATCTACATTCACTTCACTCTCACTCCAGTATACCATGCCTTTTTACACTTTGAACCTAACTTTTCAAATCTCACCAAAATATCACATTTCTCCTTCTTTTATTTCAATCCTAAAATAGCTTTTCATTTTCCATAGTTTTCTGTTAACTCATCCTTTAAGAACACATCTAATGTCTTCATTATTATATCCTTCCTGCTAGAACCCTTAGCTCTGTTCTCTCTAAATCCTCTCCAAAGTCTTTCTTGACAAACTCATCCTTTTATTCAAACCTAGATATTTCACCTCTCCTCCATATGCATCCAACCAGTCTTCTATCTGACCCTTCCATCCTTTATATTCTGATTTTTCTCCATCAAATCTTAGGCATAATCTCCTCCTCCCCAACTCCAAATTAGCCTTTATCTCTTCTTGAACCCCCATTTTAGGTTTGTTATCACACCATTTTTCTCAGAACCATGCTCTGGTATCACTGAATAAAACATAAGCACTCACCTGTTCTTTTTCTGGGTATTATTCTAATGTTAACTTCACCTATGTAATTTCTGTAAAGAACAAAACCAAATTATTATTCTTTCCCTATGATCTTTTTTCTAACTAACATATTTAAAATACATTACATGTCTTCCTTTCCTCTGAACCCCCCCTCCTATTGCCCCTCACCACCATCACACCTGAAACAAACAATAAATAAAAAGATCATGGAGGACAGTTACTTTAACCTTAAAGCTAAAAATGGTGTATGTTATAAAGTTATTTGAAGTCTTTAATATAGTATGTATGAAAATAAAGTGGACCTTTATTTCTTGTCATTAGTTGGTTCCTGGGAGTAGGTTAAAAACTAAAAATGACATAACAAAACATTATTTTACATTTAGATTCTAGAAATTAAAAATAATTGGTTATATATAAATATATATATATATATATATATATATATATATATATATATATATATATATATATATATATATATATATATATATATAAATATATATAATGTTTAACAGAAATCCCAAGGCGAGGAAAATAGCTGGTATCATCCTTTTTATTTACCGGCAACGTTTCAACCATAACATAACATAACATAATTACACGGATGACAAAAGCCACAAGGGCCTATCAAAGGTCATCCGACTCCGTCAAAACCCACCCACAAAAAGCACCATCACCAGGGGAAGACAAAATCAAAGTCCCCCACAATATAATATAACGGATGACAGAAGCCACAAGGGCTCATCATAGGTCATCCGAGTCAAGCGGCCTCTTTTTCAAGGCACCCAAACTCCCAGGAAAACTACATCCAGAGGATTGCATCCAGAAACAAGGGTATCACCAATCAAGGCTTGTCAAGAACTAAATCATGCAGCTATAGATATATACAAACAATATTAATATATACAAAACTTAGGAACCATTACAACCTTCCCTTCCCATAAACTCATCCAACCTACTCTTAAATACATTTAGATTTGGACTACCTACTACCCTCTGCGGCAATTTGTTCCAAAAGTCTACCACTCTATTGGTGAAAAAAAATTTTCTTAAATCCAACCTACACCCTTGCTTTTTAATTTTCAAGTGGTGACCTCTAGTCCGATTTCCATCATCTAACTCAAAAAACTTGCTAACATCCAATTTATCTATCCCGGAAAAAATTTTAAACAGCTCAATCACATCCCCTCTCACACACCTCCTTTCGAACGAGAACATATTTAATACCCTCAGTCTATCTTCATATTCAAGGTGCCTCAGGGAAGGAATAATCTTTGTTGCCCTCCGTTGCACTGACTCAAGAAGGTTAATATCGTGTCTAAAATGTGGGGACCATGCCTGTATACAGTACTCTAGATGTGGCCTAACATAAGAGTTATAGAGTTTAAGAATAACCTCCTTACTTTTGTAACTGACATTTCTCTTAATAAAACCCAGCACTCTATTTGCCCTATTTCTTGCTTCAATACACTGCTTAGAAAACCTTAATGACTTATCTATTACTACTCCTAGATCTTTCTCATCCTCTACTGAGCTCAGCCAATGCCCATCCATTTCATAGTTAAATTCTCTATTATCTTTTCCCATGTTAATAACTTTGCACTTATCAAGGTTGAAAGTCATTTGCCACTTATGTGCCCAGGATAACAATTTATTTAAGTCCCCCTGCACTTTAAAATTATCATCAATATCTTTAACTACAGCTGCTAATTTGGTATCATCCGCAAAAATTGACACTTTATTATTAACTGCCTCCCCAAGATCGTTTATATAGATGACAAATAATAATGGACCGAGAACTGATCCCTGAGGAACCCCACTGATAACATCCCTCCACTCTGACTTTACACCATTTAGCACTACCCTTTGCTTCCTGTCTTTCAGCCACTCAGCTATCCAATTTGAAACACCCCCACATATCCCAATCATTTTTAATTTATGAACTAGTCTCCTATGTGGTACCTTATCAAATGCTTTACTAAAATCTAAATAAATTATATCTACATTCTCTCCCTTATCTACTTGATCTGTTACAAACTCCAGAAAGTCTAGTAAGTTAGTCAAACATGATCTACCTGATCTAAACCCATGCTGAGCATCGCTGATTAACCCCTCCCTCTCTAGATGTTGGCAAATCCCTTTTTTAACTATTTTCTCAAGAATTTTACAGACTACAGGAGTTAGGCTAACCGGTCTAAAGTTATTTGGATCCTCTTTACTACCCTTCTTGAAAATGGGGACTACATTTGCTCTCTTCCAATCATCGGGTATTTCTCCATATTCCAATGACCTAGTATATAACTTGTCCAGAGCTATTGAGATACTTTCTACCCCTTCTTTAAGTATCCTAGAATGAATATTATCAGGGCCGGAGGCCTTGGTAGTATCTAAATCACCTATTAGTCCTTTTATCATCCTCCGATCCACACAAATGTTAGTAAACACCTCTTTTCCTGACCTATGAGTACTATACATAGGACTATTTAGTTTCTCCTTTGTAAATACTGATGCAAAATGACCATTTAGTACCTCAACTATTTCCTCATCAGTTTCTCTCACAAACCCTTCATATTTGATAGGTCCTATTTTAACTCTGCCAGACTTGTTATTAATTTTATAGTAACTAAAGAACTTTCTAGGATCTTTGTTGCTATCCTGAGCTAATTTAATTTCTGACACCCTTTTGTTCTTCTTTATAATCTTATTTAACTCATTCCTAGCCATTCTATAATCACTTAAATTTTGAATATTATTTTGTACCTGTAATTTTTTATATGCCCTTTTCTTCTCTGAAATTTTTCTAGCTATCTCCTGATTCCACCATAATGGTTTCCTACTTTTGTTCCTAATGGTCTTCATTGGGATACATTGTTCTTGGACTACATTTATTATATGCTTGAAAGTATCCCACATCCCATAAGCATTTTTACCTCTGAATTCTATATCCCAGTCTACCAAATTTAGCAAGCTTCGAAGTTTTACATAATCTCCCTTATGAAAATTTGGAACTTTTTCAGCATTCTCAGTTATTTTACCCTTCTCAATTCCCAAGTTAAAACGAACTATCTGATGGTCACTATTTCCCAATGCTTCCCCAACATTCAATTCTTGAACTAAATGATCACTGTTAGAAAGTACTAAATCTAATATATTGTCCCCCCTCGTTGGCTCATTAACAAATTGATTCAAAAAATTATCCTCAAAGCATTCTATGAACCTGCCACTTGTTCTATCCCTACCTATCATATTTTCCCAGTCCACAGAGTTTAAGTTGAAGTCCCCAATAATAACTGCATCTGTTTCACATCCCTTACTTATTTCCCTTATCATTAGTTCATCTATATCATCAGTCTGCCCAGGTGGCCTGTAAAAAGCTCCCAAATGCACCATTCTATTTTTACTGAACCTAATATCTATCCAAAGTGACTCAACTCCATCCTGCTTTATTGAAGTATTTAAACTTGAAACAATGTTGTTTTTTATATAGATAATTATTCCTCCACCAATCCTACCTGTCCTTTGACTAATGTACATATTATAGCCCTGTAAATCAAATTCACTTATAGTGTCACTAAATTCTATTTCATTAACCCATGATTCAGTAACGCATAATATATCTATATCCTCATTGCTAATATAACTAAATAGCTCATCCTTCTTGTTTCTAAGACTACGAGCATTTGTATAGAAACAATTTAACCCCCCTATCCCTGAAGCACCTCTTGAAACTTGAATGACCTCACCTCTATCGCCTTGGAACCTATTTCTGTTATCTGCCAAGTCCATTCTACTTTCAGTACTATAATGTCCTCTCATAATTCCCTGACCACTATTAGTATCTAGTTTCCCGCCCGCAAAGACCTAATAACACGATCATACTCCTCCCACAACACATCTACCCCCCTCCTACTCAAATGCAGTCCATCCATCGCATACATTTCTTTCATTCCAACAAACCTATCCCACACATCCACAAACATGACACCTTCCATCTCACACATCCTCCTCACATAATCATTCAGCCCAATCGCACGAGACATCCATTCTACCCCAACATCCATTCTTGGAAGCACACCTGTCACAACACCTTTCATTCTACTTTCTTTCACCTTTTCAATCAACCTCTTGTACCTCTCACGTAACTCACATGCACCCACTTTCTTCACATCATTCACTCCTACATGTGTAATCACAACCGCATCCCTTGCACAGCCAGACACCAGCTCCTCATACCTATCAGACAAATCTCTCACTCCAGCACCCGGCAAACACACCCTCAAACCATTCAATCTACTTGCATTCAACTTCCTATCTAAATATCTAACTCGCGAATCACCCATCACAAGCACTTCAGTCAGACTCCTATTCCTAACCCCCACAGACCTAACTCCATCCCCACTCCTATTCTCATTCAAACTACCAGTCACTCGAACTCCACCCCCACCCCCATCAGTCATATCACTTCCAGTTACTTCCTGTCTTAGGGCACTGAATCTATTAGTCAAGCTAATAGGTTCTGTGTCCCTCTGACTCACACACCTATTCTCCCCCTGGCTAACAACCTCAACAGAGGCAACCCTATTCTCACAAAGAACAGGAGAAGCCTCCCTAGCTTCATGTTTCCTAACCACTCTCCACTGTCCCCCATCCTCACTAGGCCTATTTCTAACTAATCTAAGGGGGCTAACTTCACTATCACTAGAACTATCATATCCTACCCCCTCCACCGGCCCTCTACCTTCACCTGAAACATCTAACTGGCCTACCTCACCACCTAACCTATTCCCAAATCTAGGCCTAACACTAAGTTCCCTCCTGAGCTCAGCAACTAACCCCTCCAGCCTACATATCCTGTCTAAATCCTGCCTTCTCATCCCCTCTAAATCTACAATGCATTCACGCAGCCCACATACAACACATGTATACCCCTCACCAAATACACCACAACCAATGCATACATTCCGACACTCATGCTCACTTTCATCCCCAAACTCCATCACTTATTCAAACAAAGAAAGAACTTAAGTAGCAATAAGAAAAAAAAGAAGAGCAACTTAGCTTTCGCTGATTGTGGTGAGAAAAAAAACAAAAACAAACAAACTATAGAAAAATCTGAAAAATAGATCAACAGACTGAGAGCTCTATAAAACAGGTGCTACCTGTTCGTATTACGGTCATCTTCTTAGGCCTAAAATAAAAATAAACAAAACAAAATATTTTGCACTGTTAAGAGAGCACACTGCTAAATGTACATTTAGAACTTTACTAGCTAGTATTAGCTTTGAATTGCAAATTTAGAGTTAAAGGGAATATTTTGTAATGGGGCTCAAATTTACAATAGAGAGACTAGGGAAGGATTTTAAATATTTAAATTAGTTAGCAAGTGTATAATTGCTAAAATCTATTAAGGTAGGGGAGATTTGATTTATTATCTAATGATTATATAAAACTGTTTTAAAATGAATTTTAAACAAATAATTGAAGGAAAAATTGGCAAAACCTAATATACAAAATCACAAACCTTGCCAACGAGCGTGTTACGTGCTCCGGCCGACCTAAAAGTACCAAAACTGCGCCCCGCAGCCCACATCCAAATGAATTCAGGTAACAAGGAGGGGAACCGATGAGAGATCATTATTTAAATTCGGGGAGAGCTGTTTTATATAAAGTGTTTCTAAGATTCAAAGGGTAATAGGGCATTTGTGCGAATTCAGAATTTCAAAGTTCTCTAAGGAGATATCACTTTTACACTTTATTACGTGATCTCTTATCGCTGAATTTTCTTTGGTTTCAAGTATCTTACCGGTTCTATTACTTATACCCATATGGGAAGAGAATCTTGCCTTCAGAGTTCTCACAGAGCTTCCGATATATTTGCCTTGGGAACACCCAGGACATTTAAATAAGTATATAATCGAACTCCGAAGACTCTTTGGAACTGGATCTTTTATTGTAAAGAAAGATTTTATATTTATTTTGTTGACAAAAGGCAATTTGAAATTTTATTTGACAGAAGTATTTCCTTAGCAATATGTGTAATTTTCGGCTAAGGACGTTAATGTGAATACCCAGCTCTGGCATTATTAAATAATGTTTGTCTTTTGCCACTGTTATCTCAGGGTGGCTTGGTTGATACAATCCACTTAAAAATGTGCGGATTGACTCTTCTACAATAAAAGAAGGAAAACCATTGTGCATGAAGAAAGATTTAAGGTACTGAAATTCTTTGTCTATAAAATTGTAGGATGAACAGAGATTGTATGCGCGGTGAAGAAGGGTCTTAACATAACATAACATAATTTCACGGATGACCAAAGCCACAAGGGCCTATCAAAGGTCATCCGCCTCCGTCAAAACCCACCCACAAAAAGCACCATCACCAGGGGAAGACAAAATCAAAGTCACCCACAATATAATATAACAGATGACAAAAGCCACAAGGGCTCATCATAGGTCATCCGAGTCAAATGGCCTCTTTTTTAAGGCACCCAAACTCCCAGGAAAACTACATCCAAAGGATTGCGTCCAGAAACAAGGGTATCACCAATCAAGGCTTGTCAAGAACTAAATCATGCAGCTATAGATATATACAAACAATATTAATATATACAAAACTTAGGAACCATCACAAACTTCCCTCCCCATAAACTCATCCAACCTACTCTTAAATACATTTAAATTTGGACTACCTACTACCCTCCGTGGCAATTTGTTCCAGAAGTCTACCGCTCTATTGGTGAAAAAATATTTTCTTAAATCCAACCTACACCCTTGCTTTTTAATTTTCAAGTGGTGACCTCTAGTCCGATTTCCATCATCTAACTCAAAAAACTTGCTAACATCCAATTTATCTATCCCGGAAAATTTTTTAAAGAGCTCAATCATATCCCCTCTCACACACCTCCTTTCGAATGAGAACATATTTAATACTCTCAGTCTATCAGTATATTCAAGGTGCCTCAGGGAAGGAATAATCTTTGTTGCCCTCCGTTGCACTGACTGGAGAAGGTTAATATCGTGTCTTAAAATGTGGGGACCATGCCTGTATACAGTACTGTAGATGTGTCCTAACATAAGAGTTATAGAGTTTAAGAATAACCTCCTTACTTTTGTAACTGACATTTCTCTTAATGAAACCCAGCACTCTATTTTGTATTTCAAATCTAAGCAACTAAAAAAAGTTTAATCCTAACCTCGTATTAGTCGGTTTCCTATATACTTATGTTTCTAGATTATTTTGATCTTTTCTTATTAAAAGATC
The DNA here is from genome assembly GCA_963969495.1 of Ceratothoa steindachneri. Lineage (NCBI taxonomy): Eukaryota > Metazoa > Arthropoda > Malacostraca > Isopoda > Cymothoidae > Ceratothoa > Ceratothoa steindachneri. The sequence goes on along the minus strand of OZ018321.1, from coordinate 3,548,255 downwards.
TTTGTTTCTTTTTGTAGAAGAGTCAATCCGCACATTTTTAAGTGGATTGTATCAACTAAGCCACCCTGAGTATTTATACTAAGCACGTTTCCCTATAAGGTCAACTTTTTAATGCTATCAGATAAGTCAGATTTTAGAAAGTGATAAAATTAGATCCAGCAAAAACATCCCTGGGCTAATGATTAGGAAGGAGATTACTGAGATGGTATAATAATTTGTTTGATGTCATTGTCATTTTCATTATTCTATATATTTCAATCATTAATTTAAATATAAAATATTCATTGATTTTTTCTAGAGAATGATAATTTGCTTGGCTAAACTTTGATGTTAACCAGGTGATACATTTTTCACTAAAAATTTAATAATATCGCGTGACTCATGACAAAAGCTCCGGTGCAGAAGTAAAAGCATTGGCTCTCTCAGTTCTCACAAAAAGGGTCAACTTTCACGTATTCATAACTAAAGCCGTTCTGGACGTCTTTTTTCAATAAATTCATTTTTACAAGAGAAAGTTAAAGATAGCTTACCCAAAATACCAACAAGAGGAATAAGCTACTCCAGACGGCAACGTTATTCTCTGGAACGAAATATCATAAATCCCTGGATACAGTATTAGTCCTTTTCCCAAGGTAAGCCAATCATTTATCATTCTCTTTGCACATGTTAAGTTTAACTCATTAAAAGTTCTTATAATGGAGGAGAGGAGAAAAAGGAAGCACTTCTTGATTGTTCAGGGCATCAAAGCCACCAATGATGCTGAGGCCCTGGCAAAAACAAACCCGTCTGCCGCTTTGGTTGTGGGCTCCATTGTCCCCTTGTCTGATAAATACTGCATCAATTGCGAGCGTGTTATTTACAGGGTTAAATGTGCTGATATGGGCAAAAGACAGGAATTGCTCCAGAAAGCCAGTATGCTGAGGGACAATGAACAGCACAAGCACATATATTTTAATAAAGACAACCTACATCCAAAGACAAGAGTTGTATGCTAGGTACTAGAATTCTCTGGGCACCGTGGGTGCTCTCGGTGCCCGACAGGCGGCTGGGCCTGGCAGTACTGACTCAGCCTCTCGTGACGTTGGTGGTGGTGCCCAGCCCGGCCTGCTATCTGCTGGTACTGGGCCTTACTCTGCCCTTTTAGTACAGTAAATTTTCCCAGATTAATGTAAATAGTATTAGTAATAAGTTAGCTTTCGTTTCTTACTTTAAATCACACAATAAGTTTGATATTTTAGCTATTACTGAAACATGGCTCTTTCCTTCTGTCCCTGATTCTTTTGTTGCCATTCCTAACTATAGCATAGTGCATAAAGATACTTCAGAGGGCACTGCTAAGCATGGTACCTGCCTTTACATACATAACACCATGGCATATATTGCGCTTGACCTACCAGTCAGTAATTTGGTAGGAGTCTACCTGCTCTCCTATAGAGTTCACATCGTATCAGCTTATCGCCCTCCCTCTAACTCATACCTTCATGATGGTGAGCTTAAGTCATTCCTAGTGCACTTTGCTTGCTCCTAGTAAGGAATTAATCCTTATGGGAGATTTCAATCTGCCAAGCATTGACTTGTCTGGTGACATGCCCATTGCCCCCACTGCCCATGACGCATTCTTCCTTGACTGCTTTATGTCTCTAGGTTTTCAACAATGGGTGACTGAGCCTACTAATATAAGAGCAGACAACATACTCGACTAGGTCTTCACTACTGGACATGACAGAGTTGCTCAGGTACAACTCCATCCTCCCTTACCCAACTGTGATCACCTACCTGTATCCCATACCTATACCTTTCTTGGTCTTACTCCAGCCCAGACTCCCAAGACAATTACACTATTGCATATGAGTAATTATTCAACCATGAATAATGCACTCTTGGAGTTAGACTTTGACTGAGTTCTCAAGCAGGTATGTGGAGGCTGCGTACAGTAGGTTCTTAGAAATACTACAAGCAATGATTTCCCTGTACGTCCCTAGTAAAGTGACCCAGGGTCGCCCTATGGTCCCCTGGAAATCTAAACCACCATCTGATCAGGTTAGGAATCATCACAATGCCTGGGTTCATTATAGGGCGATGTGACAGTCATGGGGCAGGAACTCAGATGTTACCCAAAACGCCTTGTCCTCCTTTCTGGATGTAAATTTTGACAACTCTAAGTGGATCTAAACACCATGCATACTTGGTCTCAGGAATGGATGCTGGAGTTTAACCCCCAGAAATGTAAACATCTCAAGATACTCAACCCCAGAAGGAATCAGATAATGGCAGTAGATGGTACCCAGACAACCATAGAGAGAGTACACCATGAGAAGGACCTTGGAGTTCAGACTGATGTCCACCTTATTTTTGTGGCTCACATCCAGGAAAAGGTTACCAAGGCAAATCAGATCATGTTTAAAGCTATGGCCCGGCACATGTTGCTTAGGCTCAGTCTATGTGGCTACCTTATCACAAGAAGGATGTGACCATAGTCAAAAACATACCGCGGAGGGCTACCAAGATGATTCCTGGACTGAGATATCTCATGTATCCAGAAAGACTACAGAAAGTGGGCCTACCAAGTTTGATGTACCGTCACTGGCATGGTGACATGATTGAGGCCTACAAAATAGTAACAGCAAAAGTGTACACAGCAACCAGGATTGAGATGACCAGAAGGGAGGGGAATAGATGTGGCAACCAATATGCACTCTTCAAGGAAAGGAATTGAACCAAAATTAGGCAACCTCAATTGTCGACTTTGATCGTAGATGCTTGGAACAGCCTACCAGATAGCATTGTCATAGCTCCTAGTGTTACCTCCTTCAAAAGACAGTTTGACAAGTTGTGGGTGAATCAACGTGTCGAGTACAACTATGATGAGCCTCTCCAGACCACCTTTCTACAAACTGTGTCATATGAAGAGGATTCCAATCTGGATATAGAGGTCATATGACCTGCATCCAGAAACCACCTAAGTAAGTAAGTATATCTTCTTAAGAACTAGTGCTATCTACACCTTCTTTTGAGTAACCTAGAATGAATGTTGTCTGGGCCAGATGACTTACTAGTATTTAACTCCAATATAAGCCATTTAATTACTTCTCTGTTCACATTAATGGTATTTAACAGTACTTGCCTTCACCTAGAATTATCATCAATTAATCTATCTGGATTCTCTTCTGTAAATACTGAAGAAAAATGATCATTAAGAACCTCTAGTATTTCCTCATCAGATTCCTTTGAAACCCCTTCATATCTAGATTTGTTATTGATTCTATGATAGCTAAAGAATTTTCTTGGCTCTTTATTATTATTTTGAGCTAAATCAATATCTGCTTCCCTTTTACTCTTCTTAATAATCTTACTTAGTTCATTTCTGGTGGTCCTATAATGATTTAAATTGTAAAAAGTACTTCTGTAACATCTGGTATGCCCTTCTCTCCTCAGAAATTTTCCTTAGGTCAATGTCAAAATTTGAAAATTTAATTACCCATGATTCTTTTACACATACAATATTTACATCTTCATCAATAATATAACTAAATAACTTGTCCTTCCTTATTTATAATAGACTAGGAGGATTGATAGACAGACAACCCACTCATCCTTGGTGAACTTACCATTGTGCATCTATGCCACCCTACTCTGACCCAGACTACATAACCTGTCCTTTTACCTTAAATAAAATGGCAAGCCATTGGTATCCTGTAAATTATAAGTGTAGCCACAAATATCTTGAGGCAAGTGGCTAGGTATACAGGGTGCCACACAAAAAATCAGCTAGGTATACAGGGTGCCCCCCCCAAAAAAATGGGCCCTAACTTTCGATATGCCTCATTTCTTAATTTTCTGCAAGGATTGAATGAAACTTTGGTGATAACTAGTTTATTGTATTTAAAAACATCATATCAAAACATAAGAGTCTTTGGACTTATCTTCTTTATTCTAGAGCATGTGTTCTAGATGACCGCCATTTATCTCTGTGCATTTCTTGAGGTGCAGCACAAAGTTGTCCATGATGTCCTTACAAACCTAAGTAATTGCTCTGATCTACTCCCTCATGGTTCCTTAAGTTCTGTGATGGTCCTGGGTCTCCCTACGTACACTGTGTCTTTAAGATAGCCCCAGAGAAAGAAATCTGGGGGACTAAGGTCTGGGCTGTGAGGTACCCTCTCAAAATCAGTCAAGACTGATCACACGGCCACCAAAGTTCTCTTTCAGCCAATCTCAGGACAGGTTTGAGGTGTGAGAGCTTGCTCCATCTTGCTGGAACCAGAACTTCCCCATAAGCAACGGGAACAGTGTCTGCAGCTCTCTCTTGAAGGTTTTGAGGACCTAAACATACTGCTCCTTGGTGACTGTCACTGTTGCGCCAGATTCCTAGAACAAGAATGGTCCAATGATGCCTCTGGCTGAGATTTCAGTCCATACTGTGTACTTAGGGGAGTTTAGGGGGGGCTTAGTGACTACCGCATTTGGTGTAGAGTTCCCCCAGAAGAAATTTATCTTTGAGTTTACCTTTTCTTCAAGATGGAAGTTAGCTTCATCTGAGGTCCAAAGGAGGTTAAGGAAAGTTGGGGTCTCCTGAATCTTCTCCAGTATCTTGACTGCCATAGTAGCCTTTCTCTGCTCCTTTGAAGTCTTCAAATGGGTAAAAGGATATAATAAAGGGGATCTGGGTAAGGTTCTTATACTTAGTGAACATGACAGGACACGTAGCAATGGGTTTAAGCTTGATAAGTATAGGTTTAGGAAGGAGATTGGGAGGAATTGGTTTACAAATCGTGTGGTAGATGAATGGAATAGGCTCACTAGACATGTGATAGAAGCCTCCTCTCTGGGTAGTTTTAAGAATAGATTAGATAAATATATGGATGAAGCTGCTAGATGGGACTGACTTTTTTATGTACATATGTATATATTTTTCTAAGGAGTGGGGAGATTATATTTTGCGGTTGCATGAATGGACATAATCCTCTGGATGCATTTTATGTATATTGTAGATTAGATCTGACAAACTCCTGTAGAGGGTGACAATGTTGATGACTTTTCTCTGGTAAGAAATCTTTTGTGTGTTGACTGGAACAGGAGCTGCCAAGTGTAGGCCATGAATGGTCTTTTGCAGTCTCCTTCTTTTCTTATGTTCTTATGTTTTTATGTTCTTATGGTCTGCTTCATCTGTATTTTGTATGGGTAGGCCTTTACATCCCTTACTAGCACTCTCACAGGATATACTGAGGTACTGACTTCACCTGTGCGCCGAACTTTTTGGACTCTGCTGAACTGACTCTCTCACGCTCTCGACCAGCTCAGCTGTACGCTTCCTGGGGCGTCATGAATGGCTTGGACAGTTGTCACTGGCTGCATTGAGCTTCTCCACTGTCCCATAGTTCTCAAAGTGGTCCACCCAGTCCTGAATTCTGCTCTTGGAGGGGGCTTTTTCACATTCGAACTGATGCACGAAAGTGTCCTGCACTTTCTTGAACAAGCTTGTCTTGTAGTAATGTTTGATGCAGTATATTCTTTGCTGGAGCTTCCATTGAGATCTATTTGAGTTCACAGGCATCGCTTCTGTCATGTCTTGCAAAGTAAGGGTGATTAGTGAATGAATGAAGGATATATCACAATAAGTGTGTGCCGGCCCATTGGCGGGGAAAGGGGGAGGCACCCTGTAATAGGTACTCTCTACATTACTCTTTTAACTTGGGAGAATTGTTTCTTAAACTTAACAGACTGTCTCACAAAAGTCATTTCTTTCTTACATTGAACTCATCTTCTGGTCACCGTTGTTCATTGCAGCTCTTGAGTTGACCTGAATTGGGAAACCATATAGCAAATAACCATTCCTAATGATGCTTAACTTTAGTCTAATTGGAAGTGATCTGTCCCATCATTAGTCCATAAGGGCCTTGGTTAGATACACATTTTTTTGAGCCTTTCAGATGGGTCACCCCACTTACTAATTATTGTATCAGACTCATTTTCCTCTCTCTCCAACTTTATTTTAGAAGACAGCAAAGTTAAAACGATATATTAAAGCTTCTGAAGAGTCTGGTATATGAAATAAGTTCATCAATCAGAAACTTTAAGTCACTATATAAAACATCCTGATATAACTCTTGAAACAAAGAGGAAATAAACATGAATTATGAAAAGAATTTATTTAATGATGAAATGAAAGATAATATAAAGGTAAGTTAATTGAGATCTTTCAGGTATTATTAAGTAATGTTGATTATTCATTCATTAATTTTATGAGTTTACTATCTTTATTGTGAAATGTTTTTTTTTTCTTTAGTATTGCTTTATGTTATACCTTCAATTTACTCTACCAATTGCATTAAATGATGCAAATAATTTATGAACAAGGAAAACTTGCAGGGCTAATATCCAATTTAGTTTTATTGGTCCCTCTTTTTTTTATTTTCTGATGGTGCAAAAGAGACTTTGAAATGTTGATGTGGACCACTCAAGGAGGTACCCTGTTTAGCTTGGTGCACTTGGTAGCTAGAGGAGCTGTCTCTTGTGCTGGTAAGCTTCCTCCTGCTCTATCCCTTCAACCCTTTCTCTACTCCAACTGAAACTTGGAGGATCAGCACACCCTACTGTTTTGAGTCCCTGTTGGAGGACTACTGTCTATACTGTTACATGTGGTATCCAGATGAACTGCATATCCTCGTGGCCTGACTGAAATAAGGAAGGCTCCATCACTGGGTTGACTTGAACCCTTTGATGAGATAAGGTGAAGCTGCAAGAAGATGGGTGGTGTAGCTCGGGGCAAAACCCCCTGTTACCACAAACCTGGAGGAGAAATCCCTATAAGGGCCATGGCAATATGTTTCTCTGGCTGCCTTGCTGATGCGACTCGGCTCCATATCCACCCCTACTTAGCCTCTCTTACATCCTTTGCTAACCCTGAATCTCCCTCTCCTGTAATGACCCTACCTTCCCTTGTCCCTTTACAATCACCTTTCTCTATCCCTTTTGTTGACCCCTTCTCCTGCCCATGTACCTCCCAGATCACAGAACCAAACTCTTACAGCAAGTTGTTAGGCTTGGTGACCCTAACCACTCAGAAGCCTGTCACCAAGTTGGATCCTTCTTGCCAACCTGCCTACCACCCCACGTTGTGGTGGAGCGAATATGAGTGTGTGTGTGAAGGGCCATTCTCCCACCCCTTTCCCAATACCCTCTACCCCCTCTCTAAGAATGTATGTATGAATGGGTATATATTTTTTTTTCTTATTTATATATATATATAATATATTAGGGATTTCATGTTTTGTTTAAGATGTTTTTGTCTCTTTGCAGAGAGAGTTTATTGATAAAATTCTTTTTACAGAAAAAGCCACTCTATTAAAATAGATAAATATTACCTTCTTTTTGTAAAGTAGCTGGCGTTCTATGATTTAGAAAATACAAATTAAAAATATTGTACATCCCATTTGTGAGGAGGAGGGCTTCTATATAGCCTCAATACTACAACAAGATCTCTTAACATTATATCGAGCTCAGAGGCACCAGTTTTTTTTCTAAGTCCTAGGCATTGTGCCCACTCCAGTGGCAGTTGGCAGGACTTCCCCCCTTTGGTACCACGTGAGACCTTTCCTTTTGTCTGGTGAATGGCTACTCTGCTCACTTTTCACAACCTGGAGAAAGAGCACTACCCCTGATTGCTTCCGGCTAATTTCTCTCGGTTAATTTCTCTAATCTCCTGGATACACAATTTGGTTGAGAAATTAAGAAATGTTAGATTAGCCTTTTTCTTGGACACTGTAGGCCATTTGTCTTCTGCACAGTGTGGCTTCCACAAGTTCCACTACACTTTGGATGCTCTGCTCCAGCTGGAAAATAATATCTAGAAGACTTGATTGATAATATCATGCCACAGTGTTTTTCAATCGGAAGGCATATGATACTGCATAGTGATACAGTTTCATGGAAATCATTCCCACCTCGGGAGGGGAAGACAGGATGCCTCCCAACCAATTTCATATCTGAATTTCTACAAGATTATCATTTCTACTTAGAGATGTTGGGAATCCTCTTTTACCAAATAGGACAGGAAGAAGGCATCCCACAGAACATTACCTCAATCTCGCACTCTTTGCCATTACCATCAACGGTATCATCTCAGTGGTGCTGGAAGATGTTCTCTTTACACTCTATGTGGATGACCTATTAATGTGTTTTGGTGTAGCCCAGAGGCCAACTTTGGAGTACTGACTCCAATAGGCATTGAACTGCATCTCTTACTATGCCTAAGTCCACAGGTTTGTTTTCCTTGTCCAAGACTAATGTAGTGCACTTCTGTTGCAACTCACGGCTTCACCTGACCCAGACTTGTTACCTGGCTTTGTGTTTTACCAATACCTATCATGGTAGGCCTATATTCTCACACTATGTTTCTTGTACCCATGCCATGGACATTCTTTGTCCTGTGACTCAAGTACCTATAGCTCAGATAGAGCTGCCACCCTGTTTTTTCTTCATTGATTGAAGCTTGTTCAAGGATGCTAGTTTAATGCATCCATAGCTGAGCAAGAATGGGTGTAAAATGGATGCCCTCTTCACCTGCCTCTTCCACAATGCATTATGATTTTGTATGCACAAGTCTGGCATCTCCCTCAGTCAATAACAGTTGCATCTGGGGCTGATCTTGATAGTTCTTATGCCAATGAGACTGCACTCATAACCCTGTTTTAGGGATATGAAACTCCTTCAAGAAATTGGTGTAGTTATTAGGGTCAGTTGTGTGTTTGTTTCTGCCCAGGATGCCACCCTGGAGGGTAGCATATTTTATGACCTGTCACAGCCTGTTTCCACAGCAACTAGAGTACTGTATGTGGCCTTTTTGGACAACACTTTGTGTCATGCTGTATCTTTTGCCAGTCTACACAGATGGCTCAAAGTCTGACAAGAGGGTTATCATCGATGCTGTTTCCCCTTGGGGTTTGAAGTCAGCAGGACTCTACCATGCCCTGCATCTCTCTTCATGGCTAATCTGGTTGCAATACCAGCTCAGCATTGTGCCCAGTTCAGAGACTCACAAAGTGCTATGAGTGCTTTTGTTATGGCGGGATACAATGTATCCCCCACAACTTTTTCACTAAAGCTCGGGACTCAAACTGTTGGGTAAGCAAAAGACACTTCTGACAGCAAAGGAGACAGATACACAACCTTCTGCCTTAGCTAATTTATTTCCCAAAGAATTTACAATTATGTACAATGATATTTACAAATAAATAAATAAATTATGATATAAATATGCAAAGTTGAGATAGCGCTGTCAGACTTATGGCAACCAAGAAAAAAAATATTGGAGATCTAATGGCCATGTCACCCTTACAATAACTGCAAATTACAGACTCTCAGTACAAAAATTATCTGCTCTTCTTCAATCCGTGGGAAGGGAGTGGGAAAGGGAAGGAAAAATAGGAGGGTGAGATGTCTTTTGGCCAAACTGCCAAACTGGCTCTGGCTTTCGCTCAAGTGTATTGGGGCATCCCCTTTACACAATCGGCTGAGTTAGAGAAGCCAAATTGACCTAATGGTCAGAAGCAGTAATGGAGGGATGCCAGTCCAATTGACGCTTTGGGAAAACTGCTGCCAAAGACAGGATCAGGATACCAAAGGCTGGGTTGATGATGGCCACCCTAAATGAGCTGGTGGCAAAATAAATTAAGACTTTTGACCCTTTACAAAAGATTTTAGCAGCTAAAGGGGGGAGGGGGGTTATGCAAGTATTTTATAGGCAAAATATATATCCTGCAACAAGAAATAATATTTTAAATGACACATACAAATTATAAAAACAATCTAGACTACCGATTTCTATTTACTGCCTAGTCTATCCCAACCTCTATTCGTAGCAACACTCTTCTAGCATAAACAAAGAAAAGTAGGGTAAAGGACAGACTAAAGCAAAGTGGTGAAAAATCCATAGTGGATAAAATGGGGAGAATGGCTCCCAAATATACTCTCCATTCAAACATCAGCCATCCACCTCTTTGTTCTATTTGAATTTCTACACACTATAGTTTGCATTATCTATGGCACCACAGTCACTGAGCCCGGTAGATTTTGGTTCTTGGACAGGTAGGAATTGCAGGGAATGAGGGCTGCAAATAGTCTGTGAGAATTCAATTACCAACCAGTGTTTCTCTATAGTGACTATAGGGCAGGAATCAGGTAAGCACTCTGGGCTGCCTGGCAAAGAAGATGGTGTATGGCTGAAAGGAGCCTAAAATTGAGTTCCAGTAAAGTGATGGCACCTTCAGATGTGCTCCCAATGCTGCATTCACTTCAGGTTACTTTTTATTGTCTTCAACCTGGACACATTTGTGTGGTGCACCACCATTTGATGGAGCACTCCTCTAGGCTAATCTTTATTATGCTAGTTGAGGTAATACTATGGTAGTCTATCCTATGGTAAGCTAGGTTTTACCAGGCTACGCTTTGAGACTATACTAGGCTAGGCTATAAAATGTTATACTATCTATACAATACTAGAATATGCTATGCTAGGCCATACTATGCTAGGAGATAATATACTATATATACTATACTATACTATGTTTTCTATGCTATACTATACTATACTATATTATGCTATAATATACTATACTACACTATGATAAGCACCACTATGGAATAATATTCTATGTTATACTATCTATACTATTCTAGACTATGCAATTAGGGTGTGACCATTTTGTCAACCTTTCCAATTCCATAAATAAGGTGCGATAAAAAGTTAAGAACTGCCATTTTAATTAAAAAAATATATATTTTAATATAATTTAAGTTCTGCTTTTTAATAAACTTTTAGAAAATTATGACATTTTAGTCACAGGTGACTCTACTATGTTGGTCGGTCCACATTTTGCTTCGTTTTTTTAAAAATAATGTAACAATTCAGCCAATTCTAATGAAATTGGAAACTCTTATGTTTTACATTCTCTTTTTAATGATATAATTGCCAAAGTCCTCCCAAGGTTAGCCAGGGGATTATTTTCTTTTGGCAATGACATAACTATTCTGACCATTCTAACAAATTTGAAACCCCTTATTTATTTTATATTATATTTCAAATGATATAATTGCCAAAGTCCTCCCAAGGTTAGCCAGGGAATTATTTTGTTTTGGCCATTGGTCATGTGGATAACATTACCTGGGGTGACCTAACTGGCATGTCCATGTTTAGTGAAAATTTCCTACTGTAAACCTCCTTAAACCAGAATGGAATGTTGCTCAAAGGTTTTTGTGGCAGTGAATGTGCAAGTACTTCAGAGACTTTAGCTGTGCTAGTGTTTGGTCCACCTTTATACACTGAAGGGAAGTTATTAAAATTACCTGTCATTGAAATTGGGATCTTACAGATAATGTTACTGCCATTGTTATGACACCACATCCACTAACAGTGGATTTCACAGCATAGCTGCCTTGGGAAGGTGGATAATCCTTGGTTCAATTCAACATCTAAAGAAGGTTTGGACAAACTTGTCCAAGGAAAATGCAAAGATGCTGGCTATCAACATCAAATGACTAAAGGAAAAGAACAACAGTGAGGAAATGATATTCTAATTTATTTTAAAATGTGGTGATTGGAATCAACCAGATGCATTCATCAGGTGAGATGCATGTCCAGAAATATGCACTCTGAAGGTGCCACTGTTTCTCAATATCCTTGGTCAAAAGCTATGAAAATAAGAAAGATTTGATTTTTTAACTGCCTTAATGGGCCTTCACCTAATGGGTAGACTGCTCTTGTAAAGATGGAAGAGCAAGTCAAAATGATTTGGAGTAAACTTTTGCAAGACTCCCCCTCTTCTCCAAGAGAATGAGACTGCTTACTCTGAAGCTGGATTTGCAGCAAAGTCTTTTATGACTGAATTCTATGCATTGTCTAGCCTTGATGCTGCTCCACCAGCATTCAATAAATGTTGTGATGTCACTTAGTGATTTGCGCTCTGCTATAGCTTTGTGTGGGCACTGGCCTTTGTACAAACAATGTTCTATATGCCATTCATAAACACTTAAATGAGTGAGACATCCCATTTATAGATTTATTCATCATGATCTGGACAGAAGGTATCCTCCCAGACTCCTTTTAAATGCCTACCCTCGTTTTTGCAAACTGGAGACACATCACTCTACCACAGCCAGTTTCTGCCCATTTTTATAACTTGCTGCTTCTGCAAGTTAAGGTACCAATTGCTTACTTCATGGACAGTGGAGCCTAATCTTCTACACAGTGGTGCTTCTGCAAGTTCCACTTGACTTTGGATGCTCTTCTAGTGCAAAATGCTAAATGAGAGATGTTCTTCCATACATAGCACTATGCCACTGTGTTTTTTGATCTGTAGAAGGCCTATGGTAGGTATCATGGAGACCCTTCACATGATGGGGGCAAGTGGATGCATCTTAATTTTCATATCTGAATTCTATGAGGTCTTTATTGAGTGTACAGGGGAGGCTTCTACAGCCTAATAGAGCAGGAAGAGGGCATCTCACAGGGAAGTGTCCTGTGTTACACTCTTTGCCTTGATCATCAATGGTATCACCTTAGTGATGCCCAAAGATGTTCTGGCTTTTCTCTAAGTAGATGAGCTTTCAATTTCTTTTGGTGCCTCCCAGAGGCCAACTCATGAACATCAACTCCAACAAGCAGTGAACTAGATCTCTCCATATGCAAAAGCCCATAGGTTTTCTTTGTCCCAGCCTCAGGTAGTGCACTTCTGCAACAATGCATGGCTCCACCTTGACCCTGGCTTCTTCCTAAACAGGGTTTTCCTGGAGGTTTTGGATTCGTACCTTTCCTTGATCTTGTTTTCAACCACTTCCTCACTTTTGAGGCCTATATTGACAACTTTAGGGCCTCATGCTTCTGTGCCATTCATATTCTTCATTCTGTGACATTCATTACTGGGGGGCTGTTATGGCTAATGCTTTGTTTTATCATTCTTTTGTTTGCATTAATTGTGAAAGGTAAATGCGATCCACCACACCACTCTGCATCTGCATGTCCACTTTTGACAGCTTGCTTGTCAATCCCAGGAAGATGCCACTTATGCTGCACTGTTCATTATGAGGTGGTATGCACAGGTCTGATATCTTCCTCAGCGGCTAACAGCTCTCATCCCATCTGTGACTGATCTTGATAGTGTCTATAGCCTCAAGACGCATGAGTTATACCCTAAGCCTTTTTTGATTTAGGGCTAGGAAACTCCAAAGGCTTAGTTTACCACTCAGGCCTGTAGTGCCTCTAGTTCTGCCTGCCCATGACATCACCTTGGATGGTACCACCTTTGACTCTTGCCACACTATCTCCCCAAGCTTCTTAGAGCACCTGGATTATTGCATTAGATCTTTTTAGAGCACACTTCATTTCATGCTGGAGCCATGCCAGTATACATGGATGGCTACAAGTCCCAAGATGAGGCCAGCTTCCATGCCCTATCCCCGTTGTTTGAAGTCTGCAGGGTTCTACTAGATACTGTGTCTATCTTTACAGCTGAGCTAGTTGCAATACACACCTGGTACAAGGGAGAACACATTGTGCTAGGTTCAGGGACCAAATTGTGATTATATAATGACCAGCAAATTTCCTTGGTGCCCTCTGGGCATTGTACTCTCCAAAACCCTGGTTTGAGGTAGCCATGATCACTGAACTGGGCAGAGGTTGGGATTCTCTTCTACTTGGTTCCTGTACAAGTGGAGATTGTAGTAAATGAGCGCACCAAAGAGTTGGCAAGGACTGCATTACTAGACCAGCATTTTTCTCTTCCTCACATTGCCTACATGGTTGGCATTAGGTCAGCCCCGGGCTGCCTGTAATGAATATGGAAGATGGCCAATAGGAGCTTAAAGTTGCATGCCATCTTCCCATAATTGTTTCTATGGACCTACTCATACCTCCCATTGCCTCAGCAACTTCAAGTCACTGTCTGTTATCTTCTGATTGGACATACACAGTGGTATGCACTGCTCTTTTATGGAGCATTCCCCTGTGCTTTACTGCAATGAATGCTTGACATTCTTTTGAGTGTCCAAGTCTGGGGAATAATCACACATGCTACCAGTACCAGGCAGAGTGGCATAGTTACCACTTTTCTTTATACTCAATTTTGAGTCTCTGTGTTGAGTACATATTCTGGTGCTGAGGGGACATTACTTTGCCCTACTAGCATAGACTACTTGGTTGTGCAGTCGCCAGAGAGACCTTTAAAAAATCTTGATTTGGAATCAATTTGTTACTCAAATCAAGGTAATTTGGAAGGCACTCACAGGATGGGCTGCTTTGACCTGAATTCTAAAAGGGTTATTCCAGTGACCTATGCATTTGGTAGCTGTTGCCAGATGGGCCCTTTTGAAAATAATAATGAGAAGTTGGATATTTTATATGATTGTTTGTGCTTGTATTCAAATGGATCATGGGATGTGTCCATTAGGTCAAGAGACCTTTAAACCATTGCTCCCATCACCAAATTAAACTTTTGAATGGAATGAACCACCTTTTTTATCCATCCTGCTTGATTATCAAAACAATTCCTGTATAATGAGCTTTTTGAAATTTATAAGATTTATCATAAAGTGTGAAAGTAACTTTTTAACTTTTACATCTGGAGAGATTAAAGGAATATATCACAAATTCTGTGTGGATTGGAAAGTAAAGTATTCTATCCTTTGCGTTATTGCTTAAGCAGTGTGAAATGGTTATTGCAACATGATTCAGAGAGATGTGCATACTCTTCTGCAATGTATGAAGAGGTGGAAAGAGCCAAGAGAGGATGACATGGTCCATAGGTACCAGAATAGAGAGTGGTATTGGCTGATGAGAGAGGCATCAGCTGGGAGCCAGAGCAAACTTTTAATCTCCTCACATTATGGCTCTGGAGGCAGTTATGGGCCACAGTAGGAGTTTTTGAGAGCCTCCTAACATGTTTCCTGTCATAGTAAGTGAGAAAACCAATATGTAACCAATTGGATGCGATGGCTGTCAGACCTTTGCCTGCCCTATGTAGTTTTTTTTTCAGTTAAATGTCTTCAGAAACTTTTGTCAAACAGGATTGCAGAGAAAACATTAAAAATGTGTGGAAAGCTCATTCATAGTCTTTTTCCACTAGTAAGTCCTGGTGGGCAATCATGAATCTGAGGGGCCTGGGTAGCCTTTTGGTCCTTCCTTTTCCTCATTTTATATAAATAAAAATATTTGTTGTTTGGTATTTACATAAAATTTACTTTGTCTTTGCTTTAGGAGCGATTTTATGAGATTGTAATGAAAGAGGAGATTAAAGAAGAACCTCTGGAAGATGAAATTCCTTTCCTTGATAGAGAGAGACCCGATTCGGAAGAGGAAAACTTGACTACCATATCTTCTACCGAAATGGCCCTACAAAACTCCCTCCAAGAAAAGGTAATTTTGCCCACTTTAAAATTGAATTAATACCAAATTTATTCCCAAATCTACCAAATGTCAAATAAAAGGCAACCAAGTCCAGATATGGGGTTGCCTGCCTTTGACGCTGCTGCCCATGCCAACAGTTTTGAAGACCTTGTCATGGTGGTTAATCTGCATCCTATGGTTTAATGGACTATGGGTTATATAGACAATAGGAAAAGTAAATTTTAATATCCATTCCCCATGGATAAGATATTGAAATTTATATAATTATCAGACTGACAATTGCTAATACACAAAGTCAATAGGTGGTTTTCCTTGGATGGTAGGAGGGGATGGGGCTTGCATTGAGTGCACCCAAAACACATTGACATGTTCTGAGGCAGAAGAGAGAGTGCATATATTTTTTGCTGCGAAGATGGGAGGGGAAAGACTGGTGTTGTAATTGGCTATGAGCTTGATGATGTGTGTAGGAGCTACCTACTTATCCAAGGGTAGACACAGGGCAGCCAATTGAACCTAGTAGGGGAAAGAGGAGCGGTAGTTAATGCTTTGAAAGTAGACCTTTCACCCTTCTAGTTGATACAGCATTAGACTTCTGATGTCAAGGCGGGGGAGGGGGGATTTAATCCCAGTGAGGTGGACACAATGCCCTTAGTGGTCATAAGCATGCTGCCCATTGGGAACAGATGCTAATAAATAAAAATATGTACACAAAAACGCTAAATATATATAGGCCAATGTGAAATATAAATAAGCTACACGCCCCCCCAAAATATGGTGTACACCCCAAAACTATATACACAGGATCCAGTCATGAGAGTCGTATCTAATATCTGGTACCAGTAATGTGCAAAAATGTGTTGGGAGGGGGGGAGGGATAAGTGAAGGAAAAGTAAGCAGGCCCACATTCTTATTGGTATTCCTTGTTGTTCCTAGATTTGGTGGGTGTTCTGTACTTAGGGGCCACCTAACACGAGCTGCATTCATGTGTTGGTCGGGGGGGGGAGGGATTGTGTGTCCCGATGATGTGACGAGTCATGCTAGGGGGAGATCCAAGCTTCCTACTCCACTCATCATTGGGGGAGAGGGCTACCCATACACTGGATGGGTCGCCAAGAAACTGGCGAGCCATGCTTGGGGAAGCTGGGTCCCTGACTCCACCCATCCTGGGCGAGAGGGTTACTCATACTAGACGGGTCAGCAGCTAGGGACCAGACTAAAGGGCTCCAACGTAGGCTTTCAGTATGGGCCAACAACGCCACCTGCTGGAGGGATCACTCTTTAGAGTCATCCTAGGCTGGGGATACGCGTGGGAAGGGGATCAGCTCTGGCGAGGACAAAAATGACGCATCACAGGACCTGCTTTTTAAAACGAGCAGTCTCCATTATGATGAGGTAACCCTTACGCATTGGCTCGCACCCAGACACAGTAGGCTGTAGCTCATGGCTCCTCGGGCCGAACATGAAATTAACACGCCTCAGGAAGTGGTCTACTAGGCCCCCTGGGACATCATCTACTGGTTGTTGTGCTCCCGAAGAGAAACAGATGGGAGCGACTCCTACTGCTTCAGAAATCCAGAATGGGAAAGTTGGTAGCAGGACACTTGCTACCAACTCTTCTTGGCGGGCATACGGTTCTTCACTTAACGGGAAGACCCCTCAAGCAGAGGTTTGGAAGCGAGTCAAAAGGATTCGGGGCAAATTCTCGCAACATCCCCCTCCAGTTCTCCAGGAGACTGGGACCTCAATCTCGGACCCCTCGTCCATGGCGGAATCCTTCGCGACCGCTTTCTCCGTATTCTTTAGCCGTGATGCTGTTCACGATATCCGTGACGCCACGGTTTTGGCGAGCCGGGTGAGTGTTGAGATTATCTTCTGCTGGGTTCCTGGACATGTAGGAATTGCGGAGAATGAGGTCGCCAAAGAGTCCGCGAGAACTGGGCGACCAGACCAGTGCTTCACTCTTCCTCACACCGATTACATGATAGGAATACAGGCAGTTGTCCGGGCTGCTAGGCAAAGAAGATTGGAGACAGTCGAGGGGAACTTAAAGTTGCGTGCCATTACGCCGCGACGGATTCAGGTTGCTTTCTGTCGTCTCCGAATTGGACACACTCGCGGGACGCACCGCTATTTGATGGAGCGCTCGCCTGCGCCATACTGTGAAGACAGCGTTATCCAACAGGCTATTCGGCACATTCCCGTTACCTGTTCTGGTACCGGGACGAGAGGGGGCGCTATCGCTTGTCCGTTGTACTTGTGACTGGTTCGTGCACACGGACTTGCGCACTATGCGATTTATGGAAGAGACTAGCCTCTACTTTATTTGACTTTTTTGTAGCTCGCATGTTCCTGCGCAGGGGGGGGGGAGCGTGTGCTCCCGACCCCGAACCGCGCTTCCTTCTTGCTCTCTTTTATAGTCTTTGTTCTTTTTTATTGTTCTTATTTACATATTGTTATTTATTTCTTAATATAGCCTAGTAGTAGGCTGTGTTGTGTACGGCGACTTATGCCCAAGTAGGCAGTAGCCAGATGAACTCCTAAAATTTTTAAAAAATATCTTACTCACCATAATGCCACGTTGGAATGGTCGTCTCATTTTCAAACCAGATAGGCACAGATTGGACTTATCCATTTGCATCTTTTGGGGGCTTGTCCTTGAACCATCCCTTGCTGCCCTTTCTGTGGTGGTGACCCCTCGGTTGCCCATCTTCTATTGGAATGTCCTCATTTTCAAGTGTACCTCGCTTGTCCCTCCTTTATTTTCTTCTGACAAAGAATATTTTAAACACTTTTTTTAAAAAAAATTATCTCGTAGTGGTTTTCTCACTCATAATTAATTTGCCCTTATTTGTTTTTGCTCCCATATATAATCCCCTTGGAATTGGGCTGCTCTCCATTTTGTTCCTTAGATCCTTATTAAATGATCTGCTGTACTTTTCAAAATACTCTTGCACACATCTAAAAATGGTATCTCCTTTCAAATCAGTTTCTGAAGATTTACCAAAATGCTAGCATGACTAAATTTGTCTTCTATGCTGTCTCCCCTTATTTTGATGCTGTAGGTGCTCAGCCAGGCACTACATCTGTCTTCACAGCTGAGCTGGTTGCAATTCACTACTTGCTATTTGAGATTATGCATGGCACCTGCTTCAGAAACAAAATTGTGATTTATATTGACTCACAAAGAGCCCTAAGTATTCTTAAGGCATTAGAATCTCGGCACTCCCTGGTTCTCAGCATCTGTGACACCAGTGCTGTCGTCTATGTGAGATTAGTCAAGATTATCTTCTGTTGGGTTCCTGGGTATGTTGGATTGTAGGAAAGGATGGATCCTAAGGATCTGCGAGCACTTGGCATACATACCACTATTTTACTCTGTACACTAATTACATAGTAGGAATAAGGTCATCCATTTGACCTAATGTGTAAAGAAGCTCTAAAACAAGCAACCAAAACGTAAAGTTGGATCTATGTCCCTGCGATAGTTCTCTTAGACCTACCCCACACTAGCCCAATGGCTTCAGTTCACTTTGTAATTTCCAAAGCAGTTGCCAGGATGGCCCCTTTTAAGAAAAACAAAAGTGATCTCTGGACCTGACACACTCATGGTGCACTTTCCCATTTGATGGAGTGCTGCTTCCATGCACCTTAAAGTAATGACTGAATGCTCCCCCTAACTGTCCAGCACATTCTTTCTGAATGTCACAGGATGAGCTTGGTGGCAAATGCTTGTCCTTGTACTTATGATGAATTCTTGCACACCCAACTGCAGCATTTTTTAATTTCTGGAGGAGGCAGCCCTCCCCTATGGTCTATATATAGTCTGGGGTTGATGGCTACATGCAAATATGCTGGAGGAAAGTGAGCCTTGGCCTTTTGAGGTTTTGTTTCTTTTTTTTAAATAGGCCTAAGTATAATTAGGGTAACTGCTCCTGGTTGTTGTTATCAAGTGTACTCATCATCTATTACTACCATCATTCAAGAGTGGCAGCTTGCCACTTTCATACCATAGACTGGAGATGTGAATACATTCTCTCTTCAGCGGCCAACTAGTGCCTATTTGCAACTCCCTCAGCAGCGCCCTCTGATAGGCTGCCCTCACTTTTTGTTGTGGTCATAATCAGGTGCGAGTCCTAAAGAATGAACTTGAGTTGGGTGGGGTCTCTACCCTTTCTTTCTCTTGTTGGCTCCGTAAGGGGCATGGCGATTTGCCTTCCTGGTCGCCGTGCTGACGGGACTCAGCGCCCCGTCCGGCCCCAGCTTGGCATTCTTTTTCTTCTTCCACTAACCCCTTTCTCGTCTTCTGTACCAATTCTCTTCCCCATAACCGACGCGGTGATTTGCCTTCCTGGCCGCCGTGCTAACGGGACTCAGCGCCCCGTCCGGCCACAGCTTAGCCTCTTCTCCTTCTTTCCTTACTTTTGCCTCTGTACGGGTCGACGGATGCGCCCACTGGGGGGCATCGTCTGCAGGACCGTGCCTTAGAGGAGGTTTGGTTGCCCGGGTCGTCATTTTGTTTCTGGGAAGTCTTAGCACCACAGTCCAGAGAATCTCCCTTATGCGGTTCCGCTGTTTTTAAAACGACAGTGGGAGTCCGGGTGCGGTTTACCCCGTCTGGGCTGTATGGGCGCTCTTTGGACTCACGATGACGATTTGGTGCATTCCCTCGGCTCCAGGGGCAGCCAAAAATAAAATATATACTTATATGGGTAAATTTAACAAACATAACTCCCAAGAGACCGCAGGGTCTCTGGCCATCGTGCCTTGGACCCTGATGGTAGACGCTTTGATCCTTTGGGGCAGAAGTCGACCCTGAGTTGGATTACGACCGATTTTAGTCCTGAAAGCGAACAATAGTCCTCTTATTAAGGCTGACATCTTCGATGTCTACGAGGATTTTGCTGAGAAATGTGGCGAAGCTGCCCAAATGTGGCCACGTAATGATGGCGCATTGATAGTCGAGGCGAAATCAAGCGAGCACTTTCGGCGGATTAAGACCCTACAGTCTTTAGCTTCTGTAGACATGTCCTCTGCTTCGCACCGAAATTTAACACCAGTAAAGGTGTTATCCGATCAGGAGAGGTTGGTATCAAAACTTACCAATCAGAAGGTTGTAAGGGCCTACCTCATTTCTAGGTTTGTGAATGGCGCTAGGTTACCTACCGCCACCATAATCCTGACCTTCCACAGATTGGAACCCCCCCAAGTACGTTAAGTCTGGCTATCTTAACATCCCAGTCAAGCCTTACGTTGAAAACTCACGACGATGCTTCCATTGCCAACGCTTTGGCCATGTAAGCAAGTTTTGTAAACAGGCAAGGTTGTGTGTGAATTGTGGATCGGATTATCACGGGACGCCCTGTTCTCAACAGCCGTGCTGCCCTAACTGCGATGGAGTACACCCTGCAACATCATAGCAATGCACTTTCTTTCTCTATGAGAGAGAAGTCATTGCCATTAGAAACAAAAACAGGGTCAGTTTTAAAGAGGCCAGAAGAAGAGTAAAGGAGATGTATGTCCAACCTGGTGTGAGCTTTTCTGATGCTCTGCGTTCTACCGGGCCAATGCAAGGAAGAAGCCAGAGACCTCCTACTGGTTCTCCTGTGCCTGACCAGGTAAAAAGTCCTCCCCGTCCTAAACGTACATCTCGTGATGAACACTGTTAGTTAGCACCTAACAGTGCTTCTGAGGTTACCAACAAGAAGAGGAACCGTCCATCCTCTCCCGGTTCTCCCATGGTAGTTAAGCACTTTGCTACCGTTCCAGAACATGTGGATGTTGATCATGTTGGTCCTCAGGTGGTATCCATTCCACTTCTGGACATTCACCCTGCCCCTAAAGGACCAAGCTTTTCTTCAGCTCCAAAGCCAGTTATCACTCCACCCCCCTTGTTGATAGTGCTTTGGAATTCCTTCGATCCTTGAATGAGAAGGAACCAACCTTTGCTCCTTCTCATGAGCCAGCTGTTGTGGAGGTTACCCCCTCATCTGAGGAGGACTCTCAAAAACTGACTCCACATCCTCCTCGCTACCACCATCGCCTCTACCATCCCAACCAATGCTACCAGCTGTGTCAACATCGTCTGTTTCCTCGACACCTGAACTGACCCCTGGAGTTGCTTCCATCTCTACTTCTCCAGTGAAGACAGTTCTCTCTTACAGCCACTTATTAAAATCTGATGCGCCACCTTTTAAAGAAAAACCAAAGGCAAAACTCAAGCTTCCGATGCCTCCTTTGTCATACTTAAAGCCTAAGGCTAGTATGACACGAACTACCTCCGATGGTAGTTCAAATCCAAAATCTCCTAGCCCTAAGGGTAGCAAGAAATCTACCGTTATGCTTTAACAGTAACAATGTTTCCAATTATTCATTGGAACCTCCAAGGTCTCTTTCCTAAATGGGAAGAGTTCAAGTTCCTGCTTAAGGATTACAATCCCGATTCTATTGCTTTACAGGAGACTTGCTTGGGTACTCGCAGAGTAACCAACATTTCGGGTTTTGTGGGATATTATAAGAACCCCGGAGAACCAATTCATGGTTCTGCTGTTTTTGTTAACAACAGGGTTCCCCACAACCAACTCTCTCTTAACAAAGACTTGCAGGCGGTTGCTCTCCGCCTGTTTTCCAGTCGCCATTATTCGGTCTGTTCTCTGTATCTTCCTCCTGGCGAGGAAAGAGATACAGCTGTTTTAGCTACAAAGTTAGCTATTTTAATTTCTCAACTCCCTCCCCCCCTTGTTATTGATTGGCGACTTTAATGCTCGACACCCCCTTTGGGGAGACCATGATAACCACCCTAGAGGAAATACGATTGAAAGATTTCTGGGCACTAATGATGTCTGCTTTCTTAACGATGGCAGCCACACATCATTTCACATCCAGACGAACAGCTTTACGTGCGTGGACTTGTCTCTCTGTTCACCAAGCTGTAGAGCTGATTTTGACTGGGCAGTGGATCCTGACTTGCGAGGCAGTGATCACTTTCCCATTGCAATAACACCATGTACAGGTAGTCACCCTCCACCACCTAGCAAAAGATGGAATCCAAAATAAAAAGCAAACTGGCCTAAGTTCAGATACCTCTCGAGCCATGATGGGTCCTTCCCTCGTGAAGATATTGAAGTGGCTATTGATGATCTTCTAGCCACGTCAATCATACAGCTAATTCCTCCATCCCGCTCTCCGGCTCAATTGCTCGTGGACCACAATTACCCTGGTGGTCTGCTGAATGCTCAAGAGTTGCCACTGAATGTAAACAGGCTTGCCGACGTTACCATCGGTGCCCCACGATGGTAAAGAAACTTGCTCGTAACCAAGCAAGGGCAGCACGGCGACGCACCCTTCGACGAGCTCGAAAAACCTCGTTGGATGGTTACATCGCATCGATGTGTTGTCAGACCCCTGTAGACAAAATCTGGAAAGGGTAAAAAAACTATTGGGGAAATCCAATGGCTTTACATCTCCCAACATTGTTTAGGCTGGAGAACTGTTGAGAAACTTTTCCCATATTTTCGATGTCTTGGCCAGGTCGTTTGTTAATATTTCAAGCCCAGACAACTATTCCATCTAATTCCAGCGCTTTAGGCTCCAACAGGACCAGCATTCTATCAACTTTATGGAGCCTAACATGGATAATGAGCCTTATAACCGGCTCTTTTCTATCCATGAGCTCCATAATCGACTGAAGCACTGTGGATCCACTGCACCCGGATCGGATGGCATTTCCTATGATATGATTAGGAATATGCATCCATCCCTCTTCTCACATTTGCTGGACATGTATAACTTCATCTGGATTAGGGGCTGCTTCCCTTCTATGTGGAGGGAGGCTGTGTTTTTACCTTTCTGAAAACCAGGAAAGGATGAGACGGAACCCACCCATTACGGCTCTTCCTCTTCCTTTTCACAGGCTCAAGTCTAACCTCAAATATCTTTTTAGACTTGAGCAATTACCATGGTCGCCAGTATATGAGTGCACGTTCAATTTGCTAACAGTGGCCTCATATAATAGATTTCCATCCCTGGCTCGCCCCTTTGCATTGTGCATGGCCGAGCATAAAGGACGTCTAAGGGAGTTTTCTGTTCCGTTTTCAATACCAAAGATTCCCCCATGGCTCATACCACCTGTAGTGGTATGCAAGGGGCTTACTGGTATGCCCAAGGATCAGTTCTTGCCTGTAGCCTTGAGAACCATGCATGATCAACACTCTTCCTCGGCCTACCACCTTTGTGTTCACCGACGGGTCCAAGTCATCGGACGGAGTTGGAGCTGCTGCTGTCTTCCCGTCTCAGACAGCATTGGTTCGCCTACCAAGTGCAGCTTCTGTTTTCACAGCAGAACTTGTTACCATTCTTGCTGCACTCTTTGTTATTGCTCCTATGCCATCTGGTTGTCTTACGATTTTCTCTGACTCCCTTAGTTCTCTGGAGGCACTGAGTGCTTTTGGTTCTAGCCATCCGCTAGTTTCCAAGATCTAGCGGTGACTTATTTATTTTTCTTTTATTCATAAGAGTTCTTTTTGCTGGGTGGCCAGTCACGTGGGCATCCAAAGTAATGAAAGGGCGGATGCTGCGGCCAAGTAGGCGGCATCATTGGGGACACTCCCATCAGCTCCAGTTCCACTAAGTGATGTCTATCCCCTCATCACCGAATATGTACTCGGCTTATGGCAGAAGATGTGGGATGAGCTTCCTCCCACCAAGCTCCATTCCATAAAACCTTCAGTCCTTCCATGGCCACGTACCATAAGACTATGTAGACTGGAGGTTATTTTGTGCTGACTGAGGATAGGCTATTGCGCCTCACTCATGGGCACTTGATGAATGGGCGGCCCCCGCCTTTGTGCATCTTGTGCGAGGTGCAGCTGTCCATCCTTCACATCTTTGCCGAGTGTTTCCTTTTGAGAAATCTTGGGAGGAGGGTCTTCCCTTTCATTACTGGGCAGATGGCCCTATAGCACGTTCTGCGGGGCATCTTGTCTGAGACTCGTGTTTCTTTTAATGTGAATAGAATTTTTACATTTTTAGAAGAATCTAATCTTTTAGCCAAAATTTAATATATTGTTTCATGATTTTGTATTCCCCGTTATTATATCTATTGTTGATCCATCTATATATAGTCTATGTTTTTATCCTTTGTCGAGTTCTCAATAGTTTATTTTTTATATCCTTTTACACCCCTTGATGGTTTTAAACTCTTGTTCTTCCATTCTATTGATCTTAATTTCATAGCTATATTTTTGTATATTCTCCAGATGTCTATATTTTTATTGATAACACTCATGCAAACTACCCGTCCTTAAATTTGGCTGCGGGCTAGTCCGTTTGGGCTTTGCTCATTTATTTTCGGCACTATTCATTCATTCCTCTTGTTGGAATTCTCTGTTACACCAGAAAGATTGTGAACGAGAGATTGTAAAATCACTGTTTCTTTTTCAGGAAATGAAATTGCGTTCTTCCACTAACCTTAAAGTAATTCCACAATTTAGTGGTATAGTAACATCGCCACCTCGAGCTATTGATTATGACCCAAATTGGACTACTGGTGTATATTCAAGATCTGGAAGCCCAGGAAAATGCTCCCAAAACAACTCCATCCCTTCCAAGTCGATACAAACAGATTTACATACGGTGCCTCATTCGAGAATGAATAAGAAAATCTATAAATGCTGCTCCTGTCCTTATCAGACTACACAGAGGGGAGCTTTAAGAATACATTTAAGAACCCACAATGGCGAGAAGCCATTCAAATGCAGCATTTGCCCTTATCAGGGTGCCACAAAAGGAAATATTAAAAGACATTCAATGACTCACAGTGGTGAAAAGCCTTTCAAGTGCGACCTTTGCCCTTATCAGTCTGCAACGAAATGTCAGCTTAAAAGTCATTCATATACTCATACTGGCGAGAAACCTTTCAAATGTAGCTTTTGCCCTTATCAGGCTGCCACGAAAGGAGATGTTAAAAGACATTCAACGACTCACACTGGACAAAAACCTTTCAAATGTGACCTATGCCCTTATCAGGCTGCAAAGAAAGTTCAGCTTAAAATCCATTCCTATATTCACATTGACGAAAAGCCTTTCAAGTGCGACCTTTGCCCTTATCAGACTGCCAGAAAAGGAGATATTAAGACACATTCAACGATTCACACTGGCGAAAAGCCTTTCAGATGCAGCCTTTGCCCTTATCAGACTGCCAGAAAAGGAGATATTAGGACACATTCGACGACTCACACTGGCAAGAAACCTTTCAAATGTAGCGTTTGCCTCTATCAGGCTGCCACCAAAAGAGATGTTAAAAGACATTCAACAACTCACACTGGTAAGAAGCCTTTCAAATGCAGCTTTTGCACTTATCAAGGTGCAACGAAAGATCATCTTAAAAGGCATTCCTATACTCACACTGGCGAAAAACGTTTCAAGTGTGACATTTGCCCTTATCAGGCTGCCAGAAAAGGAGATATTAAGACACATTTAACGACTCATACTGGCGAAAAGCCTTTCAAGTGCGACCTTTGCCCTTATCAGGCTGCAAGAAAAGGTCAGCTCAAAAGCCATTCATGTATTCAGACAGACGAGCAGTCTTTGCCGTTATCAGTATCAGAGAAAAGAGATAATCTTGTGACACATTTAAGAACCCACACTGGTGATAAATAAACCTTAAGATAAGCAAAATGTCTCAATGCGCTACAAGCGCCTCCTGAACTATTGCACCGCGGGTGAATTCATCGAGCGCTTCCGTATTGTTCAGCTGAGTGTGAGACGGTCTGCATACATAAGGATGCCGCCCATCTCCATTCTATTTGACCTTTTGGTGTTGTGCGCTTTCTCCGGGGGAGGGCAGGCGAACTTAAAACAAGGGAATGTCTTTGCTAAAGAGATTTTGAAAAGAAGCTGCAGATTTGACGAATGAGGATTCTATGAGGGTTCTAAGAATATGATCGCCAGATGACAAAAAAAAAAATCTAAGAATATGAGCGTTCTAAGAAATACGAATAAAAATATTAACCCTAAAACACAAAGGATGACAAGACGCACACAATCAGGCCATTAAAACCACTCACTCTCCCTACAACCTCTCCCACAACTTTCTCTGGCCGGTCTCTAATTTCACAGGGTAGATGCCGACCAGCTTCCTCTCACCCAAGTATCGCGTATCGGGAGGAAGGGACAGCTTCCCCTCACTCCTGAGCTATTATCTTGGGTGACGTGATTTTAACAACCTTCTTCATCCCCACCCACACCTTCCTCACATCGCCTTTTCTCTCCTATCAATCTTTATCGATTAGCAGCAGTTCCTCCTTTGCTTGCTTAGGGGACTGCCAAGAAAGCGAGCAGGCGGCCGAATATTGAGCGCTCCCGCTTGCACCGGCTCGATAGGGCTAACCCCCTTAGGGGAGAGGAGGTGATAGGGCCCATTGCCCCGTGCCCTCCAAAGTCTTGCAGGAGCGGTTATCCAACTTACAGCCGGTTTCTGTACGTGTCCCCCTCTCTACCCGGACGGAAACTGGTTAACCGGCCCAACAAGATGAGACGAAAGGTTCCTCGAATGAGATTTGTGATGTCGGGGGGGTGGGGGCACCTTGAGCCCCTTCCCCCTCTGAGATGGATAGGGTCCCTGAAGTGACCCAGCTCCAGATGGTAGGATCTCCCATGGGGTCGAACCCAGGCTCAGTGCCAAGCACAGAACCCATGTCCGCCCTATGTAAAATCCTCCTCAGACGTTTTGAGTCACCAAGGCCTCACAAGGAGAAGAGGGAGCTCCTCCCACGTCTGGTGCTTCTATAACAGTCATGATGACCTCCATTTCAGAGAAGGATCTTGCCGAGGATGGTCCATCATGCCTAGAGGCTCCTACCGGCGGAGGAGAGAAGCGGGTTCATTTCCCCCACCTCCTCATCTCCTAAAAAGAAAAGGATGGCTCCTCTCCCTCCGCGGTTGTCGCCCGGACGGATGGGTTAGTCACCGGGTGAAGTCATTTGTGCCACTGCCGCGGAGGTGCTATTACTGTCACCGTTTCGGCCATACTAATCGCTCCTGTAGACGCGCAAAGTCGGGGTTACCCGAAGTCTATGCAAGGTGCTCCAAGGCCGCACAAGATAATCCCAAATCGTGTGTGGCCAGTGTGTCACTTGCGGAGAGCTGCACCCCGCTTCTTCTAAGCAATGTGGTGCGTATCGTTGAGAAGGAAATCCTGGTCGTTCAGGCCCAGGATTGGCTCTCAGTTCGCGATGCTAAGGACTTTATCCTGGCGAGCCCGGCACTACCTGGGACGTGCTATGCCTCAATGTTAAGAAAAACTTCCTCTGCTCCTGGCCCTTCCTGGCTTACGAACACGGTCGTTTCCGCGCCCATTCGGAACCCTTCTGAGGGCTATACCCACCCCGAGCACTCCCCTGGTAAAGCTGGCGCCACAAAGGTTTCACACCCACCCCTGACTAAAACCAGGTCTCCTCTCACTTGCCCCAGCGTGACCGTTTGCCGTCAGGCTAAACGGCCGCGGCCCTCGACCGAGTCGTTAGACTTACAGGAGGAAACACCCCTGAAGTTGGTCGCCAGGCCATCTTCCGGGGATCCTAAAGCTGCCCACCGAAAGGAGGATGACACTAAAGGAGCTTCGGCTTCTTTGCCCACGCCCAGTGATAGGCTGGGTGGCTCGGAGACGGTGGATCCTCCAAAAGTGGGACTCCCGCAACCGAAGCCCTCCCCCCCTCTGCTCGCCTAAGGTTTTCAGGCCGAGGGAGGAAAAAGACTCGCATGGCGATCCGAACCTTCCCCGATAAGTCCTCGAAGGCGACAGTGCCTTTAACGCATTGTCTGGCCAACAATGCCTCCGGGAAGCGTACACCCATTCCTTTACGCAGGAGACAATGCTGGGCGCGTGCCTATCACCACGGGATGGTGGCCGTACAGGAGGATGCGCGATTGACATCTGGCATGATGTTTCCGTTCTCTTCGCTTTAGATAAATCCTTTCAGGCAATAACTGTGCAGCTGCACCTGGATAAGAGGTATAAAGTTATTTCCGCATACATTCCACCGTCAGCCGACTTCGATGCGGGGTACTTCCGCCTTATCGAGGAACGGTTGCTAAGGTAGACACCCTCTCTGGGGAGACTTCTCGTTTACTCCCAGGGGCTATGTCCTTGCCGACCTGATCGACGAGCTGGAGATGTGTGTCCTAAATGTTTTCGGGCATTACTGCCCGAGAACTGATTCATTTTCCTGTCTCGATCTCTCTTTGTCTTCTCCAGATGCATAGCCTGATTTTTGGTGGGGGGTGGTCGATGGCCTCCATGGTAGTGATCACTTTCCAATTCAAATATCATTTCCTGGGCCGCTCCCGCCCGCCCCGGTGGTGCTTGGCGCGGGCGTCCCCATTTCAGGAAATTACTGATTTCTCTGTCAGTCGAGGAGTTTTAGGTTGGTAGATGAGGCCGTTTAGTTCTTCTCCGGCAACCTCATCGCTGTGGGCTTAACTACTATCGTTAGAACGCCTGGCCGTTTTGCACGCCGACTACTACTGTGGTGGTCAGCCGAGTGTGATACGGCACTCAAAATGAAGCTTTATTCCTACATGCTCTATAGGCACTCCAGATCGATTTCATTGTCGGTGAATTTCCTCGGGCTATGATTAGGTTCCGCTATATTTCGAAGCACGCCTGCCGCTCTTCTTGGCGAGCACACGTATCTTTACTTAACGGGAAAGCACCTCTAGCAGAGGTGTGGACGAGAGTCAAAAGGATTCGGGGCAAGTTCTCGCAGGACCTCTTCCCCCGTTCTCCGAAGAATTGGACCGCAATCTCGGACTTCGTGTCCGTAGAGGAATCCTCCGCGACTTATTTCTCCTCATTCTCGTAAGCGGGATGGTGCTTCGCCAGCATTCAATGCGCGTCGTGATGTCGCGGAAGGCCGCCGACTAGACTTTACCGCCAGAGGCTGAAAACCCTTCAACGTCAGGTTAATATGAATTAGTTGTATTCAGATCTCGCTTTGTGCGCGGACACCGCCCCTGATCCAGACGATATCCCGTACTTGGGTAAGCGATGCATGCCCTTTCTGTTAGATTTGTTCAACAGTATCTGGGTAGAGGGTATCCTCTCAGATTCCTGGTGAATCGCTACTGTACTCGCTTTTCGCAAACCGGACAAAGATCACTCTACCTGGAAATGGTTTTATATTTGACCGACGTATCACCTGGGAGGCTCATATCCGCAGCCTTAAGGTCTCTTCGATATTCTTTGTTCCGTCTAGTTCAGCACCTGGGGCGCTGATGGAGCTACTGCCTTACTTTTTTATCGATCCTTTGTTCGTTCGAAGCTCGACTACGGATGCTAGTTTTATGCATCCGCAGCCGAGCGTGTATTGGGGAAGGTAGACTCGATCCACCACACCGGCCTTCGCATAGCGACCGGTGCCTTCCGCACTTCCCCCATTGAGAGCCTACTAGTCGATGCTGGCGAGATGCCACTCGCTCTACGCTGTGCACAATGCATTATTCGCCTGTACGCGCGAGCCCGTCTCCTCTCTCAGTCGCCAACGGCTCTCACTGCATCCGCAGCTGATTTCGACGGTGCCTGTGCCGCCGAGAGACGCCAGTCATACCCAAAGGGTTTAGGGCTAGGAAACTCCTTCGAGAGCTAGGTATAGCTCTCGAGCCGGTGGCGCCCCTGTTTCTGCCCAGGATATCAACCTGGAGGGTACCACATTTGGCGCCACGCCTCTGCTCCCAAAGCTTGTACAGCGCCGGGAGTATTATGTTCGTCTTTTTGGAGCACAGCTCGTGTCCGCTGGAACCGTACCAGTGTATACGGATGGCTCCAATTCCAAAGAAGGGATCGATTCCCACGCAGTATCTCCTCTGTTTGAAGTCAGCGGGGCTCTGCCAGGTGCTGGGTCTATCTTTACCGAAGGGGTTGCAATACACCCTCGGTACGTGAGATAATGCGACGTTCCCGGTTCCGAGAACAGATTGTGATTTATACCGATTCACAAAGCCCCTTGAGTGTTCTCGGGGCATTGGAATCTCCGCCTACCCTGGTCCGCGATATCCGTGATGCCACGGTTTTGGCGAGTCAAGCGGATGTCGAGATTATCTTCTTCTGGCTTCTTGGGCATGTAGGAAATGAGGGCGCCAAAGAGTCCGCGAGGTCTGGGCAACCAGACGAGCGTTTTGCTCTTCCTCACACCGATCACCTGTGAGCAATACGGGCAGCTTTCCTGACTGCTTGGCAACGAAGATGAGACGGTCGAGGGGAATTTAAATTTGCGTGCCATTGCGCCATCACTATTCCCATGGAACTACCCCCAATGCTACGACGGCTTCAGGTTGCTTTCTGTCGTCTCCAAATTGGACACACATGCGGGACGCAGCGCCATCTGAGGGAGCGCTCGCCTGCGCCATAGTGTGAAGTCTGCGTTGTCCCCAAGACTTTTCGGCATATTCTCTGCGTTGTCTCCAAGACTGTTCGGCATATTCTTGTTGAATGTCCCAGTCTGGGTGATCTCCGCGCACGTTATCTGTCCTGGTCCCGGGACGAGCGGGGTCGGTACCACTTGTCCCTTGTACTCGGGACCTGTGAACGTTACAAATTTTTGAAGAAGGCTAGTCTCTTCCACTCTATTTGATTGTTTTTGTTTGTCGCATGTTCCTGCGCCGGCGGAAAGCGGACCTATGATGTCGCCAGAGCCCGCTTCCTCGTTGTTTTTTCGCTTTGTTTTCCTTTTTTGTCTTTTTTAAATCTTTTTTATTGTTATTTATTTTTGTATGTCTATTTAGTTTTTTTTAATATAGCCTAGTTGTTGGCTCTGGTAAGTACGGCGACTTATGCACTAAGTAGGTGGCAGTCGCCAATTAGGCTCCTAAATAAAAATAAATCTACAGCGCCGGGAGTATTGCGTTCGGCCATTTTGGAGCACACTTTGTGTCACGCTGGAACCGGTCAGTCATATGCATTCTGCCAATTCCCAAGAAGGGGTCGGTTTCTACGCCATATCACCTTTGTCTTAGGTCAGCGGAGCTCTCCCAGGCGCTGCGTCTGTCTTCACGTCCGAGTTGGTTGTGATACACCACTAGGTACGGTAGATAACGCGACGTGCCCGTTTCAGAGACCAGATTGTGGTTTATAGCGACTTACAAACTACCCCGAGCGCTCTCGGGGCATTCAAATCTCCGCATCCTCTGGTTCGCATTATCCGTGACGCCACGGTTTTGGCGAGCCAGAAAGATTTCCAGATTTTCTTCTACTGGGTTCCTGGACATGTAGGAATTGGAGGAGTGAACACTCCAAAGAGTCCACGAGCAATTGGCGACCAGGCCAGTCTTTTGCTCTTCCTCACACCGATTACATAGCAAGATTACGGGTAATTTTTCGGGCTGCTTGGCATAGAAAATGGGAGACGGTTGAGGGTAATTTAAAGTTACGTGCCATTGCTCCGCGACAGTTCCCATGGACCTACTCCCCAATGCCACGATGGCTTCAGATTGCTTTCTGTTGTCTCCGAATTGGACACACATGCGGGACGCAGCGCCATCTGATGGAACGCTCGCCTGCGCCCTACTGTGAAGACTGCGTTGCCCCCCAGACTGTTCGGCACATTCTTGTTCAATGTTCCAGTCTGGGTGATCTCCGCGCACGTTACCTGTCCCGGTACCAGAACGAGCGGGGTCGCTATCGCTTTCCCCTTGTACTTGGGACTGTTTCGTGCACACAGACTTGCGCACTGTTTTAGGTTGCATGTTCCTCCGCCGGGGGGAGGCGGGCCTACCCCCTACGCCGGAGCCCGCTTCTTGTTGACTGTTTGCTTTTGTTTTTTTAGCCTTTATCCTTTTTTATCCTTGTTATTTATTTATGTATCGCTATTTCTTTTTTAATATAGCCGTGTCTTTGGCTCTGATGAGTACGGCGACTTATGCCCAAGTAGGGGGTCGCCAGATGAGCTCTTTAAATTAATAAAACAAACTCCAAGAAACAGAACATTGGGGAAGCCCTCCTTTTTCAGAGGTGGAGCTGCCCCCCGAGAGCTGAAAATAACGAGCATCGGATGTTGAGAGGGGCTCCTCCATCCCCCTAAGGGGTGTCTCGTGTTACCTCGTCCTCCCAGACACCTAGGAAGGGCGAAGACGTGCTTGGAGGCAGCTCCCCATCCACATTTCCAATATTGCCTTCTATCGTCATCCTATTATCAGAATAAGGCAAAAAAGACATATGGAAAGTAGATAATATGACCCCCCCCTCCCCGATGACTAGGGGGGGTTTCGAGGAACGTCTCCATAGGATCAAAATTCGAGAATGTGATCATGTACACCCAATCGGTCCTGGGAGCCACCTTGTGTGTGTGTGTTCTGGAAGAAGGTGAGCAGAGTGGAGCTTTCAGCCTTAGTAGTAGGTAGGGACTTCTCGCAATACACTGGCACTCGACTGAGTCTGCGAAGTGGGAGTTAGACCAAGGATCAGAAACCGTTGGAACGATTTCTAAGATGGGGACAATTGGGACTGTCCGGCCTCGAACGGACAGAGGCAAATATTGAGGAAATAATCAAATTGGGAGCGAAAGAAACGCTGAGAATGGGTTAGATTTGCAACATAGGCGACATCACAAAAGGAAACCACATATACACCTACCAGCAGACCGATGTGTGGAGGTTTCGGGGTGTATGCGCATTATATAACCTTTAGGGCTACTTAGCCTCTGCACCCCAATTGTTAGCGCATCACCTGCTCGTGGTGCCCCTGCTTATACAGAAATTGTGTCCAACGACCGAGTGCCTGGCGGTATAACTTGGCTGGGCAGGTGGAGCTCATAGTCTTGGTTGACATTCCACCTAGGAGAGGGACAACTCTGACTTCAAACCCGGGCAGATGTCGCTCGTTAGCCATGGTAGGCAATTCATCTAGGTCAGCCAATAACTGGGAACCACGGCACTGAACATTCCTACGACCCGATGTTAGGCATGGTGACCCTAACCGCTCTTAAGCTAGTCACCAAGCCTGATCCGTCATGCCAACCTGTCTACCACGCCACGTGTAGGATTTGGTCCGGGGTTTCCCAAGGGATGGCGGAGAAGGCGTATCCCATCCCACCTAGTGATAGCGGCTGGGCCAATCGAAAGGCGCCCAGTAGTTCCGTTCCCTTATTGGGGTCAGTGTTGGCCGTCACGGGTAGGGGTGGCGAATGAATAATTTCGGCCATGGATAGCCCTACAAAAAAAACAAAACAAATAACCACTCAACCAACGAACCAACAAAACAAAAAAAACAACCTTTAACAACCTCAGGCAAATATTCGGGCCAGCCCCCTGGTTCCGACACATAACTATTAAAACTACAACCAATAACCCATTTTGTGCATTAGAATTCCGGGAGTGACTGCAAGCAGTCACTGGAGAAGCACAGCCAGAGTTCTCCATTAACTCGTTCTAAACTGAGGCCACAGTGAAAGCAAAATCAGAAGCAATTTCCAAAGAATTACTATCCCTCACCATCCTAGGCGAGCATGAAATTAACTCCACTGACAAAAACGGGTATAATACTAGAGTGGGCACCGTCCTACTCAGTAGGTTTATGCCTGGGCCAAAGAGCACAGAGTCCTTTATATGCAAAGGCATACAAAAGCTTTTTGAAGATGACGGCCACCAAATAGAGGGCGTCTCGATCTTCGAAAAGAAATCACCCAACCGCCCTATCCCACTAAAAATCGCTAAAATCATATTTAAACAACAAACCATACCAAACACAATTAGATTTGCTGGAACAACTATACAAATACAAGAAGAGTTGCCCACCCCAATCTAGTGCAGGTCATGCCTTAAGTTTGGTCATCCGGCCAAATACTGCACGTCGAGCCCACAACTATGCTTTAAATGCTCCCAGCCGAGCCACAGCAGCGAACAATGCAGCATAGACGAACACTGTATTAATTGTGGAGAAAACCATCATGCTTTAGAAGAATATGCAAACACTTCCTCTTTCATCAAGAAGTGCAAATAAGATGGTCCGTTACGGCATTCGCAGGTACCAAGCTTTGGCCGATATGTCGGAAGAAGGAAGATCTCTGAATAGACCCAGCTACGCTGATGCTACAAAAGACACCCTCACTCCTAAAGACTCTACTAGTAGACCAACCTCCCAACCAAAAGCTCCAGAAGGAACTCTGGAAATAGCAGAAACCAGCAAGACTCCTAAACAAAACCTCAAAAAACAACACGACTTAGAAAGCCCTAAATCCCAGCAATCCGAAATCGCCGAATCCCCAAATCTCGGGTACCCCGACTTGGAAACTCCCAAGACATCACATAAAAGAACCAGACAAGAATCGCCTAAATCAACATCTTCCACCTCACCAACAAAAAGTCCAGAAGTCAAAGCCACCAGAAAGAACAGCTGCTCTAATGAGGAAACAGTCAATTACGAAGATCAGTTACATATTCCCCTAGTACATCCCTCGTTCTTCATCGAACGACCCAAGATGTACACTGCTCAGCACCCGAAGAATCCACCACGGCAATACAGATGGACTTAAACAGATCTAAAAAAACTCAGATTACAGAGGCCCACCTGGATGCTCAGCTTCTAGCAGACTCTCCACCGATTAAGTCCCCACCTTTAAATCCTCGACCAACGGTGACTTCCGCATCAAGTGAAAAACTTGACTCATGCGATGGGCACAAAATAATCTCACCAATAAAGACAATCACACAACAGATCCCACAACGAGCATTCTTCCCTGTTTCACAGAGAGAAATGCACTTAGCAGAAACATCACGCAATATAAAACCCAAACTGCAACTCCCCCGGAAGACAAAAGACAACCGCATAGTAAGTAAAATGACATCTACCCAAATCTACTCGAACAGCCCGAACCCGACATCGCAAAACCCCTCAAGGTTAACACTACCTAAACCAGCCGTCAAACCGGCAGCTCCACCGAATTTGGAGTCTTAAGGTCATCAAGATAAGTACAAATATCAGAAACACCAAGCAATTCTTCATCCATTGGAACATACGCGGCCTTCGTGCCAACTTTGAATCTCTCCAGAAATTAATAGCAGAGCAAGAACCGATATGCATATGCCTCAGCGAAACCATGTGTACTACTACGCAAAATTTCCTAAACCGCCAATATAATTGCCATTCATCTCTGACGGTTCCAACCAAAGGCAACGCCATATACATTCGCCATGATACCACCCATATACTACACCCATTAAACACACCTCTAAACGCAATAGCAGTTAGAGTACAAAATACAAGCCTCACCACCACTTGCTCACTCTACTTGTCGCCCAATCTTCCCGTAAACCAACTCGAACTCGAACTACTAATAGAACAGTTACCTGAACCATTCTTACTGCTAGGTGACTTCAATGCAAGAAGCCCCTACTGGTATGACTCAAAAACAAATAGCAGAGGCAGAGTTGTGACCGATACCATTGAAAGCCATGGCCTTAATATCCTAAATCGCAATAGCGCAACTCACTACCACCAACAAACTTCTCACATAGACTTAAGCCTTAGCTCTCCTAACTTTCCCACAGAACCATACCGGATCACATATCCCAATCTCTGTGGTAGTAATTACTACCCTATTATAATCGAATTCCCAGCGCAAGCCCTCCCGAAACCCAAGAGGAAATGGAACTATAATCGTGTAAAGTGGACGGCCTTTGCAACCAAAATAACTAATATAAAATCGACCCTAGAACAAAATAATAAGGAAATGAACATCTCCTCATTTACAAAGGCCTTACAAACAATTGCTCTAGAATGCATCCCAACGACTAGTTCCAAACCAAGACACCGTTCTACACCATGGTGGAACGAAGACTGCCAAGAAATAAAAAGAAAACGAGATAAGGCACACAGAATCTTTAGAGCAACACGGTTAGTAGCAGATTACATAGAATATAAACATCTATGCGCTGTTATCCGAAAGAAATTTAAGGAAGCCAAAAGATCTTCTTGGAGAAAATACACGTCAACCATTAACTCCAACACGCTCATCCCTAAAATATGGCGACAAGTACAGCGAATGTCAGGAAAACAAAGTCTAACATACCTCCCGATTCTAAAGATAAATGGCAACACCATCAGTTTCTTCCAGCAGAGCTGGAAGAAACTCTTGCAGAAAGCCTTAATACAGCTCCAGGAAACGACAACATTCTGAAGAAAAGTCACCCCAACCTGCCTACAGCTCCTCCTACAATACAATCGGATGTGGAAAGAAGGCTCATTTCCGGACGACTGGCGACAGCAGTAATTCTGCCTTTTCTAAAACCAGGTAAGGACCCATTTAATCCCAACAATTACCAACCTATATCACTGACATCTTGTCTATGTAAGTTGCTGGAGAAGATGGTGAACAACAGACTGAAGTGATTTTTAGAAAACAACAATATGTTATCACCCAACCAATACAGCTACCGAAAAAAACGCTCCACGCTAGACCCTCTAACCATCCTTGACCATGATGTAGGACAATCATTCTCTCAAGGACATTTTCTCACCGCTGTATTTTTTTATCTAGCCAAGGCATATGACACTGTCTGGCGTCGTCATATTTTGAACCAACTCTATAAACTAGGCATCAGGCCCGATGGCTTTTTTATTGAAAACTTTCTCAGTAACCGAAGTTTTGTTGTGGAAATACATGGAACATGCTCTAAACCATACACCCAATATGAAGGAGTACCACAAGGGAGTGTTCTTACCACGACCTTGTTTATCATCGCGGTAAACGACTTCGCCCTACAGGTTCCACCCGCTATTAGATGCGACTTATACGTGGATGACCTAGCAATCTGGCACTATGGTAAAACTGCACCTTTACTAGGAAAAGAACTACCCCTCATATGGCCCTACGGATTAACCACCATCAAATTACCTTTAAAAACCAAACTAGATTCTTAGGCCTCATACTAGATCAAAGGTTCACATGGAAGGATCATATAACTGATCTCAGGAGACGCTGCATTAACGTAACCAACCTCCTCAAAAAACTATCCCACCTCCATTGGGGTGCGGACAGAAACACACTATTGTATCTACACCGCACCCTGTTCCTTTCCAGAATTGCTTACGGCTGTCATCTATATGGAGCGTCTACAAAGTCAACCCTAAGCAAATTAGACCCGCTTCATTACCAAGGCCTACGACTGGCTACAGGCGCTTTTAAATCCCCCCCCCACCTCATCACTCTGTAGCGAAACAGGACTCCCACGATTAGCCTACCAAAGGATGGAATCTGAACTGAGATACCTAGCTCGTGTATACCGTACCAACTCTAAACCTCTCCAGCTCATCAGATCAGTACCAGCCAGA
Source organism: Ceratothoa steindachneri (assembly GCA_963969495.1). Taxonomy (NCBI): domain Eukaryota; kingdom Metazoa; phylum Arthropoda; class Malacostraca; order Isopoda; family Cymothoidae; genus Ceratothoa; species Ceratothoa steindachneri. Next base: position 3,510,540 of record OZ018321.1, on the reverse strand, counting down.
GCTCAAAGGCCAACCCTCTACCTGTCCTACACTCAGAGAGTCAAAACTCGCATGATAGATTTACAACTAGACAACCTAAATATCTATTTGGAAAAATACTCCCAAATCCCACCTTGGACAACACAATCACCTCGAATATGCATATTACATATTCCTTACAACAAGACAAATAATCCCGCCAACAGTGCTAGCCCATCATTTTTATAATCACCAAAAATCATATCAACCATCCCGATTCATATTCACGGAGGGATCCAAATCATTAAATGGAGTGACGTGCGCAGTGGTTCTTACCACCTCTACGAACAACCCGCTTACCACAATGCGCCTCGGTTCTATCTGCGAAACTCACAGGAATCTCGCTGGCGATTGACCAAGCCAGTCTAAATAACGAAAAGACCACTATCTTTACGGACTCAAACAGTGCTTTGGCAATGTTGCAAGTCAGAAATCAAAACCACCCGCTGGCGCTAAAAATACAAGACCAACTAGCCTCGACCCGAACTAACATAACATATGCTGGTGCCCCACTCATGTAGGCATTAAAGGAAATGAGAAGGCAGACAAGACAGCTAAAGCAGCAGCTACTAATTTAAGACCGCCGGTCAAGCCCACTTACTACAAAGACTACTACTCAACATTTTCAAGAGTAATAAAAAAGAAATGGGAAAACGAATGGCGAACACAAGAACATCAACATATGTGCCAAATAAAACAGACTGTTGAGAAATGGAAAACGTCCTATAGAAAATCTAGAAAAGAAGAAGTCGTTTGGGACGCCTACGTATGGGCCATACAAACCTCACCCATAATTACCGTTTCTCCAACCTCCCCCCATCCCACTGCACGATATGCAATACCCAACTGACCATATCCTATATACTCCTAAGTTGCAGGAAATACCAGCTTAGCAGAACCAACTATTTTGGAGACAATATAACTATTGAAAATGTTTTAGGTGACAATCTCCAATATTAACAATCTGTTTAAGTACTTAGAAGAGACCAAACTATTTGAAAAAATTTAATTATGCAACTCGTTTCTTGCAATTTTAAAAACCTTTTAATTCATGCACAATTTCATTACCACCACCTATTCATTTCAATTCACTTTATCCATCACATCATCATTCACAACTCATGACTATTATTCACGCTTTTAAATTTTAATCAGTTTAAAATACCGTGCCTGTTGAGACCCATAAATGGGTGAAAGAGGGCATAAACCCTTTAAAAAAAAAATCTTAATACTTGGAGACTACAATGCCAGACATACACTCTGGGGAGATTCAATTACCACCCGTAAGGGAGAGATACGAGTAGTAGCGTAATTCCTTGAGAATAACCCCTTCGATATACTAAATGAATGCCAGCCAAATCACCTTCATTTTCAAACTGGTACAACATCTCACATTGATCTGTCTATCTGCTCAGCTGATGTAAGACTGCACTTTGAATGGAAAATAAGTAAGGATCTATATGACAGTGATCATTTTCCGATTTTATTACAGCCATTGGAAGAGGATAATGTAAACATAACACATAAATTTATTATAGATAAAGCAAATTGACCACTATTTGCAGAGCGAGCAGTACCACTACGTACTGTAGTTAAATTTGAATCTGTTGATGCTGCTGTTGCTCATATCAATGAACGCATCAAGGGTGCAGCTTAGCAATCAATACCCATGTCGAGTGGAAAGATGAGACCCAAAGTGGTACCAAGATGCAGAAACCTGGTGTAGCTGACTATAAATACATATAGTACAAGAAAATAAGAATTGGACGCGAATGAGCAAATGAGACAAGAAACCGGAGGTTTTTTAAAGGCAAGAGAGAGGAACATAGGAAGAATCCAGAATCAAAGGGAGCAGAGGGCGGCACAGTGAAGGCGATCCTTTTTACCGAGAAACAGAAATAACGCCAGGGGAAAAAAAGTTTTGAATTCCTGGCCGGGACTCGAACCCGGGTCTGCTGATTGCCGGTCAGCTACACCAGGTTTCTGCATCTTTCTTTCTGTCTTCAAATTTTATTTGAAAGACAGAAAATAAAAATCGCATAGCCCTGTGGTGGTTGTATTATCACCCGCAGATCCTGTAGTTGCTTTCTTTATATATATATATATATATATATATATATATATATATATATATATATATATATATATATATATATATATATATATATATATATGATAAACTCGTAGATTATCGGGAGTGAAAGTTGGCACGCATAAATAAATAAAGTAATAATGAGAGTATAATTTTTTTCTTTAAACCTTTAAACTGAGATCATATTTATTTATTTATTCATAAAATGATCAGATAGTTTCTCCCTTTATAAATCTTTACAAAATGAATTCCGTTAATTATGTTAAATGAAAATAGGTCTTTTAAAAGGCCGCAATTTGTCAATAACAAAAAAGATATTCCGGTGGTGTTACGACCCCCGGCTACGACTAAAACCCCGAGGGTTGGAACGTTCTCCCGACCTCAGTGCCCCGACAGTACCATGTGCGTTTCTCATCTAGTGGTCCTTTTCACCTATTTTTAATTTCCAATTTTATTTGATGCGCCTATATAGACCCAACGAAGTGTGGAAAGATGGTGATAAACATTCTAAAATAAAATGGTCTTGGCATCCATCCTTAAATATTGATTAGTTCAGGAAAAGGTAAAATACCATGGCCTTTTGGCTATCAATAAAAGATAGGAGCTTTTTCAGTTCTAGAAAATGTTTAGTTCATAAGGTCTTTCATTCAGCTCATTTGAAAGTGACGAAATGTTTCTAAAATTAAATGGGTTTAAGGAAATGGGGTTGAAAACTATTTATTCTTCTGCCAGTTTTGGCGGGATTCAAAATGGAATATTAAACAAAGGCTTTAGAAAGTGAAAAAAGGGTTATTGAGGAACAAGACAAAGAATATTAAGCAGGAAAGGAAAATTACAATAATCAATTTTGTTTATTAATACAACTGGACCCCTTTAAAATATAGACTCCTAAATACCCTACGATCTTTTATTTCACCACCATCTATCATCTCCTTTCAATACTTCTATGCATTGGAGCACTGGAGAATGTGACCTGTTTTCTATCTACGCCTGCTCATGTTTTCAACCTCTGAGTGAACCTACATTTCCCCCCCAATATTCATCTATTCACTATATACTTAGGAACATAGTGAAAGAGTATCGTGTGACTACGTGTAGTAACACAACTTTCGCCACTAGGTAGTAAGAAAGAACAAAGAATTAAACCAGATATTACATCAGGTATAAATTGCTCACCCAGCCACTCGGGTACTATGCGTAGGTGGAAGGAGTTGCGACACTCTTGTATCCTTGGAGGGTGTGTAGAGGTCTCTCCCCTCTCCCAATATGATTTCTTGAAGGCAAATAACTAAAGTGAAAGGTGAGAAAGTAAGCCACCGCCTCTCCCCAACATTTATTAGCCCGAAGATCTTGTGAAGCACGCGAGTCCACTCCTTTCATTGCCTCGAAACGCCCGACTAACGAGGCACTCTTTTGGCTTGCCCTAGCTCGTCCTCTGCAAAAGGGCATTCATTTTATACCCCCAAGCATTTTTAGGCAGAAGCAAGGAAACTGGGATTCTCTTACTGGTGCTCTCCTTTTGAGGTGGACTTATAATTGACTGGAGTTCACCTCTACCTTCCTGTACTTTTGTTTCCTTCAGTTATAAGGACTCTTGGAAGGAGTGTGACCGATTTGTATTCTTCAAAGCGCTCATGCGATGGAGAGATGGACCCGTGGTATAGTCACGAGCAGTAATTGTGCCCTTTAATCAGAAAGCCAGAAGAGGACGAGGCTCGGTGTAGTTAGAACCCGCAGAATTGTTCAGACTGAAATGAAAGAGCCAGAAAATGGTGTGTTTTTTAAGTTTGGGGTCATATTTCCCTGGCTACCCGGGAAGAGACTATTTCTGCAGCCTAAACGGCCAGGACTTCCTTTTCAAATAAATATGTATCCTAATACTTTGAAGAAACGAGGTAGTTCACTGAAATTTATCTACTTGACACACATTACACTACCCACTGATCGAGTTTTCGCCCATTCCAATATTTATGAACCTCACGTTGTATCAGTTTACTGGTTTGAATTTAAATACCGTGATTGCAGCCCGGCCCTTTTCTCACTCCAATATATGAGAAAGGAACAGGACGACTAAGTTTTCCTCCATTACTATCCAAAAAAGACAAACAAACTAATGTGGACTCTATTTCAAAATTTAACATAACCTTTTACGCCTTCTGTGTTTTCAAGCAATGTCTATAAAAATAAATTTACCGTGGTCATTCATCTCGGTTCTAAATCCATTTCTTTTCATTATGTCTGAAACTCCGCCATGAAATGATATTCATATTTGTTCCTCGAAGGTTCTAAAACCATTTTACTTTCAAAATCTATGCAGTATCCATAATAAAACCACTGCAGTGGCAACGCCCATGGTGAAAGTAGTTAATTCGACCGCCACCGATCATCTTATCTGAAATGAGCCATCACTCGGGAGGCTCTCCCTGTGTACACCCATCCATTATTCCATTTGATCTTGTCAGCAACTCAACTAACAGCTTTATTGTCTTTGTGTGTAGGGGGAGGGGAGGAGTCATATTATCTTTTCAATAAATGACATTAATTTCTTTCCAGGCAAACAATAGGTTTTATAAGAATTTCCACGGGGAAAAAATAGGCGACAGTAGAGGAAGAATGGTATGCCGCTTCGTGTATCTTAAGGAAGAGAGAAAATGTTGCAAATAATCAACTCTGAATTCGATCTCGTATTGCTCCGTATGAAGGAGCAATACGATACATATACCTTTGCCATACAGACAAAGATCTCGACCAAATACTCAGACAAGAATTATGCATGAAGCACGCCTAAATCAGACTGGTAGCGAGAACTCCTAATGTAATCTCAAAGATGACAGAAAACAGGTACTTCAATACGAAAAGAGCAAGCAGGCACCTACAGACGATGTTAAATCAGTCAATGATTCAAAGGCTGGGGCCAGAATTCCCAACTTTCATCAGAGACAATTTAGTATCAATACCCGATATTTGTCTGTAGAATTTAACCTTCCATTCAATAAGCACGTGAATTCCATGAGCGTTTCAGTTAGTGATTGCATAGCCTCTTTGCTAGCGATTAACAGGCTACCTATAAACATGCTATCTAAAAATCGAAGGCCTACTGCTTGGCTGATTTGGGGAGATATAAGGAGATTGTAAGGGAATATGTATAGCAATGCCTCTGGGCATTCCTATAATAAAAAACCTCCTGGGAAACTTAAATATATATATCATCATTATGTATAAAATTCAATTCTTTTGTCATTTAAATAAATCATTATGCATTACTTTAACGTGTCAATTTAATCATTTAATTATTTTACTTTAACTGTTAATTTGATCATTTTACTTAACTTTGTCAATTTAAACTTTCAAAATAATTTAGTTCAATTTTTGTAAATCAAATCAATTTATGTTAAACTTAATAATTAATTCATTCATTTATTTTCTGGTCAATTCAATTAACGTATACTGTTCCAAACAACATCTCTTAAATTTCACACACAAACAAACAAACACACGTTCCCAGCTCGACTAAATAAGCACGCGAACCTGCCCATTTGACTCGCTGCTTTCGTCGTCTAAAGGTCAGTAATCATTCTTTCTACAATTATTCGTTTACCTGCAAATAAATCATACTGAGTTAATTCCACTCTCACATTCTTTGCAAACGACAATACGAAAGTAAGTCCTAATTATATTTGCTTCTCATTGCACCCCCCAATTCACAGTCCATTATAGATACTTTAAAATACTCTAAATTACTACACTATATTACTTACAACTCAATATTATTTACTATATCAAAGATACTCTATTATACTTTATATTACTATATTATTATTTACTCTATTATTCACTATATTGTTTCACCATATTATTCACCATAATTACTTAACCTACTTATCAAAAAATTTTTAACGCGTTCAGGAAACCTTCCTATATTAAAGAACTCATCCATGCACTCTTTTCGTATAAGAATTACCCCCCATTAGATCATTTATTTTCTTCACATTTATTCAACACACCAATATAAATACCCTGAACTGTCTTCTAATAATCTATTATGTTATTTTCCTATCCCAAATCATTGCCTAAGGATGGCGCCATAACATCATCCTTCCTTTTCTCAAACCTGCCAAAGACCCTTCCGGCGACACCAACGACCTGCCAATTGCGCTTACTTCGAGCTTTCACATATTTTTTGAGAGCATCGTAAATGTCCGCCTGCCACCTGATGTGGTATTTGAAGAACAGCAACTCCTCTCCTTCTCAATTTGTGTTTCACCCAAATCGCTCCTTGCCTTCTCCAAAGAGATTTTGGTAGCGCAATCTTCATTAAATTGAAAAAAAAAAACACATGATACCGTCTGGAGGCGCTTGATTCTAAAACAGCTGTACGACATGACTTTATTTATATGTAGTTTCGTGAAAAACCCTGCCTTCTCTATCAACCTTCGAGGCGCTAGCTCTTCTAACTTTGTACAACAAGAGAGTGTGCACCAAGGAAGTGTGCTTAGCGCTAATCTCTATATAATAGCCATCAACTCTTTCTCACGATATATCAAACCACCTATGCGCTGCTTCCTTTATATATAAGACACTGGTCTCTGGGTGACGGGCTCGTCTTCCTCGCTGGACAAGACCCTACTTCCGCAACCGTCGATTTAATAGTGGCCCATCCCTTATCTCCTGGATTTACACTCTAAAACCCACCTAAACACTGGCAAAACTTTTATTCGTCATAAATCAACTCCTTGGATACGTCTTAATATTTCGAGATAGCCGATTAAATTTGTCGCTTCTGCCAAGTTCCATGGTCTTATATTTGATCAACTCATGATATGGTGATGTCATACTAAGGACCTTGCATTAAGATGAGTTCCTGCCCCTGCCGTTATGGCTTCCTTCCTTATCGAAGCAACACGGGAGGGACTACATTGTCTCTGATTCTACATCCGACTCCTTCCTCTGTGCTCTAAGCCCGCGGTACCTCCGCCGGAAATTTGCTCTCACATCTTCTATCTTTACACTTTCCGTGTAGAAAAACTCTTACAGACACTCGCACTTCATCCTTCTCCGTTGCGTCGGGGAGAGCCTCTATGCTACCCCTCTGGATTCGCAGAAATTCTCAATTTTACGAACCTTTCCTAGGTTGCCCCAAGGGTCAGATCGCAGCCGCATCTCTACGCGCCATATTCTAAGAGCACGAAGACACTCAACGCAGTGAACATAAGAACATAAGAAAAGAAGGAGACTGCAAAAGACCATTCATGGCCTACACTTGGCAGCTCCTGTTCCATTCAACACACAAAAGATTTCTTACCAGAGAAAAGTCATCAACATTGTCACCCTTTACAGGAGTTCGTCAGATCTAATCTACAATATACATAAAATGCATCCAGAGGATTATGTCCATTTATGCAACCGCAAAATATAATCTCCCCACTCCTTAGAAAAATAAATACATATGTACATAAAAAAAAAGTTAGTCCCATCTAGCAGCTTCATCCATATATTTATCTAATCTATTCTTAAAACTACCCAGAGAGGAGGCTTCTATCACATGCCTAGTGAGCCTATTCCATTCATCTACCACACGATTTGTAAACCAATTCCTCCCAATCTCCTTCCTAAACCTATACTTATCAAGCTTAAACCCATTGCTATGTGTCCTGTCATGTTCACTAAGTATAAGAACCTTACCCAGATCCCCTTTATTATATCCTTTTACCCATTTGAAGACTTCAATCAATTCCCCTCTGACTCTTCTCCTTTCCAATGTATGTAGATTTAGTTTTCTGAGCCTTTCACCATAAGGTAAGTTCCTTAGCCCACCAATCATCTTTGTCATCCTTCTCTGCACAGACTCAAGCAAATCAATATCCTTCCTATAATATGGTGACCAAAATTGTACTGCATAGTCTAGATGAGGCCTAACTAGCGCCAGATACAGTTTTAGAATGACTTCAGCACTCTTATTGCTTACACTCCTCGTAATGAATCCCAATATCCTATTAGCTTTATTCTTAGCATTTAGGCATTGCTTTCTAGGACGAAGGTCTGAACTTACCAAAATACCCAAGTCCCTCTCACAATCGGTCCTCCCTAAAATTCTACCACTTAATTTATAACTATTCAATGGATTATTTCTACCTATACTAAGTACACTACATTTGTCTATGTTAAACTTCATTTGCCATTTCACGGCCCAATTGGACAGAAGGGTCAATTCCTCCTGCATTACAACAGCATCAGAATCAGCCCTAATGGCCCTACCCAGCTTAGTATCATCAGCAAATTTACTCAGGTCACTACTTATACCTATGTCAAGATCATTAATATAAATTAAGAATTGCAAGGGACCCAAAACAGATCCTTGCGGAACTCCACTGCTAACACACCCCCACTCAGATTTAACTCCATCTATACTAACTCTTTGCTGTCTGTCACCAAGCCATGACTGAATCCACCTAAATATACTGCCATCGATCCCGTGTGCTTTAACTTTGCTCAGAAGCCGTAAGTGTGGCACTCGATCAAAAGCCTTACTAAAGTCCAAGTATAAAATATCATAGTTTTCATCATTATCTGCTGCTTCACACACCTTACTATAAAAAGACAGCAAATTAGTCAGACAGGATTTACCCTTACTAAAGCCATGATGTGATTCTTTTATCAACTTATGCTTATCCAAGTGATCTCTAATATTCCTTGCTATAATAGATTCCATCATTTTCCCTACCACTGATGTCAAACTTACTGGTCTGTAGTTAGACATATTTGTTTTATCCCCTTTCTTAAATATAGGTATCACATTGGCTTTCTTCCATGCCACTGGCACAATGCCACTCTCCAATGATTTTCTAAAGATGCATGCTAGGGGCTCACTTAACACATCCTTACATTCTTTCAAAATTCTAGGAAAGACCTCATCAGGACCGGGTGCTTTACTACTTTTGATTTTATCAATTTCCTTTGTCACTATCTCTTTTGTGATCAAGATATCCTTTAATTTCTCTTCATCATTACCCCGAAAGATCATTGACACCTCAGGTATATTTAGAGTATCCTCCTGTGTAAATACTGAGAGAAAAAAGTCATTTAGCATTCCAGCCATTGAGTCCCTATCACTCACTAATTCTCCATTGGAATCTATAAGTGGGCCTATTTTATCTCTAACCTTAGTTTTGTATAATTGATAAAAACTTTTAGGATCTTCCTTTGCCCTATTTGCCACTTTAATTTCATAATTTCTCCTTGCTACTCTAACTAGCTTTTTAACATCTCTTGCTAGTTCATTATATCTCTGCCTTAAGTGATCCTCTCCATTTTTTATTTTCCTATAAATGCCCTTTTTAATGCCAATATAATGTTTAATTTTATCTGTCATCCATTTTGGGTCATTATTTTTAGTCCTAATCTCCTTATATGGAATGTTAATCATCTGACCTGTAATTAATTGCTCAATTATTCTTTCATACTCCTCTTCAATTGTAATCTCTTCCTCCTGGTGATTATTGTCTCCACTAACTGATATCATTGAATCTATTCCTGAATTGATTTCATTGCCTGGTTTCTGTACAACTGCCTCCAGGTAAGTCCTTAGCCCATTATAATTTGCTCTTCTAAAGTCAGGAATTTTAACATTGTTCATGCTACTATCAATACCATTCCATTTCATCTTGAATCTAATTTCACAATGGTCACTATTACCCAAATTTCCTCCAATCTCAGTATCCTTAATAACTTCTTCCCTATTTGTCAGAACTAAATCCAGTATATTATTACTTCTAGTGGGTTCGTTAATAATCTGCCTCAGAAAATTATCTTGGACAACATTCAAAAATTCCTCAGCCTCCTGATCACCCACAAGAGCTTCCCAGTCTATATTTCTGTAATTAAAATCGCCCATTATACACACATGCTTACTTCTACATGCCCGTTCAATCTCCTGCCACAGAAGATTTGAAGCTTCCTTACTAAGATTTGGTGGTCTGTATAATAATCCTATGACAAGCTTGTTTTTACCTTCTTTTACATTTAGCCATAATGACTCTGTGTTATCATCTAATTTAATTGTACTGTTTACACAACACTGGAGATTATCTTTAATATAAATAATAACCCCTCTTCCTCTCTTCCTATTCCTATCTGTATGGAACATGTTAAAGCCCTCAATCTTAACCTCAGGTTTAAAGTGATTACCTGTCAAATCAATCCATGACTCTGTTATCGCAATTATATCAAAATTCTCTTCACTCGCTAACGCTCTTAAGAGATCTATCTTATTCTTTATACTCCGACCATTTGTGTAGTATATTTTTAAGTTTTTTTTATTATTCCCATCTTCATTGCATCGTGCTTTTCTATTCCTAGTTATCTGCTCATTCACTTGTGCATTAGTCCCCCTATAACGCATCAGTATGCCCTCTTCCCTAGCTATTCCTCTATCTCTGCATCCCTTCCATTTCCTACACCTGCCCTCTATTCCTGTTATTCCCTTACCTCTAACAGCTTCTAGTTTCCCACCTGTAAGGACCTAATCACACTATCCAGCTCCCCCCATAGAACCTCAACACCTGCCCGACTAAGATGGAGCCCATCCATCGCATACAACCTCCTATTCCCGTAAAACCCTCCCCAGACATCTACAAACACCAATCCTAACTCCTCACACAGTCCTTTCACAAATTCATTCAAACCAATTGCACGCGACAACCATTCTACCCCCACATGCAATCTCGGATGCACACCAGAAACAACACCTTTTACCCTGCTTTTACTCATCCTTTCAACTAACCTTTTATACTGCTCACGTACTCACATGCACCCACCTTCTTTACATCATTCACTCCCACATGCTTAATCACAACTGCATCCCTCTCACACCCAGAAACCAGCCTATCATACCTCTCACAAACATCACTTACACCAGCACCCGGCAGACAAACTCTCATTCCCTTCCACTTGCTATCACTCAACTTCCTATCTAAATACCTAATCTGAGAGTCACCCATCACTAGCACCTCAGTCATTCTCCTATTCTGTCTTGGCCTAACATTACCCTCCCTCCTGCTCTCAGTCACGCTACCACCCATCCTGCTTTCATCCACAATCACACCAGGCAAATCACTTTCACACTCTTCCTCTCTCAGGACATTGAATCTGTTAGTCAACCTAACAGGTTCTATGTCCCTCTCATTCACACACCTAACCTGTCCTAACTTATCTATCCTATCCATTTTCACCCACTATTCATCATCACTCACAACTTCCACACTGTTCCCAGTCCTAGCCCTATCTTCCACCCTCTTAGCACTAATCTCACCCTTCAATCGCACACTTGCATCTCTTCTCACCTCAAACACCAAATCATTCAACTTCTTACATTCCCCACTCAACCTCCTAACCTCCCCTTCCAGAAAACACACACGGCATTCAGTTACATTCACTCTCCTTTCAACTCCACATGCATCACACACCACATACACACTACTTTCAAACGGCATGCTCTCACCATCTATACAAACAGCCATACTCTCAGAATTTTACTAAGGAAAAAGTTAACACTCACCAAAAAAATTCTTGCTCAGGATTGCTGCCAGTTATCTTCCCCAAAAGTATTAATCACTAATGTATTTATTACACAGTGATTGATGTATTAAATAAATACAAGAAAAACTACACACCCAAATCAGTCTTATATCCCAATCTTACACTGAGAATCAGGAGCTTCCTGTAAGACAACCTTCCAGAACAAAGCCAGACAGCCTAACTGAACAAAGCCAGACAGCCAACTCATACAAAGCCAGACAGCCAACTGACAAAGCCAGACTAAATCCTTGATTTAGTCTGACGGATCGAAAACGTATGCCGGTACTTGAAGCGATGTCTTCTTTTACACCCTTACCCTGCGGTTCACCATCCCATCTACAGCATCACTTTTCACATCAGAACTTGTGTTCATCAAGCTAGCCCAGGGGTTGGCAACCTTCAACACTCAAAGGCCACTTGGACCCGTTTCTCACTGAACGAAAAACACTCTGGGGCCAAAAACCTCTATGATATATTCGAAAAAAAGAATAGTCCGTTGCATATATGAAATCAAAGAAATGCTAGAGAGAAAACTAAATTTATTAATGTATACGAAAACTTTGGAACTCAGAAAAAAAGCTGGGTTGAACACAGGTTACAAATAAAATGTTTAGGGTCTATTTGAGTCGTCCACGTATTAACGAAATAAAAAGCCGAACGTAAATAATCCACCTGCAGCAAAGCTAAATTGCTGTTTGCTTCTATATGCCCTCATTGTATAGTCAGCAATATTTGTTTTTTACATAGTTCATGGTGGAATAAACCTACTCACATACATATGTAGATCCGAACATTGACATTGACTCCAATTGCATATTTTTAATGCTGTCGTAAGTGTCGGGGATGGCATACCATGTTTCAAAAACAAGCTGGTCTTGTTTGGGAAGGCTTTCGATCTGACTTCATTTGTGGTTGTAATTGTAAGCAAGCCTGGCCTTCTGACGGGAAACCTCTTCAAGATCAGTTGTCAATTGCTGGAACTTCGACACCCACATATCTTTGTCGGCCAGTTTCATTTCCAGATCTGGTTGACTCACACTTACAAATGTAATGATATTCAGTAGGGATTGATCGACGGTCAGGGGATTGACAGGGAAGAATAATGTGTTCTTTTCATCTCTGAACTCACAGAATCGTTTCACAAATGATGTTTGCATTGCGGTGATTGTGGACTGCAAATACTCTGAACTGATCATTTTTTTAGCTTGTTTGAACGCTTTCAGAGAGGGGAAGTGAAACACTGTCAACTTGCACTTAAATGCAACTGTTTTAGTGCACTGTCATATTTATCATGAACTGTAGCTTTTCCAGCTACTCTGGCTGATCCAACTCAAGAAAGGTGAGGCCTATCCTGCCTAGGAAAGTATTCACCAATTCCAGACACGCGGAAGCCGTTTCGAAACCTCTCTGGACAGCCACCGGATTTTGGATATCCACATCTGCCAGAGATCTGTCTCTCTTATATAGGGTTGCTCATGGAGGCAGGTTCCTTTTTCATGATGGGGTTAGCTATGACTTGGATCATCGACGGATGATTTCATGTTTGTCGATATTCCATAAAAACTACTTCAGTAGGGAATTTCTACTATCATATTTAATTCCTGAGCCCCTGCCTCTTGCTAGAGCAACAAGGTTTGCGGATGGACAACATCAACATTCACTATGCATTCCCCGCTGCCGCACTTATCAGTTTCAGCGTTGCTTTTTGCCAAGTACGGTAACGCAGTGGAATGATCTTCCTGCAGAAGTTATACAGGAAGATCTTAATATCTTCAAACGAGGTTGCAATACCAGATTAAGAGTGGGTGCTACTGCCTCATAATTTTAATATTGATTTGATTTTAATAATTTTAAACTTATTTATTTATTTATTTACACATTTCAATTTCTTTCTTCTAGTATTCATCCTTTCTTACTTGACATATGGACAGGGTGTTCTGTGAGAGCTTGTTTTCAAGTTCATGGCCGCTAGGCTTTTCTCACAAGAAGTTTGTGTTCATTATCTCAAATAAAATAATAATTTCCATTTCACCCAGGAACAAAAGAACTGACGGTGATTTAAACCTTTTTTAATGACAACATTCATTACTTATGTGCATTACGTAGGATATTTTTGAGCGCACAATTCCACTTGGTGCGGGATCCAGTGAAACATCAGCAGCGTTGTACCTATCCACTTCTGTAATAAAACCACAAAACCATTCTGCACTCCTATCATACTCGGTGCCGCATTAATTGACACTCATACTAAAAAGTTAGTGTTTATTTCTTTGGTCGTTAAACAATCCAGATGACAGCCTCACAGATGCCCCCCTCCCCCGGGTTTCGCCTTTTAGTGGTATCAACTCTTCCTGTGATCCAGCAGAGTTCACATATCGGCAGAACAATCCTATTTGTTTAATATCACCATTACCATTGACTTTGGACCGATCACAGTCCAATGATGACTTTCATTTGCTGGCTGGTGAGATTATGATGTGCCGCCTGCGAATCGACAACTGCCGCTATACAAAGAGATACCCTCGTAATGGGAACGGCAAATTGCCTTCCTGGCCGCCGTGCCAAAGGGACTCAGCGACCCATCTGTCACAGCTTAGCCTCTTCTCCTTCTTCCAGACAGCCGGCACTTCTACCACAACATCTCCCACTACTCTCTCTCTGGTCGGCCTCTAATTTTACAGGGTTGACGCCGACCAGCTTCCTCTCACCCATCCATCCCGGATCGGGATTGAGGGGGAGGGAACACTGGTTCCTCACCCCTGAGCTCCGGCTTATGGTGGTGAGCTTTTAACAACCTATTTCATCCCCATCCACACCTTTGTCACTTCCCCTTTCTTTTTCCTTTCAACATCTATCCATTTTACGCCATGCCGATGGAATGTCAGGCTACTAGGAGGGAGGAGTGGCCCGAAATGGCGGCAGCTGGCTCTGTCGTCCTCGTACTCACCTCTCGAAGAGCGGGCTACGGCGTACGGTGATGAGCGTTTGCACCCCGTGATTATTATAGGGTCACCCAATGATGAATTAAAAAAAAATACTCTCTTATCTTCTCCTCGACCATCGTTGGAGCCGCCCTCGGGCAGCTCCACTAAAAAATTAGGAGGTTCACTCCTCTCCTTTGCCTACGGGTGTAGAGTGCTCACCCTCACCCACTTCCCTGGAGGTGCCCTCGGGGGCCTCCCTCTCTCTCGCGGCAGTCCCCCTAAACTTTCTAAAGAGACTGCCAAGAAAGGAAGGCAGCCCATAATTGACCACTCTCGGTGGGAGAGGAACGATATAGCTAACCCCATTAGTGGTAGGAGGAAAGACAGGGCCCGTAGGCCCCTACCCTCCAAAGACCTGCGGGCTCGAATTTTGAGCTTTGAGGGGTCACTGTACTTGCCCCCCTCTCTTTCTCGACAAAAAAGTTTACGACCAGCGGGACCTATAATGTCCTGGGAGGATGGCCACATGGAGCGCTCCCCCCCCCCCTTGAGATCGACATGGCCCTGAGGCAACCCAGCCCAGACGGTAAGACCTTCCATGAGGACGAACCTGGGTTCGGTGCCAAGCACTGAACCTAAGTCCACCCCTGTGCAAGGTCCTCCAGAGACGGCTTGGGTCTCCAAGACTCTACAAGGAAAAGAGGGATCTCTCCCCCGGCTGATGCCCCTGTAAAAACCAAGACCTTCTCCATCTCGGAGAAGGATCTTGTTGAGGGCGGTCCATCGTGTGTAGGGGCTTCTGCCGGCGGAGGGAAGAATCGGGTTCATTTCCCGCCCTCCTCTCCTAAAAAGAAAAAGAACAAGAAAAAAACGAAGAAGATTAGGAGCTCCTCTCCTTCCGTGGGGGCCGCGGAGACGGACGGGTCCAATGGTGTTTCGTTAAGCGACCAACCCAAGATCGATACGTCGGACCCCTTGGCTCCCCCGTTTGGGGAGTCCCAGACGAATAGCAGAACTGTGCAGAGCAAAGCCTAGATTACGTCGGGGCCTATCTATTAAGGCTACTTGGCGTTTTCGTGCTGGTTTTAAGCGTTTCATCGTTCTTCGCTCCACTGAGGGCAGCAAGTTGGCTAAGGGCAACATGATCCATTAAAGGAGAGCTCTAGCTAGTATGATTGGTGGAGAGCCGAAGGTGACCCGTTTCTCGGACGGGAGCTTTTTGGTGAATGCGTCGAATCCCTCCGAGGCGGCCTTGATTAGTGCCCTTCGGAAACTTGATGGCACGCCTGTGAGTGTGACGTCGCACTCTACCATAAACTTCGTGAAAGGAGTAGTTTATGCGAGATGACATCACCTTAAAGCTGACTCCTTCTATCATGATTCAGCTCTCAAGCATATCCAATTAACCGCATTTTTGTACTCTTTCCGATGGTACTAAATTTAATTTCGTGACTTTCGTTTGACGCCCCTTCCCCAAATAAGATTCTTTGTTGATTATTCCACGGCAGTAGGGGTTTTCCTTGAATTTCAGTCTGTAAATTCTGTTTCCTTGAATAGTAGTGATGTATCTAAGTGTGTTTTAGTTGGGTGTAACGCATGTCTGTTTATCTAGCACCGGCCACTGCTATTTGTGCTCTTTCGTTCTATTACCGAGTAGCTTTTTCTCACGTGGTAATAGCGTTCGACTCGCGTAGGCGACAGGGTGGCTTTCTCCGCTATCAGCGTAGTGGAGGAGTACGTATCCGACGTCTTCGTTGCTGGTATCCGTCCAGATGCCGAAGGGCTTACTGGGGTTTGTGAGCCTCAAAATGGGGACGGGTACCAGTTTGTCTTTTAGTTGCGGCAACCTTGAATTGGCATTGGGGTTCCAAACTAGGGGATTCGGGAACCTTTTCTGCAACATTGCACACAGGGAGGGGGGCACAGAAATGGATGCAAAATTGGGGATGAACCTCCGTTAGAATGAAGCCGATCCCATAAATGACCGGAGCTGCTTCTTACTGAGGGGGAGTGACATTTCTACTATGGCCAGAACCTTTTCTTCCTGGGGGCCCATTCGCTTCTTCCCGATATGGAAGCCGGGGTACCTGATGGTATCGTAAGCGAAGTGGCACTTACTGGGGCCACTGGTGAGACCATGCTCACGGAGCCTGATCAAAAGGGCTCGAAGGGCGATAACTTGCTATTCCCATATAGTGGTAGCCACGTATAGATTGTCAAAGTAAAAGGACAGATGGGGCAGGTCGTCCATAATTCTTCCCATCATTCGGTTGTGAATGCTGCATGCAGTTACAAGCCCGAAGGAGAGGCGTTTGAACTGCATGAGTCGTTTGTAGATGGGGAACGCCGTGTATTTTCCTACACTTTCACGGAGGAGAATCTGGTTATAGACCTTGCAGAGATCTAATTCTGAGATTTACTTGGTCTCCTCGAATAGATGAAGGTTGTCGTTGATCAGGGGGATGGGTTCTGTTTCGGAAACGCCACAAAGTTTAACTTTCTGAGGTCTACGCACATTCGGAAAGAGTAGTCGGGTTTTCGAACCCAGACGAACAGAAATCCGATTTCGAGGACTCGATGATATCGAGTTTGAGCAAGTTATCCACCTCAGAATTGAAGGCCTGCCTCAGGTGGATGGGGAGAGGATACGGCTTGAAACTGTGAGGTTCTTTCGCGGTAAAAACGATGTCATCATCTCAGAAAAAACGTCACCGAAGTCGTTCAGCAGCTGATGCAGCTGACTATTCTGGTGAAGGGCTAACCCGGGGTAGAGGTCTAGCGCCGGGGAGGGTGATTCTGGGGCCTCAGGTAGAGATGGGAGAGGGTAGTCGCTATCTTGTTCGATGCAAACCACCTGGACAAGGTTGAGGTGTTCAGAGGGGTACGACGCTTCCAGGGTGAACTCTTCGTCAAGAAGCACAAAATTAGCATTCGCACGGCGTTGGTATTTCTTCAACATGTTTACGTGAATACCTTATCTCTAGAGGGGGTCCGAACAAAGCAGTCCACGAGACCTTTGGTCTAGAGGATGGGGTAGGGGCCCTTCCACTGACTAAGAAGCTTGTTGCTCTCCGTGGGAAGTAGCAACAGCATCTCCTCATTTGGCTTAAATCTTCTTTACTTTGATTTTAGGTAGAAATAGGTTCTACATTTCTTCAGGTTCACATCTGCCTTCTTCTAAGCGATATCCGCGAAGGTCTCTAGGCGTTTCCTAAAGTCCAGGAGGTAGGAGTGAGAAGAGTAAATTTCCCTATCCAGTTTGGGGTTAGCAAAGAATTCTTTGAAAATTCAGAGGTGGCCTCTCATATTACGGCCATACAATAATTCAAAGAGGGCGAAACCGAGGGTCTTGTGGGGGATCTCCCTATACGAAAAAAGCGCCGCTGGGTGGGAAGGAGTGGTTACCAGAGGCTTTCCCATTGGGAGTTTACTGACATACTCCATAAGCTTGGAGTTAAACTGTCTGCCTCTGTTGGACAACACCTCCATAGGGGTGCCTACCGGGGGAAAAAAATGGCTATTAGGGCCTCAGCACAGGTGACACTATCAATCCTTATAATGGGAACTGCTTCGGAGAAATGGATGGCAAAATCTACCAGGGTAAGGATCTACATGTGTTCCTCACTGTACAGGGCGGGGGTTGAATCGGGCCAATAACGTCAATCGCCACTCGGGAAAAGAGGCTCAGTTATAATGGGGCTTTTCTAGAGGGGGGCTGACTTGAAGCGCTTTTAGCAGATGTCTTTTAACAGACATCGCATAATTTGCAGTACTCTGCTATATCTTTGGCCACGCTTGGCCAAAAGAAATACTTAAAACCCTCTGGGATGTTTTGTTATTACTCAAGTGTCCAGAGAAGAGGCTATCGTGCGCGAGCCAAAGAACTTGTGGGATGTACGAACGGAGACACATAAGGACTGGGATACGGGGTCAGTTCCTTCAGAACAGGACCGGTACAGATCATCCCTTATGACGTAGGATACCTTTTTATCTCCGCGGGTGAAGCCTTGGGCCTGATTCCGTGCCTTCTCCAAAAGAGGTCAGAGAGTTGCGTACTCCTTCTTGGTGCGGGCAAATCTTCACTCCGGAGAACGTCAAACTCAGGAACAAGGGGGTTTCGAGGAAAAGGAAGCCTGGGGTTCTTTTTTGCGGCCTGAGCCCACATGATAACGGGCTGTGTCATGGGGTCTCGGGTGACCTAGGGGCTCTAACCAATTGAAACCGATCAGAACTTGATTTGGGTAGCTACTAGTCATATGTACACACTCGATGTGGCATTTAACAATTGGAAAGCTAATCGCTCGGCCCAAATAATCGTGGACCACTGAGAATTTTTGGTGATCGGGACCAATCGGGAAGAGTAAATCCTGAGATAAGAGAATGGAGGTGGGACCGATGTCCCGAACAAGGATGGACACGCGACATCCATTGGCGGTTCCATTCTCCAACTTTAAACCCCCGGGGAAGCTCTTATTGAAAATAAAATTAACATGGTGACCGAGGATGCTAGTGGAGGAGAGATGAGCGGGGGTTCCAGAAGTTGCAATGGAGGAGCAGGAGTGGCACTAATTTGGTGCACCTGGTGAGAGGGTGCTCTTCTGAATTGTGAATTCTGAGGGAAGTTTGCACGCACATGCCTTTCAATTCCACAGGAGAAACAGATTATTGGTCTTCGGGGGTACGATGACGAAGGGGGCGTCGTAATCAAGGAGTTGATATCCCTGGCTTCCGATGGAGGAAGATCTGGGCTCCGAGGGACCAATAATCTTTGAGAATTTGGGGTTATTCCGTGGAAGGAGTCTGCTATTACCGATCTTGGACTTGGAGTCGGGACGACGTGGGAGGTTTCTTGTTGTCCTTAGAGTATATGTTATGGCTAGAAGCGTACACCTCTGCTTCTTCCAAGCACTGTTTGAATGTGAGACAGCGCTTGTCCTTCAGAAATGAGCGTATTTCGGGGGACAAGTAAGCCAAAAGTTGGGGGTTTTTTTAATACAAAGTCCAGAAGGGACTCGTATTCTTGGGGAGACTTTACATGTCTCAAGCCAAAATTGGAGGTTCATTTGAAGGATAAACCAAAACTGTCGGAATGTTTGTCCAGGTCCGATTCTCACTTGACGGAAACGACCACGGTAAAAGTCCGGTCCCCTATTTACGGCGGCCAGGAGTTCGGAAGTGAGGGTGAAATAATCAACGGTGAATTCAGACGGGAGGGAAATAAAGATATCGCGCAGCGGGATACTAAGAAGGGAAAGTAATCTAGCGACACAATCTATCTCGATATCCCAATTATTAATTTCGAAGATCTTTTCGAAATGTGTGAGGTAGGACCCCAAGTCCTCTCCTTCCTTGAAAACTGGGAGCTTAACTGGTGGAGACTGCGTAACCAGCCTGGGAGCTAACCGACATTGTCTCCAATCGATTTCGGCTTAGTTCGAGGTCGTGTTTTCTTATCCTCTTGCGTTCTGCTATCACTTTTTGGGCCTTCCTTTCTTCTATCTCTGCTCTGCTCTTTTCCATCCCTCGTTGTTCTTTTACTAATGATCTTCTTTCCTCTCTCTCATTCTTCCCCACTTCCTGTATATAGGATAGGAGGTCCTTTCTAGTTAGGCCTGACGACTCACCTTGGCTTTTAAATCGTTTAAACGAAGACATCGTCTAAGCTGGGAAAATGTGGCATGTGATCGAGTTGGTCTATGTGCGCCCCCAAAAAAGGTCTGGGTAATCTTATTAGATTCTAGCTTGTACACCCCCAAAAAATAACTACCAAAATAAAAAAAATTGAGATTCAATATTTAATAAACGGTCTTTCGTAAGTGGTACGGTTTAAAAATCCTTAATCCGTTCGGGGGATTAACTTTGTATTCAGCGGGGATGATTCCGAGAAATTCCGCAAGCAAGTTAATCAGAGTCACACGCAAAAAAAAAAAAAATCCTCGATTTAAGCTGAACGCACTTTCGGCCATAATAAAGAACAATACCAAAAGGGGAACACGAATAATTGGAGGGAACTTATAAATGAATTTAAAGGTATCAGCAAAATAAACATACGGTAAACTCAACACCTAGACACCAGTTTATTTTTTACTACTACTAATATATATTATATATATATATATATATATATATATATATATATATATATATATATATATATATATATATATATATATATATATATATATATATATATATATATATATATATATATATGAATTAAACCACATTCTCCGAAGACAATTTAATTCGGGCACAGTTTCGGTGTATCTCACACCCTTTTTCAACTGACACTGGATAGAAAATATAAGAAAAGTGCTTACAAACATAACACAGGGTCAGGTCGTGAAAGATCCCTTCTTTTTTCCCCCAATCCCTTACTTGTGGCTAATCAGGGGGGGGGGGTAGGCCTAAACATATTTAAGGGCTAACATTTTACTATTTTGTTTATTTGCTTTCGTATTACAGGATTAAAAGAAAATTGACCCTCAGATAGATTCAAATTAGGAACTGACGATATCAAGCTCGATTCTACGATTCTTCTCTTAACATAGTTAGCCGATTTAAATACAATCATTCCAAGTACTTTCGAACTTTATTTCGAGTTTTTTTATCAAGGAATAACAGAAGTATTGAAAATTGTAATATTTATAAGGATGTTATAGAGGAGAGGGAACGTCCACAAAAAAGCAAAAAACTAATCAACAAAATGAATTAATATGAAATGGAAACCTTAGGAGGAGCGAAAATAAATACAAAATAAGATAATTAAATCAGGTAAATTCAAAAGACTAAAGGTTGACAACAGGCTTAAGATATCACCTAGGCAATTAAGGAGGGAGAAAATCTTAATTCGAGATTAACCTCAGAGGTCAGGATCTAAAAACCAAGGTAGAATAAGTACAACTGTTCTAAAGACTTGACTCAAATGGAAATAAATACAGACAAAAACATATGTCTACATAGATGCACACAAAGTAAAATAAAATTGTTTATTAAGATAATATGAATATTTAGTCTCAAATTAAAAGTTTCGACAGTACATTGGGAATATAATTTAAAAAAACAACCATCTAGTTTATATAAGCCAGGACTTAAATTAAAATTTGGGAATTTACTAATAAAGGTTGATTCAATTATATTTCGGGAATTTGTATCCTTATTATGACAGATGATTTAAGCAAAATTCCAATCAATATTGTGATTAAGATATGACATATGAACATAAAATGAGCTGCTTTCTTCGCCACGACGGACTTTATATTTATGCTGAGAAATTCGTTTTTTTAAACATTTACCTGATTGGCCAAAGTAATATTTAGAGCAATCGATACATTATACGCAATATACATTACCAATAGGGGAAGGGACGTTCTTGACTAATAGTTTAGAGATAGTATTATTATAGTTAAATACTACACAAATGCCTAGAGATTTTAAAATATGACGGAGAGAAGCAACGGATGAATTAAAAGGAAGTACAAGAGTATTCTTGTTATTAAAAGGTGCGCGAGGTTCAAAACTCTAGAAAGACTTTCTAGCTAACTGAAGGCATTTATCAATGAAATGAAAAGGATAGCAAAGTTTATGGCCGATGTCAAAAATTTTGGAAACTTCAGAGTCAAAAAATTCAGGACTAACTACACGCAGTGCACGGAGAAACATTGAAATAAAAATAGATCTTTTGACTTTAATATGGTGAGAGGAGTAAAAGTGAATATAAGAAGAAGAATTAGTTGGCTTCCGATAGACAGAGAATTTGAAGCCAGAAGGCGTGCGGTATATTAATAAATCAAGGAAAGGAATGCTTCTATTCTGTTCAATTTCAAGGGTAAATTTGATTGAAGGTACAAGGAAATTAAGTTTATTCAAAAAAAGAACAAATATTTTCAGAATTGGGCCACAAGCAAAGGATATCATCAATATAGCGAAACCAGATTATAGGAAAATCTACAATAGAGGGAAAGGAAACTCATAGCTAAACCAAATTTTTGAGGAAAAAATTTACCATTGAAAGTAAATCCACAGTCTTTGGTACAGAGGGAGATTAATTCTAAGAATAAATTAGGGGGGGTATAGGTAATTCAACGTTACACAATTTATCTTTAAGAAACTGGAATAGATCACCAACTTTAGTGAAAAGGGAGCAAACATCAAAGCTAACATGGGTGAAGTCTGAAGGGTAAGGGATGGTATTAAGTTTTTCTATTAGGTAGGAACTATCTATTGTTTCTTGTTACGTTCCCAGCCAGTTGGCCGAGGCGTACTTTTTTCGAAGAGTGACTGGTAGCTGAATCGGCGCTAGCGAGATTGTGGTGAGGATCGCTATGTCATCACTGGGGACTGTTGGGCCCGGCTCGCTATAGTAGTTGAAGGGAAGGCCTTCACTTGCTAAGATTATGTCGGGTTTAATGGCTGATATGGAAGTGATTTAGATCGGAACATCCGGCCCTATTCTTTGGACGTTTTTTCTTCCCATGATCAATATTCCAAGTTTCGGCTTCTTTCGTTGGTTCTACCATAGACCGCCGCACGGCATCTGGTATTGAGGTCGCCCCCTAGGAATGCCATTCTGCGATGCTCAAACAGAGTGTAGAAGTTCTTTATTGGCAGGTAGGCTCGTCGAGGGGGTTAATAAGCTGCGGAATCACTAGGTTTCCTACTAATGTGTGGAGTTCAACCACCACAAAGGATTCGTCAAGTTCTGGAAGGAATTTGAACGAGATATTCCCCATGACAGCTATCGCAGCACCAGCAAACCTCTCCTGTGAATGACTTTTCATGACCACTCTGTAGCCAGGTATTTTCAATTTGACCAGATGAAGTGTCAATAACATGCTCATTTATTAATATGATGTCTGGGTCAAGCACACGAAATATGTTTCCATATGCCCTTGCTTTACCCTCCCATCCATCAACGTTGACTGTTAGAATCCTCATTATATTGTTTTCTCTCTCCATATTGTCATTTTTGTGTTTCTGGGTTGTTTTTTTCTTCCTCTTCCTGAATTTGGCATTAGAACCTACTCACACGTATCATCGTGTAGAACGACTTTGCGGCGAAACAATGTTTCTTCTACTGCTTCCGTATCGACGTCAGCATCGAATTCCCACTTAAAGATTTTTGACTAAATGCCTTGGAAGATTTTTCTGGGATCCATATCCTCGGGGAAGGGAAACTGATCGCACGCGTAGATAGAGAGGTTGATTCAACCTGTATTCAGCCGTTTGTTTTTACTTTTCTTCCCCTTGGTTTTCTGAGTCCGATGAGTCTGAGTACTCCGAGGAGTCCAATGTAGCCGTCTCTGCTCTTTCTTTTTTTCCCTTGTTTCTTCTTTGTTTCAGAACAGGAGTTTTCACTTCTACTGCTTCTTTTGTCTTCTCTTTATTAGTTTTGTTTCCTGCTTTGGGGTTGGCTAGATCCTCTGACTATGGTTTTGGTACCATCTACAATTGCAGGACATCCCCGGAAAGCGGGTTGTCCGGAAACCACATCTGGTCCATTTCGTTTTTCGCGAGCATTTAGTTTAGCTCATTTGCAAATGTAACTGGTCGCGTTAGATTAGTGACATGCGCGTGGAATATGCAGGTCAGAATCTTTGTTGAGTTCTTGTTTTGGATCTTGAGGTAGGTTTTCTTTGCGTCTACTTCTGTGAGTGCCGCCTTCGCTGCTTGTGCATAGGTAGTATTGGACCTCCGCGTCTCCTCGTGTCTCTTTTCTTGTTGTTTCTTTTTAATCACCTCTTTCTTGACTAGACAAGGCATGGCCATCGATCTATCTCCATATCCACAGTTGGTGCATTTTTAGTATGCGTTTCTACATTCCTTCCAGTGATGGCCCCTTTCGCTACATTTGAAGTACGTCTCCAAGGGATCTTTACAGTCATTGCTCGCGTGTTGCTCCATCTGATATCACCAGAAGGAGAACTGGACTGGAGTAAACTCCTCTCTCTCGATTTGTTCTCCGCTAACTTAGCGTTGAACGTAAGGAGTCTATGTTCTTTGGCGTTCTTGGCTTTTGTTGGCTCGGCGAAGATTACTTTGAAAACATGCGAGTAGTCTGCTCTCTCCCCTATTTTTAAACTTTCTGAATTCGACTACTTTGACCCAGGTTTGTCGAAGTTGAATTTCTTCCTTGATGGCTTTTTTAGTCTGCTGCCCAATGTATAGGTACTGTGGGCCAGAATTTGTGGTGGTACGGCGGGCTGAGTCCAATACCACGGAGGACCTCGCTTGCCTATTCTTTAGTGATGGCCTCGATGTCTCTCTCCTTTTCGCATATAGTGAAATATCCTGAGGTGACATCCAGCAGTCCAACCTCGGCTATGCTCAGTTTTACTTACACTATCTCGAAAGTCTCTTTCCTGCTGGGCTTGGGTTGTTCATTCTCTGTTCGAGAAAATGGCCCCTGGGGGCAGTTGTTTTCTTATCCTCTCTATTCGCCTGTCTGAGTTGTTTTATGTTCTGAGTTAAGAGTTCGTTTTCCTTCTCTTCGAAGGATGTTCCTTTTGCATTTGGGTTTAAGGGGAACTCCCTCATGGTCGCAACTATACTTCCATGAGCGTGAACCCGGGGAAGGGGTGATGGGTGGTGTCGTGGTGTGATTGTATGGCGGACTCTTTGTTGGTCAGCGCGGAATCAACCATTGCTCTCCGGGGGTGCCGCGCCTCGAGGGTTTGGATATCAGAACTACATTAGCGTTAACAAAGCGGTCAATCAGCTTTAGGACAAATTTTACGTTTTAAACATAGGCGCTACAAAAATTGTCCAATAAGTGTTAAGAAAGATTTTAAGGGAATGTTTACGTTCAATCATTTACAAACATAAGCGTCACTGAAATTCATTTTTCATTGAACAATAAAAACTAGTTTTGAAGCATAAAAAAAAAATCCAAGCAAAATTATATCTAAAAATATTAGCTTATTTCGACCATATTCCGTCTTGCTCAAAGGACTAAACTCAATTGTACATATTTCCCAACTTTACCACCTTCAAATATCCGTCAACTATCTTTCACCACAAAATATAATAAAAAATTCTTTTAGTATTATGTCTAATACTCAGAGTTAACTATCTTCCCGAACTTAAATATATTACACCGAAAAGTTAAAAGCGAAAAAACGTCACTGAATAGAGAGCTCGCAGAGGACACGCCGATCGCTACGACACTGAAGTTTTCAAAGCAGTGTATTGAGACAAAAAAAAAGAGCAAATAGGGGCTAGGATATATTAACAGGAATGTTAGCTACAAGATTAAAGAGGTTATCCTTAAACTCTACAACTCGTATGTCAGGCCACATTTAGAGTACTGTATTCAAACATTGTCACCACATTTTTGATATGACATAACATAATTTCATAACATAACATAATTTCACGGATGACAAAAGCCACAAGGGCCTATCAGAGGTCTTCCGTATCCATCAAATCCCACCCACATAATGCATCCATAGGATTTTGTCAGATCATGCATCTACAATATACAATTTAACAATCCATAGGAATGTCCAACCATGCATCTACAATATATAATTTAAAGCCTCCATAGGAGTCTGTCAAAAACAAAATCAAAGTCCCCCAAAATATACAATAAAAAGAAACTGCATCCACAGGAATGAGTCAAGAAACATATCCACATAACAAAAAGTAAGAAATTAACCCTCCATCCCCATATAATCTTCCAATCTGCGCTTGAAAACATTCAGGTTTGGGCTGTCTATAGTCTCAGGTGGCGAACTATTCCAATAATCCACCACTCTGTTAGTGAAAAAATATTTTCTAACATCCAGTCTGCACCTCTGTTTTTTAATCTTTAAGTGGTGGCCTCTAGTTCTATTACTACCTTCTAACTCAAATAACTTGCTGAAATCCAATTTATCCATCCCAGAAAAGATTTTAAAAAGCTCAATCATATCTCCCCTCCCCCACTTCTTTCAACTGAAAACATATTGCTAATACCCTCAGTCTATCTTCATATTCAAGGTGCTTCAGGGATGGTATTATTTTTGTTGCCCTCCTTTGTACTGACTCTAATAAGTTTTCTATCATGTCTAAAATGTGGTGACCATGCCTGTATACAGTACTCTAAATGTGGCCTGACATAAGAGTTGTATAGTTTAAGGATGACCTCCTTACTCTTGTAGCTAACATTTCTTTTAATGTAACCTAGCACCCTATTTGCTCTATTTTTTGCCTCAATACACTGCTTTGAAAATTTCAGTGACCTATCTACTACCACTCCTAAGTCCTTCTCATCTTCAACTGAATTAAGCCAATATCCATCCATCTCATAGCTAAATTCCCTATTATCTCTGCCCATGTGAATAACTTTGCATTTATTAAGGTTAAAAGTCATCTGCCACTTCTGAGCCCAAGCTAACAACTTATCTAAGTCACCCTGCACTTTAAAGCTACGCTCAACCTCTTTGACTACAGCTGCCAATTTAGTGTCATCAGCAAAAATTGACACTTTGCTATTTACACCTTGCCCAAGATCATTTACATAGATTATAAATAATAAAGGGCCTAAAACTGATCCCTGAGGTACGCCACTAATAACATTCCTCCACTCTGACCTCACTCCATTCAGTACAACTCTGTTTCCTATTTTTCAGCCATTCAGTTATCCAATTTAAAATGTTCCCACATATCCCATGCAGCTTTAATTTATGAACTAGTCTTCTATGTGGAACCTTATCAAAAGCTTTGCTGAAATCAAAGTAGATCACATCAACTTTCTCACCCCTATCTAATTCTTTAGTTACATAATCCATAAAATCCAGTAAATTAGTTACACACGATCTATCTTTTCTAAAACCATGCTGAGCATCATTAATTAACCTGCTACTCTCTAGATGAACAGAAATTTCCTTCTTAACCATCTTCTCAAGAATTTTACAGACTATAGAATTTAAGCTTACTGGTCTAAAGTTATTTGGGTCCTCTTTGCTTCCCTTTTTAAAAATTGGCACTACATTTGCCAATTTCCAATCATTTGGTATTTGTCCAGACTCTAGTGATCTAATAAATCTCTTCTCGAGAGCTACTGCAATACTTTCTACACCTTCTTTGAGTATCCTAGAATGAATGTTATCAGGGCCAGATGCCTTACTAGTATTTAACTGCAATATAAGCCCTTTAATTTCTTCTCTGTCTATATTAATAGAATTTATCACTACTTCCCTTGACCTAAATCTGAGTGGGGGTGTGTTAGCAGTGGAGTTCCGCAAGGATCTGTTTTGGGTCCCTTGCTATTCTTAATTTATATTAATGATCTTGACATAGGTATAAGTAGTGACCTGAGTAAATTTGCTGATGATACTAAGCTAGGTAGGGCCATTAGGGCTGATTCTGATGCTGTTGTAATGCAGGAGGAATTGACCATTCTGTCCAATTGGGCCGAGAAATGGCAAATGAAGTTTAACATAGACAAATGTAGTGTACTTAGTATAGGTAGAAATAATCCATTGAATAGTTATAAATTAAATGGGAGAATTTTAGGGAGGACCGATTGTGAGAGGGACTTGGGTATTTTGATAAGTTCAGACCTTCGTCCTAGAAAGCAATGCCTAAATGCTAAGAATAAAGCTAATAGGATATTGGGATTCATTACGAGGAGTGTAAGCAATAAGAGTGCTGAAGTCATTCTAAAACTGTATCTGGCACTAGTTAGGCCTCATCTAGACTATGCAGTACAATTTTGGTCACCATATTATAGGAAGGATATTGATTTGCTTGAGTCTGTGCAGAGAAGGATGACAAAGATGATTGGTGGGCTAAGGA
This sequence comes from Ceratothoa steindachneri, assembly GCA_963969495.1. NCBI lineage: Eukaryota > Metazoa > Arthropoda > Malacostraca > Isopoda > Cymothoidae > Ceratothoa > Ceratothoa steindachneri. The sequence goes on along the minus strand of OZ018321.1, from coordinate 3,482,154 downwards.
ACTTACCTTATGGTGAAAGGCTCAGAATACTAAATCTACATACATTGGAAAGGAGAAGAGTCAGAGGGGAATTGATTGAAGTCTTCAAATGGGTAAAAGGATATAATAAAGGGGATCTGGGTAAGGTTCTTATACTTAGTGAACATGACAGGACACGTAGCAATGGGTTTAAGCTTGATAAGTATAGGTTTAGGAAGGAGATTGGGAGGAATTGGTTTACAAGTCGTGTGGTAGATGAATGGAATAGGCTCACTAGACATGTGATAGAAGCCTCCTCTCTGGATAGTTTTAAGAATAGATTAGATAAACATATGGATGAAGCTGCTAGATGGGACTGACTTTTTTTTATGTACATATGTATATATTTTTCTAAGGAGTGGGGAGATTATATTTTGCAGTTGCATGAATGGACATAATCCTCTGGATGCATTTTATGTATATTGTAGATTAGATCTGACGAACTCCTTAAAGGGTGACAATGTTGATGACTTTTCTATGGTAAGAAATCTTTTATGTGTTGACTGGAACAGGAGCTGCCAAGTGTAGGCCATGAATGGTCTTTTGCAGTCTCCTTCTTTTCTTATGTTCTTATTTTCTTAACTTGCTGAAATCCAATTTATCCATCCCAGAAAAGATTTTAAAAAGCTCAATCATATCTCCCCTCACACACCTTTCAAATGAAAACATATTTAATACCCTCAGTCTATCTTCATATTCAAGGTGCTTCAGGGATGGTATTATTTTTGTTGCCCTCCTTTGTACAGACTCTAATAAGTTTATATCATGTCTAAAATGTGGTGACCATGCCTGTATACAGTACTCTAAATGTGGCCTGACATAAGAGTTGTGTAGTTTAAGGATAACCTCCTTACTCTTATATCTAACATTTCTTTTAATGTAACCTAGCACCCTATTTGCTCTATTTTTTGCCTCAATACACTGCTTTGAAAATTTCAGTGACATATCTACAACTACTCCTAAGTCACATAACATAAAATAACATAATTTCACGGATGACAAAAGCCACAAGGGCCAATCAAAGGTCATCCGCATCCATCAAAACCCACCCACAAAAAGCACCATCACCAGGGGAAGACAAAATCAAAGTCCCCCACAATATAATATAACAGATGACAAAAGCCACAAGGGCTCATCATAGGTCATCCGAGTCAAACGGCCTCTTTTTTAAGGCACCCAAACTCCCAGGAAAACTACATCCAGAGGATTGCGTCCACAAATAAGGGTATCACCAATCAAGGCTTGTCAAGAACTAAATCATGCAGCTATAGATATATACAAACAATATTAATATATACAAAACTTAGGAACCATCACAACCTTCCCTCCCCATAAACTCATCCAACATACTCTTAAATACATTTAAATTTGGACTACCTACTACCCTCCCCGGCAATTTGTTCCAGAAGTCTACTACTCTATTGGTGAAAAAATATTTTCTTAAATCCAACCTACACCCATGCTGTTTAATTTTCAAGTGGTGACCTCTAGTCCGATTTCCATCATCTAACTCAAAAAACTTCCTAACATCCAATTTATCTATCCCAGAAATTTTTTTAAAGAGCTCAATCATATCCCCTCTCACACACCTCCTTTCGAACGAGAACATATTTAATACCCTCAGTCTATCTATATATTTAAGGTGCCTCAGCGAGGGAATAATCTTTGTTGCCCTTCATTGCACTGACTCGAGAAGGTTAATATCATGTCTAAAATGTGGGGACCATGCCTGCATACAGTACTCTAGATGTGGCCTAACATAAGAGTTATAGAGTTTAAGAATAACCTCCTAACTTTTGTAACTGACATTTCTCTTAATGAAACCCAGCACTCTATTTGCCCTATTTCTTGCTTCAATACTCTGCTTAGAAAACCTTAATGACTTATCTATTACTACTCCTAGATCTTTCTCATCCTCTACTGAGCTCAGCCAATGCCCATCCATTTCATAGTTAAATTCTCTATTATCTTTTCCCATGTTAATAACTTTGCACTTATCAAGGTTGAAAGTCATTTGCCACTTATGTGCCCAGGGTGACAATGTTGATGACTTTTCTCTGGTAAGAAATCTTTTGTGTGTTGACTGGAACAGGAGCTGCCAAGTGTAGGCCATGAATTGTCTTTTGCAGTCTCCTTATGTTCTTATGTTCTTATAACAATTTATTTAAATCCCCCTGCACTTTAAAATTATCATCAATATCTTTAACTACAGCTGCTAATTTGGTATCATCCGCAAAAATTGACACTTTATTATTAACTGCCTCCCCAAGATCGTTTATATAGATGACAAATAATAATGGACCGAGAAGTGATCCCTGAGGAACTCCACTGATAACATCCCTCCACTCTGACTTTACACCATTTAGCACTACCCTTTGCTTCCCCTCTTTCAGCCACTCAGCTATCCAATTTGAAACACCCCCATATATCCCAATCATTTTTAATTTATGAACTAGTCTCCTATGTGGTACCTTATCAAATGCTTTACTAAAATCCAAGTAAATTACATCTACATTCTCTCCCTTATCTACTTGATTTGTTACGAACTCCAGAAAGTCTAGTAAATTAGTCAAACATGATCTACCTGATCTAAACTCATGCTGAGAATCGCTGATTAACCCCTCCCTCTCTAGATGTTTGCAAATGCCTTTTTTAACTATTTTCTCAAGAATTTTACAGACTACAGGATTTAGGCTAACCGGTCTAAAGTTATTTGGATCCTCTTTACTACCCTTCTTGAAAATGGGGACTACATTCGCTCTCTATAATAATCGGGTATTTCTCCATATTCCAGTGACCTAGTATACAACTTTTCCAGACCTATTGAGATACCTTCTACCCATTCTAAAAGTATCCTAAAATGAATATTATCAGGGCCGGAGGCCTTGGTAGCATCTAACTCACCTCTTAGTCCTTTTATCATTCCCCGATCTACACTAATGGTAGTAAACACCATTAGTGTTTACTCCCATAAAATCATGTAATCTGTGGTTAGATACATTCAAGTTTAGACTGTCTAACGTCTCAGATGGCAAACTATTCCAGTAATCTACCACTGTATTGGTGAAAAAATATTTTCTAACATCCAACCTGTACCTCTGTTTTTTAATTTTTAAGTAGTGGCCCCTAGTACTATTACTACCTTCCAACTCAAATAACTTATTTATCCATCCCAGAACAGATTTTAAAAGGCTCAATCATATCTCCCCTCACACATTTTCTTTCAAATGAGAACATATTTAGTACCCTCAGTCTATCTTTATATTCCAGGTGCTTCAGGGAAGGTATTATTTTTGTTGCCCTCCATTGTACTAACTAGCAGGTTGATGTCATGTCTAAAATGTGATGACCATGCTTGTTGTATAATTTTTACCAAGGATAGAACTCAAGTTCCTCTCCCTGTTGAGATCAACTTAATACAGAGTAAGCTAACCTCATCACTCACACTCAAGTATCTTGGTATTATCTTTAATACCAAACTGTCTTTTACTGACCACTTTAATTCTATAATCAAGATCTGTAATTACCACCTTAGAAGGATCTCCTTGCTTACTAAATATCTAGATCGGAAAACTATTGTGATCCTGATTCATGCCTTTGTGATCTCTCAAATTGACTATTGCAATTCCTTATTTGTTAATCTGCCTAAGAGAGAATTGAAAAGATTGCAATCACTACTAAATCGATCTGCTCGATTGGTATTCAATCTGCCTCCTGGTACCAGTACTTCTTCTTATCTGTTTGATTTGCATTGGTTACCTATAATAGCACGCATTAAGTTTAAAATTTGTTTGCTGACATTTAAGGCACTTAAATTTGGAGAGTCATACTATATTCGTGAGATGATTACTCACTAATCCTCGAACTGTAATGATGCTCTTCGGACGTTGGATGACCCTACTCGTCTGACTGTACCATTTGTAGAGAGAGGGAACTCCTACTCTTGCAGAGCTTTTTCATATATTGCCCCTAAATATTACAACGAATTGCTAATGGATATAAAGTGTGCTTCATCAGTTGATATATTCAAGAAAAAGTTGAAAACGCACCTGTTTCTCTCAGCTTATGACCCTGATTCAAAGACTATGTCATTGGATTATAAGTTATAATATATGTGTGTGTATGCATGTATATATACATATATGTATAATATATTGTATATAATATAATATATTGTTTGGGTAATAGTGACCATTGTTTGGGTAATAGTGACCATTGTATTGGGTAATAGTGACCATTGTTTGGGTAATAGTGACCATTGTATTGGGTAATAGTGACCATTGTTTAGGTAATAGTGACCATTGTGAAATTAGATTCAAGATGAAATGGAATGGTATTGATAGTAGCATGAACAATGTTAAAATTCCTGACTTTAGAAGAGCAAATTATAATGGGCTAAGGACTTACCTGGAGGCGGTTGTACAGAAACCAGGCAATGAAATCAATTCAGGAATAGATTCAATGATATCAGTTAGTGGAGACAATAATCACCAGGAGGAAGAGATTACAATTGAAGAGGAGTATGAAAGAATAATTGAGCAATTAATTACAGGTCAGATGATTAACATTCCATATAAGGAGATTAGGACTAAAAATAATGACCCAAAATGGATGACAGATAAAATTAAGCATTATATTGGCATTAAAAAGGGCATTTATAGGAAAATCAAAAATGGAGAGGATCACTTAAGGCAGAGATATAATGAACTAGCAAGAGATGTTAAAAAGTTAGTTAGAGTAGCAAGGAGAAATTATGAAATTAAAGTGGCAAATAGGGCAAAGGAAGATCCTAAAAGTTTTTATCAATTATACAAAACTAAGGTTAGAGATAAAATAGGCCCACTTATAGATTCCAATGGAGAATTAGTGAGTGATAGGGACTCAATGGCTGGAATGCTAAATGACTTTTTTCTCTCAGTATTTACACAGGAGGATACTCTAAATATACCTGAGGTGTCAATGATCTTTCAGGGTAATGATGAAGAGAAATTAAAGGATATCTTGATCACAAAGGAGATAGTGACAAAGGAAATTGATAAAATCAAAAGTAGTAAAGCACCCGGTCCTGATGTGGTCTTTCCTAGAATTTTGAAAGAATGTAAGGATGTGTTAAGTGAGCCCCTAGCATGCATCTTTAGAAAATCATTGGAGAGTGGCATTGTGCCAGTGGCATGGAAGAAAGCCAATGTGATACCTATATTTAAGAAAGGGGATAAAACAAATATGTCTAATTACAGACCAGTAAGTTTGACATCAGTGGTAGGGAAAATGATGGAATCTATTATAGCAAGGAATATTAGAGATCACTTGGATAAGCATAAGTTGATAAAAGAATCACAGCATGGCTTTAGTAAGGGTAAATCCTGTCTGACTAATTTGCTGTCTTTTTATAGTAAGGTGTATGAAGCAGCAGATAATGATGAAAACTATGATATTTTATACTTGGACTTTAGTAAGGCTTTTGATCGAGTCCCACACTTACGACTTCTGAGCAAAGTTAAAGCACACGGGATCGATGGCAGTATATTTAGGTGGATTCAGTCATGGCTTGGTGACAGACAGCAAAGAGTTAGTATAGATGGAGTTAAATCTGAGTGGGGGTGTGTTAGCAGTGGAGTTCCGCAAGGATCTGTTTTGGGTCCCTTGCTATTCTTAATTTATATTAATGATCTTGACATAGGTATAAGTAGTGACCTGAGTAAATTTGCTGATGATACTAAGCTAGGTAGGGCCATTAGGGCTGATTCTGATGCTGTTGTAATGCAGGAGGAATTAACCATTCTGTCCAATTGGGCCGAGAAATGGCAAATGAAGTTTAACATAGACAAATGTAGTGTACTTAATATAGGTAGAAATAATCCATTGAATAGTTATAAATTAAATGGGAGAATTTTAGGGAGGACCGATTGTGAGAGAGACTTGGGTATTTTGGTAAGTTCAGACCTTCGTCCTAGAAAGCAATGTCTAAATGCTAAGAATAAAGCTAATAGGATATTGGGATTCATTAGGAGGAGTGTAAGCAATAAGAGTGCTGAAGTCATTCTAAAACTGTATCTGGCGCTAGTTAGGCCTCATCTAGACTATGCAGTACAATTTTGGCCACCATATTATAGGAAGGATATTGATTTGCTTGAGTCTGTGCAGAGAAGGATGACAAAGATGATTGGTGGGCTAAGGAACTTACCTTATGGTGAAAGGCTCAGAAAACTAAATCTACATACATTGGAAAGGAGAAGAGTCAGAGGGGAATTGATTGAAGTCTTCAAATGGGTAAAAGGATATAATAAAGGGGATCTGGGTAAGGTTCTTATACTTAGTGAACATGACAGGACACGTAGCAATGGGTTTAAGCTTGATAAGTATAGGTTTAGGAAGGAGATTGGGAGGAATTGGTTTACAAATCGTGTGGTAGATGAATGGAATAGGCTCACTAGGCATGTGATAGAAGCCTCCTCTCTGGTTAGTTTTAAGAATAGATTAGATAAATATATGGATGAAGCTGCTAGATGGGACTGACTTTTTTTTTATGTACATATGTATATATTTTTCTAAGGAGTGGGGAGATTATATTTTGCAGTTGCATGAATGGACATAATCCTCTGGATGCATTTTATGTATATTGTAGATTAGATCTGATGAACTCCTGTAAAGGGTGACAATGTTGATGACTTTTCTCCGGTAAGAAATCTTTTGCATGTTGAATGGAACAGGAGCTGCTAAGTGTAGGCCATGAATGGTCTTTTGCAGTCTCCTTCTTTTCTTATGTATGCATATGTGTATTTTTGGACACAGTAGGTTCCAATGAACTCTACTAATAGCCAAATTGTTGACGGTGGTATGTATACCATAAATTTTTTATTTGCCAAACTGTATATGTATATTTTAAACACACTAGCTTCTAATGAATGCTCCCCCTATTACTGACGGTGGTATGTATACCATAATTTATTTAATCGCTTAACCATAGATGTATGGTATTTCTAAACTGACATTGTGGTTTGCCTACAATTTCTGAGTTGAATCAGACTCTTTGTGCAGTCACTCAGACCCTAATGTACCATCCAGCGCCTTTGAAACTTGGCCAGATTGGCGAATAGTGATAAACGCGCTATATAAATATTATTATTATTATTATACAGTAATATAAATGTTGCCTGGCATATGAGTTGTAGAGTTTAAGGATAACCTCTTTACTCTTATAGCTAACATTCCTGTTAATGTATCCTAGCACCCTATTTGCTCTATTTTTTTTTTCTGAATACACTGCTTTGAAAACTTCAGTGACCTATCTACTACTACGCCTAAGTCTTTCTCATCCTCAACTGAATTCAGCCAATGCCCATCCACTTCATAGCTAAATTCCCTATTATCCCTTCCCATGTTAAGAACTTTACATTTTTTAAGGTTAAAAGTTATTTGCCACTTCTGAGCCAAATCTAATAACTTATTTAAGTCACTCTGCAGTTTAAAGCTACCCTCAACTTCTTTGATTACAGCTGCCAATTTAGTGTCCTGAGCAAAAATTGACATTTTGCTATTTGCAGCTTCCCCAAAATCATTTATATAAACTATGAATAATAAATAGTTTATATAAGGGATGATTGAACAACTAGTATATCATGAGCCACTAGGAGCAAGTGATCATGCCAGATTGGACTTCAAATTCATCTTCTGCACAACACCTCAGGAAAAGAAGAGGACAATATGGAACTACGAGCAGGCAGACTATGAAAAAATGAGAGAAAATCTAAGCATTGAATGGGACGAATTGCTTTGTGGCAAGTCAACACAAGAAGCCATTGATATACTACAAATCAAGAATCATGAAGGCAGTGAGGGATCATATACCAACAAAAAATTTAAAGAGTAAGAACAAACCACCATGGATGAACAAGGATGCCTTCCGCAAAGCTAGGAAAAAGTACCACGCATGGATAAGATATCTGAATACAAAGAGCAGACTTGACTGGGTAGCTTACACCTAAGCTAGAAATTCAGCTACACATGCATCAAGGCAGGCCCGTAGGGAATTTGAAAAAAAATTAGCAAAGGAGGCCAAGACCAATAACAAAGCCTTTTGGAACTATGTCAACAACCACAGGAAAACTCGAACTGACGTAGGTGACCTTAAGGATACACATGGTAACTTTGTAAGTGACGATAAGGATAAAGCCGAAACACTAAATGAGCAATACTTTAAGACCTTTACACAAGAGGACAGAAGTAACATTCCAGACTTTGAGCCTAAACCCCTCCAGTATGAGGCGCTAGGAACAATAGAAATTACAGAGAGCATGATTTTTAAGCAACTGAATTCACTTTGAACTGATAAATCTCCGGGAAACGACGACCTACACCCTAGAGTTCTCAGAGAAGTAGCAAAGGAAATAACCAAACCTCTGACAGCAATATTCCAATCCAGCATCACCAACTCTGAGCTTCCAGAACAGTGGAGGCAAGCGAACATCACTCCCATTTACAAGAAGGGAAATAAGGCTGACCCAGCCAACTATCGCCCAGTATCTCTAACCTCAATAATATGCAAGATGCTAGAGAGAATTATCTCGGAGGCAATGATACAACATATCAAAGCCAATAATCTTAGATGTATCCAACAACATGGTTTCTCTAAGGAAAAATCCACAGTAACAAATCTCTTAGAAGCGCTGGATATATGGACAGAGGCTCTCAGTCACTGCTTACCAGTGGATATCATTTTCCTGGACTATGCAAAAGCATTTGACACAGTCCCACATGAAAGACTACTTAGAAAAGTGAAGTCACTTGGTATCGTCGGTGACCTCCTGCAGTGGATCCGTGTTTTTTTGACGGAGCGTAGGCAAAGAGTGGTAGTAAGTGGTACAGCATCATGTTGGAAACCAGTTACAAGTGGCGTACCACAGGGATCTGTGATGGGCCCCCTTCTCTTTATGATATTTGTCAGTGATATACCTGACAAACTACAAAACTTCATATCGCTCTTGCAGATGACACAAAGATATATGCAGCTGTCCAAAACTGTGAAGGCAACTCCCATACTAACTGTTTACAGGCAGACTTGAAAATGCTACAAGAATGGTCAGTTAAAATGCAAATGAAGTTCCACCCTGATAAATGCAAAGTAATGCATATGAGAAATAGCAACCCCCAGCACAAGTACAAAATGACAAGAGATGATGGAACAGATCACACACTACAGAACACCACAGAAGAGAAGGACCTGGGAGTTCTTATTGATTGCAATCTAAGCTTTAGTAACCACGTCCAAGCTCAAGTCAACAAAGCCAACAAGATACTTGGGGCAATTAAGCATACATTCCAATATCTAGACAAAGATGCCTTCCTCCCCCTGTACAAGAGTCTTATTCGACCCCATCTGAAGTATGCATCAGTAATCTGGTCTCCCAAAACTAAAAGAGACAGAGATATTGTAGAGAGGGTACAGCATAGAGCAACATGCATGGTTCACAGTATCTCTCATCTCTCCTATTCGGAGAGACTAAAAGCCCTTAATCTACCTACCCTATACTTTAGAAGACAGAGGTCAGATGTTATACAACTATATAAGATTTCACATGGATAAGACGAACTGCAAATAGGAAACCACTAAGCTGTGCGACAGGTCAATGTTTACTCCGGGTCTCTTGACTAACACAAGAGGACACTGCTTTAAGTACCAAGTGCAGAGCGCGTCTGGTCCAAGAGCCAATTTCTTCCCGACAAGAGTCACTTCAATATGGAACAAACTCTCAACAGAAACTGTAACCAGCAAAACTGTAAATATCTTTAAGTCAAGATTAGAAAAAGAATGGAAAAACCACAAAGACCTACACAGTTATATATTCACATATTGAAAAATCTGTTCTGCATACAACAACTAAAAACAACAGTACAGTCTCATTACCCAAGAGGGTACCCATCGACCGGGATTCAAGGTAAATTCAAGGTAAAGAAATAATAAAGGGCCTAGAAATTATCTCTTAGGGATACACCACTGATAAGGTCCCTCCACTGTGACCTCACCCCATTCAGCACAACTCTTTGTTTCATGTCTTTCAGCCATTCAGTTATCCAATTCAAAACTCTACTACATATCCCATGCATTTTTAATTTGTGAACTAGTCTCCTATGTGCAACCTTATCAAAGGCATTGCTAAAATCTAAGTATATTACATCAACATTCTCTCCCTTATCTAATTGTTTAGTAACATAATCCATAAAATCCAGTAAATTTGTTGAACATGATCTACCTCTTCTAAACCCATACTGAGCATCATTTATTAACCTACCATACTCTAGATGGTCAGAAATCCCCTTCTTACCTATCTTCTCAAGGATTGTAAGCACTATAGAAGTTAAGCTTACTGGCCTAAAGTTATTCGGGTCCTCTTTACTACCCTTTTTAAAAATTGGCACTACATTCGCTAATTTCCAATCATTAGGTATTTCTCCAAACTCTAGTGATCTAGTATATAACTTCTCAAGTGCTACTGCAATATTATCTACACCTTTGAGTAACCTAGAATGAATGTTGTCTGGGCCAGATGACTTACTAGTATTTAACTCCAATATAAGCCATTTAATTATTTCCTTGTTCACATTACCGGTTTTCAACACTACTTCCCTTTACCTAGAATTATCATCAATTAATCTATCTCGATTCTCATGTGTAAATACTGAAGAAAAATGATCGGTAACACTTCAGTTTTGGGGCGCAGTTTATAGGGAATTAAGAAGGGTAAAATAACCAAGAATGCTGTAAAAGTTCCAAATTTTCATAAGGGAGATTATGTAAAACTTCGAAGCTTGCTAAATTTGGTAGACTGGGATGTAGAATTCAGAGGTAAAAATGCTTATGGGATGTGGGATACTTTCAAGCATATAATAAATGTAGTCCAAGAGCAATATATCCCAATGAAGGCTATTAGGAACAAAAGTAGGAAACCATTATGGTGGAATCAGGAGATAGCTAGAAAAATTTAAGAGAAGAAAAGGGCATATAAAAAATTACAGGTAGAAAATAATATTCAAAATTTAAGTGATTATAGATTGGCTAGGAATGAGTTAAATAAGATTATAAAGAAGAACAAAAGGCTATCAGAAATTAAATTAGCTCAGGATAGCAACAAAGATCCTAGAAAGTTCTTTAGTTACTATAAAATTAATAACAAGTCTTGCAGAGTTAAAATAGGATCTATCAAATATGAAGGGGTTGTGAGAGAAACTGATGAGGAAATAGTTGAGGTACTAAACGGTCATTTTGCATCAGTATTTACAAAGGAGAAACTAAATAGTCTTATGTATAGTACTCATGGGTCAGGGAAAGAGGTGTTTACTACCATTAGTGTGGATTGGAGGACGATAAAAGGACTAATAGGTGAGTGAGATGCTACCAAGGCCTCCGTCCCTGATAATATTCATTCTAGGATACTAAAAGAAGGGGGTAGAAAGTATCTCAATAGCTCTGGAGAAGTTGTATACTAGGTCACTGGAATATGGAGAAATACCCGATGATTGGAAGAGTGCGAATGTAGTCCTCATTTTCAAGAAGAGTAATAAAGAGGATCCAAATAACTTTAGACCGGCTAGCCTAACTCCTGTAATGAATAAAATTCTTGAGAAAATAGTTAAAAAAGGCATTTGCCAACATCTAGAGAGGAAGGGGTTAATCAGTGATGCTTAGCATGGGTGTAGATCAGGTAGATCATGTTTGCCTAATTTACTAGACTTTCTGGAGTTTGTAGCAAATCAAGTAGATAAGGGAGAGAATGTAGATGTAATTTACTTGGATTTTAGTATAGCATTTGATAAGGTACCACATAGGAGACTAGTTCCTAAATTAAAAATAATTGGGATATGCTGGGGTGTTTCAAATTGGATAGCCGAGTGGCTGAAAGACAGGAAGTAAAGGGTAGTGCTAAATGGTGTAAAGTCAGAGTGGAGGGATGTTATCAGTGGGGTTCCTCAGGGATCACTTCTCCGTCCATTATTATTTGTCATCTATATAAACGATCTTGGGGAGGCAGTTAATAATAAAGTATCAATTTTTGCGGATGATACCAAATTAGCAGCTGAAGTTAAAGATATTGATGATAATTTTAAAGTGCAGGGGGATTTAAATAAATTGTTATCCTGGGCACATAAGTGGCAAATGACTTTCAACCTTGATAAGTGCAAAGTTATTAACATGGGAAAAGATAATAGAGAATTTAACTATGAAATGGATGGGCATTGGCTGAGCTCAGTAAAGGATGAGAAAGATCTAGGAGTAGTAATAGATAAGTCATTAAGTTTTTCTAAGCAGTGTATTGAAGCAAGAAATAGGGCAAATAGAGTGCTGGGTTTCATTAAGAGAAATGTCAGTTACAAAAGTTAGGAGGTTATTCTTAAACTCTATAACTCTTATGTTAGGCCACATCTAGAGTACTGTATGCAGGCATGGTCCCCACATTTTAGACACGATATTAACCTTCTCGAGTCAGTGCAACAGAGGGCAACAAAGATTATTCCTTTCCTGAGGCACCTTGAATATATAGATAGACTGAGGGTATTAAATATGTTCTCATTTGAAAGGAGGTGTGTGAGAGGGGATATGATTGAGCTCTTTAAATTTTTTCTGGGATAGATAAATTGGATGTTAGCAAGTTTTTTGAGTTAGATGATGGAAATCGGACTAGAGGTCACCACTTGAAAATTAAAAAGCAAGGGTGTAGGTTGGATTTAAGAAAATATTTTTTCACCAATAGAGTGGTAGACTTCTGGAACAAAATGCCACGGAGGGTAGTAGGTAGTCCAAATTTAAATGTATTTAAGAGTAGGTTGGATGAGTTTATGGGGAGGGAAGGTTGTGATGGTTCCTAAGTTTTGTATATATTAATATTGTTTGTATATATCTATAGCTGCATGATTTAGTTCTTGACAAGCCTTGATTGGTGATACCCTTGTTTGTGGATGCAATCCTCTGGATATAGTTTTCTTGGGAGTTTGGGTGCCTTAAAAAAGAGGCTGTTTCACTCGGATGATCTTTGATGGGCCCTTGTGGCTTTTGTTATCTGTTATATTATGTTGTGGGGGGAGGGGTTGATGGATGCGGATAACCTTTGATAGGCCCTTGTGGCTTTTGTCATCTGTGAAATTATGTTATGTTATATAAACACAAGGCCTGCCCCAGGCAACTGCCTGAGTTGCTGATGGCCCTGTACACAATTGAGGGTAAAGATTTGTTTTAACACATTTACATTTTTTTTAATTTTCCTAGACATAAACATTTAAATTTTTAAAATAATGCTCATGTATGTCATTTTAACCTCCAGAACTTAATAATAAACAGGTTAGTCGCTTTTCAAAAGTATATTGTTATTTTGTTAACTTTTAAACTCTGTGTCATTTCACCCTATTTCCTTCAAGTTTTGGCCTAATATTGGTCTGACTAGTAAACCAATACCAAGTTGTTTTAGATCTTGCCGCTATCTATGCATGTGTCTTCTGGCTTAACCAATGACACACATCATTATATTTTGTATATTCTGAATAAATCACAGCTTCTTTTTTTTTTAGTATATGGTCTAATGTCCTCCAGAGGTTGTGCTAGTTCAGGATTAAAGTATTCAAAAAGACTAAAAACCCAGTCCAAATTATCTGTTAGTGTGTTTAAGGGTACATTTTTTCTAATGGCTGCATTCGACCAAATGGTAGTTTTTTTATTTATAAATTGTTTTCTGCGCAAAGCTTTTATTCAAACTAGGGGACTGTGCATTCCAATCTTATGGTAGACTTTTGATTTAGGAATATTACGGTTTTTTTAAAGGTACGGGGGGAGGGTGTGCAACCTCCACAATTAAGTGGGGATATAGGAGTGAAGCCTTCCCCCATTTTGAAAGTACCTAAAGAAAAATTTTAATATTTAGTGGAAATAGCCTAAAGTAGGAGACACTATTGTCGTTTTAAATTACCAGGTTAGGTGTGGTCTGGTTCTAGATTTTTTAAATGATTTTTATAATGTTTTTCTTATGCATTTTTCAGATCTGAAACCTTTTTTTTGATGGAAATGCATACTTTTCCCTATATGGACTTCAGTTGTTCAAGGAAAAGTATGCATTTCTGGAAAAAAAGTCTCATTTCTGAGAAGTAAACATAAAACTGCATAAGAAAAATACATTTTTAAATTCATTTTCAAAAATGTGCCCAAACAAATCTTTTTGAAATTGAGCAAGAATGGAACAAATAACATTACAATTTTGCAAGAACCTGATGATGTCCTGTGGTCATTGTTATTCCGAAGTAATAGAAAACAAAGGCTTTGCCACCTCATGAAGTGTTTTAAGGTTTCATATTTGTCAAATCTTGCTTTGTTTCTAGGGTATTTGTCTCCCTAGCAATTTTATGAATGATTGTTCTGCTATTTTACACTTGTCAAGATTTAATTTTTTGCTAAAGTTAATACGCATAACCTTATAATTGCTACAAAATTGCTGCATAATATTCCTATGGAATCCTAATCATATTGGAATTGCAAAAGATGAAGAAGTGGACATGGCAGCCAACCTAAACTTAGAAGTAACATCCCTGGCTAGTGTTCCTATGAAGGTGGCATCATTGCACATGGTTACCCCTAAGTCCCTTACCACATTCTTTGCAGAGAATGTTTGTTGACCACAGCTGAAGCTTGTAGAGTTTTTGAGCTCTACTTGGTTTCCATAGCATAAAAGCTCAAGTTTATCTCCATTCAGTGCCATGTTGTTATCCTCTGCCCATCTCAAAATTTTGTCCAGGTCCTCTTGCAGCAGCTGAGCATCTTGTGCAGTGCAGATTTTCTTTGAGATTCTAGAGTCATCTGCGAAGGATGTAGCACTTGAGGGTTCCAGGTTTCTGTTAATGTCACCCTATCATAATGATGAACAGGAGAGGACCCTAAACTGAGACTTGAGGTACACCACTGATGACACTGCTCACTTCTCAGAGGCACCCTTGAACATTCATCTTTTGTTGTCTGCATATGAGAAAAGTATGTAGTCATTTACCTAGTTCCCTATGTGGTTGACAAGGTCAACAAGGTCAAGCGAGGTAGATAACATTGTCATTTTCCCCATCTTGTATGTCCTGTAGAATGTTCTCATAATGAGGTAATAGCTGTGAGAGGCAGGAGTGGCCTTGTCTAAAGCTATATTGACCCTCATTGAAGGCTTCTATCTCTTCTAAATAAGTAGCCATCCTAGTACGTATTATCCTTTCAACTATCTTAATGAGATTTGATATCAAGACAACTTGTCTGTAATTTTTGGTTAAGCCTTTGCTGCCTCCTGTATGGACTTGTGTGACTGTCCTATGTTTCAGTGCCTATGGTACATAGCCATTGTCGAGGGACTTGCTCCACAGCAACTTAAGTGGCTAGGACCAGCAGCAAAGTTTGATGTAATCTTATAGATGGCTAAAATAATGTTCTCAATGTTATTTCAATCGATGAGAGCTGTTGTGGTGTCCTTGGAGCTTTATCAAAGAACAAAGATGAATTGTGGACTTTTTTTCTTTATCCAAAGGGCTGAAGACTGTTTCATTTTGCAGTTTAAGCATCTCCAACATTTCTCTTTGGCTGCTCTCTAGTTCACTTGTGTGATTAATGAGTGGTCCTATTGTTGTGGTATGTTTTAATTTTTCTTTAACAAATGTATTGAAGAATTTGCTGTTTGCTTTAATATTAGATACAGCTCAATTTTGCTCTCTAATTCGTTGGGCTTTGTGGAACTGTATAAGGTTCACTTCAATTTCTTCCAGTTGACTTTGTAGTCTGGTGATGCTGGGTGTATGGCTGGTCTTCTTGAGCTTGAAGTGTATTTTGGCCTTCTTTTTTATCAGGATTCTGTGGTCTCTTGGTATCCATTTTCTTTGTTCTTGATTGATTTTGATGGTATTATAATTTTAAAAATCCCAAAGCATTTTGCTTGTATGATGTCAAGAGTTTCATCAATACTGTTTTCTCTCAAAAGCATTGACCAGTCTCTTTTTCCCAATTCAGCTCTTACTCTGTCCCACTCTACTTCATTGTGGTAGAAATTTAAATCACTGAGGGAAGTGCAGGGAGTTTTGATGTATTGTTGGCAGTTGCTTTGATGCACTGAGAAGGTTGAGGTCCTGACTCTGATGAAACTGTGGTCAGACATCCCCATTTTTATAGTGTCATAAGAATGTACCAGCTCATAGTTGTTGCTGAACAGCAGGTCAAGTGTGTTATTTCTTCTTGTGGGGTCTTCAATGATCTGCTTCAGGTAAAAATTCTCACCTATGGTCAGTAGTTCCTCTGCTTGTCATTTTTCTTCTCTGGAACCTCCATTTATATCCATGGATGGCCATATTATTAGGGCTAAGTTAAAGTCTCCTGTGATGATGATTTTTGTGGAGTGAGTAGGTGGATTTTGCAGGAGTGACCCTAAATTTGATGAAATCTCTCTGAAATTTCTTCTGTGCTGTTTAGAGGCAGTATATATAATTATGAGTAGGTCCACCTTCTTTCCATATACTTCAAGAAATTACATTGTGCGATTATGGAAAGTTTCTGCATTTGTAGTAGCATCATCCCTTAAGTATAGTGCTACTCCTCCATGGCTCCTGTTTAGTCTAACAGCTCTGTAGATGGGATAATTTGTGATTTTTATTTCTGCATCCAAGATATTGTTGTTTAGATGGGTTTCAGTGAGAGCTAGAAAAATTACTGTTTTATCTTCTCTTGTTATTTCTTCTAGCATTGTGACCTTACTTTGGTTACTGCATGGGTAAGGCCCTCTGATATTTCTCATGTAGAAGGTTGTTAATGGCAGCTCAGCACCAGTCTATGGCATTACCAACAATTTTCCCATTATACTAATTTATTAATTTGAAAGTTCTCAAACAAAATTCATACTGCCTTATTTTTATTTATTAAGGGTTCTTTATCAAACTGTATATAAATAAAATGTATGACATTAATATTAATATAAATTAAGTAAATTATCTTTAATATATTAAGTGTAGGTGGCAAAGGAATGTGTGGAGTGATCTAAATTATGATGAGGTGCTAATGACTTGGGTAGGGTGCAAAGGAACAGGAATGGACAGTGTGTAGGATGTAGTATTGGTTTGGGGGATCATGATGATTGTATCATGCTTCCAAGTTTGGGGTATTGTATTGTGTAAGTAGCTGTAACTTTAAACCTTTCCTACTTGTATTCTATATGTAGTGATGTCTGGCCCATGGGCAGCTGAGTGCTTGAGGTTGTGGGTGATTTCATCTGCTGCTTTGTGAAAAGTTTGGATAATTTGTTTACATTTATAGCATTAGAGTGTCTTGTACTTGAGCCATGGATATTTTTCATTGTGTTGTTCTGCTTGGTTTCCACTTCTATCTTCTACTGTTTATTTGTTTCCTAAAAAATAGACTGTGGTTGTAAGATTTGCTACTCTATATTTGAGCATCTATTGTGGAAAGTTGATTTGATCCACCATACACTGGTCTATGCTTGGTGACCTGTGCTTTCCTGCATATCCCAAATAGAGAATTTCCTTGTTGATGAAAAGGTGCTACCACTCTCTTTATGGCATCCACTATACATTTGACATGTGATTCCAGCATCTTCCTTAGTCACTAACATCTTTGTTTTCCATAGTCAATCTCAATAGTGACTATGCCAATGAGAAACCCTGATCATATTCCCTAAACATTTCTGTTGTTGGGACTCCCCCCTGTACTGTCTAAACGTTTTTTATTTTATAACTATCCCCTCAATCTTCTCTCCAGGTTAGATCTGACCAGCTATCTCATGCTGTGTCAGAAGAGAGGCTTTAGAACCTCAATAAACAATGCCCATAGGTCTCAAGGGCCAGGGCTTTAGGGATGCTGGACAGTGGGGCATGTTAATTGGAAGATTAGTTTATCCCCAATAACCAATCTGCATGCAATGGGCTGACCATCTCCTGCAGCCCTTCTAGGGTGCATTAGGCTATACTTTTTATGGTGTTAAAGCTTTCCTGCCTTGTTGGCTGCTAAGCCAACTAAAAGTTTCAGATCTTGGCTGTCCTGTCAAGGATGAGTATCTGTTATTAAAGAATTCTATCCAGTTGTCCTGCCTTCTGGCTGCTTAGTTGGGAGATGTGGTCTTTGGTTAGAGACTGGTCCACTGAGCAACTTCTGGTCACTGCACAGGTCACAAAAACAAACATTGCCACTCAAAGAGTGGCCACTATAAGCTTGAAACCCCAAAATAGCTAAGGCTGGAATGGCTGGACACAGAATATAGCCCACAAGCACTCCAAATCTTATGTATTGATAAGTTTATATGTCTTATAACATCTTGGAACTGTTCCTATTTCTAAATCCTTACCCAACCTTGTTGTTGGGACAAATGAGCGTCTTAAAGACTGCAACACTCTGACTGGTGGAGGAGCATGAAGAGTTACTTTCACCTTAAAGCTAAAAACGCAGTGTATATTGTAAAATATTTAATCTTTAATATTCTATATAAATTCGACCCTTAGTTCTTGCCATTATTTGGTTCCTGGCAATAGGTTAAAAACTAGAAATGACAAAAATGACACTTTAATGCAAATAAAATTTCTAATGTTATTCAATAATACAGTACCTCTAGATTGTAATTCTTGAAAAATCATCACAATATTAATAACCTAGCATAGTCAATCCTTTAATAACATCTGCTTTAATGGTACTATTCATCTTTTCTCATTTATGTCAATAAACATTTATTAATTTTAATATGGAATGACTACAAGAAAACTACCACCACCCATCCTCAAAATTAATCACAAGCCCAGTCTTAGCAATAGCAGCATAATAGCTTTGCTCTTCCTTCTCCATTTCACAACTTATTAAAACACAATCATTCTACCTTCTACTCACAGACACTTAACCAACCAGACTAAATGAGCCACCACCCAGAATAGACTACTCAGAGAAATTAGCACACATGTCAGTGAGAGCATTATAGCACAACAAAGCTCCACTCACTCAACTATCCTCCAAAAATACAGACATATTAATTAATGAGGCAATGGATTAAATTTTTTAGGAGATTGAAGCAACCTTCCTTCTATTTGTTATAGGATTTCTTCAGAGGTTAAAAAAATGGAAGAAATGAAAAGGGAAGTTATTGAATATCCGCTTAGTTTTCATCTAGAAGATAAAAATGTAAGCATGCCAATATTTTATTATTTATATTAGCATTCAGCATCATTATTTAGTCTGTATTTAAGTTTATATACTTTTACCCATCTAATGATTAACTTGTAAATTATTACTTGTGTATAGTTACAGAAAGTGAATTACCTATTCTTTTATTTTAGGATACCTATAAAGAAACCCCCATCAAGGAAATGAAGAAAGAGTTGTTGGATTCAGATCATAGAAATCTAGTCAAATTGGTCACATGTCAAGAACAAGCAGTTGTTGATGGCTCTAATGAATTGCTGTCAAAAGAATGCCCAGTCAAAAAGGTACTTACAATGAGTTGCTTGTTTTAATATTTACCAATCTTCCAATGGTAGCTTAATCTTTCTACAGCCTATTATTGGTTAAAGAAAAATAAATCGCTAGTTAAATTTTAATAGTCCTTTATTGAAAGCCATTTCATAAGAATTTTTGTTCAGATGCATAGCTGAGTGGTCTAAAGCACTTTGGTAACTGAGATCAAAGTGGTGGTCGCTCCTCAGTGTCCTTTGTTTGATCATTACCCCTCCATGGATTCTTTTAATAAGAAAAAGATTTCCATAGAAAAAAAGGCCATTTATCTATTTTTTTCTTGTATGACTGATTATATTTCATCATTCTCTCATATTTATGAGTGATATATAGTATATATTTGCTTTATGTTAAATGTCTTGTTTGTACATTGAGTTCCCAATTAATTTTTCTCTCATAGTTGTTCCAATTAACCTGCGGAAGGAAGTCAAAAGCCTCTCTATTTTTTAAGAATTTTTCTCCTCGATGTGTAGCTGAGTGGTCTAAGACATTGCTTTAACTAAGATCAAATCAGTGCTTGCTGCCTGAGTGTGTTTAGTTTGATCTTCATCCCTGCACTGTTTTTTTGGTATATTAGGAAAGAACATTTTTCAGTAGAAAAATTATTCTCTTTATCTTGTTTTTTTTGCAGTATGACTGAGTGAGAGGGCATTAGTAGCTGGGGTCATCTGCTAGATCTTTAATCTGTTTTACCCCTTGATGAGGTTGTCATTTCTTATTTTGTAAATCTCCCATCATGACATTTTACACCACTATTTAGTTGTTATTAGCATGCACACTTCTGCTAGTTGCACATACTAATCTTTACATTCTGTTGGATCACTCATTATTATCATCTGAAACAACCTATCTAAGTCTCCAAACTAAACCCTTAAAAGCAAGAATATAAATGTTTGAAAAGAAAAGAAACGGTGATTTCTGGATGCTCTGTAAGGAAATCAATTTTGTATTTCTTCAAGCAGGACTTTGGGGAAATTTCATTGAAAGAAGAAGTTAGTGAAGAATTCTTTCATAGAGAGATGAGTTCTTCTGTTACTTTTGATGTACTATGTGCCAAATCTGAAAACTCTCTACCAAACACTACCAGTGAGTTTTCGCAACAAGACCTCCACCAAGAAAAAGTAATTTTTATTATTTTTAGTTTCTTGCTGAATTTATTTCTATAATGGCAAACATTATTTCATATTTTCTTCACACCAATGGTTTCACTCAAGATTGCCATCTCTTAGTAATAAATAATAGTAATAGAGTTTATAGACTTATCATTCCTGCTTGAATGTCCTTTTCATGGAGTGCTGTGTAAGTAGCACCTTTCCCATCTATATGAATGGCGTTCCTACTACTTGCCCCTGGTCCTTCTTGTACACCTTTGAATTAAGAACTTTTTATACCCTCACTCTACATATTCAAGGTGGCCCAGGGAAATTAATAACTATTGCCCTTCTTTGTAATAACTAGCAGGTTGATATCATGTCTAAAATGTGTGAACCATGCCTTTATACAATACACTAAATGGGGTTTAATTTACAAGTTATAAAGTTTAAGGATAATGACCTTACATTTGTACCATTTATCTTAATGAAGCCAAGCACACCATTTGCTTTATTTTTTGCTTCAATTTACTACTTATGAAAACCTCAGTGACTCATCTTTTACTACTTGTAAAGTCCTTTTCTGCCTCAACTGATTTTAGCCAATTTCATAGCTCACTTTCATCCATTTCATAGTTCATTTCTGTATTACAGCAATCCCTTGATTAGCGCGGCTAATAAATCCCCGAGTTTTACCGTGTAAAGCAAAACCGCACTAATCAAACTTAAGAACCAATGGGAATAATTATAATGAATCCTCAAAAATATTTAAATTACATATAGTTTTTTTTCACTAAAAACTCATTTTATATTTTTCAAATAATAGAGGGATATAAATAAAAGAAATAAAGTAAGACTTAAAGTTTATTTTTTACCAAAAAACATATCCAACTTCAATTGAACAGTATTAGATTTCTTCCTTTCCTCCATAATCTTGTGGTAGCAATCAACTTGCTTATCTATTCCACGACGAACGTTCATACTACTCTCTTTGTTTAGATCAATTTCTCTTACAATTTCCTTTGCTTTTTCAATTACATTCAATAGTTCTTCAAGCTTTTTATTTGAAATTTCTTTAGGAGCCATTTCCTTTTCTTCTGTTCACTTTTCATCTTCTTCCTCGTAAACTACCATCGGTTTTACTTGCAATCTCATTCGGCATTACCACCAAGCAGAACTGTTATTCTATCTTTAGATGCCTTGTGCCCTAGTGCAGCTGCTTCTTTCTTTGCTAAAAATGTTCGTGTAGGCATCTTTTTCCAAAAGAGACCAGTTTCGTCAACATTGAAGATTTGACGAAGTTGATATCCATTTTCCTCAATTATTTTCTTCAGTTCATCGGGATATTTGGCTGCTGCATCTTTATCTGCGCTGGCTGCTTCCCCTGATTATTTAATATTTTTTATGCCTGATCGAGCTTTGAAATTTTTGAGCCAGCCTTTACTAGCAGAAAATATTGAAGTATCCTCTTGATATTTTTCTTTTTTCAATGAAGAGAAAAGGCTCAAAGCTTTAATCTTGATGTTGTTCCCATCAATAGGAATGCGCTTCTGATTGCAGTCTTCCAACTAAATGAAAAGCAAATCCTCCATTTCAATCATCAAAGGACACCTATTTCTAGTGCATTGCATGCTTGAGGACGTAGATGCAATTTTGCCTTTATCTTGATACTCGCTTTATTTAAAATTGTTTGTATTGTTGGCTCGCTAAAACCTAGCCTCCTACCTATCTGTGCTTCGGTTCCACCATTATCAAATCGTTTGATTATATCAAGTTTTAGTCTCCAAAGTGATGTGTTTACGTTTAAGAGTTTCTTTTTTGTCCATAATTATAGTTAATTTATTAAAAAAAAATATATAAAATAAAATCAAATTATGTACGTAGTCTGATGGAAATGAGCAATAAGTATGGCAGATGTCTTTCCTAGCTGAAGGTTGGTGAGTGACTGGCATCTGCATGACTGCCTGCTTCAACTCTCCCTCGCTGAAGGCTCTGCCATGGGTTTCCAATGCTCACTGGAGGGAAAAAATGGCGCGTGGAAGAAAAAAAAGGGCACGCTAATCAAAATTGGCACCGCGTATATTGATGAAGCGTCTCAAATTTTTGGACGGCGCTAATTAAAACCTCGTTTTTCAAAACCGCGCTAATCAAGGGATTGCTGTATCTCTTCCAATGTGTATAAATTTGCATTTTTAAAGTTACCTTTAACTTCTCTTACTGAAGCTACCATTGGTCTCCTCTGCAAAAATTGACAATGCTATCAACTGCTTAGCCGAGGTCATTTATATAGATTCCAAAAAATAATGGACCCAGAACTGATATCTGAGGTACCCCACTGACAATATCCCTCTACTGTGACTTCACTCCACTTAACACTATCTTCTGTTTCCTGTCTTTTAGCCATTCAGCTATTCAAATCAATACTCTCCGACACATCCTAAGCATTTTTAATTTATTAAACACGAATATTGTGTAAGGTTTTGCTCAATCTAAGTAAATTACATTCCTTTATTCTTTTATTCAATTGTTTTGTTACATAATTTATAAATTTCAGTAAGTTTGTTATACATGATTTACTTGTTCTAAATCTATCCTCAGTATCATTGCTCACACTCTTACAAACTCGGGAAGTTAAACCTACTGGCCTAAAGTTATCTTTTTCCCTTCTTAAAAATGGACACTACATTTCCTATTTTCCAATCATTTGGCACTTCTCCAAAATTGTAGTGATCTAGTATATATTTTCTCCAGAGCTACTGCAATGCTTTCCTTAACTTCTTTAAGTAACCTAGAATGAATGTCATCTGGACCAGAGGCCTTGTAGTATTTAACTCAATTATATATCTTAATTATTTCCCTTATCTGTATTAATGGTATTTTACACTTCCTCTGCTCTGATAGTTTTTAATTTTTTTAAATCATTTGTTTCATGCTAAGGTCCCTGAAGTAAGCGTGCCTACTAATTACCATTTGTTTTGTTTGTTACAATTTTTAGCTTTTCGTTTGTTTTTTTGATTAGCTGTGTCATCATTGGTGGTTACCAGAATGGATTATTAAAATTTAAGAAAAATACTAACAAAGTTAAGCATTTTTGGAAAAGATTGCATCAGGTCATCCCATAATTAGTACTAAAAATTTGGATAAGAGAAAAGGATGAATTTCATTAGAATTTATTTGTTAATATAATCTCCATCATTATCATTGACTTCCAATGATTCAAAAGCTTTTTAATATCGTGTTGGTTGGGAGGAAAATAATTTAGAGAGGCAGGGAGGTGAGCCTCCCCCTGATGCCAGAGCGTGCGTCTTGCTTCTTCTTGTCTCTGTTCTATATTTTCTTTATGGCATTTTTTATTGTTTGTTTTTTGATTTTTTGTTTGTTCTCTTTTTTTTATTTGGTTCTCAGGGATTTTGAAGTAACCTACTACAAGGCTGAAATTTTAATTGCAGTAACTTGTGTGCTTGGTGTCAATAGGTAGATGTTTGCTAAAAAAATATTTACCTACCTCAAAGTGACTACAGGGTGTAAATGGCATTCATTTCCATGATGACTGTACCAGAAAAAATATGTTTTGAGATACGAGTATATTCATCAAATTTAGGTCAGTTTGTCTTAATGACATGTCCTGTTGATCTTACTCATTGAACCGGTGTTTGGCCTCAATGACAGCCTCCAAACGACTTCGAAACTGACCCCAGGCCCCCATCACTATCTCCCAATTTAGGTCCCTGAAGGCCCTGGTAATCCTGCCTTCAGCTGATTCTTTTTGTTGTAGTTGTATTTGTTAGTCTCTTGCTCCATTGCAATCCTCACATAAAATTTGAGGGGGTTGCAGTCAGACGAGTTGGGAGGTCAAATATCATGTTCTGCATGATTGAAAAAATTCTCTGACAGCCAGACCTGGGTCTTCAAGCTAGTTTAGCTTGGTGTAGAGTATTGTTGTCTCATGAAAGGCCTCCCAGCAGCTACCCGATCGATTAAGACTTCATCAGTTAACTCAGAAGATGGCTTTAGCCATCGGTATTCAGCCTGAGCCACTCAGGAAAAAAGTGTGGAGGCATGAAATTACCTTGTTTGTGTTTGTTGTGCATAAATCTGGACTGTCCTTAGGTGATAAAAGCAACCCACCTGTTGTTCTGTGAGTTGATTTTGTGGGTTTAGTAGGAATTCACCTCATTGGAAAATCACAATGTCATGTCTGGCTCCACTGGGTGTTTCAACTTGTTGATCAGCTTCTTGGTGTGCTTGAGTCTCTTTTCCTGTATCACTATGGACAGAAATTGTCCCTTCCATATCTTGTATGAAAAGTAGCTGATATCCTCATGCACCACAAACCTGATGAGCCTTTCATTCACACTTTTCTTCCTTGCACTGGCACGCATTGACATTCCGGGAGCATTGTTGATAACCTGGAATTCAGTAATGTTTTTCAGCATTTTGGTGGCCATGTAGATGAATCTTCTAGCTTATTTTTTACCTTTTTTTACCATCCTGCTGACATTGAAGAAGTCTGAAATCACCTTATTTATCCTTCTGGTGCTGATTAAAATGAGACTACATGCATCTTTCACAAATTGGTGATACAAATTTTTACAATCACTAGCCAACAAATTTTAACTTTGTCACTGCTACTTGAGTAAAGGTTGTTGTATCTAACTAATTTTGGTTCGCTGATTCCTAGCACATAAAGTTCCTGAGTTATGAAACTAGGCTATATGGTTCACTTTGTCACCTTGGATCAATTAATTTTATAATTATTACGAGTTTGAGAAGAATGAGACGTTTCTGGGCAAAGGTTTGGAATCAGGGCACCCTATTTGGCATTATGTACGTCCTTCAAAAATGTTTGACACTCTTGTGCTTGTACGTGGATATAGGATCCTCCCGTTGTAGGAACCAGCAGTAGTCACCCATCATCTTTTTGTTGAAGCGGCCTTGATACCTGCTTTCCATCATTGCGATATCTCGATGGAACTTTTCCCCATGTTCATCACTAAATATCACTCATATTAGATGGAAAGAAATTTAGATACAAATGCAAGAAATGCATCTTAAGAGACATCCGACACCCCAAACGTTGATAGGCCTATAGCATGTCATCTGCTAGTTTATCATAGTTTTCAGCCCTATGATTACCAAGGAAGTTCAGCACTACATGAACAAATGAATCCCATGCTGCCAACTCAAGTGGAGTTAGTTTATTTCTGAACTTCCTGTCACGTATCAATTCTCTGATCTCCGGCCCTACAAAAATGCCAGCTGTAAGTTTAGCATCGGTTTTCTTTGCACCAAATTTCTCTTTGAGATACTGGAATCCATCAGAATCATGGGACATTGCTTTAACAAAATTAGTGATAATTTTGGGGATGTACCAAAGGCATGGTTTCACATTGTATTGACCAACTCTGTGTTCTTTTCTTTCGGGCCACTTTTTGACAATATAATGATTCCTGCGACGTGCCCGGTTCGGAGACCGGATTGTGATCTATAGCGACTCACAAAGTGCCCTGAGTGCTCTCGGGGCATTGGAATCTCCGCATCCCCTGGTTCGCGATATCCGTGATGCCACGGTTTTGGCAAGCCGGGTGGATGTCAAGATTATCTTCTGCTGGGTTCCTGGACATATAGGAATTGCGGGGAATGAGGGAGCCAAAGAGTCCTCGCAGACTCTGCGACTGGACCAGCGTTTCGCTCTTTCTCACGCCGACTACATAGCAGGAATAAGGGCAACTCTTCGGACTGCTTGGCAAAGAAGATGGGAGATGGTCGAAGTGAACTTAAAGTTGCGTGCCATTGCACCGCAACTGTTCCCATGGACCTACCCCTCAATGCTGCGAAGGCTTCAGATTGCTTTCTGTCGTCTCTGAATTGGGCACACTCGCGGGATGCACCACCATTTGATGGAGCGCTCACCAGCGCCCTATTGTGAAGACTGCCAGTCCCCCAGACTGTTCGGCACATTCTTATTGAATGTCCCAGCCTGGGCAATCACCGCACAAGTTACCTGTCCCAGTACCGGGATGAGCGGGGTCTCTACCGCCTGTCCCTTGTACTCGGGAAGGATTTTTGCACACCGACCTGTGGACTTTTAGACTTTTTGGGAGGAGGCCAGCCTTCTCCCCTTTATTTAAATAGTTTTTTGTTGTTTTTTCTTAATTTAGTAAGTCGCATGTTCCTGAGCCGGGGGGAGGCGGACCTCCCCCAGACGCTGGAGCTGCTTCCTACTTATTACCTTTTTTCTTTGTTTTATTTTTATTAGGTTGTTTTATTTGTTTTTTTAGCATCCTCTTTTAAGTATGCCTTCGGTCGCTTCCCTCAAAAGACCTGCTGGCAAGAATATTGAACCTTGCCGGGGTCAAGGCCTGTGCCTCCCCACACAAGACTAGTGACGATACTGCCAACGGGACCTGCGATGTCTTGGGGGGGCTGGGGATGGCCAACTGGAGGCCCCCCCTGAGATAGACATGGTCCTTTAGGCAACCCACCCTCAGACGGTAGGGCCTTCCATGGGGGGAAATCCATGCTCGGTGCCAAGCAACGAACCTGAATCCGCCCCTATACAAGGTCCTCCTCAAACGGCTAGGGTTTCCGAGGCAGTACAAGGAGGAGAGGGATCTCCTCCGACCGGTGCCCCTATGACTACCAGGGCCTTCTCCATTTCTGAGAAGGTCATGGCTGAGCCCGGTCCAACTGGCCTGGGGATTCCCGGCAGAGGTGAGAAGCGGGTTCATTCCCCGCCCTCCTCTCCAAAAAAGAAAAAGAAAAAGACAAAGAAGACTCGGGGCTCCTCTCCATCCGCGGGGGCTACGGGGACTGATGGGTCTGCTGCCACTTTGGCAAGCGACCAAGCCAAGATCGGCACATCCGGCCCCTCTGCCCCCCCGGTTGCGGAGCCCATGACTAAGACCAAAAGTGCACAGGGCGGAGCCTCGATGACATCGGGGCCCCTCATTCAGAGGTTACCTGGCGTTTTCGAGCCCGTCGCTTCAAACGCTTCATCGTTATTCGATCCACTGATGGC
Organism: Ceratothoa steindachneri; assembly: GCA_963969495.1. NCBI lineage: Eukaryota > Metazoa > Arthropoda > Malacostraca > Isopoda > Cymothoidae > Ceratothoa > Ceratothoa steindachneri. The sequence goes on along the minus strand of OZ018321.1, from coordinate 3,454,523 downwards.
ACCATGTTGGCCAAGGGCAACATGATCCATCAGAGGAGAGGATTAGCTAGTGCAATTGGTAGAGAGCCGAAGGTGACCCGTTTCTCGGACGGGAGCCTTCTGGCGAATGCGTCGAATCCCGCCGAGGTGGCCAAGATAAGTGCTCTTCGGACACTTCATGGTACCCCGGTGAGTGTGACGCCGCACTCTACCATGAACTTTGTGAATGGAGTAGTTTATGCAAGGGAACTCGTTGACTACTCCATTGAGGACATCACCTTAGAGCTGGCCGACCATGGGGCGGTCAAGGTCGAACGTGTGATGAGAAAACAGGGAGGGGCCTCGATACCCACCCTTACAATCTTCGTCACGTTCGACTGTGACAAGCTCCCTGAGTCGGTGCGTGCCGGTTGGTACCGCTACCGCGTGAAGCCATTCGTGCCACTGCCGCGGCGGTGCTATTAGTGTCATCGCTTCGGCCATACGAATCGTTCTTGTAGACGTGCAAAGTCGGGGTCACCCGAAGTTTGTGTAAATTGCTCCAAGGCCGCACACAATAAGTCCAAATCGTGTGTTGCCAAGTGTGTCAATTGGGGAGAGCCGCACCCTGCTTCTTCGAAGCAATGTGGTGCATATCTCCTTGAGAAAGAAATCCTGGCCGTTCAGGCCCAGGATCGACTCTCATTCCGCGCTGCTAAGGACTTGGTCCTGGCGCGCCCGGCTCTGCCTGGGACTTCATATGCCTCAATAATTAGAAAGGCACCCTCTGCTCCTGGCCCATCCAGGCCAACGAGCACGATTGTTTCCGCACCCATTTGGAGCCCTTCTGCGGGCTCTACTTAACCCGGGCGCTCCCCTGGTAAAGCTGGCGACAAAAAGGGTTCATCCCCAGCCCCAGCTAAAACCAGGGCTCCCCCCTCTCTTCCCCCAGCGTGACCGTTTCCCGTAAGGCGAAACGGTCACGCGCCTCGCCTCCACCGAGTCGTTAGACTCACAGAAGGCAACACCCCTGAAGTTGTTCGCTAGGCCATCTTCCGGGGTTTTTAAAGATGTCCCCCGAAAGGAGGACAGCAACAATGGAGCTAGGGCTCCTTCGCCCACGCCTAGTGGTGGAGCGAGTGGCTCGGAGACGGTGGTTCCTCGAAAAGAGGGCCCCCCGCCTCCGAAGCCGCAACGCCCGCCTTAGGTTTCGAGGCGGAGGGAGGAAAAGACTCGCATGGCGAGCCCAACCTTCCCCAATAAGTCCTCGAAGGCGACAGCGCCTTCAGTGCTTTGTCCGGCCAATAGCGCCCGAGGTTGTGCCTCCGGTAAGCGTACGGCCATTCCCGTGAGGGTCTTCTGTTCGAGGAGGGCCCCCGCATCTCCTCCGAGCTAGGCCTGGAGGGCATATTCCTTCAATGGAATTGCCGTGGACTCCGGGCCAACTGGGAGGAGCTGCGGAGGCTCGTCTCGTCCCGTTCCCCGTTAGCTATCTTTTTTGCAGGAGACCATGCTAGGCGCGTGCGCCCTGCTCGCCCTCCCGGGGTATAAGGGTCTTGCGACCCCACCACCACGGGATGGCCGGGCTGGGGATGCGCGGTTTACACCCGGCATGATGTCTCTGTTCTTTCTTTCTCTTTAGATACCTCCTTTCAAGCAGTTGCTGTGCAGCTGCACCTGGATAGGAGGTATACTATCATTTCTGCGTACATTCCACCGTCAGCTGACTTCGACGCGGGGGATTTCCGCCGCGTCGGGGCACGGTTGCCGAGGCCCTTTCTCTTGCTTGGAGATCTGAACGGCAGGCATCCTCTCTTGGAGGATTACTCAATAAATCCCAGGGGTGTCCTAAACGTGGATGAGTTTACGCATCACTGTCCGAGAACCGCTTCATTTTCTTGCCTTGACCTATCTTTGTGCTCTTCGGATGCACAGCCTGATTTTGTTTGGGGGGTGGTCGCTGCCCCCTATGGTAGTGATCACTTTCCCATTGAAATATCATTTTCAGGGCAACTGCCGCCTGAGAGCCCACCTCGGTGGTGCTTGGCGCGGGCGCAGTGGCCTGCATTTTAGGAAATGACTGAATTCTCTTTCTCAGTCGAGGAGTTTAAGTCGGTAGATGAGGCCGTTGAGTTCTTCTCCGGCAACCTCATTCCCACAGGCCTGACTACTATTCCTAGAACGTCTAGCGGTTTTGCACGCCGACCACTCCCATGGTGGTCGGCCGAGTGTGAGACGGCCCTCAAACAGAAGCGTTATGCCTACATGCGCTATAAGCGCAGCTCGAACGATTTCACTGTCGCTGAATTTCGTCGGGCTAGGGCTAGGTTCCGGTATATTTCGAAGCACGCCCGCAGCTTTCTTGGCGGGCATACGTGTCTTCACTTAACGGGAAGACCCCTTTAGCAGAGGTGTGGAAGCGAGTCAAAAGGATTCGGGGCAAGTTCTCGCAGGGCCCCCCTCCCGTTCTCCAGGAGAATGGGACCGCAATCTCGGACCCCGCGTCCGTGGCGGAATCCTTCGCGACCGCTTTTTCCGCATTCTCTAGCCGTGATGCTGCTCCGCCAGCATTCAATGCACGTCGTGATGTCGCGGAAGGCCGCCGGCTGGACTTCACCTCCAGAGGTGGAGAACCCTTCAACGACAGGTTTACTGAGAGTGAGTTGCGCTCCGCTCTTGCTTCGTGCGCGGACACTGCCCATGGTCGGGACCATGTCCCATACGCCATGCTTCGACACCTGGGTGAGCGAGGCATGGCCTTTCTGTTAGATTTGTTCAACAGGATCTGGGTGGAGGGTCTTCTCCCAGATTCCTGGCGAATCACTACTGTGCTCGCCTTTTGCAAGCCGAGGAGAGATCACTCTACTCCGACCGGTTTCCGCCCAATCTCTCTAACCTCTTGCGTGTGCAAGTTGATGGAGAAATTGGTAAATGTTAGATTAGCCTTTTTCCTGGACAGCGGAGGCCATGTGTCTTTTGCACAGTGCGGCTTCCGCAAGTTCTACTCCACGTCGGATGCTCTGCTCCGACTGGAAAATGCCGTCTGCGAGGCTTTCCTTCGAAACAGCACTACGCCACAGTGTTTTTCGATCTGGAGAAGGCCTATGATACCGCATGGCGATACGATATCATGGAGACTCTCCACAGGATGGGGGCGAGGGAACGCCTACCAATGTTTATATCTGAATTTTTGCGAGATCGTCGATTCCGCGTACGGGTGGGGTGAGCCCTCTCCAGCCTAAAGGAGCAGGAAGAGGGTGTGCCGCAGGGAAGTGTCCTCAGTGTCACACTCTTTACCTGAGCTTCAACGGCATCACCTCGGTGCTGCTGGAAGATGTTCTCGCTACGCTCTACCTGGACGACCTTTCGATCTCTTTTGGCGCGGCCCAGATGCCAACTCTGGAGCGTCGAGTCCAACAGGCATTGAACTGCGTCTCTCGCTATGCCGAAGCGCACAGGTTTCGGTTTTCCTTGGCCAAGACTATGGTGGTGCACTTCTGCCGCCATCCACGGCTCCACCCCGACCCAGACTTGTTTCTTAATGGGGTACGCCTGGAAGTGGTTGAATCGCATCGTTTCCTAGTTCTTGTATTTGACCGACGCCTCACTTGGGAGGCTCATATTCGCAGCCTTAGGGTCTCTTGTACCCGCGCCATGGATATTCTCCGTTCCGTGACGTTCAGGCTTGGGGTGCTGATAGGGCTACTGCCTTACTTTTTTACCGATCCTTTGTTCGTTCGAAGCTCGACTACGGATGTGAGTTTTATGCATCCGCAGCCGAGCGTTTATTGCGGAAGGTTGATTCGATCCACCACACCGGCCTTCGCCTTGCGACCGGTGCCTTCCGCACTTCCCCCATTGAGAGCCTGTTGGTCGATGCTGGGGAGATGCCACTCGCTCTGCGCCGCGAGCAATGCATCACTCGCCTGTACACGCGAGCCCGGCGCCTCCCTCAGTCGCCAACAGCTGTCACTGCATCCGCAGCTGATCTCGACGGTGTCTTTTCCGCCGAGAGACGCCAGTCATACCCTAAGCCCTTTGGGTTTAGGGCCAGGAAACTCCTTCGAGAGCTAGATATAGCTCTCGGGCCGGTGGCGCCCCTGGTTCTGCCCACGACGCCACCCTGGAGGGTACCACATTTGGCTATTTATCGCCACGCCTCTGCTCCCAAAGCTTGTACAGCGCCGGGAGTATTGCGTTCGACCTTTTTAGAGCACACCTCGTGTCACGCTGGAACCGTGTCAGTGTATACGGATGGCTCCAAGTCCAAAGAGGGGGTCGGCTTCCACGCCGTATCCCCTCTGTTTGAAGTCAGCGGGGCTCTGCCAGGCGCTGCGTCTGTCTTCACGGCCGAGCTGGTAGCAATACACCACTCGGTACGGGAGATTACGCGACGTGCCCGGTTCGGAGACCAGATTGTGATCTATAGCGACTCACAAAGCGCCCTGAGTGCTCTCGGGGCATTGGAATCTCCGCATCCCCTGGTTCGCGATATCCGTGACGCCACGGTTTTGGCGATCCGGGCGGATGTCGAGATTATCTTCTGCTGGGTTCCTGGACATGTAGGAATTGCGGGGAATGAGGGCGCCAAAGAGTCCGCAAGGACTCTGCGACCGGACCAGCGTTTCGCTCTTCCTCACACTGACTACATGGCAGGAATACGGGCAACTCTTCGGACTGCTTGGCAAAGAAGATGGGAGACGGTCGAAGGGAACTTAAAGTTGCGTGCCATTGCGCCGCGACTGTTCCCATGGACCTATCCCCAAATGCCGCGACGGCTTCAGGTTGCTTTCTGTCGTCTCCGAATCAGACACACTCGTGTGACGCATCGCTATTTGATGGAGCGCTCGCCTGCGCCCTATTGTGAGGACTGTGTCGTCCCCCAGACTGTTCAGCACATTCTTGTTGAATGTCCCAGTCTGGGTGCTCTTCACGCACGTTACCTGTCCCGGTACTGGGATGGGCGGGGGTCGCTACCGCCTGTATCTTGTACTCGGGACGAGTGCTTGCACATTGACTGGTGGACTTGTTGACTTTTGGGGGGAGGCCTGCCTTCTTCCTATTATTTAAGCAGGGTTTGTTTTTTTTTGTTTTTTGTTTTTTTTTCCCTTTAGGTTGCACGCTCCTGCGCCGGGGGGGGACCTCCCTCCGAAGCAGGAGCTTGCTTCCTTTCCCCCTTTTTGGGATGTTTTTCGTCTCTTTAATTTTATTTTAAAGTAGCCTGGAACTAGGCCAGTTTTAATACGGCGACTAATGCCCAAGTAGGCAGTCGCCAGATGAGCTCTTAAAAAAAAAAAAAATACCCTAGGTCCTGGTACACCGCACTGTGGATGGTTGCCTTGCCCTCACCTCTTCTTGACAATGGACTGACCAGGGTCCTTGAGATCTTCTGCTTGACACTGACAAATTTCATTCTTGGCAATAACAGAGTAACAAACATTTGTGATGATGTCATTTGGCAGTAACTTCTTTATTCTCAACCTCATCATACTTCTGTTTCACTTTCTAAATGAGGTTCCTCAGGTAATTAAAAAATTTCACAATCTCTTTCATGCTTTTCTTATCACAGTGGGCTATGATTATGGTGTCTTTTTTTCAACTTCAGCTGACATTTCTAGAAAAAAACAACAAATTCTGTTTGTTGCCCACATGAAAGCTAAACTCTCACTGATCATGTCCAAGGTCAAGTAACCTACATGTGTGTGTCATTAGCTCTTAGATGCACTCTCAACTTGCATCAATTTACCTGAAACAGGCTGAAGATTTCATAATTTTACCAATAAAAATATCAATTAATCTGAATGTTGGTAATATATTTGATAAAAGTGATCACAATTATCAGTTCTAACTTTATTTTTCTGAAAAATTCTTAGAAAGTTATATGTACAAGACTTCTATCAGTTTCCAAAGGAAATAGCTCCATTAACTTATTGCAACTCATTGATACTGGTATAGATAATAATATAAAAACATATATAATTAAAACTATATTAAAGTATTAGGTCAGAACAAAAGTAATTTCTGATTTCAAGGTGTCGTGGTATAGCTCTATATATCATACGTACATCTATTATATTTGATTTTAGGTCAACTTGCTTGTAGTGAAATATTCGTTTGAGATGACTGGGGTTGGGGGAGCAGAGTCTCCGAGAAGGGAGGTTGGGAATTCTTCTGGTGTAAATTCCTTTGAACAGAAACGGAGGGTGAGTTTCTCCGAGACGTCAACGGTTTGTTTGGTCGGATATGCGTAATCAAGGGGGTATTACGTTAAGATGAATCTTCACTGAAGCCTTTTGGGATAAGACTTGGTTCTTGTTTGGAGATGGAGTCGATGAGCTGAGTCGGACGGGTATTCTTACCGGGAGAAGAGTTCTTAACTAAATCTAAGGGGTGGATATTTGTTTTATCCAAGAAGGGATGCTTGGTTTTGTCCCACAACGTTTCCTTGCCTTCGGCGTATGACAACCTGGATCGAGGAGGAGTAAGATCGTCTGCACTCGTAAGCTTCTCTCGCACTAATCTCTTCGTTCCTCCTTACGCGGGTAGATATGGACACGAGAAGTGAGGGAGCTTACCCCATAGAAGAGGGGGGGGGGACTATCGCCCATCGTTTGAGTCATGGCGAACGCGCCCCGGGTGATGATTGTCTCAACCGCTCCCAGCGTGACTGGAAGGGGGCGGGGGGGGAGACTTCTCGCCTTGATAAGGGCTACATTCCATGAACCCGCTCCTATACTTTCTCACGCTTTTGAGCTTGTAAGCTACACGAGGCCCATCACATGGAGGCAATGCTTAAAAGCGACGTTATTTCTCCCATCACGTGCTTGTTCCCTCACATAAGGTATATATTAAAAATGAAAAAACTTATGACTACAAAATATTTAATCAAACATAATAACCTTCATAGCTTTCAAAAACATGATTCCATCCGTAAACAAGCTTATAAATCTCACACTTGTAAAATTCTCTGTTTTGATGCAAAATATGAATGGAACTCATTTTCAACCTCTGCTCTTGATGTCAACCTAAGACCATCCCCAAAACAAGTGATAATCAGAAGGAGGAAGGTCAGGAAATTATGAATGTTTAAGCATTTTTTCCCAACTAAGCTCGTCCAAAGGATCTTTGGTTATTTGAGATGAGTGAGGATGGGCATTATAGTGATCACAACCCTTCTATTGACTAAGGATGACCCCTTTGACCCAAAGCAGCTTTCAAATGATGAAGTTGATTGTAGTAGAGATTAACATTTTTTTTTCTTGTTGTCTAACAGTTCATAATGGACAATTTCTTCAATATCCCACTATATTCTGCTTCTTCAACTTATCCATGAATAGCTGCATTTAATATTATGATAAAGAATCCACTTCTTATCACCAGTAACAAGCCTGCCCCAAAGTGGTGCCTGAAAACCTTATGAGAACAATGAATCAAAACAAGTAACACACTGTTGCAGATTCACTGGGCCTATTTTTCAATTACTAAAACCTTTCCAATCATTTTCAGTTGCTGCAGGACCGTCATATGGGTTACGTTAAATGATTCTGCGATTTCCTGTGTAGTTGTAGCAGATTTGCTGTGATAACAGCTTCTAACTGTTGTGAATCAAGTTATTTTGGTCCATCTTTTAGACTAAAATCCTCACTTTTTTCCCCTGTACTTGCCTTGACACTTTTAGAAACTCAGAGTAAAACCTGTCTAATCAGACCTTTAGATGGGAGTACATAGGGGTGAATACTGAAGAAGATTATAAACAATATTTTTATAAACTGATAGAAAAAAGATAACTTACTCTTTGTATGATTCATAAAAGATAACAAAATGCACTACTTTAATAAATACTATCTAAAACTTTATTCTACAAAATTGGACATTGCTTTCATTCCAGCCTGACATATTAAAAAGTGCAAGATGTTTGAAGGAAGAGCTCAAGGTGATTTACCAATGATATAAAAACATCAAATTAAAAACTATAAACTAATGTGCCTGAATATACAGTATCCCCCAAAAGCTTTAAAATATCTAAAAATAGCCACTAAAAGATTTAAAATATATATCAAAGAAGTAATTAGATTTGTGGAGAAACTTGACCCAATACATAGAAGACAAACTTCCCAATTTGACCTTAAATAACTAGCCCTGTTATAAAAAATACTACACTACATTTCCAATACCGTCACACATGCAAACAGTAAATTTATCCCTCATGGCCAGAGAAAAACATATAACCCCAATTTCACAAATAAATAGCAGATTGCATAGAACAGAGAAACATTCCATAACAAAATGGAGCCCCTTCACAAAAATCATGACACTTCCAATTACTCATCACTCTTATCACCAACCTAATCACTAAACAGCAAACAAAACCTGGAATAATATGTCAATGCAATAGACCACAAAACAAAGTAAAATCTGGAGAGCCGTAAAGAAAATTAACACATCATATACTTACCCAGCTTTCACATAAGAGTCATTAGTTACAATATATAACCAAATTGCAATTTCCAGACAACACTGTAACATTCTCATGAAACACTACTCAAACATTAGCTTCCTCCCAACACAGACAAAACAAACAAATCCATAAAAAAATCATTGGCACACACATCCAAAGACCAAGCATTCTCCTATTCACACATGATATCCTACAACCACTAACCTCATAAATAAACACCTATACCAACACACTGGCTGACACAAAACTGCATGACTGCTTCAGCAAATGAATCAACAGTATTGCTTCTCGCACCCACTACCATGAATCAAAAACATCTCAAAATCAGACTAATTCTCCAACACCTGCCACTAAAAAACCCCCCCCAAAAAATCCACCCTCCTAGGACTCATACCAGACACCCATGTGACATTTAAACCCCACACAGCAAACATTACAAACAAGGCCACAAAGAAAATCAATATCCTCAAAGCACTATTAAATATCAAATTTGGACATCAGAAGGACCCTCTCACCACTCCATACAAACAATTCATTTACACCACCCTCAACTATAGCTATTTGGATTTTCTGCCATTTAACCAAAGATATCATCAAGTTACTCAAATTAACATTGCTTATGACAACTTGTTTCTACTTGAATGTACATTTGTGACCATAAAAGCTTAAATTCAGAACTACTTTGTAATAGTTCATAGAGTGTACACAAATAAAGTATCTTTTAGAAGATTGTACCTCTATTGATGATTAATGCTTGCATCATAGGGCATGACTATTTATATTTTAGCTATTTAGCCATTAGTAACCTGCATACTTCCGTTAGTTGCACCCACTAATCTGTACAATCTGATGGATCATTCATTCTTTTCATGTGAAAGTGAATATATCTAAATCTCCAAAATATGTCATTAATTGTGAATTTCAATTATGAAAAGAGCACAAACTGATTTCCATATTGGTTATTACTTCCTATCCTGTTTGCTCTGTGCAGATTTTAATTTTTGTACTTCTTTAAGCAGGACTTTGGGCAGATTTCATTGAAGGAAGAAGTTAGCGAAGAATTCCTTCATACAAAGACATGTTCTTTTACTGATGTTGATGGACTATGTGTAAAATCTTTAGCCTCTCTTCCAAACACCCCCAATAAGTTGTTGAAACAAGACTCCATCCAAGAAAAGGTAATTTAATTTATATTAAAATTGGCAAAATTTTCTTATTTTTGTTTTTTTAATGGTAAGAGATTTACCACTGATCTGCACTCATTTTAAGAAGGTCCCATTGTGGGGTACCTTGTGGGTGTAGACTGATATACTTGACACAGCTGCCAGATAAGCCCTAAAAATGTTACCTGGAGGAGCAGCCACATGTCCTCATGGCCTGAGTGCAAATAGGGAAGACCCCACGCACTCACTTGATTGACTTGAACCTTTGATGAGGCCTGATGACACGGGTGCATTTACCCCCCTTTGTCTCAGTGCCTATTTTTCCTTCTCTGACTCTCCCCTAAATTCTTTGTCATCCCGCAAAAAGGTGGATGGTGTTGTATCGGGCCGAGAATCTATACTCTTATTCCAATCATTCCAACCCACTTCCTACACTAATTCGGACATGAGAAATCAAGGGAGAAATGAAACGGAATGTATGTATTAGGTTGAAGAATAAGTTCTTGCATTTTTTTTTAATGTTGTGTTGATTTAAGTTTTGTTGACGTGATTTGTGCACATATTAAGAAACAATAATAAATAATGAGAGCAAAATTTGCAAAGGTTAGGCTAGGTCTCTTAACAGCGTAGACTATTAGGCTTTTGCTTAGGCTACGTCATTGCGGTTTATTTAAAAGTTGTGTTAATTTAATTTTTGTTCTGTACCCTTAAAATTGAATGTCAAGTTGAAAGAAAGGCGCTTTTTCGACACTTGTTGTTATTCATTTTCACTTGAGACTGGAACAATGCAAACGCAGCCAAAGCTCGTCGCGTTATTTGTGCTGTGTACGGAGAAAATGCTTTATCAGAAAGAACAGCTCAATGGTGGTTTTCACGTTTCAAAAACGGCCATTTCAATCTTAATGACGAAGAACGTTCTGGTCGCTCCATTAAGTTGGATGAAGATCGATTGAACGACCTTCTTCATGAAAATCCTCGTCAATCGACTAGAGAATTGGCTGTACAATTGGCGTGTGATCAGAAAACTGTAGTGAATCACCTTCATTCGATGGGGAAAGTTCAAAAACTTGGTGCATGGGTTCCACACGCTTTGAGCGAAAGTAACAAACTTCAACGCTCCACGATTGCCGCAGGTTTGCTTGCTCGTCACAAGGCTACTCGTGCATATAAGGACAGATTTCTTCACCGCATCATCACTGGCGACAAAAAGTGGTGTGTTTGTAGGGGTTACAACTGCGCCTCGTCTCCTACTAGAGTTTAAGAAAAGGTGCTGCTGGGAACCGGAGACCCAGGAAAGGAATTACTGATTAGCGTCAAAAACTTAGTTCGCTCTCCTCAATCCCACTTAATTAGCTCCACTCATCCTGCAGACTCGGAGGCCGGGGAGGGAGAGCTACTAGTAATTCTCGATTAAGAAATCCAATACTAGTCTCTCCCCAATCCTCAAATTCGCTCCTCGTTCTAGAAAGGGACCTGTGTAGGGGTGCGAAGATGTATAAGAGAAAAACTTCCTTCCAAAAGCAAGAATATAAATAGCCCATTAAATTACCAAGTCAAAACGGACTTCGACGTAGTGTAACGGTAGAGTGCTAGCCTCTGGATTCAAAAGACCCGCGATCAATCCCCAAAGTCCACAATTTTTACAAAGAAAATTCTCGAAGAAAACGGAGACCACGGAAAACGCTTTATGGACAACTCAAGAAATCGACTCAAGAGAAAACCGATGTCAAGGAAAACGGAAAGAAAACGACTTCAAGGGCTAACTCGTCTCAACTCATCTCATCCCATCAAAATCGTCAAGAAGCATCAAGAAGTCATCACGTCGTTAAAAGGAAGATACATCAAGATAAAGAAGATTAAGAATTAACCCAGCCAACTTAATGAAGAAGGAATCTCAGCCTACAACAATACTAAGAGTCAGATAAGTGCAAGACAAATGTTTCAAGGGGCAACTTCAGTCAAGAAGAAATAAATTAATTTGTATATAGAAATCTCAAGATGAATGATAGAAATAAAATAAATATAAATAAGGTCCCCCCTCCCCCCCATATGTTTATGTCAACATGAACCATCAAAAAAAATGGCTTAGCCCCAATAAAAAAACACTTCCGCGTTTAAAGCAAGGACTTCATCCACGAAAGACGATGCTGTGTGTGTGATGGGATTGTAAAGGCATCATTCTTTATGAGCTCCTTGCGAACAACCAGATTGTCAATGCAGAACTCTACGTTCAACAAATGTATTGACTAGCCAAAGCTATTCGTGAAAAGCGACCTCATCGACGTTATGGAGTCCTTCTGCAACACGACAATGCTCGTCCTCACATTGCCTATATGACAAAAGACGCCATCCAAACGCTTAATTTGGAAATCCTGCCGCATCCTCCATATTCGCCAGACTTGGCTCCATCGGATTTCCATCTGTTCCGATCACTCTCCAGCAATTTGCGCGGCGTTTCGTTCAATACTGATGTGGAATTAAGAACCTGGTTAGACAAATTCTTCTAGTCAAAATCCAGAGATTTTTATTGCAGAAGCATCGAAAAACTAGTTGAACGTTGGGAAGAAGTCGTAAATAACAACGGAGAATACATTATTGATTAAATTGCATATTGTTATCAATTAAAAATTAAGTTTTTCTAAAATTATTAATGGTAATGAATAAATTTAGTAAAACCGCAAGAACTTATTCCTCAACCCAATACAATCCTTTACTTACCAAAAAATATGGGGTAAATATTTACAAGAGATCTCGTTACTTATTTATAGACACACAAAAGTATAGATAGATAATTTTACTATATATACATAATAAAAAATAAAAAAAATTCTACTTATGAATACTAGTAAAAAGATTTAGACAAAAATTTTATCCTATTACAAAACAAAATCATATATCTAAACAACTAACGAACAATACAAAAGAGGCCTATTAAGCACACTGGTTCTGAAACCATTCGAAATCGTACAAGAAGGCCTAGTAACCACACTTGTACTTAACAATACAACAAAGGCCTCACGTTTTACCCCTGGGGGGGAGTCATGCCGGTTGCCACTCGAGTGTTCACAAAAAAGGCTAGGTCTTACCAAAAAATGTTGCCGCCTCTGAGCTTGATATATTATATTGCAATCCGGTCGCGTATTGGGGCTATATAGAGCCCTCCTCCTTCAAATGGGACGTACAATAATTTCAATCGTTACTTCCAACACTATAATCTCCGCCACTCTTTACAAATTGAAGGATTATGTTGTAGAATTTGGGCAAAATTATAGAGTGGACTTTCCCAAAAAGAATCTTATCAGTGTAACTTGAGGAGAAACCCTGAGCTACAACTAAAAGCTGGTGGAGAAACACAACTCCTTCATTTCAAGTTGTGGCGGCGGGATCGCGAGTCGCCAGCCAAAAATTCCCGCCACCCTGACAAGGTTCGCTCGGTTGTTCAAGGGGAGGGTATTGAGGCAAGAGAGTATTTTCTAAATTTAATTTAGAAACAGTAATTATAGCAAAGTAATATAATCCAAAATAATCAACCCAAAATATAATACAACCCTCAACCTAAACCAAAAATACAATATATATATATATATATATATATATATATATATATATATATATATATATATATATATATATATATATATATATATATATATATATATATATATATATATATATATATATATATATATATACAGTTGGACTTACAATACTCTGGCCGACCACCACACGTATATATTTATAAAAGGCCTGACATATAGATCTTGGCCACGCAAACGAATAGCTATATACAACCAAGATATCGTGAATGACGGTGCACCCTTAACTAAGTAATGGAGCGAGACGAGTTGGAGAAAATGGGAGGTGGCTCACTTTCCCCGTGACTCTGATTCTGAGGGGTCCGGGACTCGGCAAAGCCAAGGATTTTAGGTACCTGGGACGTAGGTTGGTCCCAACTGCTGGGTCACAGTCAGTGAGGCGCTGCTCCAATTACTCCCTTGGGACTGGGAGGTGCTCTCCAAGGTCCACACCTTAGAAAATCGCCCCCAAAGGTAGGCGCACTTGCGAGGGTCAGGATTGGCTTCAACCGGCTCCGAAAGTCAGAGGTCGGCGACAATTGGTACCACAGAACTGGAAAAGAGAAGGCACATTCAGTCACCTATTCACTGCCACACTCAAACATCTTTACTCCTAACACATTCAACCATATCCACTCTTAACACAATTTTCACTCACCTATTTTCCGTCCAGGCGGCTCTTCCGTCTTCAGTCACAACTAATGATTTTCAAACTATTACGAAATACAGAAGTATTAAGGTGAAAGAATCCGCCTAAAAAGAAAATAGAGATGAATGGGGGACCACGATAGAGATCCATCGAGTCCCTCCCACACAAAGCAAAGCCGGTGATCATACGATCCACACACACATTTTGCAAAAGAAGAAAGAGATTAGACATAGGGGAGGGGAGGCGGACAACCAAACTACTACAAAGTGAACACTGTTGTACCCTTGTACCTGGAGGAGCAGCATATCCTCCTGGATCCACTGCCCGTAGATTGACTCAATTACAGAAGGAACCTACACTCTGCATTAGGTCTGGGGAGGCTGGTGAGTTCTCTCACCCTGAGGCTGGTCACCAAGCCGATTCACCACTCTAACCTGTCTAATGGGACATCCAGAGGATTTGGTTCAGGGTTCCCAAGAAGTGAGGGTAATCGTCTATACTCTGTAAATGTGCTCCATTTAGGAAGCATTAATAAAATTTAAGAAATTATTATTAATGAAAAAAAGCTAGTGAACGAAAAGAGTAAATTGAAAAGAATAATAAATAACTAATTTCATGACAGAGCAGCTTACAACATTGTATTACAACCTTTTAAATTATACTATATATCTGTATACTTAAAATGGTCATCCTTAGGTGAATACCCCGTGAGAGGTTACTGCGATTTGCCTTCCTGGCTGCAATGCTGAGGGGACTCAGCGCCCCGTCCCGCTCCAGCTTAACCTCTTCTTTCTAACAGCTCGTGTTCTTACCCTAATTCCTCACTTTCCCTACAACCTCTACAACTTTCTCTAGTCGTCCTCTAATTTCGCAGGGTGGACGTCCACTAGCTTCCTCTCACCTAACTATCCCGGATCGGGGCTGAGAGGGGAGTTTTTTCTCATTGTGGTAGCCCATCTGGCGACTGCCTCCTTGGGCATAAGTTGGTTGAGGGCACAATGTTCCCTCACCCCTGAGCTCCGGTCTGGGGTGGTGGTTTTCTAACAACCTGCTTCATCAACATCCACACCTTCCTCACATACCCTTTCTTTCGCCTTTCACTGTTTATCAATTTTACGCCGTGCCTAAGGTGGAGCCGCTATTTCGATGGGTTGTCAGATCACTACGCGGGACGAGTGGCCTCAAATGACTGGTGCTGGTTTCGCCTTTCTCATATTCACCCTTCGCAGAGCGGGCTATTGTGTGGGGTGATGAGCGTTTGCGTCCCTTAAAAACTATTGGGTCACCATACCTGAGGATGAGAAAATAAAAAAAAACCTCTCCATTTCCCAGTTAACATCGTCGGATCAGCCATCGGCCAGCTCCACCGAAAAAATGGAGCCGCCGTCTCCCCTGTGCTTCCAAAGGGGATAGACACTCCAAACCTATCCGACCGCGGAGGATGTTTATTCCTCTCCTATCTATAGGGGTGTAAGGGACTTCCCCTCACCCACCTTCTCTAGGACTCACTTTTTAGAGCTGCAGTCCCACTTTTGCTTTCCAAGGAGACTGCCAAGAAAGTAGGCAGGCGGTCCATAATTGACCGCTCCCGGCGGGGAGGGCCAATCCCATTAGGGGAACAAAGGATGGCAGGGCACGTTGGCCCAGCCCCTTAATATCCTGCAGGTATATATGACTAGTTTGCAGGGGGTCAGTGTATCTGCCCCTGTCTCTTTATCGACGGATACCGGTTCGCCTGCAATAGAAGGTAAAAAAAGAACCTCGAATGGGATCTGTGATGTCTTGGGCGAGGAGTCAATGGAGGCCCCTAGAGTTATACTTGGTCCCTGAGGTGACCCAGCTCCAGATAGTAGGACCTTCCATGGGGTCGACCTAGGCTCGGTACCAGGTTCTGAACCCGAGTCCTTTCTTGTGCAAAGTCCTCCTCAGACGGCTCGGGACCCCGTGGACTTAGAAGGAGAGGAGGAATCTCCTCCCCTGGCCAGTCCCCCTGTGACGGCCATGATCTTATCTATTTCAAAGAAGGATCTTGCTGAGGCTGGTTCATCTGGCTTAGGTGGGGTCCTGCCAGCGGAGGGGAGAAGCGGGTTCATTCCCCGCCCTCATCTCCTAAATAAAACAGACCAAAAAGACTTGGGGCTCCTCTCACTCTGTGGGAGCCACAGGGGCGGACGTGGCCGTGCCGGTTTGGTATGAGACCAAGTCAGGATCGGCACCTCCGGTTCCGGTGCTCCCCCGGGTGAGGAGTCCCAGACTAGACCAAATGTGCGCATAGTGGAGCCTCGAATACGTCGGGGCCCCCTTCATTCAGATGTTACTTGGCGTTTTCGAGCTCCCTGGTTTCAAACACTTCCTCGTTATTCGTTCCATTGATGGCAGCATGTTGGGTAGGGGCAACAATCCATCAGAAGAGCGCTTGAACTACCACGATTGGTAGAGAGCCGAAGGTGCCCCTTTACTCGGACGGGAGCCTTCTGGTGAATGCGCGAATCCCTCCGAGGCGCCCATGATTCCTGCCCTTCGGACACTTGATGGAACGCCGGTGAGTGCAACGCCGCACTCTACCATAAACTTCCTGAAAGGTTTCATTTTATGCGAGGGAAATCGTTGACTACCCCATAGATGACATCACCTTAGATCTGGCCGACCATGGAGCTATCAAGGTCAAACGTGTGATAAGAAAACAGGGAGGGGCTTCGAAACACTCCCCTACGCTCTTCGTTACGTTCGACTGTGACAAGATCCCTGAATCGTTGTGTATTGGTGGCATCGCTACCGCATGAAGGCATTCGTGCCACTGTCGCGCAGTTGCTACTACTGCCACCGCTTCGGCCATACTAATAGTTCCTGTAGACGCGCAAAGTAATAGTTCCCCGAAGTCTGTGTAAGTTGCTCCAAGGCCGTAAACGATAAATCCAAATCTTGTGCGGCCAAGTGTGTCAATCGAAGGCGATATCGCCTTCTGCTCATTGCCTGGCCAAACTGCCCTGCGTTGTACCTCCGGGAATCGTAAGGCCATTCCCTTCGGAGCATTCTCTTGGAAGAGAGACCCCGCATTTCCTCCGGGCTAGGCCTAGAGTGCATATTCCTTCAATGGAATTGCTGCAGACTCAGAAACAACTGGGAGGCGGTGCGGAGGCTGGTCTCCTTCCGTTCCCCGCTAGCTATCTTTTTGCATGAGACCACACTGGGCGTCTCTCCCCTGCCCACTTACTCTTGCTCGTGGATCTGAACAGTTGACACCCCGTCTGGGGAGACTAATCGATTAATCCCAGGGGTCAAGCCCTTGCCGACCTGATCGACAAGCTGGAGATAGGTGTCATAAATGTCGATGAGTTTACGCATCTCTGCCCGAGAACCGCTTCATTTTTCTGCCTCGATCTATCTTCGTGCTCTCTGGATGCACAGCCTGATTTTGGGTGGTGGGTAATCGATGATCTCCATGGTTGTGATCACTTTTACATTGAAATATCATTTTTCTGGGCCTCTGTCCCCCGAGATCCCGCCCTGGTGGTGCTTGGCGCGTGCGCGGTGGTCTGCATTTCAGGAAATGACTGAATTCTCGTATCTCAGTCAAGGAGTTTAGGTCTGTAGATAAGGCCGGTGAGTTCTTCTCCGGTAAACTCATCGCCCTAGGCCTAACTACTATTCCGAGAAAATCTGGCCGTTTTGCATGCCGACCGCTTCCGTGGTGGTCAGCCGAATGTGAGACAGCCCTCAAACAGAAATGCTATGCTTACATGAGCTGTAAGAGCCACCCGAACTTCACTATCGTTGAATTGAGTCGAGCTAGGGCTAGGCTCAGGTATATTTCGAAGTACGTCCCCCCCCCCCTCCCCCCCTGCTCTTCTTGGCGGGCATACGTGTCTTCACTTAACTGGAAGACCCCCTAGCAGAGGTGTGGAAATGAGTCAAAAGGATTGGGGCAAGTTCTCGTACGACCCCGCTCCCCTTGCTCAGGATAATGGAAGCGTAATCTCGGATCCCGCGTCCGTGTCGGAATCCCTCTCGACCGATTTCTCCGCATTCTCTATCCGAGATGCTGGTTCGCCAGCATTCAATGCGCCTCATGATGTCGCGGAAGTCTCCAGAGGCAGAGAACCCTTCAACGACAAGTTTAGTCTGAGTGAGTTGCGTTCCGCTCTCGCTTCGTGCTTTGACACATGTGTGAGTGATGCATAGCCTTTGTGTTAGATTTGTTCAGCAGGATCTGTGTAGAGGGTATCCTCCCAGATTTCCTACGAATCGCTATTGCTCGCTTTTCGCAAACCGGGGAGAGCTCACTCTATTTTTGCCGGTTTCCGCCCAAACCCTTGACCTCCCGCGTGTGCAAGTTGATGGAGAATTTGGTAAATGTTAGATTAGCTTTTATCTGGACAGTGGATGCCGTCTGTCTTCTGCACATTGCGGCTTCCGCAAGTTTCACTCAATCTCGGATGCTCTGCTCTGACTGGAGGCCTTCCTTCGTAGACAGCACTATGCCACGGTGTTTTTTGATCTGGAGAAGGCCTATGATACCGCATGGCGGTATGGTATCATGCAGTACCACACGATGGGGACGAGGGAACGACTCCCAAACTTTATATCTAAATTTTTGTGAGATCGTTGATTCCGAGTGCGAGTGGGGGGAGCAGTCTCCAGCCCAATGGAGTAGGGAGAGGGTATCTTGCAGGGAAGTGTCCCCAGTGTCACACTCTGCCTTGAGCATCAACGGCACCACCTCGGTGCTGCCGAAAGATGTTCTCGCTACGCTCAACGTGGACGACCTTTCGATCTCTTGCGCCACGGCTCAGATGCTAACTCTGGAGTGTCGACTCCAACCACGTCTCTGACTAGCTGAAGCGCGCAGGCTTCGGTTTTCCTTGGCCAAGATTAAGATGGTGCACTTCTGCCGCCATCCACGGCACCACCCTGACCCAGACTTGTTTCCAAATAAAGTGCGTCTGGAAGTGATTGGCTCGAACCGTTTCCTTCTTCAGGTATTTGACCGAGGCCTCGCCTGGGAGGCTTATATTCGCTCCGTGACGTTGAGCGCCTGGGGCACTGATAGGGCTACTGCCTTCTCTATCAATCCTTTGTTCGTTCGAAGCTCGACGACAGATGCGAGATTTATGCATCCTCAGCCGAGCGGATATTGCCGCAGTTGGACTTGATCCTCCACACCGGTCTTCGCCTGGCGACCGGTTTCTAACAAGGCGCTTGTATCAAAATTCAAAAGCAACTGTAAAGGGAATTTGTTTGGTTGGCCTATCGACATTACGTGTATGAAGTAATCCATGCTGATGTGTTCCGTTCCATCTACGGTCCTTCTTCCAAACCATGTATCCCATTATTTGTACGTTTTCAAGACCATTGGGAATTCCTCGACAAAAGATACATCAAGAGAGCAGAGGATGATGAAGATATCTTGGCAAACTTTGTGTGTGATTGGTCCCTACCTCGTGAGTAAGCGATGAGACATCTTGAAGTTCCCTGAAGTTAACTGCAACAAGATATTATCAAGACTTACTTCTCTTGCTTACATCTCCCTTGGGGAGTGCTCCACCAGGTAAATATAGTATCAAAATATTCCTCTTCCGTGGACAGTTTTTCCTTACGCAGGGTGAGGTAACTGCAGTCCGATGTTTTCTTCTTATTTGCCCTGTTCTATGCGCCATTTTCGGAATGAGTCACCAATCGGTCCCTCTGCTGCCAAGAATGATATGGATATGATGAATCTCGTGCAAAAGGGAATTTCAGATGAAAAATTTGCCAATTTTGCCTTTACAGCTTTCAAACGCCATCTTTGGTATATTTGAGAGGATGTTGTAGGACTTTACCTGTTCAACAACCATATACCAGCTGATGAAAAGCGGAAAATTGTGATTAATTTGACTTGTCCTGAGAAACCAAAAGGATTAAAGAGGGTCGGTGGAAAAACCTTTTTGCCCAGACATCCCTCTCGGAATTTTCTATGACGAAAACAAAAAGGATATTTCTGGTGATTCTTTTAGAAGAACCCAAATTCTTGATGAACGTTCCCTCTTCTTGGAAAATGATTTGTATCATCACCCCGAAAAAAACAGCATGTGAGTTGAAGGTTGTGAATGACTGGGCCATTTCTCTTGCCCAACAATTTAACTCTGTTATTACCAAAGATGAAGCTCAGTGACACTTTCTTTTGAGAGTTGTGCAGCAGCACTGGAAAGAGACTCCGGTGCTCCCAAAATCAGCTTTCAAATGATTGTGATTTATTGCTTTTGTTTAAAGAGTTTTATTTCACTCGTTTCATTTTATTTCATTCATTGAAGGGAGAGGAGAATTAAAAATAATTTTTTATTAAATTTAATTTTTTCTTTCATTTTTTTTCATTTTCATAGAGAATTAAAAATAAATCAAACTTTTTGAATCACCCCTAAAAATTGAGCTATCACAATGCCACTCCTTGGCTTTGGGCATCTGCCTCTAATTTCCTGCCCCCACTGCCTCATCCAAATTTTCACTAGCAGATTTGACTTCCTCATGCTTCATTAAACAAAACTCAAAAGAAATAGATTTTGAACAGTTTATCAATGATGTGATAAATATAATTGTCATACATTCAAATGTCTATTATAAATTTTTGAAGAAAAGAAACTCATACAAACTGAATAGCCACCTA
Organism: Ceratothoa steindachneri; assembly: GCA_963969495.1. NCBI lineage: Eukaryota > Metazoa > Arthropoda > Malacostraca > Isopoda > Cymothoidae > Ceratothoa > Ceratothoa steindachneri. The sequence goes on along the minus strand of OZ018321.1, from coordinate 3,434,080 downwards.
TTCAGCTTAAAAGAAATGATGCCGACGAAATTTTGCCGTTTTTCTGGATTCTCATGAGTCTGTTAAGAAAAAATGGCTAAATGATTATTGCTCAAGTAATGAACTTCATTAACAGAAGTTATTCAGAAAACTAATATCAAGAGATTGCTTTCTGCAAATATTAAGGATTTTGCATTTTAGCAAAATAGTAAAAATCTGATTAAGCAGAAATTTAAATCAAAGTTGACTCCTTTCATAGATCTATGCATCGATGAACATTTACTCCTTTGGAGAGGAAGACTCCATTACAAGCCATACAATCCAAACAAAAGACAAGTTTTGTATAAAAAATTTATGTTGTGTGAGTGTAAGACTGGATATGTAAGAGATCCGATAATTTATAGTAGAACTGGCACAGAATTTACCATCGATAATGAAGTATGTGTGGCAGGCTCATTTGTAAAGACACTTCTTGAATCCTCTTTGAATAAGACCCTGTTCATTTTGCTGACCTTTGGGACACAAGCCCTGAGTGAGCTCTTTGAAAAATGACTAGAAAATGAGACCAGAGCTTATGAAACTCTTCATTCCAATAGAAAGAAAATGCTTAAATTTAAAAATCTAAGGAAGGCCGAGGTTGAAGCAATGCAATGTAGCAATATATTATTCATATTATGGTATGATAAAATATACAATTGCTTACAAGTGTGCTTGATGATCAAATATGTGTGTGTGGGAAGATAGATAGATGATTGCATTATTTTGAAACCTAAATGTGTGATTGAGTACAACAAAATAATGAAAATAGTTGATAGAGTGATATGATGATAAATGGTATAGTAAGTGTGTGTAAAACTATTAGATAGTATTAGAAGGTGTTTTTTGCATCATATTGACTTATGGACTGTAAATGTGTATTACGTATACAAGGAGAAAATGATTGAGAAAAAAAAGGATCTGGAATTTTCAAAGGGTGTATTTGCATAAATGGCGGATAAACATAAAAAAGATTGAATTTTGAATATTAGGCACAATGGTAATCGTCTTTTTGATGTTATTATTAATTTTATGAAGCCTCTTCCTTCAAGAAGAAGTTGTTGTGGATGCGCCATAACAACAAAAACAAAAAATTGGAATGAACAAACTAAAACTATGGCGAATGCCCACAGGGGGTACCCTTTTTATCTTGCTATCCAGAGCAGCTGCATGTCCTCCCAGACTGAGAGGAGGCCCCGTCACTCACTCGCTTGATTTGAACTCTGATGGGACCTGGGAAAGGTTAGGGTGTGGTTTCTCCCTACTCCTATTATTTAACCCTGTAAGGGGCACGGCGAGTTGCTTGCCTGGCTACCGTGCTGACGGGACTCAGCGCCTCGGTTAGCCCCAGGTTAGCTTCTTCTTTCTGACACCCTGTCTTCTTGCCCTACCTCCTCACTTTCCCTACAACCTCTCACAACCTTCTCTGGTCAGCCTCTAATTTCACAGGGTAGACTCCGACCAGCTTCCTCTCACCCAACCATCCCGGATCGGGGCTGAGGGGGTAAGGGACAACGTCCCCTGATCTCCAGTTTGGGTGGTGGGTCTTTAACAAACTGCTTTGCCAACACCCACACCTTCCTAACATACCATTTCTCTCCTTTCAAGATCTATCAATTTTACGCCCAGTCCAAGCTGGAGCCACTATGCCAAATGGCTGCCTGGCCACTGGGCTGAAGGAGTGGTCTCAAATGGCGGCGGCTGGCTTTGCTGGACCAGTATTCACCTCTCGCAGAACGGACTACTGCTTGGGGTGATTAGTGTTTTCCTCCCGTGATACAAATAGGGTCACCATGCTTATTGATGAGAGACTTACAAATACCCTTTTCACTTCCACTTTTACATCGTCGGAACTGCCCTTGAACAGCTCCACGGCAGAAAAGGAGGTCCTCCGCCTGTGCTTTCTCAGCGGTCCCTCCAAACTTCTCTGACCGGAGAGGAGAGGAGGTTTACTCTTTCACTAAGCCTACGGTTGCCGGCGTTACTTTCACACGGGACTGCCAAGAAAGCACGCCAGCGGCCTATATTTGACCGCTCCCGGTGGGACCGTCTCGATAGGGTCAACCCTCTTAGGGGGCAAAGAATGAAAAGGTCTGGCGCCCCGTGCCCTTTGATGTCCTGCTGGCGTGCATATCGACTTTACAGGTGGTCACTGTACGTGCTCCCCTCTCTTCCCCGACGGATGCCGGTTCGCCGGCACAAGACAAGACAAGACAAAAGGTACCTCGGAGTGGATACGTGATGTCTTTGGGCAGGGAAAATGACCACATAGAGTCCCTCTCTGAGTTGGACATGGTCCCTAAGGTGACCCAGCCCCAGACGGTAGGTTCTTCCATGGGGTCGAACCTGGGCTCAGAGACAAGCACATAACCCGTGTTCGCCCCTGTGAAATCTTTTCCTCAGATGGATCGCCCCCTTCCCTTACAAGGAGAGGGGGATCTCCTTCCCCGACTGGTGCCCCTGTGACAGCCAAAACCTTCTCCATTTCAAAGAAGGATGTTGCTGAGGCTGGTCCATCTGGTATATGGGCTTCTGCTGGTGGAGAAAAGAAGCGGGTTAATTCCTCGCACTCCTCTCCTAAAAAGAAAAGAAGCAAGAAAAAGAGTCGGGGGTTCCTCTCCCTCCCCGGGAGCTACGGCGACGGACGGATCCGCTGCCGTTTCAGATAGCAACCAAGCCAAGATCAGCACATTCGCCTCCGGTGCGCCCCCGGGTGGGGAGTCCCTGACAAAGACCAATTTGCAAGTGCGCAGAGCGGAGGAGCTTCGATTAAGTCGGGACCTATCATTCAGAGGTTACCTGGCTTTTTTGAGCCTGCTGGCTTCATACGCTACACTGATGGCAGCATCTTGGCCAAGGGCAACATGATCCATCAGAAGTTAACTCTAGCTAGCGTGATTGGCAGAGTGCCAAGAGTGACCCATTTCTCAGGCAGGAGCCTTCTGATGAATGCGTCGAATCCCTCCTAGGCTGCTATGATTAGTACCATTCGGACAATTGATGGCACGCCGGTGAGTGTGACGCCGCACTCTACCATGAACTTCTTAAAAGGAGTGGTTCATGCGAGGGAACTCGTGGACTGCTCTATAGATGACATCACTTTAGAGCTGGCCGACCAAGGAGCAGTTAAGGTCGAACGTGTTATGAGAAAACAAGGAGGGACCTCCAAACCCACCCCTACACTCTTCGTCACGCTCCACTGTGACAAGCTCCCTGAGTCGGCGCGTGTCGGTTGGTATCGCTACGGCGTGAATGCATTTGTGCCACTGTCGCGGAGGTGCTAATACTGTCACCTCTTCGGCCCTACTTATTGCTCCTGTCGACGTGCAAAGTCCGGGTTACCCTTTAGTCTGTGTAAATTGCTCCAAGGCCGCATACGATAAGTCCAAAGCGTGTGTGTGGCTAAGTGTATCAATTGCGGAGAGCCGTACCCCGTTTCATCAAACTAATGTGGCGCGTATCCCATTGAGAATGAAATCCTGGCCGAGTATCGTTTTTAATTTCGCCCGGTGCTGCCTGGGATGTTTTTTGCCTCAACTTTTTTAAAAAAAGGTGCCCTCTGCTCCGGGCCCCTCCAGGTCTACGAGCACGGCCGTTTCCATGCTCATTCAGAACCTTTCTTTGGGTTCTACGCACCTAAGGCGCCTTCTTAGTAGAGCTGGCAGGCAGCACAAAGAGTCTCACCTAGCCCTGGCTAAAACCAGGGCTGTAAAGCGAAATGGACGCGCGCTTGCACGAGTCGTTAGACTCATAGGAGGCAACAACCCTGACTGTGATCGTGAGGTTATCTTGTAGAGATCATAAAGATGCCTACTTCCCCCCCTCCCTCCCATTTCCTCCCCGAAAGTAGGCCAGCACTAAAGGATCTTCGGCTCAAACGCTCCTACCCCCGTGTCCGTTAGAGATGGCTTGCAGATGCTGGATCCTCGAAAGGAGGGAACCCTGCCACCGAAGCCGCCGTCTCAAAAGGCTAAGGTTTCGAGACGTAGGTAGGAAAAGATTCGTCTAGCATGATGATGAGTTCTTAGCCATTATCATGCCATGTTGGAATTGTCATCCAATTTGTCATACTAGACAGCCACAAATTGGACTTGGGTATGAGCATCTTGTTTTAGCTGTCCTTGAATCACCTCTTGCTGCCTTTTTTGTGGTGGGGACCAATCGGCTATCCATCTTCTATTGGAATGTCCTCATTTTACTATTCTTCGGGTGTCATGTGTCCCCACCCTTTCAAGTGTACCTCGCATGTCCCTCCTTTATTTTCTTCTGGCAAAGTAATATTTTAAACACTCATTATTTAAACTTTTTCTTGTGGTTTTCTCCACATTTTCTAATTAATTTGTCCATATTTGTTTGTGCTGGCATATAGAATCCACTTGGATTGCGCAGCTGTCCAGTTTGTTCCTTAAATCCTTATTAAATGACACGCTGTCCTTTTCAAAATACTCTTGCACGTAAACCTTTCAAATCAGTTTTTAAAGATTTGGCAAAATGTTAGCATGACTAAATTTGGCTTCTATACTGTCTCCCTTTGGCTACTACTTGTCTATTGTACTATGATGCATTCGTGCACACCCAACTGCAGCATTTATCAATATCTGGAGGAGGCAGGCCTCCCCCAATGTATATAGTCTGGGGATGTTGGGTGCATGCAAATATGCTGCTTAAGGAAAGTGGGCCTTGGCCTTTTGAGGTTTAGTTTTCTTTTTTTCTATTCTAAAATGAGAAGTGCTATTATGACAAGTGCTCCTGGTTGCTGTTATCAATGTGACTCATTACCTATCACTAATGTCAATCAAGAGTGGGATCTTGCCACTTTCATACCATAGACTGTAGGTGTGCATACATTCTCTCTTCAGCGGCCAACAAGTACCTATTTGCAACTCCCTCAGCAGCACCCTCCGATAGGCTACCCTCCATAGCCAAACCCTAGGACACATAATGGGTGACCTTATCTCCTGTTTTGAGTGTCCCTGTTGTCCTGCCTATTCTATCAATATGTCCGCCCTATTAAGCTTCTCCAACACATATAGAGGCATGTGGCATTTTCAAAAAGGATCCCTTGACCCCGATCTACTCTGGTCTTTGTTTCTGAAACATGTCTCAGTAAAAATGCTCTAAGTGGCAACCGCCAATATGGCACTCCTGGATTTAAAAAAAAAGATCCCATGCTCCTCATGCTCAATCCACACAGAGGATCAATGTCGAGCCGCATTTTTGGCGCAGCTGCATGTATCAGTCATCTCTACGGCTGGCCTTGCCTAGGATACCCTATATTTAACTGTTGAATTATCAGATATTCTCTTAAATTTCCGCCTTATTTTTACTTTTCACAATTTTATTATTCATACTGTTTCTAGAACTTTTGGAATCCCTTCGTTCTTCCGGCTATTCTTATTTCCTTGTCCAAGAAATTTTGGGGTGTCTGATGCAGAATGTGTCAAGATTTAATATCACTTTTTGTTGAGATCATAATCTGGTTAGATTCTAAAGAATGAATTTGGGATGGGTGAGGTCCCTAACCTTTCTTCCTATTGCAAGAATGGTCTTTTGTACACTAGAGATATCGTGAACAATAGATTATAAAATAACTAATTGTTTTCTTTTTCAGGAGATGAAATTTCGTTCGTCCAGTAACGTTAAGGTTATTCCACAATTAAGTGGTATAATACATTCTCCACATCGAGCCCTTGAGTATTACCCAAATTCGACTACTGGTGTATATTCGAGATCTGAAAGCCCAGGAAAATGCACCGAAAAAAACTCCATCCCTTCCAAGTCGACACACACAAATTCACATGCGCTGCATCCCGCAATAATGGATAAGAAAATCTATAAATGCTGCTCTTGTGCTTATCAGACTGCAAATAGAAGAGCTTTAAGCATACATTTAAGAACACACAATGGCGAGAAGCCTTTTAAATGTAGCCTTTGCCCTTATCAGGCTGCACAGAAATGTCACCTTAAAAGCCATTCATATACTCACACTGGTGAGAAGCCTTTCAAATGCAGCCTTTGCCCTTATCAGGCTGCAAAGAAAGGTCACCTTAAAATCCATTCATATACTCACACTGGCGAGAAGGCTTTCAAATGCAGCCTTTGCCCTTATCAAGCTGCACAGAAAGGTCACCTTAAAATCCATTCATATACTCACACTGGCGAGAAGCCTTTCAAATGCAGCATTTGCCCATATCAGGCTGTAACAAAAGGAGATGTTAGAAAACATTCAATGACTCATACTGGTGAGAAGCCCTTCAAATGTAGCCTTTGCCCTTATCAGGCTGTAACAAAAGGAGATGTCAGAAAACATTCAATGACTCATACTGGTGAAAAGTCTTTTAAATGCAGCCTTTGCCCTTATCAGGCTGTAACAAAAGGAGATGTCAGAAAACATTCAATGACTCATACTGGTAGGAAGCCTTTCAAATGCAACCTTTGCCCATATCAGTCTGCAAGGATAAATCAGCTTAAAAGCCATTCATATACTCACACTGGCGAGAAGCCGTTCAAATGCAGCCTTTGTCCTTATCAGGCTGCAAAGAAAGGTCAACTTAAAAGCCATTCTTATACTCACACTGGCGAGAAACCTTTCAAATGCAGCATTTGCCCGTATCAGGCTGTAACAAAAGGAGATGTTAGAAAACATTCAATGACTCATACTGGTGAGAAGTTTTTCAAATGCAGCCTTTGCCCTTATCAGGCTATAACAAAGGGAGATGTTAGAAAACATTCAATGACTCATACTGGTGAGAAGCCTTTCAAATGCAGCCTTTGCCCTTATCAGGCTGTAACAAAAGGAGATGTTAGAAAACATTCAATGACTCATACTGGTGAGAAGCCTTTCCAATGCAAACTTTGCCCCTATCAAGCTGTAACAAAAGGGGATGTTAGAAAACATTCAACGACTCACACTGGTAAGAAACCTTTCAAATGCAGCCTTTGCCCTTATCAGGCTGCAAGGAATGATCATCTTAAAAGACATTCATATACTCACACAGGAGAGTACCCTTTCAAATGTAGCCTTTGCCCTTATCAAGCCGCAACGAAAGGTCAGCTTAAAAGCCATTCATATTCTCACACAGGCGAGTAGCCTTTCAAAAGCAGTCTTTGCCCTTATCAGGATCAGAGAAAGGACAATCTCGTGGCACAGTTATTAGCCCACACTGGTGATAAATAAATATTAAAGGCAAGCAAAATGCCTCAATGCGCTACCATCTCCGCCTGAACTATTGCACCGTGAGCAGGGCTGGCCCTATGGTTGCCGGCGCCCTGGACAAGCAGATGTTGGGCGCCCTTTTGTAAGTATAATTATGAAAAACTCAAAATATAGAATAATAGAAATTAGTTTATTACCCGTGTTGTTTATTAACAAACTATAAACAATAATGTTTTCCTGTTTTTGAAAAACCTTTGATGGCGCCCCTAAGCACATTGCTCTTCCCGTGCAACCCATCCCCAGTTACGAGCACTTTGAGCCGGCACTGACCGTGGGTGAATTCATCGAGCGGTTACGTATTGGTCAGCCGAGTGTGAGACGGCCCACAAACAAGAGGATGCTGGCTAACTCCATTTTATTTGGTGTTGGTAGCATACTCCGAGGGAAGCAGGAGGACGAAAAACAAGGGAATGTCTTTGCTATAGAGGTTTTGAAAAGAAGCCGCAGAGTTGAAGAAAGAAGACACTATGAGGGGCTAAGAACCCTAAAACAAAGAATGACATTACTTACACAAACGTGCTACTAAAACCACTTTACCAAAAGATGTTACTGGTGCGTATCATCCCTACTACTGGCATGGATGGTGGCATCCCCGCCCATTACCACCATTGCATATATCAATCACAGGAGCGAAAATTCTACTGTGCGCTTCCCAAGCAATCACCCTCTATTTGGGTTTGGCTGCCTTTTATGACACGCACTGGAAGTCAATATGTGTAGTCTTCGTGCACCGCATACAACGCAAATTAAACATATACCTTACTAAACTTCTCAAACAACCAACCTGATGATAGATATACTCGACGGGATCCACTTTCAACGGAAGCCATTCAGATTGGGGCTTTAAGGAAGACAGAGCTCATCAAATCTGGATTATCTATCATGATTCGGTAACCGTATTATATTATAGACAAAACTGTGTCCTTTTGCTTAATATGGCATATATGGGGTTAGGGCGCGTCATACTTTGGGGCAACCATATATTTTCATTAAATTCTTTAATGAGGGGTGTTTAAATGATAGATTTTCCGGTCTAGATTTGGAAAAAGAACTGTATTTTGTTATACAATTGCTCCTACCTACATCAATTTCTATTTAAATAAAAGTAAATTTTTTCCCTATCGTCACGAGCTTATGTAACCTATTTTTATTTAATCCAAGTACACCCAAACACAAAGTAACCTCAAATTTACATGTTTATTGAGTGAGAAAAGTGTATGCAAAGCTTCACATATAGCAGCATGGGTCACTTTGGGTCATATTCAAAAGTTAAACTTTACCAGAGCACACAAATCTTGATTTAACTCATTCCTGGACATCAGACGTTTACTTGTCTCTTGTGCCCTGATTCCTCCATCCCTCTTTTCTTGTGAGAAAACTTAGAAGAAGCCTCAGTCACTATTCTTACAACCCTCTCAATGCTCTTTGTGTGACAAGGCCAGTTAGGTACTTTCATAGGAGAGTTTATGAAGTTTTTCATTTCAGAAGTACTTAAAGAGCAAGGGAGAAGTGGCTCAGAGACATCCTCTGACCAATTGATCAGATCTCCAATGCTGGTAGCATCATAATTGATATGTGGTGTCCTTCTAAGCCTTACAAAGGAGTCTTCCAGTTGAGTATCTGGGTCCCCTTCTTCCCTGATGGTCTGGATTCTTTTCACCCCTTCAGTTCTCTCCGCCTAATCTTCAGAGCATAGGAGGGTTTGGAAGATGGCTTCACTGTATGCCTACCAAGCTGATCTTTTAACAGTTGTCAAAACAATATCCAACTCCTCCTTCCTCTGAGACTTAAGGTAGTGAAATTGATAAAGAATGTGCCTAGGTCCCTCGGTCCAAGAGTGCTTAATCTTAACGTTAAACCAACATGGGTAATATACACCAATGATGAACTCAACAATCATTCGTAGATTCTTATAGGCTTTTCCTTTGAGATCATGCTTTGACACTCACAGCCGAAGAAGTTTGTTAGCTGTGGTCAGCCAGCGACTGTGGTTTACTGGTCCTATTTCCAATAGACAAAGCCCTGTAGGAAGTACTATATCTCTGATTGTGGATACAATTCTATAGCCGTAGTGTTGATCAGTGGAAAGATCTTGCAGCACTTCTTGAGGTATCTTGCTAAGAGGAGGACCTAAAGATATTTGAGTGAAATTTGAGTTGATATCTAAGTCTGTAACAAAGTCAATGAGCTTTCCTATTGGTCCCGAATATCTGTTGTCAGATAGTGTTAGGCCATCCAGGTTGATAATTAAATGACGGAGAGGGAGTTCCCCAGTTTGCAAGTTACAGAACAACCAAACAAGCTTTTCTGCCCAAATGGTGCTCCATTTTTCGCATTACTCCAGCATTTACACGTGTTTTCATTCGTGGAGTCTCCTCCAATGGCCATTAAGCATTTATCCTAACCCCTTTCCCTCAACCATCCAAACATACCCCTAGCGATCTTCTCTGCATGTGATTCTTCTTTTTTAGCCTTTTCTGGGACAAAGTGGAAGAGGTAATTGCTCCCAGGCTCACTAATAACAGTGTAATGCTCCTCTATTGTGTTCTCGCTATCAAAGAGAACACAAGAAATTCCCCCATCCTTCCTTAAGTTTTCCTCAAACTCATGTTCAATAACTGTCATTAGCTTTTCCTGTGCTCCCTTAACTTTATTCTTAGCAATTACTTTACTTGTATCTTCCTCAGTAATGAATCCAGCATCTATTAAAGCTGCTGTTGCTATAGCTGCAGTTGGTCTCAATTCGACACCATACCTTATACTAGCAAGAGCAATATTTGGAATTTCGTCATAATTCTTTCTATTCCTGGTGGTAGATTCCGGCTCTTAGACAGCTTCAAAAGTTACTTAATCACCCAAACTGTTGTCACCATCAGAATTTTCTGCCGCAAGATCTTCACCTTCTGCCAAAAAATGCTCTATTTCTTTTCTTGCTGCTTTTTCTGCTAAAATAGCACTTTCCTCCTTACTTTTTATCTTTCTTTCTGCTATCCTTTCTTTTTCTTTCCTTTCCGAAGCTCTTAATTGTCTATTATGCTCTGGAATATCAGGACCTCCAATTTGAAAGGTACCTTTACTTCCAATCTTCTCATTTTGTCCTTTAATAAAGGCCAGTTTCCTAGTAGGTATTTTTTCTCTTTACTACAACAGCAGTTAATGTGGGCTTCAGTCTCACAGCTATTACAACCTACTTCCCCACAACTGGAAATTTTACATTTGCATGTCAATATATCAAATAACTTATTTAGTTTTCCAATGAACCTCTCTTTTACTTCAATTTTTTATACTAAGGGAACTTTTACTGCCTCCTTCCACACCTCCTTAAGCTTTGATATTATTGTGACCTTTTGATTTACAACAGGTGGTTTGAAGAGAGCATTAGCTTTGGTCCACTGATTAATCAAGCACTGATACATGTCTTTTACCAGCTGGTCCACTTCATAATTTCTCCGGTCATCTTCACTTTGCTCCATCAGGTAGATGCCGTACCTCAAAATATCTCTTATTGTTGGTAACTCACTTTGACTGGTGGACTTATAGAATTTGGGGGGAGGCCGGCCTTCTTCCCTTTATTTAACTAGGTTTTGTTTTTGTTGTTGTTTTCTTTGTAGGTCGCACGATCCTGCACCAGGGGGCGGGGGGAGGTGGACCTCCCCCCGACGCCGGAGCTTGCTTCCTAATTGTTGCTATTTTCCCTTTTTATTGTTGACCAACCTTACCTCCTTTGAGGTAGAAGTCGTTGCCACTTACCATCAGGGCAACGAGTGAGTTCTCAGAAATCTGAGATTTCTCTGCTTCGACCCTGATTTGGTGGTTCCCCGTCCTGTCAGGCATCTTACCTTCACGCTAGTGCGAAGGCGGGCCGCTAACAGTAGTTGCAGACTCCGTGCTTGAGAGTCGCAAATAAGGTTGACTCTCGCACATTCGGCTGCAAAGGAAAGAGTCTTCCCTTTCGGAACCGACTTGTCCGTTTCCTCTTTAATCTCCATATCTTCTTTCTTTTTTCCTATCTTCCTCTGGTTTCACTTTTGTTTCTGCTTTCTCTTCTTCTGTTTCTACTTTCTCTTCTTTTTTCTTTCCTTTCTTCCTCTTTCTCTTCTTCTTTTTGGCCCTTGAGTCAGTCCCGCAGCAGCTGACTCCAGCTCTGGGACGTTTGAATGCTGGCGTGGCACTGCCGATGCAGTGCTCACTTCTTCGGCGAGGGTCTCGTTCGTTGGTGGGAGATACATCATGAACCGACTGGACCTCTAGTCTTGAGGACAACGCGACGATCCTGTCCTCGAGATGGCGAAGCTGACGCGCGTGTTCAGACTCGAGGTTCTGCAGCTTCCTCTCCAGTTCTTTAGATTTTTGCTCAGTGTTCTATATAGATCCTTGAGCTGTTGCACTTCTCCTTTAAGGACAGAGTCAGTTCAGATACTTGCCGGGTGGCATTTGGATTAACATCCCTCCGGGAAGTCCACGCACCACTTGTCCTTTTTGCACACTGAACACGTGTATTTAACAGCAGCCGGTCCTTTCTTTCCATTCATGCTGAACACTTTATATCTCTGAATACTTTGTAACCACTCAATATAAAAGCTGAGTTCGCCCCGCGTGAGTCGCTCCCGCCTATCCATCGGAAACGTTTCGGATCTTTCAGAAGGCACGTTCCTTTTGTTGCTGTTCGTCCGACCGAGTTGTCAAGCCCGGCGTGCCGTGGATATCCTGCCACACCAAGAAACTCGACCCAAGGCTTTGTGTTGGCCTGGCAACCAACCTGGAAACAATGCCCGTCACCTCGTACAGTTGCTACCAGTGGCACCCGTCAACGTTCACTGGGAATGGTCAGTAATTATGCGCCAGGGAAGGGGTTAACAGGGCACTTACCCTCATCCCATTCATCGCGCCACAGCGCCTAGGACCCCTCTAGTCCTAGTCTCTCGCAACCAGTGAGCGCCTATTGGCGTTATTTTTAGAGGTTCCAAAGCCTCTCTTCTGACGCATGAGGTAGCTGTCATATCCTTAAATTTAGATAGATGAAGGATAAACCTGAAAGGATAGTAGTAGGGTTGTTTTTTGTGTTTTCTTTTTAATCAGTCGAAGGGATAGAGAAAACAGTAACAGAATACAGGATAGAATAGTAGAAGATGGACGCACTTTGTCTGGAACCTCATTCTCGACCAATTCGACGAGGGTAGCCCTACCAGGGGTACCATAAAAGTAATCCCCGACGACACAGCTCGAAGAATCTATGGTACACTCAAGCTCTCCCCACGACAAGGAGGGGTCTCTCTCGAGAGAGAGCACTACAAGGAGCTACAAGGACAAGAAGTATCCTAGGAGACCTTACGATCCATTCAAAGAGGGTACCTTTGGGCTAACAGTTGAGCAGGCACAGTTCTGCACAACGACTTAAGTGCCCAAACGGCCACTTTTCAAGACTTTGTCCAGGCTTGACTTGAACTGATCAACAGAATTGCTGTCGACAACTTCCACTGGAAGTGGATTCCAGCTACCGCAGATGCTGTATGTGAAAAATTTACCACACAGATCACAGCTGTAACGCTTCAGTTCAAGTTTGTAGCCGTGATTTCTCATTCTGCCCTCACTAAGTTGGAAAATATCCATGTAGTCTACGTTATCGAAGCCTCGATAAGCTGACTACGCTCTCTCCGGGTTTCCAACGAGAACAGATTTAATTCCCTTAATCTATCATTGTAACTTTTGTGTCTGATAGAGGGAATCAGTTTGTTTTCTCTGGCTTGAACACGTTCCAATCTCGCAATATCCTTTCGAAACGAAAGACTAAAATTGTACGGCATACTCCAGGTGCGGTCGGACAAGTGAGTTGTACAGACACAATACTATCTCCTTGTTCCGATATCCAAACTAGCGCTTTTTGTATCCTAGCATCCTTTGGGCCTTTTTCTCCGCCTCAATGCACTGTTTCGAGAACTTAAGGTCACTAGTGATTGTTACACCCAAGTCCTTCTCAGTATCAGTGGATTCAATAGCAGTGTCCTTAAGGATATACTGAGATTGGGGGTTTCTGTGGCCGATATGCATCACTTTGCATTTGTTCACGTTAAATGGCATTTGCCATGTGTCCGACCACTCCCCAATCTTCCGAAGATCATCCTGAAGGCGGGCAGTATTTCCTCCCTTTGCGACGTTCATACCAAGCTTGGTATCATCGGCAAATTTAGAAATCTTTGCAACCATGTCACCTTCCATGTCGTTGACGTAGATGATGAAGAGTAGTGGTCCCAGGACAGAACCTTGAGGAGCACCGCTAGTAACGGGTACCCACTCAGAATCCTGCCCATTCAACACTACCCGTTGCCGTCTGTCGTTTAACCAGTTCTCTATCCAACTTGCCACATTTCCATCTACGCCCAGCGCACGCACGTTCCGAAGGAGGCGGTGTTGTGGTACCTTATCAAAGGCTTTTTGAAAGTCTAAGTAGATAACATCCACCGCCTTATCCCGGTCGTGCTTACTAAAAACGAAGTGGAAGAATTCCACAAGATTCGTGAGGCATGACCGTTTCCTTCGGAACCCGTGCTGAGAACTCAATCGCAATTTGGTCTCTAAATATGACGTTATTTTGTCCACCATGATGCTTTTCATAAGTTTACCGACTATTGAGGTTAAGCTAATAGGTCGGTAGTTCGACGGCTGGCTAGGGTCTCCTTTCTTGGAGATAGGAGTCACCTCCGTTTTACGCCAGTCTCTAGGAACGCATCCGATCCGGATTGATATGTTGAAGATTGTGCTCAGATGTCGTGACACTTCATCGCGCACTCCTTTCAACACTTTAGGTAGAAACCAGTCCAGGCCAGGGGGACTTATTCGTCTTTAGATCAGTGATCTTTTTTTCTATTTCTCCTTGGGTCAGGTCCATTTTTCCCAGTTTTTCCCCCGAGTAAGTATCCGTGGGCTGGGGGATGGGACCACATTCTCCAGTAAACACTGAAGAGAAGTAGTCGTTCAGGAAGTTAACATTTTCTGCATCTGAGTGCTTTAATGTCCTCTCCTCATTCACAAAAGGGCCAATCGTGCGATGGGTTGGTTTACGCCTGTTTACATAACCAAAGAACTCCTTGGAATTCTCCTTGCAGAGTCTCGCCACTCGGAGCTCCTCGGCACGCTTTGCTGCCCTTATGCTGGACTTCACCCTCCTAGCTAGCCTACGGTATTCCTCAAAGTCTCTGGAAATCTTGGACTGCAGGTACCGTTCTCTTCTCCCTCAGCAATTGACCGATTTCTCGATTAAACCACTTTGGTTGAACGGAAGACCGACGAAGCGTTTTCAAAGGGATGAATCGTGATTGAAAACTCATGAAAGTAGTTTTGAATCGATTCCACGAATCTTCAACATCCTCACACACTTCTAGCCTCGGATCAGTCAATCCAGCACGAAGACCTGCAAAGTCTGCTCTTCTCAAACCAAGTTTCCTCGATTTATCAGTTGCAGACTCTACCTTGGGGACCTTGACTATAAGTCTGAGTAGTCGGTCATTACTGCCACCTAGCTCTTCGCCTACAGAGATATATCATCAACGATGGCATCCTCAGAGGTGAAAACCAAGTCGAGGGTATTATTGCCTCTCGTCGGCTCTCACCCATTGAGTCAGGGACTCGTTTGCGAACTCCAGGAGTAGTTTCTCACCACAGGGTTCTCTGTTTTCTCAGTTAACTTGGGTATTTAAATCACCCATGGCGATACAAATACTGTCTTGAACAAGTTCCCCCATTAGCCGGTACAGATTCCTGTCTATTTCAACGAGTTTCGGGGGGGGGGGGTCTGTAAAGCACAATGGTCCTCTATCTGGCAGGACCTATATATAGGTCAACTCCTAGTAGTTCGTGGTGGGATACAATGTTGCAGTTTGTCGATTTAAGTGTATCCTTGACATAAAACATCACACCGCCACCCTCTTTATTTAGCCTATCGTTTTGTAAGAGTTGGTAACCAGGAATCATGAATTCACCCTCAAAATCTCGGTTTGAGGTTTTTACCCACGACTCTGTTATGGCCTCCATTTCAGGTTCTTCCGTCGCTACGAAGCCACGAAGTTCAATGAACTTGTTCCTGATCGACCTCGCATTAAACAGAAGAACTTTCAGAGATTCCCCAAATGTAGGACTTCCTACGCTCTTCCGTTTCCCGGCTTATTTGTTGGCGAGGGGGCACCCCTCATGCTGACCTCAGAGAAGGTCTTTCCCGGAGTGACATGGGCTTATTGGCTTACGTCCGCCTTCACTCTGGGCCGGATACTCCTTTGGGTCCTCTCTACGACATCCTGGATCATGTTCGACAGAAAGTCCTTTCCTTTAAAGGAAAGATGTACCCCATCCCTTTGGTAGAGATCATTCCTACCCTAGAAGGTGCGGTAAGGGTCCACAAAAAGACCCCTTCTGCCGTACACAAATCTGTCAGGCGCCGGTACAAAGAGACGTTCATCGAGTGAGCGGTCCGTGTTGGACCTCTCCTCGGGAGCATCCCGACAGTCGTCCACGGTGCCCATGACTGTGTGGGGGATTTTATCCGTAGGGCCTACCCTACCTCTTCTCAGGTAGAGGTCGTTGCCACTTACCATCAGAGCAACGACTGAGCTCTCGGAAATCTGAGATTTCTCCGCCTCTACTCTGATGTGGTGGTTACCCCGTCCTGGCAGGCAGCTTACCTTCACACTAGTGCGAAGGCGGGGCGCTAGCAGGAGCTGCAGACCCCATGCTTGAGAATCACCAATAAGGGTGACCCTTGCACATTTGTCTGCAGACAACTGAGTCTTCCCTTTCGGAAGCGACTTGCCGGTTTCCTCTTTTTTCTCTACATTTTTTTCTTCTTCTTTTTCTTGTCTTCCTTTGTTTTCTCTTCTTCTGTTTCTCGTTTCTCTTCCTTTGATTCTACTTTCTCTTCCTCTGTTTCCATTTTCTTTTCTTCTCTTTCTACTTTCTCTTCTTCTCTGTCTAATTTCTCTTATTTCCCTTCTTTCTCTTTCTTTTTTTCTTTTTGGCTCGTTAAGACAGTCCTACAGCAGAAGACTCCTGCTTTTGGACGTCGGAAGCCTTCTGTCCTTCGGACTCGCCTGAGCATCTGTACCTCTCTGTTTTTAAGAGGTGAACCTCCATTTTGAGGAAGGAGTTCTCTTCTCTCAGTTGATCGATGCTCTCGCCCAGTTGCTTCTCCAGTTGGCAGAAGTCACGGACACTAACGGCATCTGTGAGCTCCTTGCAACTCCTTCCCCCGAAGTCTTCACTCCATCTATAAACTTTGCAGATTTTGCAGGTTAATTTGCGGAACGGAGGACCATTCTTCTTCGCCATCTTAAAAACTCTGGGACCATATGCATTAAAAAAGTTTTTTTGTCTGATTTTCTCTCAAACTAATCACATCTGCCTATTTCCAGGAGGTTTTCGGTCGTTCGGCTAGCAGAAACCCTTTGACCAAGCACACCAACCCTAAGGTCTCCCCTGGGCTGGACGTCGCCAATTGTGCCGCAGCTCCCAACTGAGCAGCACGAGAGCCCCAGTAAACTGGATCTCTGATTTTTCGAAAGGGTGCTTGAGGTGTAACTCTCTTCCTACTAAGCCCTACTAATCAACTAAAAACGGCCAGACTTAAGGCAAATAATAAAGCTAAGTGACCACAACTTCATCCAAGATCTTTAGCTGATCTGGCAACCAGCAAGGCGCAAAAGCTCTCTCACCAAAGAGCAATTGAGCTGTTGTTCACCAAGTAGCGTTCACAGGGGGCTGGTCAGGCCATTACACGTTAGAAGAAAGCTTCTAAGGGGTACCTAGCATTTCTCCATTAATCGTACCCTAAACGCCTGAGATCCCTTCAATCTCAGTCTCTTGCAACCTATGAGTGCTCCAAGGCGTCATTTAAAGAGGTTCCAAAGTCTCTCTTCTCACGCGGCATAAGGTAGCTGGTGAGGCCCTAATGACTAAACAACTTATGTGTAATAGTTTTGAATGTTTGTTTTTTGTTGTTGGTTTTTCTGACAGTTGAAGAGAGTTAGTGAAACCTAGTACTAATAGAATCGAAGAGGTTAGTAGGGGGATGCTATGAGACGCATCAAAGAAGTGGTAGAGAAGTTTGACAACCCTTAGTCTGGATCCTACTAGAGCTACCTTACTGGCATGGGTGGCCCCACCGGACTAAAAGTCCCCCAGCTTAGCTACTAGCTTAACTCAAACAGATCGCGCAAGCTCTCTCACCGACGGCAAGGTGATTTTTGAGAGAGAGTGAGAGAGGCACACATACAGAGACAGACAGACAGACAGAGAGCTACAAGGACAAGAAGTACCCAAGAAGACCTTACGGTCCATTCAAAGAAGCTACCTTTGGACTAGCAGTCGACAGAGAGACAGACAGACATAGACAGACCGAGACTGACATACATAGAGACAGAGACTGACATACATAGAGACAGACACAGATAAACAAATATACACAGACAGACCAACAGACACGGGCATACCAGCAGAGACAGAAAGAGGTTGATACAGACAGACAGATACAACCAGACAGAGAGACAGAGGCAGATATACATACAAACAGATACATACAGAAAGAAAACAGAAACATACAGACAGGCAGATAGAGCCATACAGTCATACATACAGAAAAAGACTCAGATAGATAAACAGATAGACACATAAACAAAGAGACAGAGACTGAAAGAGGCTGACATAGACAGACAAACAGACAGACACAACCAGCAGAAAGACAGAAGCAGGTCTTCAGGAGGTCAGGAGCTCGTAAAAATGATGCGGTCGACCGGAATAAAGCTTCTCGACAACCAACCAAACACAACCACGCGATTACTTATATAAACTCGGTATCACAGTTGGGAGACAAAGATCAAAAGTAAAGTACCTCAAATATTGAATAATAAAAGGAAAAGTAAAATGACACGGCCTTTTTGCCTATCTAAAACAGAAGTGAGCTTTTTAATAATCAATGTTTATCTCATAAGGGATTTCAGTTCATTCGAAAATGAATAAATTTTGACAAGTTTTAAGAAGTAAATTGGTTTAAGGGAAAAGGGTCGATAAACTATTTATTTCTTTGAGAATTTAAGCTGGTCTAAATATGAAATATTCAAGGAAAAGTGATTAAGAATTGAAAACAAAAGAATAATTGAGAAACAAGACAAAAATATTAAGCAGGTAAAGGGAGATTACAATAATCAATTTTATTTATTAATATTTTAATACAACTTTTATTTATATATGGAAGAGGGAAGGGTGGAATTGGGACAATGCCCTTGCTACAACTGAAACCTGGAGGAGCTGCCCAACATCACATCAAACCAAGTGAAAAGAGAAAAATTTGCGAACTCTCTCGGGTCTCCTTTTTCCAAAATTTGAAATCACTCAATATCGTTTCCAAGTATGTTTAGACTCAATGACCGGTGACGGAGGACGTAAATCTTTACTTTTCCCGTTGTTGAGATCTATAAGTTTTTGTTTACTTAATAGGCTGCTTCGGGTGTTGGATATTTTTGTGTCGTTGACTAATGCCGTTTCGAGCGTGTCCAAGTCATGTTCTGAGTAATATTTCCATTCGTAGATGGCGCTATCTATCCCGTCCATCATCCGTTAGTTCTGGATGGTTATGCTATTCCGCCGCTTCTGTTGTTTCTTCTATTTGAGTTATTTCCTCGTTTCGGGTGTTTGTGATCTTCTGTATTTACTTCCTCGTTCTGTTTGTTTGTTAGTGTGGTTACTGAGAGACTCCTCCTTAGTAGGTCGCTTGATGGGCGGTTCTCCGGAAACCAGAGTTCCCTGGCCAGGCCGTATTCCCTTAAGAGTGTTTTGAACTCTTGAGCGAAGCTGCCACATAAGGAAGAGCCTTGACTTCTATGTTAATCCCCCTGTAATTAAATCCACGACCACTAAGCTAATCCACTTTGGGTCGGTGCCCTTCTTTGGTACAATGACCTGTCTGTCAGTCTCTCTCTCTCTCTCTCTCTCTTTCGTTAATAATAACTTGTAATTCTTCTTCTTCTTCTTCTTCTTCTTCTTCTTCTTCTTCTTCTTCTTCTTATTATTCGTCCCACCGACTCTTCATTCGTCCCACCGACTCCCATTCGTCCCACCGACTCTCATTCGTCCCACCGACTCTCATTCGTCCCACCGACTCTCATTCGTCCCACCGACTCTCATTCGTCCCACCGACTCTCATTCGTCCCACCGACTCACATTCGTCCCACCGACTCTCATTCGTCCCACCGACTCTCATTCGTCCCACCGACTCTCATTCGTCCCACCGACTCTCATTCGTCCCACCGACTCTCATTCGTCCCACCGACTCTCTACTGAAAAGACGTGCTCGCTCTGTGCTCCCGCTAATTTCACTGTGCTCAGAATTTATCGTGCCTCTGCTACTGAATACTTTTATATATATCGCATATTCAATATTCGTCGCCGTATTATAAAGTTCGATCTTTCAATTACAGTATATTAGCTTGTGCAGCTTGTTTTCTAAATTAGTTCCGAAAAAAAAACAAAAAACCGACAATGCCCGTTATAAAGATCGAATGCTCAAGGTGCGCTGCTTCATTTAATAAGGAAATTTACGTTCCCTCGAACCTTGAGCAAATTAGAATATGTCGATTTTGTATGTTAAACGAAGCGTTTGAACGCAAGTTGTCAAGTGCGATCAGCGAGATCAAACTGGAATTAAATACCGTTGCGAGGGATGTGATCTCGACTAACCGTAAAGTCGATGACTTAAATTCCAAACTAGACTCTGCTATTCACGACATGCGCGGGAGGGAAAATAGTAATAGAGATAGGCGGCCTGCAAATTCGACTCAGCAGGTAATTGTTGACGAGCAACAACGAATTTTAAACTCGTTTAGGCCTCAGGAATCGCAATTTCGACGTGTTAGAAATGGGGCTAGACCAACGAGGGATCAGAACTTCGTCTTACCCTGTTCGAACCCTTTCGCGTTGCTAACTCCTATCGAGGGGGAAGAGGAAACAGTTTTAATGGGGGACTCCTTAATTAGAAGGCAGGATCAGGAGTTTGCTGCGCGTAACCCTTCTAAGCGTAAGCGCTTTTGCTATCCCGGTGGCCGCATTAACAACGTGGCCGCCGAGATCGAGAAATTGGAAGATACGCGTGGTGAACGAACGATCATCACGATGGTAGGGGGCAACGACGTCCATAGGTATGACAGCACCCCGGAAGATATAGTTTTTCGTGCCAGAACCATGATAGATACGGCGAAATCAAAAGCAACCAACGTGGGAATTATTGGTGTTCTCCCCCGACTTAAATCCACGTTGCGCCTCCAATCTAGAGCGATCTATACTAACGAATGTCTTAAGCGGTTGTGTCGAGAAACTGGTGTTAGCTTTTTTAACTTATGGGATTCATTCCAGGACCATCCGTCACTTTTCCAAAAGGACGGAATTCACCTAAGCGATGTGGGTAATAGTCGGCTGGGTAGGATCTTAGACGAGTCCGTACGTAGTATTTTAGGTAGGAGAGTTGCGCGGCCACGTGATGCCGATGCGCCGGGCCGGCCCACGCGTGAAGAGGGCACTATCGACGGGGTGCAGGGAAACGGAACGGATCTGAGTGTTATAGAAGAGTTAACGTAAAGCGCAAACTGAGATGCATATATGCGAATGTTCGTAGCTTAAAAAATAAAATTGCCGAAATAAAAGCCGTTATTCTAGAGGGTAATTTCGACCTCGTATTCCTAAGTGAAACATGGTTAGACACTCATACGGGCATCAGTGTTTGCGAGTTCGATATAGCGGGGTACAAAATTCATTACAGAAATAGACAAACCGGTAGAGGAGGGGGCGTATTAATGTATATAAAAGAGGATCTAAACGCCATAACGATGGACTCGTCTAAGGATGATATGCGAAGTGATGCTTTATTAGTCCAGCTAAGTTTAGATGCTATAAATAAAATTAACTTAGTCGTGCTATATCGTCCGCCTTGCCAATTGGAAAGAGAAGATGCTGCACTCTTCGATACGCTTACGTCTTGGATTAGAAAAGGGACCACATTAGTCTGCGGCGATTTTAATTTACCTAATGTTAACTTTAGCAACCTTACTTCTGATAAACCGGGGGAGAGGCTATTAAACTTTATGTTGGAGAATTTTCTCGTACAAAAAGTGGAAGAGCCTACTCGTGATAGCAATATTCTTGATTTAATCATAGCAACCGATGAGTCATTGTTAGAAAACGTACGTGTGGGTGAACATTTAGCTTCCAGCGACCATAATGCGATTAGATTCGAACTAAACACCTGCGTAGAAGTTAGAATGAGTTCGCAGCTCATCCCTCGTTTTGGTAGCTGTGATTTCGATATTTTTCGCGAAAGGATTAAGGATATAGACTGGGGAATACGATTCGAGAACAGGTCGGTAGGAGAGATGTACGCAGAACTTCGATGTACGCTGCTTCGTGTGAATTCTGATTTGGTTAAGTATGTGCGTAAGAGCGGGAAGTCGGTGAGAGCTCCGTGGCTTAGTCCGTTAATACTACGCTTAATCCGGGACCGAAATAGAAAATTTAAAATTCATAAAAACAATGGGTCAGTTATAAGTCGGCAAAACTACATAGATTCTCGTAGGGAAGTTAAACGTGCGGTCAGAGATGCGAAGAGGAAGTATGAAATAAACCTCGCTAAGAATTCAAAGAATGAACCGAAACGGTTTTATGGGTACGTAAATAATAGGAAACCCGTAAAAGGATCGATAGGGCCGATCAAAGATAAGGATGGTCGTTTGACTGAACTTCCGACAGAAATGTCTAAAATTTTAAATGAGCATTTTACGAGCGTGTTTACTGTGGAAGATTCTTCCGAATTGGAATCGTTAATTGGGGAAGTTCGTAGTGCTGATAAATGCATATCCGATGTAAGTATAAAGGACGAGGAAATTCTTAAATTTATTAAGCTAATGAAAAAGTCGAAATCTCCGGGCCCCGATGGGGTATATCCAATTCATTTAAAGGAGCTTCAAAATGAACTCGTTAAGCCATTGCGTGAAATTTTCAATCGCTCATTAGAGGATGGCGTAGTTCCGTTGGATTTCAAGCGAGCAAACGTTACACCTATATTTAAGAAGGGGAATAGATTTGAAGCAACGAATTTTCGGCCTATTAGTCTAACTTCGGTAGTTGGGAAGCTTTTAGAATCTGTAATTAAAGATAGAATAGTGAGCCACCTCGAGGCAAATAAGCTGATTAACGATACCCAACATGGATTTAGGCGTGCGAGATCGTGCTTGACTAACTTGCTCGAATTCTTCCACAAAATGATTTGCGTGTACGATGAAAGCAAAGCTGTAGACGTAATATATTTAGACTTTAGAAAGGCGTTCGACACCGTCCCCCACCAAAGGTTATTAATGAAAGTTAAAGCGATTGGGGTGACTGGTAAGATTTTAAACTGGATTAGAAATTGGCTGAAAGATCGCTCGCAGCGGGTAGTAATAAATGGGGAATGTTCAGATTGGGCCAGCGTTAGTAGTGGGGTACCGCAGGGCTCTGTTTTAGGCCCTTTATTGTTTTTAATTTATATTAACGATTTAGATAAAGGCATACTTAGTCGGATTTCGAAATTTGCGGACGACACGAAGCTGGGTAATCGTGCCTATGTAAGATCGGATGTCGATAAATTGCAGGGGGACCTAAACTCGATTGCCAATTGGGCGGACAAGTGGCAAATGGAATTTAATTTAAGCAAATGCAAGGTAATGCACTTGGGTTGCCATAATTTAAGAGTAGATTATACCATGAAAGGCCAAGTCCTCGACGCGGTTAAATTAGAAAAAGACTTGGGAGTATTAGTCTCAGACGATTTTAAATTCTTGAAGCAATGCGCGGATGCGTGTAAAAAAGCAAATCGCGTTTTGGGTTATATCGCGCGCAATTTCATCTTCAAATCTAAGGATGTAATTTTACCTTTATATAAATCCCTTGTGCGGCCACTTCTCGAATACGCTGTTCAATTTTGGGCTCCATATTTAATGAAAGATATCGCACAATTAGAAAGAGTGCAGCGTAGGGCTACGAAATTAATTCCAGAGCTGAGGAATAGATCATACGAGGAAAGGCTCAGGGCTTTAGATTTGCCATCGCTAGAAAGCAGAAGATTACGTGGCCAGCTAATTGAAGTATTTAAAATACTAAAGGGTTTCTCAAACGTTGACTTTCGCAATCTGTTCGAACTGGATCATAGGGGAAATACTCGTCAGCACGGGTTAAAATTAGTGAACAAGCGTTTTAACACTAGTATAGCCCAAAACTATTTTACATTTAAAGTTACTCAAAATTGGAATCGGCTGCCCACCCACGTAGTAGATAGCACTTCGGTTAATATGTTCAAAAATCGTCTCGACGTGCATTTGAATAGTTTAAATATAACGTAGTTGAGCACTGTGAATTTGGACGTCCTTGCAGAGAGAGAGAGTTTGGAGCGGAGGTTTAAGGATATGAAATTATGATGACTAAAAATGATGCCGGCGATTCTCTGCATGTGTAGCTTAGATGTCCCATTTCTTTTCCGCCTATCCTATAAGTAGTCTCTATCCCTAAATTAGTTTTTCACCACTAGCAGTCGAGTGGCTGCGGAAGATGAGAAGAAAAACTTTCTATCTCCCCCGACCCCTAGTTTGATTAGTTAAAATTGCACGATAATGTACACATGTAGATAAGTGTGTACAGTAGATAGTATTAAAAAAAAAAAAAAAAAAAATAGCATGTTAGAGATACACTCGTAGATAAGGGTGTATCGTAGTTTTTGATTTAGTGTAGCGGACTAGCCTCGAGCGGACCTTAGGGTCTTTGCTGGTCCTAGATTCTGTAGTTCTGTAGTTCTTCTTCTTCTTCTTCTTCTTCTTCTTCTTCTTCTTCTTCTTCTTCTTCTTCTTCTTCTTCTTCAAAGAATGAACCGAAACGGTTTTATGGGTACGTAAATAATAGGAAACCCGTAAAAGGATCGATAGGGCCGATCAAAGATAAGGATGGTCGTTTGACTGAACTTCCGACAGAAATGTCCAAAATTTTAAATGAGCATTTTACGAGCGTGTTTACTGTGGAAGATTCTTCCGAATTGGAATCGTTAATTGGGGAAGTTCGTAGTGCTGAGAAATGCATATCCGATGTAAGTATAAAGGACGAGGAAATTCTTAAATTTATTAAGCTAATGAAAAAGTCGAAATCTCCGGGCCCCGATGGGGTATATCCAATTCATTTAAAGGAGCTTCAAAATGAACTCGTTAAGCCATTGCGTGAAATTTTCAATCGCTCATTAGAGGATGGCGTAGTTCCGTTGGATTTCAAGCGAGCAAACGTTACACCTATATTTAAGAAGGGGAATAGATTTGAAGCAACGAATTTTCGGCCTATTAGTCTAACTTCGGTAGTTGGGAAGCTTTTAGAATCTGTAATTAAAGATAGAATAGTGAGCCACCTCGAGGCAAATAAGCTGATTAACGATACCCAACATGGATTTAGGCGTGCGAGATCGTGCTTGACTAACTTGCTCGAATTCTTCCACAAAATGATTTGCGTGTACGATGAAAGCAAAGCTGTAGACGTAATATATTTAGACTTTAGAAAGGCGTTCGACACCGTCCCCCACCAAAGGTTATTAATGAAAGTTAAAGCGATTGGGGTGACTGGTAAGATTTTAAACTGGATTAGAAATTGGCTGAAAGATCGCTCGCAGCGGGTAGTAATAAATGGGGAATGTTCAGATTGGGCCAGCGTTAGTAGTGGGGTACCGCAGGGCTCTGTTTTAGGCCCTTTATTGTTTTTAATTTATATTAACGATTTAGATAAAGGCATACTTAGTCGGATTTCGAAATTTGCGGACGACACGAAGCTGGGTAATCGTGCCTATGTAAGATCGGATGTCGATAAATTGCAGGGGGACCTAAACTCGATTGCCAATTGGGCGGACAAGTGGCAAATGGAATTTAATTTAAGCAAATGCAAGGTAATGCACTTGGGTTGCCATAATTTAAGAGTAGATTATACCATGAAAGGCCAAGTCCTCGACGCGGTTAAATTAGAAAAAGACTTGGGAGTATTAGTCGCAGACGATTTTAAATTCTCGAAGCAATGCGCGGATGCGTGTAAAAAAGCAAATCGCGTTTTGGGTTATATCGCGCGCAATTTCATCTTCAAATCAAAGGATGTAATTTTACCTTTATATAAATCCCTTGTGCGGCCACTTCTCGAATACGCTGTTCAATTTTGGGCTCCATATTTAATGAAAGATATTGCGCAATTAGAAAGAGTGCAGCGTAGGGCTACGAAATTAATTCCAGAGCTGAGGAATAGATCATACGAGGAAAGGCTCAGGGCTTTAGATTTGCCATCGCTAGAACGCAGAAGATTACGTGGCCAGCTAATAGAAGTATTTAAAATACTAAAGGGTTTCTCAAACGTGGACTTTCGCAATCTGTTCGAACTGGATCATAGGGGAAATACTCGTCAGCACGGGTTAAAATTAGTGAACAAGCGTTTTAACACTAGTATAGCCCAAAACTACTTTACATTTAAAGTTACTCAAAATTGGAATCGGCTGCCCACCCACGTAGTAGATAGCACTTCGGTTAATATGTTCAAAAATCGTCTCGACGTGCATTTGAATAGTTTAAATATAACGTAGTTGAGCACTGTGAATTTAAACGTCCTTGCAGAGAGAGAGTTTGGAGCGGAGGTTTAAGGATATGAAATTATGATGACTAAAAATGATGCCGGCGATTCTCTGCATGTGTAGCTTAGATGTCCCATTTCTTTTCCGCCTATCCTATAAGTAGTCTCTATCCCTAAATTAGCTTTTCACCACTAGCAGTCGAGTGGCTGCGGAAGATGAGAAGAAAAACTTTCTATCTCCCCCGACCCCTAGTTTGATTAGTTAAAATTGCACGATAATGTACACATGTAGATAAGTGTGTACAGTAGATAGTATTAAAAAAAAAGAAAAAAAAAGCATGTTAGAGATACACTCGTAGATAAGGGTGTATCGAAGTTTTTGATTTAGTGTAGCGGACTAGCCTCGAGCGGACCTTAGGGTCTTTGCTGGTCCTAGATTCTGTAGTTCTGTAGTTCTGTAGTTCTTCTTCTTCTTCTTCTTCTTCTTCTTCTTCTTCTTCTTCTTCTTCTTCTTCTTCTTCTTCTTCTTCTTCTTCTTCTTCTTCTTCTTCTTCTTCTTAGCCGAAATAAAAGCCGTTATTAGCCGAAATAAAAGCCGTTATTGGCCGAAATAAAAGCCGTTATTCTAGAGGGTAATTTCGACCTCGTATTCCTAAGTGAAACATGGATAGACACTCATACGGGCATCAGTGTTTGCGAGTTCGATATAGCGGGGTACAAAATTTATTACAGAAATAGACAAACCGGTAGAGGAGGGGGCGTATTAATGTATATAAAAGAGGATCTAAACGCCATAACGATGGACTCGTCTAAGGATGATATGCGAAGTGATGCTTTATTAGTCCAGCTAAGTTTAGATGCTATAAATAAAATTAACTTAGTCGTGCTATATCGTCCGCCTTGCCAATTGGAAAGAGAAGATGCTGCACTCTTCGATACGCTTACGTCTTGGATTAGAAAAGGGA
This sequence comes from Ceratothoa steindachneri, assembly GCA_963969495.1. Taxonomy (NCBI): domain Eukaryota; kingdom Metazoa; phylum Arthropoda; class Malacostraca; order Isopoda; family Cymothoidae; genus Ceratothoa; species Ceratothoa steindachneri. The sequence continues at coordinate 3,407,245 of OZ018321.1, read as the reverse complement.
CCACATTAGTCTGCGGCGATTTTAATTTACCTAATGTTAACTTTAGCAACCTTACTTCTGATAAACCGGGGGAGAGGCTATTAAACTTTATGTTGGAGAATTTTCTCGTACAAAAAGTGGAAGAGCCTACTCGTGATAGCAATATTCTTGATTTAATCATAGCAACCGATGAGTCATTGTTAGAAAACGTACGTGTGGGTGAACATTTAGCTTCCAGCGACCATAATGCGATTAGATTCGAACTAAACACCTGCGTAGAAGTTAGAATGAGTTCGCAGCTCATCCCTCGTTTTGGTAGCTGTGATTTCGATATTTTTCGCGAAAGGATTAAGGATATAGACTGGGGAATACGATTCGAGAACAGGTCGGTAGGAGAGATGTACGCAGAACTTCGATGTACGCTGCTTCGTGTGAATTCTGATTTGGTTAAGTATGTGCGTAAGAGCGGGAAGTCGGTGAGAGCTCCGTGGCTTAGTCCGTTAATACTACGCTTAATCCGGGACCGAAATAGAAAATTTAAAATTCATAAAAACAATGGGTCAGTTATAAGTCGGCAAAACTACATAGATTCTCGTAGGGAAGTTAAACGTGCGGTCAGAGATGCGAAGAGGAAGTATGAAATAAACCTCGCTAAGAATTCAAAGAATGAACCGAAACGGTTTTATGGGTACGTTAATAATATGAAACCCGTAAAAGGATCGATAGGGCCGATCAAAGATAAGGATGGTCGTTTGACTGAACTTCCGACAGAAATGTCCAAAATTTTAAATGAGCATTTTACGAGCGTGTTTACTGTGGAAGATTCTTCCGAATTGGAATCGTTAATTGGGGAAGTTCGTAGTGCTGAGAAATGCATATCCGATGTAAGTATAAAGGACGAGGAAATTCTTAAATTTATTAAGCTAATGAAAAAGTCGAAATCTCCGGGCCCCGATGGGGTATATCCAATTCATTTAAAGGAGCTTCAAAATGAACTCGTTAAGCCATTGCGTGAAATTTTCAATCGCTCATTAGAGGATGGCGTAGTTCCGTTGGATTTCAAGCGAGCAAACGTTACACCTATATTTAAGAAGGGGAATAGATTTGAAGCAACGAATTTTCGGCCTATTAGTCTAACTTCGGTAGTTGGGAAGCTTTTAGAATCTGTAATTAAAGATAGAATAGTGAGCCACCTCGAGGCAAATAAGCTGATTAACGATACCCAACATGGATTTAGGCGTGCGAGATCGTGCTTGACTAACTTGCTCGAATTCTTCCACAAAATGATTTGCGTGTACGATGAAAGCAAAGCTGTAGACGTAATATATTTAGACTTTAGAAAGGCGTTCGACACCGTCCCCCACCAAAGGTTATTAATGAAAGTTAAAGCGATTGGGGTGACTGGTAAGATTTTAAACTGGATTAGAAATTGGCTGAAAGATCGCTCGCAGCGGGTAGTAATAAATGGGGAATGTTCAGATTGGGCCAGCGTTAGTAGTGGGGTACCGCAGGGCTCTGTTTTAGGCCCTTTATTGTTTTTAATTTATATTAACGATTTAGATAAAGGCATACTTAGTCGGATTTCGAAATTTGCGGACGACACGAAGCTGGGTAATCGTGCCTATGTAAGATCGGATGTCGATAAATTGCAGGGGGACCTAAACTCGATTGCCAATTGGGCGGACAAGTGGCAAATGGAATTTAATTTAAGCAAATGCAAGGTAATGCACTTGGGTTGCCATAATTTAAGAGTAGATTATACCATGAAAGGCCAAGTCCTCGACGCGGTTAAATTAGAAAAAGACTTGGGAGTATTAGTCGCAGACGATTTTAAATTCTCGAAGCAATGCGCGGATGCGTGTAAAAAAGCAAATCGCGTTTTGGGTTATATCGCGCGCAATTTCATCTTCAAATCAAAGGATGTAATTTTACCTTTATATAAATCCCTTGTGCGGCCACTTCTCGAATACGCTGTTCAATTTTGGGCTCCATATTTAATGAAAGATATTGCGCAATTAGAAAGAGTGCAGCGTAGGGCTACGAAATTAATTCCAGAGCTGAGGAATAGATCATACGAGGAAAGGCTCAGGGCTTTAGATTTGCCATCGCTAGAACGCAGAAGATTACGTGGCCAGCTAATAGAAGTATTTAAAATACTAAAGGGTTTCTCAAACGTGGACTTTCGCAATCTGTTCGAACTGGATCATAGGGGAAATACTCGTCAGCACGGGTTAAAATTAGTGAACAAGCGTTTTAACACTAGTATAGCCCAAAACTACTTTACATTTAAAGTTACTCAAAATTGGAATCGGCTGCCCACCCACGTAGTAGATAGCACTTCGGTTAATATGTTCAAAAATCGTCTCGACGTGCATTTGAATAGTTCAAATATAACGTAGTTGAGCACTGTGAATTTAAACGTCCTTGCAGAGAGAGAGTTTGGAGCGGAGGTTTAAGGATATGAAATTATGATGCCGGCGATTCTCTGCATGTGTAGCTTAGATGTCCCATTTCTTTTCCGCCTATCCTATAAGTAGTCTCTATCCCTAAATTAGCTTTTCACCACTAGCAGTCGAGTGGCTGCGGAAGATGAGAAGAAAAACTTTCTATCTCCCCAGACCCCTAGTTTGATTAGTTAAAATTGCACGATAATGTACACATGTAGATAAGTGTGTACAGTAGATAGTATTAAAAAAAAAAAAAATAGCATGTTAGAGATACACTCGTAGATAAGGGTGTATCGTAGTTTTTGATTTAGTGTAGCGGACTAGCCTCGAGCGGACCTTAGGGTCTTTGCTGGTCCTAGATTCTGTAGTTCTGTAGTTCTGTAGTTCTTCTTCTTCTTCTTCTTCTTCTTCTTCTTCTTCTTCTTCTTCTTCTTCTTCTTCTTCTTCTTCTTTCTTCTTCTTCTTCTTCTTCTTCTTCTTCTTCTTCTTCTTCTTCTTCTTCTTCTTCTTCTTCTTCTTCTTCTTCTTCTTCTTCTTCTTCTTCTTCTTCTTCTTCTTCTTCTTCTTCTTCTTCTTCTTCTTCTTCTTCTTCTTCTTCTTCTTCTTCTTCTTCTTCTTCTTCTTCTTCTTCTTCTTCTTCTTCTTCTTCTTCTTCTTCTTCTTCTTCTTCTTCTTCTTCTTCTTCTTCTTCTTCTTCTTCTTCTTCTTCTTCTTCTTCTTCTTCTTCTTCTTCTTCTTCTTCTTCTTCTTCTTCTTCTTCTTCTTCTTCTTCTTCTTCTTCTTCTTCTTCTTCTTCTTCTTCTTCTTCTTCTTCTTCTTCTTCTACGATCTCGTATTCTTAAGCGAGACTTGGATAGATACACATTCGGGGATCAGTGTTTGCGAATTTGATATACCAGGTTATAAAATTCATTATACAAATAGACAAACTGGTAGAGGAGGGGGCGTATTAGTGTATATAAAAGATGACTTAAACGCTATAAGGATCGACTCGTCTACGGCAGATATGAGAAGTGAGGCCTTATTAATCCAATTATGTTGTAATGCAAAATATAAAATTAATTTAGCCGTCATATATCGTCCTCCATCGCAAATAGAAAGAGAAGATGCTGCACTCTTTGATATGCTTTCATCTTGGGTTAGAAAAGGAACCACATTAGTCTGCGGCGATTTTAACTATCCAAACGTTAATTATAGTAACCTAACGTCAAATAAAGCTGGGGAGAGACTACTAAACTTCATTCTGGAGAATTTTCTCGTTCAAAAAGTGGAGGAACCAACTCGTGATAATAATATCCTCGATTTAATCATGACGACTGACGAGTCACTGGTAGAAAATGTTTGTGTAGGAGAGCATTTAGCCTCGAGTGATCATAATGCGATTAGATTCGTGGTTAACACGTGTGTAGATGTAAAAATTAGTACACAGCTCATGCCACGTTTTGGTAGCTGTGATTTTGATACTTTTCGCGAAAGGATTAAGGATGTAGACTGGGGAATGCGCTTCGAGAATAGGTCGGTAGGAGAAATGTACACTGAGCTTCGGCGTACACTCCTTAGTGTAAATTTCGACTTAGTAAAGTATGTGCGCCGTAAGAGCGGGAAGTCGATGAGAGCGCCGTGGGTTAGCCCACTCATATTAAGCTTAATTAAGGACCGAAATAGAAAATTTCAAATACATAAGAACAACGAGTCATTTATAAGTCGGCAAAATTACATAGATTCTCGAAGAGAAGTTAAACGGGCGGTTAGAGATGCAAAGCGGAAATATGAAATAAAACTGGCGAAGGATTCAAAGAAGGAACCGAAACGGTTTTACGGCTATGTAAACAGTAGGAAACCCTTAAAAGGTTCAATAGGGCCGATTAAAGACAAAGATGGTCGTTTGACGGAAATTCCGGCGGAAATGTCTAAAATTTTAAATGAACATTTCACAAGCGTCTTTACTATTGAAGATTCGTCCCAATTAGGATCGTTAGTTGAAGAAGTAGATAATAGTGATATTTGCATATCCGATATAACGGTTAATGAAGTGGAAATTCTTAAATATATTAACCTGATGAAAAAGTCGAAATCACCCGGGCCCGATGGCGTTTACCCCACTCATTTAAAGGAACTTAAGAATGAGCTTGCGAAGCCGTTGCGTGCAATTTTCAATCGCTCATTAGAAGATGGCGTAGTCCCTGTAGACTTCAAGCGTGCAAACGTTACACCAATATTTAAGAATGGGAATAGATACGAAGCAACGAATTTTCGTCCTATTAGTCTAACTTCGGTAGTTGGAAAGCTTTTAGAATCGGTAATTAGAGATAGAATAGTGTGCCACCTCGAGGTAAATAATCTGATTAAAGATTCCCAACATGGGTTTAGGCGGGCGAGATCGTGCTTGACAAATTTGCTCGAATTCTTCCATAAAATGATTTGCGTTTACGACGAAAGCAAAGCTGTAGATGTAATCTATCTAGACTTTAAAAAGGCGTTTGACACCGTTCCGCACGAGAGATTATTAATGAAAGTTAAAGCAGTCGGTGTGAAGGGTAAGATATTAAATTGGATTAGAAATTGGCTGAAGGATCGTTCGCAGCGAGTAGTTATAAATGGTGAATGTTCAGATTGGGTCAACGTCAGTAGTGGAGTGCCACAAGGCTCCGTTCTTGGCCCATTATTGTTTCTAATATATATAAACGATTTGGATAATGGCGTATTTAGTACGATTTCTAAATTTGCTGACGACACGAAGCTGGGCAACCGTGCCTATGTAAGATCGGATGTAGAAAAATTACAAAAGGACCTAAACTTGATTGTCAGATGGGCGGATAAGTGGCAAATGCAGTTTAATTTAAGTAAATGTAAGGTGATGCATTTGGGTTGCCATAATTTGAGGGTAGAGTATACCATGAAAGGCCAGGTCCTCGACGTAGTTAAATTGGAAAAAGACCTGGGAGTTTTAGTCTCGGATGACTTCAAAGTCACGAAACAATGCGCGGATGCATGTAAAAAAGCAAATCGTGTGCTGGGTTATATCGCGCGTAATTTCACGTTCAAATCCAAAGAGATAATTTTACCATTGTATAAATCACTTGTGCGTCCACTGCTCGAATATGCGGTTCAATTTTGGGCTCCATACTTAAACAAAGATATCGCGCAATTAGAAAGAGTGCAGCGTAGGGCTACAAAATTAATTCCCGAGCTGAGAAACAGGCCCTATGAGGAAAGACTCAGGGCATTAGATTTGCCATCTCTCGAAGGCAGAAGATTACGTGGCCAGCTAATTGAAGTATTTAAAATATTGAAAGGATTTTCAAACGTTGATTATAGGAATTTGTTCGAATTGGATCATAGGGGAAATACTCGGCAACACGGATTAAAATTAGTGAACAAGCGATTTAACACTAGTATAGCCCAAAACTATTTTACGTTTAAAATTACTCAAATTTGGAATAGGCTACCCACCCACGTAGTGGATAGTAGGTCGGTAAATATGTTTAAAAACCGTCTCGACGCGCACTTAAATAGTATAAATATAACGTAGTCTGAGCACAGTAAATAATAACGTCTTTGCAAAAGGAGTTTGGAGCGGAGGAACAACGAAAGTAAAAATGATGACTAAAAATGATGCCAGCGATTTCTCTTGCATGTGTAGTTTAGATATCCATTTTCTTTTCCGCCTATCCTATAACTAGATTTTCACCACTAGCAGTCGAGGGCTGCGGAAGTTGAGAAGAAAAACTTTCTATCACCCCCCCTTAGGTTGAAGTAGTTAATATGCCTGACATTGTACACATGTAGATAAGTGTGTACAGTAGATTATATATTAAAAAAAAAAAATATAGCATGTTAGAGATACACTCGTAGATAAGTGTGTATCGTAGTTTCGGATGTAGTGTAGCGGACTAGCCTCGAGCGGACCTTAGGGTCTTTGTTGGTCCTAGATTCTGTAGTTCTGTAGTTCTGTAGTTCTGTAGTTCTTCTTCTTCTTCTTCTTCTTCTTCTTCTTCTTCTTCTTCTTCTTCTTCTTCTTCTTCTTCTTCTTCTTCTTCTTCTTCTTCTTCTTCTTCTTCTTCTTCTTCTTCTTCTTCGGCATCAGTGTTTGCGAGTTCGATATAGCGGGGTACAAAATTCATTACAGAAATAGACAAACCGGTAGAGGAGGGGGCGTATTAATGTATATAAAAGAGGATCTAAACGCCATAACGATGGACTCGTCTAAGGATGATATGCGAAGTGATGCTTTATTAGTCCAGCTAAGTTTAGATGCTATAAATAAAATTAACTTAGTCGTGCTATATCGTCCGCCTTGCCAATTGGAAAGAGAAGATGCTGCACTCTTCGATACGCTTACGTCTTGGATTAGAAAAGGGACCACATTAGTCTGCGGCGATTTTAATTTACCTAATGTTAACTTTAGCAACCTTACTTCTGATAAACCGGGGGAGAGGCTATTAAACTTTATGTTGGAGAATTTTCTCGTACAAAAAGTGGAAGAGCCTACTCGTGATAGCAATATTCTTGATTTAATCATGGCAACCGATGAGTCATTGTTAGAAAACGTACGTGTGGGTGAACATTTAGCTTCCAGCGACCATAATGCGATTAGATTCGAACTAAACACCTGCGTAGAAGTTAGAATGAGCTCGCAGCTCATCCCTCGTTTTGGTAGCTGTGATTTCGATATTTTTCGCGAAAGGATTAAGGATATAGACTGGGGAATACGATTCGAGAACAGGTCGGTAGGAGAGATGTACGCAGAACTTCGATGTACGCTGCTTCGTGTGAATTCTGATTTGGTTAAGTATGTGCGTAAGAGCGGGAAGTCGGTGAGAGCTCCGTGGCTTAGTCCGTTAATACTACGCTTAATCCGGGACCGAAATAGAAAATTTAAAATTCATAAAAACAATGGGTCAGTTATAAGTCGGCAAAATTACATAGATTCTCGTAGGGAAGTTAAACGTGCGGTCAGAGATGCGAAGAGGAAGTATGAAATAAACCTCGCTAAGGATTCAAAGAATGAACCGAAACGGTTTTATGGGTACGTAAATAATAGGAAACCCGTAAAAGGATCGATAGGGCCGATCAAAGATAAGGATGGTCGTTTGACTGAACTTCCGACAGAAATGTCTAAAATTTTAAATGAGCATTTTACGAGCGTGTTTACTGTGGAAGATTCTTCCGAATTGGAATCGTTAATTGGGGAAGTTCGTAGTGCTGATAAATGCATATCCGATGTAAGTATAAAGGACGAGGAAATTCTTAAATTTATTAAGCTAATGAAAAAGTCGAAATCTCCGGGCCCCGATGGGGTATATCCAATTCATTTAAAGGAGCTTCAAAATGAACTCGTTAAGCCATTGCGTGAAATTTTCAATCGCTCATTAGAGGATGGCGTAGTTCCGTTGGATTTCAAGCGAGCAAACGTTACACCTATATTTAAGAAGGGGAATAGATTTGAAGCAACGAATTTTCGGCCTATTAGTCTAACTTCGGTAGTTGGGAAGCTTTTAGAATCTGTAATTAAAGATAGAATAGTGAGCCACCTCGAGGCAAATAAGCTGATTAACGATACCCAGCATGGATTTAGGCGTGCGAGATCGTGCTTGACTAACTTGCTCGAATTCTTCCACAAAATGATTTGCGTGTACGATGAAAGCAAAGCTGTAGACGTAATATATTTAGACTTTAAAAAGGCGTTCGACACCGTCCCCCACCAAAGGTTATTAATGAAAGTTAAAGCGATTGGGGTGACTGGTAAGATTTTAAACTGGATTAGAAATTGGCTGAAAGATCGCTCGCAGCGGGTAGTAATAAATGGGGAATGTTCAGATTGGGCCAGCGTTAGTAGTGGGGTACCGCAGGGCTCTGTTTTAGGCCCTTTATTGTTTTTAATTTATATTAACGATTTAGATAAAGGCATACTTAGTCGGATTTCGAAATTTGCGGACGACACGAAGCTGGGTAATCGTGCCTATGTAAGATCGGATGTCGATAAATTGCAGGGGGACCTAAACTCGATTGCCAATTGGGCGGACAAGTGGCAAATGGAATTTAATTTAAGCAAATGCAAGGTAATGCACTTGGGTTGCCATAATTTAAGAGTAGAATATACCATGAAAGGCCAAGTCCTCGACGCGGTTAAATTAGAAAAAGACTTGGGAGTATTAGTCTCAGACGATTTTAAATTCTCGAAGCAATGCGCGGATGCGTGTAAAAAAGCAAATCGCGTTTTGGGTTATATCGCGCGCAATTTCATCTTCAAATCTAAGGATGTAATTTTACCTTTATATAAATCCCTTGTGCGGCCACTTCTCGAATACGCTGTTCAATTTTGGGCTCCATATTTAATGAAAGATATTGCGCAATTAGAAAGAGTGCAGCGTAGGGCTACGAAATTAATTCCAGAGCTGAGGAATAGATCATACGAGGAAAGGCTCAGGGCTTTAGATTTGCCATCGCTAGAACGCAGAAGATTACGTGGCCAGCTAATAGAAGTATTTAAAATACTAAAGGGTTTCTCAAACGTGGACTTTCGCAATCTGTTCGAACTGGATCATAGGGGAAATACTCGTCAGCACGGGTTAAAATTAGTGAACAAGCGTTTTAACACTAGTATAGCCCAAAACTATTTTACATTTAAAGTTACTCAAAATTGGAATCGGCTGCCCACCCACGTAGTAGATAGCACTTCGGTTAATATGTTCAAAAATCGTCTCGACGTGCATTTGAATAGTTTAAATATAACGTAGTTGAGCACTGTGAATTTGGACGTCCTTGCAGAGAGAGAGAGTTTGGAGCGGAGGTTTAAGGATATGAAATTATGATGACTAAAAATGATGCCGGCGATTCTCTGCATGTGTAGCTTAGATGTCCCATTTCTTTTCCGCCTATCCTATAAGTAGTCTCTATCCCTAAATTAGCTTTTCACCACTAGCAGTCGAGTGGCTGCGGAAGATGAGAAGAAAAACTTTCTATCTCCCCCGACCCCTAGTTTGATTAGTTAAAATTGCACGATAATGTACACATGTAGATAAGTGTGTACAGTAGATAGTATTAAAAAAAAAAAAAAAATAGCATGTTAGAGATACACTCGTAGATAAGGGTGTATCGTAGTTTTTGATTTAGTGTAGCGGACTAGCCTCGAGCGGACCTTAGGGTCTTTGCTGGTCCTAGATTCTGTAGTTCTGTAGTTCTGTAGTTCTTCTTCTTCTTCTTCTTCTTCTTCTTCTTCTTCTTCTTCTTCTTCTTCTTCTTCTTCTTCTGCTATATCGTCCGCCTTGCCAATTGGAAAGAGAAGATGCTGCACTCTTCGATACGCTTACGTCTTGGATTAGAAAAGGGACCACATTAGTCTGCGGCGATTTTAATTTACCTAATGTTAACTTTAGCAACCTTACTTCTGATAAACCGGGTGAGAGGCTATTAAACTTTATGTTGGAGAATTTTCTCGTACAAAAAGTGGAAGAGCCTACTCGTGATAGCAATATTCTTGATTTAATCATGGCAACCGATGAGTCATTGTTAGAAAACGTACGTGTGGGTGAACATTTAGCTTCCAGCGACCATAATGCGATTAGATTCGATCTAAACACCTGCGTAGAAGTTAGAATGAGCTCGCAGCTCATCCCTCGTTTTGGTAGCTGTGATTTCGATATTTTTCGCGAAAGGATTAAGGATATAGACTGGGGAATACGATTCGAGAACAGGTCGGTAGGAGAGATGTACGCAGAACTTCGATGTACGCTGCTTCGTGTGAATTCTGATTTGGTTAAGTATGTGCGTAAGAGCGGGAAGTCGGTGAGAGCTCCGTGGCTTAGTCCGTTAATACTACGCTTAATCCGGGACCGAAATAGAAAATTTAAAATTCATAAAAACAATGGGTCAGTTATAAGTCGGCAAAATTACATAGATTCTCGTAGGGAAGTTAAACGTGCGGTCAGAGATGCGAAGAGGAAGTATGAAATAAACCTCGCTAAGGATTCAAAGAATGAACCGAAACGGTTTTATGGGTACGTAAATAATAGGAAACCCGTAAAAGGATCGATAGGGCCGATCAAAGATAAGGATGGTCGTTTGACTGAACTTCCGACAGAAATGTCTAAAATTTTAAATGAGCATTTTACGAGCGTGTTTACTGTGGAAGATTCTTCCGAATTGGAATCGTTAATTGGGGAAGTTCGTAGTGCTGATAAATGCATATCCGATGTAAGTATAAAGGACGAGGAAATTCTTAAATTTATTAAGCTAATGAAAAAGTCGAAATCTCCGGGCCCCGATGGGGTATATCCAATTCATTTAAAGGAGCTTCAAAATGAACTCGTTAAGCCATTGCGTGAAATTTTCAATCGCTCATTAGAGGATGGCGTAGTTCCGTTGGATTTCAAGCGAGCAAACGTTACACCTATATTTAAGAAGGGGAATAGATTTGAAGCAACGAATTTTCGGCCTATTAGTCTAACTTCGGTAGTTGGGAAGCTTTTAGAATCTGTAATTAAAGATAGAATAGTGAGCCACCTCGAGGCAAATAAGCTGATTAACGATACCCAGCATGGATTTAGGCGTGCGAGATCGTGCTTGACTAACTTGCTCGAATTCTTCCACAAAATGATTTGCGTGTACGATGAAAGCAAAGCTGTAGACGTAATATATTTAGACTTTAAAAAGGCGTTCGACACCGTCCCCCACCAAAGGTTATTAATGAAAGTTAAAGCGATTGGGGTGACTGGTAAGATTTTAAACTGGATTAGAAATTGGCTGAAAGATCGCTCGCAGCGGGTAGTAATAAATGGGGAATGTTCAGATTGGGCCAGCGTTAGTAGTGGGGTACCGCAGGGCTCTGTTTTAGGCCCTTTATTGTTTTTAATTTATATTAACGATTTAGATAAAGGCATACTTAGTCGGATTTCGAAATTTGCGGACGACACGAAGCTGGGTAATCGTGCCTATGTAAGATCGGATGTCGATAAATTGCAGGGGGACCTAAACTCGATTGCCAATTGGGCGGACAAGTGGCAAATGGAATTTAATTTAAGCAAATGCAAGGTAATGCACTTGGGTTGCCATAATTTAAGAGTAGATTATACCATGAAAGGCCAAGTCCTCGACGCGGTTAAATTAGAAAAAGACTTGGGAGTATTAGTCTCAGACGATTTTAAATTCTCGAAGCAATGCGCGGATGCGTGTAAAAAAGCAAATCGCGTTTTGGGTTATATCGCGCGCAATTTCATCTTCAAATCTAAGGATGTAATTTTACCTTTATATAAATCCCTTGTGCGGCCACTTCTCGAATACGCTGTTCAATTTTGGGCTCCATATTTAATGAAAGATATCGCGCAATTAGAAAGAGTGCAGCGTAGGGCTACGAAATTAATTCCAGAGCTGAGGAATAGATCATACGAGGAAAGGCTCAGGGCTTTAGATTTGCCATCGCTAGAAAGCAGAAGATTACGTGGCCAGCTAATAGAAGTATTTAAAATACTAAAGGGTTTCTCAAACGTTGACTTTCGCAATCTGTTCGAACTGGATCATAGGGGAAATACTCGTCAGCACGGGTTAAAATTAGTGAACAAGCGTTTTAACACTAGTATAGCCCAAAACTATTTTACATTTAAAGTTACTCAAAATTGGAATCGGCTGCCCACCCACGTAGTAGATAGCACTTCGGTTAATATGTTCAAAAATCGTCTCGACGTGCATTTGAATAGTTTAAATATAACGTAGTTGAGCACTGTGAATTTAAACGTCCTTGCAGAGAGAGAGTTTGGAGCGGAGGTTTAAGGATATGAAATTATGATGACTAAAAATGATGCCGGCGATTCTCTGCATGTGTAGCCTAGATGTCCCATTTCTTTTCCGCCTATCCTATAAGTAGTCTCTATCCCTAAATTAGCTTTTCACCACTAGCAGTCGAGTGGCTGCGGAAGATGAGAAGAAAAACTTTCTATCTCCCCCGACCCCTAGTTTGATTAGTTAAAATTGCACGATAATGTACACATGTAGATAAGTGTGTACAGTAGATAGTATTAAAAAAAAAAAATAGCATGTTAGAGATACACTCGTAGATAAGGGTGTATCGTAGTTTTTGATTTAGTGTAGCGGACTAGCCTCGAGCGGACCTTAGGGTCTTTGCTGGTCCTAGATTCTGTAGTTCTGTAGTTCTTCTTCTTCTTCTTCTTCTTCTTCTTCTTCTTCTTCTTCTTCTTCTTCTTCTTCTTCTTCTTCTTCTTCTTCTTCTTCTTCTTCTTCTTCTTCTTCTTCTTCTTCTTCTTCTTCTTCTTCTTCTTCTACGGCAGATATGAGAAGTGAGGCCTTATTAATCCAATTATGTTGTAATGCAAAATATAAAATTAATTTAGCCCTCATATATCGTCCTCCATCGCAAATAGAAAAAGAAGATGCTGCACTCTTTGATATGCTTTCATCTTGGGTTAGAAAAGGAACCACATTAGTCTGCGGCGATTTTAACTATCCAAACGTTAATTATAGTAACCTAACGTCAAATAAAGCTGGAGAGAGACTACTAAACTTTATTCTGGAGAATTTCCTCGTTCAAAAAGTGGAGGAACCAACTCGTGATAATAATATCCTCGATTTAATCATGGCGACTGACGAGTCACTGGTAGAAAATGTTTGTGTAGGAGAGCATTTAGCCTCGAGTGACCATAATGCGATTAGATTCGTGGTTAACACGTGTGTAGATGTAAAAATTAGTACACAGCTCATGCCACGTTTTGGTAGCTGTGATTTTGATACTTTTCGCGAAAGGATTAAGGATGTAGACTGGGGAATGCGCTTCGAGAATAGGTCGGTAGGAGAAATGTACACTGAGCTTCGGCGTACACTCCTTAGTGTAAATTTCGACTTAGTAAAGTATGTGCGCCGTAAGAGCGGGAAGTCGATGAGAGCGCCGTGGGTTAGCCCACTCATATTAAGCTTAATTAAGGACCGAAATAGAAAATTTCAAATACATAAGAACAAAGAGTCATTTATAAGTCGGCAAAATTACATAGATTCTCGAAGAGAAGTTAAACGGGCGGTTAGAGATGCGAAGCGGAAATATGAAATAAAACTGGCGAAGGATTCAAAGAAGGAACCGAAACGGTTTTACGACTATGTAAACAGTAGGAAACCCTTAAAAGGTTCAATAGGGCCGATTAAAGACAAAGATGGTCGTTTGACGGAAATTCCGGCGGAAATGTCTAAAATTTTAAATGAACATTTCACAAGCGTCTTTACTATTGAAGATTCGTCCCAATTAGGATCGTTAGTTGAAGAAGTAGATAATAGTGATATTTGCATATCCGATATAACGGTTAATGAAGTGGAAATTCTTAAATATATTAACCTGATGAAAAAGTCGAAATCACCCGGGCCCGATGGCGTTTACCCAACTCATTTAAAGGAACTTAAGAATGAGCTTGCGAAGCCGTTGCGTGCAATTTTCAATCGCTCATTAGAAGATGGCGTAGTCCCTGTAGACTTCAAGCGTGCAAACGTTACACCAATATTTAAGAATGGGAATAGATACGAAGCAACGAATTTTCGTCCTATTAGTCTAACTTCGGTAGTTGGAAAGCTTTTAGAATCGGTAATTAGAGATAGAATAGTGTGCCACCTCGAGCTAAATAATCTGATTAAAGATTCCCAACATGGGTTTAGGCGGGCGAGATCGTGCTTGACAAATTTGCTCGAATTCTTCCATAAAATGATTTGCGTTTACGACGAAAGCAAAGCTGTAGATGTAATCTATCTAGACTTTAAAAAGGCGTTTGACACCGTTCCGCACGAGAGATTATTAATGAAAGTTAAAGCAGTCGGTGTGAAGGGTAAGATATTAAATTGGATTAGAAATTGGCTGAAGGATCGTTCGCAGCGAGTAGTTATAAATGGTGAATGTTCAGATTGGGTCAACGTCAGTAGTGGAGTGCCACAAGGCTCCGTTCTTGGCCCATTATTGTTTCTAATATATATAAACGATTTGGATAATGGCGTATTTAGTACGATTTCTAAATTTGCTGACGACACGAAGCTGGGCAACCGTGCCTATGTAAGATCGGATGTAGAAAAATTACAAAAGGACCTAAACTTGATTGTCAGATGGGCGGATAAGTGGCAAATGCAGTTTAATTTAAGTAAATGTAAGGTGATGCATTTGGGTTGCCATAATTTGAGGGTAGAGTATACCATGAAAGGCCAGGTCCTCGACGTAGTTAAATTGCAAAAAGACCTGGGAGTTTTAGTCTCGGATGACTTCAAAGTCACGAAACAATGCGCGGATGCATGTAAAAAAGCAAATCGTGTGCTGGGTTATATCGCGCGTAATTTCACGTTCAAATCCAAAGAGATAATTTTACCATTGTATAAATCACTTGTGCGTCCACTGCTCGAATATGCGGTTCAATTTTGGGCTCCATACTTAAACAAAGATATCGCGCAATTAGAAAGAGTGCAGCGTAGGGCTACAAAATTAATTCCCGAGCTGAGAAACAGGCCCTATGAGGAAAGACTCAGGGCATTAGATTTGCCATCTCTCGAAGGCAGAAGATTACGTGGCCAGCTAATTGAAGTATTTAAAATATTGAAAGGATTTTCAAACGTTGATTATAGGAATTTGTTCGAATTGGATCATAGGGGAAATACTCGGCAACACGGATTAAAATTAGTGAACAAGCGATTTAACACTAGTATAGCCCAAAACTATTTTACGTTTAAAATTACTCAAATTTGGAATAGGCTACCCACCCACGTAGTGGATAGTAGGTCGGTAAATATGTTTAAAAACCGTCTCGACGCGCACTTAAATAGTATAAATATAACGTAGTCTGAGCACAGTAAATAATAACGTCTTTGCAAAAGGAGTTTGGAGCGGAGGAACAACGAGAGTAAAAATGATGACTAAAAATGATGCCAGCGATTTCTCTTGCATGTGTAGTTTAGATATCCATTTTCTTTTCCGCCTATCCTATAACTAGATTTTCACCACTAGCAGTCGAGGGCTGCGGAAGTTGAGAAGAAAAACTTTCTATCACCCCCCCTTAGGTTGAAGTAGTTAATATGCCTGACATTGTACACATGTAGATAAGTGTGTACAGTAGATTATATATTAAAAAAAAAAAAAAAAAAAAAAAATATAGCATGTTAGAGATACACTCGTAGATAAGTGTGTATCGTAGTTTCGGATGTAGTGTAGCGGACTAGCCTCGAGCGGACCTTAGGGTCTTTGTTGGTCCTAGATTCTGTAGTTCTGTAGTTCTTCTTCTTCTTCTTCTTCTTCTTCTTCTTCTTCTTCTTCTTCTACTCGTATGAATCATCAGACAATTGTTGACCAGCAACAAAGGATTTTGAACTCGTTTGGACCCCAGGATTCACAATATAGACCCCAAGATTCGCAATTTAGGCCCGTTAGAAATGGGGCTAGACCATCGAGGGAACAACATTTCACATTACCATGCTCAAACCCCTTCGCACTGCTAACTCCTATCGAAGGGGAAGAAGAAACTGTACTAATTGGGGATTCTCTAATTAAAAACCAAGAGCCGGAATTCACAGCGCGAAACCCGTCAAAACGAAAACGATTTTGCTTTCCTGGTGGCCGCATAGATAAAGTAGTTAGTGAAATTGAAAAATTGGACCAAACACGTGACGGGCGTACGATCCTCACGCTCGTAGGGGGGAATGATGTGCACAGATACGACAGCACCCCAGAAGGAATAGTAAACCGCGCTAAGACTCTGATTCATACTGCGAAAGTTAAAGCGGATAACGTAGGAATAATTGGCATTTTACCCCGACTAAAATCCACGTTGCGTCTGCAGTCCCGTGCTATATATACAAACGAGTGCCTTAAGCGCTTGTGTCGCGATACTGGAGTTAGCTTCTTTAACGTTTGGGATAAATTCCAAGACCAACCTTCACTTTATCAAACGGACGGAATTCATTTAAGCGATGTGGGAAACAGTCGGCTGGGTAGGATTTTAGACCAGTCAGTACGTAGCATATTAAGTAGGAGAGTTGCGGGGCCACGTGATGCCCATGCGCCAGACCGTTCCTCGCTTGAAGGGGCAATGAGTATTGGGGAGCAGGGAAACGGAACAGATTCGCGTGTGATAGAGGAGTCCACCTAAAGCGCAAATTGAAATGTATATATTCAAATGTTCGTAGCTTAAAAAATAAACTTGCCGAAATAAAAGCCGTAATTCTAGAGGGAGACTACGATCTCGTATTCTTAAGCGAGACTTGGATAGATACACATTCGGGGATCAGTGTTTGCGAATTTGATATACCAGGTTATAAAATTCATTATACAAATAGACAAACTGGTAGAGGAGGGGGCGTATTAGTGTATATAAAAGATGACTTAAACGCTATAACGATCGACTCGTCTACGGCAGATATGAGAAGTGAGGCCTTATTAATCCAATTATGTTGTAATGCAAAATATAAAATTAATTTAGCCGTCATATATCGTCCTCCATCGCAAATAGAAAGAGAAGATGCTGCACTCTTTGATATGCTTTCATCTTGGGTTAGAAAAGGAACCACATTAGTCTGCGGCGATTTTAACTATCCAAACGTTAATTATAGTAACCTAACGTCAAATAAAGCTGGGGAGAGACTACTAAACTTTATTCTGGAGAATTTTCTCGTTCAAAAAGTGGAGGAACCAACTCGTGATAATAATATCCTCGATTTAATCATGGCGACTGACGAGTCACTGGTAGAAAATGTTTGTGTAGGAGAGCATTTAGCCTCGAGTGACCATAATGTGATTAGATTCGTGGTTAACACGTGTGTAGATGTAAAAATTAGTACACAGCTCATGCCACGTTTTGGTAGCTGTGATTTTGATACTTTTCGCGAAAGGATTAAGGATGTAGACTGGGGAATGCGCTTCGAGAATAGGTCGGTAGGAGAAATGTACACTGAGCTTCGGCGTACACTCCTTAGTGTAAATTTCGACTTAGTAAAGTATGTGCGCCGTAAGAGCGGGAAGTCGATGAGAGCGCCGTGGGTTAGCCCACTAATATTAAGCTTAATTAAGGACCGAAATAGAAAATTTCAAATACATAAGAACAACGAGTCATTTATAAGTCGGCAAAATTACATAGATTCTCGAAGAGAAGTTAAACGGGCGGTTAGAGATGCGAAGCGGAAATATGAAATAAAACTGGCGAAGGATTCAAAGAAGGAACCGAAACGGTTTTACGGCTATGTAAACAGTAGGAAACCCTTAAAAGGTTCAATAGGGCCGATTAAAGACAAAGATGGTCGTTTGACGGAAATTCCGGCGGAAATGTCCAAAATTTTAAATGAACATTTCACAAGCGTCTTTACTATTGAAGATTCGTCCCAATTAGGATCGTTAGTTGAAGAAGTAGATAATAGTGATATTTGCATATCCGATATAACGGTTAATGAAGTGGAAATTCTTAAATATATTAACCTGATGAAAAAGTCGAAATCACCCGGGCCCGATGGCGTTTACCCCACTCATTTAAAGGAACTTAAGAATGAGCTTGCGAAGCCGTTGCGTGCAATTTTCAATCGCTCATTAGAAGATGGCGTAGTCCCTGTAGACTTCAAGCGTGCAAACGTTACACCAATATTTAAGAATGGGAATAGATACGAAGCAACGAATTTTCGTCCTATTAGTCTAACTTCGGTAGTTGGAAAGCTTTTAGAATCGGTAATTAGAGATAGAATAGTGTGCCACCTCGAGGTAAATAATCTGATTAAAGATTCCCAACATGGGTTTAGGCGGGCGAGATCGTGCTTGACAAATTTGCTCGAATTCTTCCATAAAATGATTTGCGTTTACGACGAAAGCAAAGCTGTAGATGTAATCTATCTAGACTTTAAAAAGGCGTTTGACACCGTTCCGCACGAGAGATTATTAATGAAAGTTAAAGCAGTCGGTGTGAAGGGTAAGATATTAAATTGGATTAGAAATTGGCTGAAGGATCGTTCGCAGCGAGTAGTTATAAATGGTGAATGTTCAGATTGGGTCAACGTCAGTAGTGGAGTGCCACAAGGCTCCGTTCTTGGCCCATTATTGTTTCTAATATATATAAACGATTTGGATAATGGCGTATTTAGTACGATTTCTAAATTTGCTGACGACACGAAGCTGGGCAATCGTGCCTATGTAAGATCGGATGTAGAAAAATTACAAAAGGACCTAAACTTGATTGTCAGATGGGCGGATAAGTGGCAAATGCAGTTTAATTTAAGTAAATGTAAGGTGATGCATTTGGGTTGCCATAATTTGAGGGTAGAGTATACCATGAAAGGCCAGGTCCTCGACGTAGTTAAATTGGAAAAAGACCTGGGAGTTTTAGTCTCGGATGACTTCAAAGTCACGAAACAATGCGCGGATGCATGTAAAAAAGCAAATCGTGTGCTGGGTTATATCGCGCGTAATTTCACGTTCAAATCCAAAGAGATAATTTTACCATTGTATAAATCACTTGTGCGTCCACTGCTCGAATATGCGGTTCAATTTTGGGCTCCATACTTAAACAAAGATATCGCGCAATTAGAAAGAGTGCAGCGTAGGGCTACAAAATTAATTCCCGAGCTGAGAAACAGGCCCTATGAGGAAAGACTCAGGGCATTAGATTTGCCATCTCTCGAAGGCAGAAGATTACGTGGCCAGCTAATTGAAGTATTTAAAATATTGAAAGGATTTTCAAACGTTGATTATAGGAATTTGTTCGAATTGGATCATAGGGGAAATACTCGGCAACACGGATTAAAATTAGTGAACAAGCGATTTAACACTAGTATAGCCCAAAACTATTTTACGTTTAAAATTACTCAAATTTGGAATAGGCTACCCACCCACGTAGTGGATAGTAGGTCGGTAAATATGTTTAAAAACCGTCTCGACGCGCACTTAAATAGTATAAATATAACGTAGTCTGAGCACAGTAAATAATAACGTCTTTGCAAAAGGAGTTTGGAGCGGAGGAACAACGAGAGTAAAAATGATGACTAAAAATGATGCCAGCGATTTCTCTTGCATGTGTAGTTTAGATATCCATTTTCTTTTCCGCCTATCCTATAACTAGATTTTCACCACTAGCAGTCGAGGGCTGCGGAAGTTGAGAAGAAAAACTTTCTATCACCCCCCCTTAGGTTGAAGTAGTTAATATGCCTGACATTGTACACATGTAGATAAGTGTGTACAGTAGATTATATATTAAAAAAAAAAAAAAAAAAAAAAAATATAGCATGTTAGAGATACACTCGTAGATAAGTGTGTATCGTAGTTTCGGATGTAGTGTAGCGGACTAGCCTCGAGCGGACCTTAGGGTCTTTGTTGGTCCTAGATTCTGTAGTTCTGTAGTTCTTCTTCTTCTTCTTCTTCTTCTTCTTCTTCTTCTTCTTCTACTCGTATGAATCATCAGACAATTGTTGACCAGCAACAAAGGATTTTGAACTCGTTTGGACCCCAGGATTCACAATATAGACCCCAAGATTCGCAATTTAGGCCCGTTAGAAATGGGGCTAGACCATCGAGGGAACAACATTTCACATTACCATGCTCAAACCCCTTCGCACTGCTAACTCCTATCGAAGGGGAAGAAGAAACTGTACTAATTGGGGATTCTCTAATTAAAAACCAAGAGCCGGAATTCACAGCGCGAAACCCGTCAAAACGAAAACGATTTTGCTTTCCTGGTGGCCGCATAGATAAAGTAGTTAGTGAAATTGAAAAATTGGACCAAACACGTGACGGGCGTACGATCCTCACGCTCGTAGGGGGGAATGATGTGCACAGATACGACAGCACCCCAGAAGGAATAGTAAACCGCGCTAAGACTCTGATTCATACTGCGAAAGTTAAAGCGGATAACGTAGGAATAATTGGCATTTTACCCCGACTAAAATCCACGTTGCGTCTGCAGTCCCGTGCTATATATACAAACGAGTGCCTTAAGCGCTTGTGTCGCGATACTGGAGTTAGCTTCTTTAACGTTTGGGATAAATTCCAAGACCAACCTTCACTTTATCAAACGGACGGAATTCATTTAAGCGATGTGGGAAACAGTCGGCTGGGTAGGATTTTAGACCAGTCAGTACGTAGCATATTAAGTAGGAGAGTTGCGGGGCCACGTGATGCCCATGCGCCAGACCGTTCCTCGCTTGAAGGGGCAATGAGTATTGGGGAGCAGGGAAACGGAACAGATTCGCGTGTGATAGAGGAGTCCACCTAAAGCGCAAATTGAAATGTATATATTCAAATGTTCGTAGCTTAAAAAATAAACTTGCCGAAATAAAAGCCGTAATTCTAGAGGGAGACTACGATCTCGTATTCTTAAGCGAGACTTGGATAGATACACATTCGGGGATCAGTGTTTGCGAATTTGATATACCAGGTTATAAAATTCATTATACAAATAGACAAACTGGTAGAGGAGGGGGCGTATTAGTGTATATAAAAGATGACTTAAACGCTATAACGATCGACTCGTCTACGGCAGATATGAGAAGTGAGGCCTTATTAATCCAATTATGTTGTAATGCAAAATATAAAATTAATTTAGCCGTCATATATCGTCCTCCATCGCAAATAGAAAGAGAAGATGCTGCACTCTTTGATATGCTTTCATCTTGGGTTAGAAAAGGAACCACATTAGTCTGCGGCGATTTTAACTATCCAAACGTTAATTATAGTAACCTAACGTCAAATAAAGCTGGGGAGAGACTACTAAACTTTATTCTGGAGAATTTTCTCGTTCAAAAAGTGGAGGAACCAACTCGTGATAATAATATCCTCGATTTAATCATGGCGACTGACGAGTCACTGGTAGAAAATGTTTGTGTAGGAGAGCATTTAGCCTCGAGTGACCATAATGTGATTAGATTCGTGGTTAACACGTGTGTAGATGTAAAAATTAGTACACAGCTCATGCCACGTTTTGGTAGCTGTGATTTTGATACTTTTCGCGAAAGGATTAAGGATGTAGACTGGGGAATGCGCTTCGAGAATAGGTCGGTAGGAGAAATGTACACTGAGCTTCGGCGTACACTCCTTAGTGTAAATTTCGACTTAGTAAAGTATGTGCGCCGTAAGAGCGGGAAGTCGATGAGAGCGCCGTGGGTTAGCCCACTAATATTAAGCTTAATTAAGGACCGAAATAGAAAATTTCAAATACATAAGAACAACGAGTCATTTATAAGTCGGCAAAATTACATAGATTCTCGAAGAGAAGTTAAACGGGCGGTTAGAGATGCGAAGCGGAAATATGAAATAAAACTGGCGAAGGATTCAAAGAAGGAACCGAAACGGTTTTACGGCTATGTAAACAGTAGGAAACCCTTAAAAGGTTCAATAGGGCCGATTAAAGACAAAGATGGTCGTTTGACGGAAATTCCGGCGGAAATGTCCAAAATTTTAAATGAACATTTCACAAGCGTCTTTACTATTGAAGATTCGTCCCAATTAGGATCGTTAGTTGAAGAAGTAGATAATAGTGATATTTGCATATCCGATATAACGGTTAATGAAGTGGAAATTCTTAAATATATTAACCTGATGAAAAAGTCGAAATCACCCGGGCCCGATGGCGTTTACCCCACTCATTTAAAGGAACTTAAGAATGAGCTTGCGAAGCCGTTGCGTGCAATTTTCAATCGCTCATTAGAAGATGGCGTAGTCCCTGTAGACTTCAAGCGTGCAAACGTTACACCAATATTTAAGAATGGGAATAGATACGAAGCAACGAATTTTCGTCCTATTAGTCTAACTTCGGTAGTTGGAAAGCTTTTAGAATCGGTAATTAGAGATAGAATAGTGTGCCACCTCGAGGTAAATAATCTGATTAAAGATTCCCAACATGGGTTTAGGCGGGCGAGATCGTGCTTGACAAATTTGCTCGAATTCTTCCATAAAATGATTTGCGTTTACGACGAAAGCAAAGCTGTAGATGTAATCTATCTAGACTTTAAAAAGGCGTTTGACACCGTTCCGCACGAGAGATTATTAATGAAAGTTAAAGCAGTCGGTGTGAAGGGTAAGATATTAAATTGGATTAGAAATTGGCTGAAGGATCGTTCGCAGCGAGTAGTTATAAATGGTGAATGTTCAGATTGGGTCAACGTCAGTAGTGGAGTGCCACAAGGCTCCGTTCTTGGCCCATTATTGTTTCTAATATATATAAACGATTTGGATAATGGCGTATTTAGTACGATTTCTAAATTTGCTGACGACACGAAGCTGGGCAATCGTGCCTATGTAAGATCGGATGTAGAAAAATTACAAAAGGACCTAAACTTGATTGTCAGATGGGCGGATAAGTGGCAAATGCAGTTTAATTTAAGTAAATGTAAGGTGATGCATTTGGGTTGCCATAATTTGAGGGTAGAGTATACCATGAAAGGCCAGGTCCTCGACGTAGTTAAATTGGAAAAAGACCTGGGAGTTTTAGTCTCGGATGACTTCAAAGTCACGAAACAATGCGCGGATGCATGTAAAAAAGCAAATCGTGTGCTGGGTTATATCGCGCGTAATTTCACGTTCAAATCCAAAGAGATAATTTTACCATTGTATAAATCACTTGTGCGTCCACTGCTCGAATATGCGGTTCAATTTTGGGCTCCATACTTAAACAAAGATATCGCGCAATTAGAAAGAGTGCAGCGTAGGGCTACAAAATTAATTCCCGAGCTGAGAAACAGGCCCTATGAGGAAAGACTGAGGGCATTAGATTTGCCATCTCTCGAAGGCAGAAGATTACGTGGCCAGCTAATTGAAGTATTTAAAATATTGAAAGGATTTTCAAACGTTGATTATAGGAATTTGTTCGAATTGGATCATAGGGGAAATACTCGGCAACACGGATTAAAATTAGTGAACAAGCGATTTAACACTAGTATAGCCCAAAACTATTTTACGTTTAAAATTACTCAAATTTGGAATAGGCTACCCACCCACGTAGTGGATAGTAGGTCGGTAAATATGTTTAAAAACCGTCTCGACGCGCACTTAAATAGTATAAATATAACGTAGTCTGAGCACAGTAAATAATAACGTCTTTGCAAAAGGAGTTTGGAGCGGAGGAACAACGAGAGTAAAAATGATGCCAGCGATTTCTCTTGCATGTGTAGTTTAGATATCCATTTTCTTTTCCGCCTATCCTATAACTAGATTTTCACCACTAGCAGTCGAGGGCTGCGGAAGTTGAGAAGAAAAACTTTCTATCACCCCCCCTTAGGTTGAAGTAGTTAATATGCCTGACATTGTACACATGTAGATAAGTGTGTACAGTAGATTATATATTAAAAAAAAAAAAAAAAAAAAAAAAAAAATATAGCATGTTAGAGATACACTCGTAGATAAGTGTGTATCGTAGTTTCGGATGTAGTGTAGCGGACTAGCCTCGAGCGGACCTTAGGGTCTTTGTTGGTCCTAGATTCTGTAGTTCTGTAGTTCTTCTTCTTCTTCTTCTTCTTCTTCTTCTTCTTCTTCTTCTTCTTCTTCTTCTTCGTAGGAATAATTGGCATTTTACCCCGACTAAAATCCACGTTGCGTCTGCAGTCCCGTGCTATATATACAAACGAGTGCCTTAAGCGCTTGTGTCGCGATACTGGAGTTAGCTTCTTTAACGTTTGGGATAAATTCCAAGACCAACCTTCACTTTATCAAACGGACGGAATTCATTTAAGCGATGTGGGAAACAGTCGGCTGGGTAGGATTTTAGACCAGTCAGTACGTAGCATATTAAGTAGGAGAGTTGCGGGGCCACGTGATGCCCATGCGTCAGACCGTTCCTCGCTTGAAGGGGCAATGAGTATTGGGGAGCAGGGAAACGGAACAGATTCGCGTGTGATAGAGGAGTCCACCTAAAGCGCAAATTGAAATGTATATATTCAAATGTTCGTAGCTTAAAAAATAAACTTGCCGAAATAAAAGCCGTAATTCTAGAGGGAGACTACGATCTCGTATTCTTAAGCGAGACTTGGATAGATACACATTCGGGGATCAGTGTTTGCGAATTTGATATACCAGGTTATAAAATTCATTATACAAATAGACAAACTGGTAGAGGAGGGGGCGTATTAGTGTATATAAAAGATGACTTAAACGCTATAACGATCGACTCGTCTACGGCAGATATGAGAAGTGAGGCCTTATTAATCCAATTATGTTGTAATGCAAAATATAAAATTAATTTAGCCGTCATATATCGTCCTCCATCGCAAATAGAAAGAGAAGATGCTGCACTCTTTGATATGCTTTCATCTTGGGTTAGAAAAGGAACCACATTAGTCTGCGGCGATTTTAACTATCCAAACGTTAATTATAGTAACCTAACGTCAGATAAAGCTGGGGAGAGACTACTAAACTTTATTCTGGAGAATTTTCTCGTTCAAAAAGTGGAGGAACCAACTCGTGATAATAATATCCTCGATTTAATCATGGCGACTGACGAGTCACTGGTAGAAAATGTTTGTGTAGGAGAGCATTTAGCCTCGAGTGATCATAATGCGATTAGATTCGTGGTTAACACGTGTGTAGATGTAAAAATTAGTACACAGCTCATGCCACGTTTTGGTAGCTGTGATTTTGATACTTTTCGCGAAAGGATTAAGGATGTAGACTGGGGAATGCGCTTCGAGAATAGGTCGGTAGGAGAAATGTACACTGAGCTTCGGCGTACACTCCTTAGTGTAAATTTCGACTTAGTAAAGTATGTGCGCCGTAAGAGCGGGAAGTCGATGAGAGCGCCGTGGGTTAGCCCACTCATATTAAGCTTAATTAAGGACCGAAATAGAAAATTTCAAATACATAAGAACAACGAGTCATTTATAAGTCGGCAAAATTACATAGATTCTCGAAGAGAAGTTAAACGGGCGGTTAGAGATGCGAAGCGGAAATATGAAATAAAACTGGCGAAGGATTCAAAGAAGGAACCGAAACGGTTTTACGGCTATGTAAACAGTAGGAAACCCTTAAAAGGTTCAATAGGGCCGATTAAAGACAAAGATGGTCGTTTGACGGAAATTCCGGCGGAAATGTCTAAAATTTTAAATGAACATTTCACAAGCGTCTTTACTATTGAAGATTCGTCCCAATTAGGATCGTTAGTTGAAGAAGTAGATAATAGTGATATTTGCATATCCGATATAACGGTTAATGAAGTGGAAATTCTTAAATATATTAACCTGATGAAAAAGTCGAAATCACCCGGGCCCGATGGCGTTTACCCCACTCATTTAAAGGAACTTAAGAATGAGCTTGCGAAGCCGTTGCGTGCAATTTTCAATCGCTCATTAGAAGATGGCGTAGTCCCTGTAGACTTCAAGCGTGCAAACGTTACACCAATATTTAAGAATGGGAATAGATACGAAGCAACGAATTTTCGTCCTATTAGTCTAACTTCGGTAGTTGGAAAGCTTTTAGAATCGGTAATTAGAGATAGAATAGTGTGCCACCTCGAGGTAAATAATCTGATTAAAGATTCCCAACATGGGTTTAGGCGGGCGAGATCGTGCTTGACAAATTTGCTCGAATTCTTCCATAAAATGATTTGCGTTTACGACGAAAGCAAAGCTGTAGATGTAATCTATCTAGACTTTAAAAAGGCGTTTGACACCGTTCCGCACGAGAGATTATTAATGAAAGTTAAAGCAGTCGGTGTGAAGGGTAAGATATTAAATTGGATTAGAAATTGGCTGAAGGATCGTTCGCAGCGAGTAGTTATAAATGGTGAATGTTCAGATTGGGTCAACGTCAGTAGTGGAGTGCCACAAGGCTCCGTTCTTGGCCCATTATTGTTTCTAATATATATAAACGATTTGGATAATGGCGTATTTAGTACGATTTCTAAATTTGCTGACGACACGAAGCTGGGCAACCGTGCCTATGTAAGATCGGATGTAGAAAAATTACAAAAGGACCTAAACTTGATTGTCAGATGGGCGGATAAGTGGCAAATGCAGTTTAATTTAAGTAAATGTAAGGTGATGCATTTGGGTTGCCATAATTTGAGGGTAGAGTATACCATGAAAGGCCAGGTCCTCGACGTAGTTAAATTGGAAAAAGACCTGGGAGTTTTAGTCTCGGATGACTTCAAAGTCACGAAACAATGCGCGGATGCATGTAAAAAAGCAAATCGTGTGCTGGGTTATATCGCGCGTAATTTCACGTTCAAATCCAAAGAGATAATTTTACCATTGTATAAATCACTTGTGCGTCCACTGCTCGAATATGCGGTTCAATTTTGGGCTCCATACTTAAACAAAGATATCGCGCAATTAGAAAGAGTGCAGCGTAGGGCTACAAAATTAATTCCCGAGCTGAGAAACAGGCCCTATGAGGAAAGACTCAGGGCATTAGATTTGCCATCTCTCGAAGGCAGAAGATTACGTGGCCAGCTAATTGAAGTATTTAAAATATTGAAAGGATTTTCAAACGTTGATTATAGGAATTTGTTCGAATTGGATCATAGGGGAAATACTCGGCAACACGGATTAAAATTAGTGAACAAGCGATTTAACACTAGTATAGCCCAAAACTATTTTACGTTTAAAATTACTCAAATTTGGAATAGGCTACCCACCCACGTAGTGGATAGTAGGTCGGTAAATATGTTTAAAAACCGTCTCGACGCGCACTTAAATAGTATAAATATAACGTAGTCTGAGCACAGTAAATAATAACGTCTTTGCAAAAGGAGTTTGGAGCGGAGGAACAACGAAAGTAAAAATGATGACTAAAAATGATGCCAGCGATTTCTCTTGCATGTGTAGTTTAGATATCCATTTTCTTTTCCGCCTATCCTATAACTAGATTTTCACCACTAGCAGTCGAGGGCTGCGGAAGTTGAGAAGAAAAACTTTCTATCACCCCCCCTTAGGTTGAAGTAGTTAATATGCCTGACATTGTACACATGTAGATAAGTGTGTACAGTAGATTATATATTAAAAAAAAAAAAAAAATATAGCATGTGAGAGATACACTCGTAGATAAGTGTGTATCGTAGTTTCGGATGTAGTGTAGCGGACTAGCCTCGAGCGGACCTTAGGGTCTTTGTTGGTCCTAGATTCTGTAGTTCTGTAGTTCTTCTTCTTCTTCTTCTTCTTCTTCTTCTTCTTCTTCTTCTTCTTCTTCTTCTTCTTCTTCTTCTTCTTCTTCTTCTTCTTCTTCTTCTCAGGGCATTAGATTTGCCATCTCTCGAAGGCAGAAGATTACGTGGAGAGCTAATAGAAGTATTTAAAATATTGAAAGGATTTTCAAACGTTGATTATAGGAATTTGTTCGAATTGGATCATAGGGGAAATACTCGGCAACACGGATTAAAATTAGTAAACAAGCGATTTAACACTAGTATAGCCCAAAACTATTTTACGTTTAAAATTACTCAAATTTGGAATAGGCTACCCACCCACGTAGTGGATAGTAGGTCGGTAAATATGTTTAAAAACCGTCTCGATGCGCACTTAAATAGTATAAATATAACGTAGTCTGAGCACAGTAAATAATAACGTCTTTGCAAAAGGAGTTTGGAGCGGAGGAACAACGAGAGTAAAAATGATGACTAAAAATGATGCCAGCGATTTCTCTTGCATGTGTAGTTTAGATATCCATTTTCTTTTCTACCTATCCTATAACTAGATTTTCACCACTAGCAGTCGAGGGCTGCGGAAGTTGAGAAGAAAAACTTTCTATCACCCCCCCCTAGGTTGAAGTAGTTAATATGCCTGACATTGTACACATGTAGATAAGTGTGTACAGTAGATTATATATTTAAAAAAAAAAAAAAATATATAGCATGTTAGAGATACACTCGTAGATAAGTGTGTATCGTAGTTTCGGATGTAGTGTAGCGGACTAGCCTCGAGCGGACCTTAGGGTCTTTGTTGGTCCTAGATTCTGTAGTTCTGTAGTTCTGTAGTTCTTGGGTTGCCATAATTTAAGAGTAGAATATACCATGAAAGGCCAAGTCCTCGACGCGGTTAAATTAGAAAAAGACTTGGGAGTATTAGTCTCAGACGATTTTAAATTCTCGAAGCAATGCGCGGATGCGTGTAAAAAAGCAAATCGCGTTTTGGGTTATATCGCGCGCAATTTCATCTTCAAATCTAAGGATGTAATTTTACCTTTATATAAATCCCTTGTGCGGCCACTTCTCGAATACGCTGTTCAATTTTGGGCTCCATATTTAATGAAAGATATTGCGCAATTAGAAAGAGTGCAGCGTAGGGCTACGAAATTAATTCCAGAGCTGAGGAATAGATCATACGAGGGAAGGCTCAGGGCTTTAGATTTGCCATCGCTAGAAAGCAGAAGATTACGTGGCCAGCTAATAGAAGTATTTAAAATACTAAAGGGTTTCTCAAACGTGGACTTTCGCAATCTGTTCGAACTGGATCATAGGGGAAATACTCGTCAGCACGGGTTAAAATTAGTGAACAAGCGAATTAACACTAGTATAGCCCAAAACTATTTTACATTTAAAGTTACTCAAAATTGGAATCGGCTGCCCACCCACGTAGTAGATAGCACTTCGGTTAATATGTTCAAAAATCGTCTCGACGTGCATTTGAATAGTTTAAATATAACGTAGTTGAGCACTGTGAATTTAAACGTCCTTGCAGAGAGAGAGTTTGGAGCGGAGGTTTAGGGATATGAAATTATGATGACTAAAAATGATGCCGGCGATTCTCTGCATGTGTAGCTTAGATGTCCCATTTCTTTTCCGCCTATCCTATAAGTAGTCTCTATCCCTAAATTAGTTTTTCACCACTAGCAGTCGAGTGGCTGCGGAAGATGAGAAGAAAAACTTTCTATCTCCCCCGACCCCTAGTTTGATTAGTTAAAATTGCACGATAATGTACACATGTAGATAAGTGTGTACAGTAGATAGTATTAAAAAAAAAAAAAATAGCATGTTAGAGATACACTCGTAGATAAGGGTGTATCGTAGTTTTTGATTTAGTGTAGCGGACTAGCCTCGAGCGGACCTTAGGGTCTTTGCTGGTCCTAGATTCTGTAGTTCTGTAGTTCTGTAGTTCTTCTTAGGAATAGTAAACCGCGCTAAGACTCTGATTCATACTGCGAAAGTTAAAGCGGATAACGTTGGAATAATTGGCATTTTACCCCGACTAAAATCCACGTTGCGTCTGCAGTCCCGTGCTATATATACAAACGAGTGCCTTAAGCGCTTGTGTCGCGATACTGGAGTTAGCTTCTTTAACGTTTGGGATAAATTCCAAGACCAACCTTCACTTTATCAAACGGACGGAATTCATTTAAGCGATGTGGGAAACAGTCGGCTGGGTAGGATTTTAGACCAGTCAGTACGTAGCATATTAAGTAGGAGAGTTGCGGGGCCACGTGATGCCCATGCGCCAGACCGTTCCTCGCTTGAAGGGGCAATGAGTATTGGGGAGCAGGGA
This sequence comes from Ceratothoa steindachneri, assembly GCA_963969495.1. NCBI lineage: Eukaryota > Metazoa > Arthropoda > Malacostraca > Isopoda > Cymothoidae > Ceratothoa > Ceratothoa steindachneri. Next base: position 3,377,423 of record OZ018321.1, on the reverse strand, counting down.
AACGGAACAGATTCGCGTGTGATAGAGGAGTCCACCTAAAGCGCAAATTGAAATGTATATATTCAAATGTTCGTAGCTTAAAAAATAAACTTGCCGAAATAAAAGCCGTAATTCTAGAGGGAGACTACGATCTCGTATTCTTAAGCGAGACTTGGATAGATACACATTCGGGGATCAGTGTTTGCGAATTTGATATACCAGGTTATAAAATTCATTATACAAATAGACAAACTGGTAGAGGAGGGGGCGTATTAGTGTATATAAAAGATGACTTAAACGCTATAACGATCGACTCGTCTACGGCAGATATGAGAAGTGAGGCCTTATTAATCCAATTATGTTGTAATGCAAAATATAAAATTAATTTAGCCGTCATATATCGTCCTCCATCGCAAATAGAAAGAGAAGATGCTGCACTCTTTGATATGCTTTCATCTTGGGTTAGAAAAGGAACCACATTAGTCTGCGGCGATTTTAACTATCCAAACGTTAATTATAGTAACCTAACGTCAAATAAAGCTGGGGAGAGACTACTAAACTTTATTCTGGAGAATTTCCTCGTTCAAAAAGTGGAGGAACCAACTCGTGATAATAATATCCTCGATTTAATCATGGCGACTGACGAGTCACTGGTAGAAAGTGTTTGTGTAGGAGAGCATTTAGCCTCGAGTGACCATAATGCGATTAGATTCGTGGTTAACACGTGTGTAGATGTAAAAATTAGTACACAGCTCATGCCACGTTTTGGTAGCTGTGATTTTGATACTTTTCGCGAAAGGATTAAGGATGTAGACTGGGGAATGCGCTTCGAGAATAGGTCGGTAGGAGAAATGTACACTGAGCTTCGGCGTACACTCCTTAGTGTAAATTTCGACTTAGTAAAGTATGTGCGCCGTAAGAGCGGGAAGTCGATGAGAGCGCCGTGGGTTAGCCCACTCATATTAAGCTTAATTAAGGACCGAAATAGAAAATTTCAAATACATAAGAACAAAGAGTCATTTATAAGTCGGCAAAATTACATAGATTCTCGCAGAGAAGTTAAACGGGCGGTTAGAGATGCGAAGCGGAAATATGAAATAAAACTGGCGAAGGATTCAAAGAAGGAACCGAAACGGTTTTACGGCTATGTAAACAGTAGGAAACCCTTAAAAGGTTCAATAGGGCCGATTAAAGACAAAGATGGTCGTTTGACGGAAATTCCGGCGGAAATGTCTAAAATTTTAAATGAACATTTCACAAGCGTCTTTACTATTGAAGATTCGTCCCAATTAGGATCGTTAGTTGAAGAAGTAGATAATAGTGATATTTGCATATCCGATATAACGGTTAATGAAGTGGAAATTCTTAAATATATTAACCTGATGAAAAAGTCGAAATCACCCGGGCCCGATGGCGTTTACCCAACTCATTTAAAGGAACTTAAGAATGAGCTTGCGAAGCCGTTGCGTGCAATTTTCAATCGCTCATTAGAAGATGGCGTAGTCCCTGTAGACTTCAAGCGTGCAAACGTTACACCAATATTTAAGAATGGGAATAGATACGAAGCAACGAATTTTCGTCCTATTAGTCTAACTTCGGTAGTTGGAAAGCTTTTAGAATCGGTAATTAGAGATAGAATAGTGTGCCACCTCGAGGTAAATAATCTGATTAAAGATTCCCAACATGGGTTTAGGCGGGCGAGATCGTGCTTGACAAATTTGCTCGAATTCTTCCATAAAATGATTTGCGTTTACGACGAAAGCAAAGCTGTAGATGTAATCTATCTAGACTTTAAAAAGGCGTTTGACACCGTTCCGCACGAGAGATTATTAATGAAAGTTAAAGCAGTCGGTGTGAAGGGTAAGATATTAAATTGGATTAGAAATTGGCTGAAGGATCGTTCGCAGCGAGTAGTTATAAATGGTGAATGTTCAGATTGGGTCAACGTCAGTAGTGGAGTGCCACAAGGCTCCGTTCTTGGCCCATTATTGTTTCTAATATATATAAACGATTTGGATAATGGCGTATTTAGTACGATTTCTAAATTTGCTGACGACACGAAGCTGGGCAACCGTGCCTATGTAAGATCGGATGTAGAAAAATTACAAAAGGACCTAAACTTGATTGTCAGATGGGCGGATAAGTGGCAAATGCAGTTTAATTTAAGTAAATGTAAGGTGATGCATTTGGGTTGCCATAATTTGAGGGTAGAGTATACCATGAAAGGCCAGGTCCTCGACGTAGTTAAATTGGAAAAAGACCTGGGAGTTTTAGTCTCGGATGACTTCAAAGTCACGAAACAATGCGCGGATGCATGTAAAAAAGCAAATCGTGTGCTGGGTTATATCGCGCGTAATTTCACGTTCAAATCCAAAGAGATAATTTTACCATTGTATAAATCACTTGTGCGTCCACTGCTCGAATATGCGGTTCAATTTTGGGCTCCATACTTAAACAAAGATATCGCGCAATTAGAAAGAGTGCAGCGTAGGGCTACAAAATTAATTCCCGAGCTGAGAAACAGGCCCTATGAGGAAAGACTCAGGGCATTAGATTTGCCATCTCTCGAAGGCAGAAGATTACGTGGAGAGCTAATAGAAGTATTTAAAATATTGAAAGGATTTTCAAACGTTGATTATAGGAATTTGTTCGAATTGGATCATAGGGGAAATACTCGGCAACACGGATTAAAATTAGTAAACAAGCGATTTAACACTAGTATAGCCCAAAACTATTTTACGTTTAAAATTACTCAAATTTGGAATAGGCTACCCACCCACGTAGTGGATAGTAGGTCGGTAAATATGTTTAAAAACCGTCTCGATGCGCACTTAAATAGTATAAATATAACGTAGTCTGAGCACAGTAAATAATAACGTCTTTGCAAAAGGAGTTTGGAGCGGAGGAACAACGAGAGTAAAAATGATGACTAAAAATGATGCCAGCGATTTCTCTTGCATGTGTAGTTTAGATATCCATTTTCTTTTCTGCCTATCCTATAACTAGATTTTCACCACTAGCAGTCGAGGGCTGCGGAAGTTGAGAAGAAAAACTTTCTATCACCCCCCCTTAGGTTGAAGTAGTTAATATGCCTGACATTGTACACATGTAGATAAGTGTGTACAGTAGATTATATATTTAAAAAAAAAAATATATATAGCATGTTAGAGATACACTCGTAGATAAGTGTGTATCGTAGTTTCGGATGTAGTGTAGCGGACTAGCCTCGAGCGGACCTTAGGGTCTTTGTTGGTCCTAGATTCTGTAGTTCTGTAGTTCTTCTTCTTCTTCTCTTCTTCTTCTTCTTCTTCTTCTTCTTCTTCTTCTTCTTCTTCTTCTTCTTCTTCTTTTTCTTCTTCTTCAGGGATCAGAACTTCGTCTTACCCTGTTCGAACCCTTTCGCGTTGCTAACTCCTATCGAGGGGGAAGAGGAAACAGTTTTAATGGGGGACTCCTTAATTAGAAGGCAGGATCAGGAGTTTGCTGCGCGTAACCCTTCTAAGCGTAAGCGCTTTTGCTATCCCGGTGGCCGCATTAACAACGTGGCCGCCGAGATCGAGAAGTTGGAAGATACGCGTGGTGAACGAACGATCATCACGATGGTAGGGGGCAACGACGTCCATAGGTATGACAGCACCCCGGAAGATATAGTTTTTCGTGCCAGAACCATGATAGATACGGCGAAATCAAAAGCAACCAACGTGGGAATTATTGGTGTTCTCCCCCGACTTAAATCCACGTTGCGCCTCCAATCTAGAGCGATCTATACAAACGAATGTCTTAAGTGGTTGTGTCGAGAAACTGGTGTTAGCTTTTTTAACTTATGGGATTCATTCCAGGACCATCCGTCACTTTTCCAAAAGGACGGAATTCACCTAAGCGATGTGGGTAATAGTCGGCTGGGTAGGATCTTAGACGAGTCCGTACGTAGTATTTTAGGTAGGAGAGTTGCGCGGCCACGTGATGCCGATGCGCCGGGCCGGCCCACGCGTGAAGAGGGCACTATCGACGGGGTGCAGGGAAACGGAACGGATCTGAGTGTTATAGAAGAGTTAACGTAAAGCGCAAACTGAGATGCATATATGCGAATGTTCGTAGCTTAAAAAATAAAATTGCCGAAATAAAAGCCGTTATTCTAGAGGGTAATTTCGACCTCGTATTCCTAAGTGAAACATGGTTAGACACTCATACGGGCATCAGTGTTTGCGAGTTCGATATAGCGGGGTACAAAATTCATTACAGAAATAGACAAACCGGTAGAGGAGGGGGCGTATTAATGTATATAAAAGAGGATCTAAACGCCATAACGATGGACTCGTCTAAGGATGATATGCGAAGTGATGCTTTATTAGTCCAGCTAAGTTTAGATGCTATAAATAAAATTAACTTAGTCGTGCTATATCGTCCGCCTTGCCAATTGGAAAGAGAAGATGCTGCACTCTTCGATACGCTTACGTCTTGGATTAGAAAAGGGACCACATTAGTCTGCGGCGATTTTAATTTACCTAATGTTAACTTTAGCAACCTTACTTCTGATAAACCGGGGGAGAGGCTATTAAACTTTATGTTGGAGAATTTTCTCGTACAAAAAGTGGAAGAGCCTACTCGTGATAGCAATATTCTTGATTTAATCATAGCAACCGATGAGTCATTGTTAGAAAACGTACGTGTGGGTGAACATTTAGCTTCCAGCGACCATAATGCGATTAGATTCGAACTAAACACCTGCGTAGAAGTTAGAATGAGTTCGCAGCTCATCCCTCGTTTTGGTAGCTGTGATTTCGATATTTTTCGCGAAAGGATTAAGGATATAGACTGGGGAATACGATTCGAGAACAGGTCGGTAGGAGAGATGTACGCAGAACTTCGCTGTACGCTGCTTCGTGTGAATTCTGATTTGGTTAAGTATGTGCGTAAGAGCGGGAAGTCGGTGAGAGCTCCGTGGCTTAGTCCGTTAATACTACGCTTAATCCGGGACCCAAATAGAAAATTTAAAATTCATAAAAACAATGGGTCAGTTATAAGTCGGCAAAACTACATAGATTCTCGTAGGGAAGTTAAACGTGCGGTCAGAGATGCGAAGAGGAAGTATGAAATAAACCTCGCTAAGATTTCAAAGAATGAACCGAAACGGTTTTATGGGTACGTAAATAATAGGAAACCCGTAAAAGGATCGATAGGGCCGATCAAAGATAAGGATGGTCGTTTGACTGAACTTCCGACAGAAATGTCCAAAATTTTAAATGAGCATTTTACGAGCGTGTTTACTGTGGAAGATTCTTCCGAATTGGAATCGTTAATTGGGGAAGTTCGTAGTGCTAAGAAATGCATATCCGATGTAAGTATAAAGGACGAGGAAATTCTTAAATTTATTAAGCTAATGAAAAAGTCGAAATCTCCGGGCCCCGATGGGGTATATCCAATTCATTTAAAGGAGCTTCAAAATGAACTCGTTAAGCCATTGCGTGAAATTTTCAATCGCTCATTAGAGGATGGCGTAGTTCCGTTGGATTTCAAGCGAGCAAACGTTACACCTATATTTAAGAAGGGGAATAGATTTGAAGCAACGAATTTTCGGCCTATTAGTCTAACTTCGGTAGTTGGGAAGCTTTTAGAATCTGTAATTAAAGATAGAATAGTGAGCCACCTCGAGGCAAATAAGCTGATTAACGATACCCAACATGGATTTAGGCGTGCGAGATCGTGCTTGACTAACTTGCTCGAATTCTTCCACAAAATGATTTGCGTGTACGATGAAAGCAAAGCTGTAGACGTAATATATTTAGACTTTAAAAAGGCGTTCGACACCGTCCCCCACCAAAGGTTATTAATGAAAGTTAAAGCGATTGGGGTGACTGGTAAGATTTTAAACTGGATTAGAAATTGGCTGAAAGATCGCTCGCAGCGGGTAGTAATAAATGGGGAATGTTCAGATTGGGCCAGCGTTAGTAGTGGGGTACCGCAGGGCTCTGTTTTAGGCCCTTTATTGTTTTTAATTTATATTAACGATTTAGATAAAGGCATACTTAGTCGGATTTCGAAATTTGCGGACGACACGAAGCTCGGTAATCGTGCCTATGTAAGATCGGATGTCGATAAATTGCAGGGGGACCTAAACTCGATTGCCAATTGGGCGGACAAGTGGCAAATGGAATTTAATTTAAGCAAATGCAAGGTAATGCACTTGGGTTGCCATAATTTAAGAGTAGATTATACCATGAAAGGCCAAGTCCTCGACGCGGTTAAATTAGAAAAAGACTTGGGAGTATTAGTCTCAGACGATTTTAAATTCTCGAAGCAATGCGCGGATGCGTGTAAAAAAGCAAATCGCGTTTTGGGTTATATCGCGCGCAATTTCATCTTCAAATCTAAGGATGTAATTTTACCTTTATATAAATCCCTTGTGCGGCCACTTCTCGAATACGCTGTTCAATTTTGGGCTCCATATTTAATGAAAGATATTGCGCAATTAGAAAGAGTGCAGCGTAGGGCTACGAAATTAATTCCAGAGCTGAGGAATAGATCATACGAGGAAAGGCTCAGGGCTTTAGATTTGCCATCGCTAGAACGCAGAAGATTACGTGGCCAGCTAATAGAAGTATTTAAAATACTAAAGGGTTTCTCAAACGTGGACTTTCGCAATCTGTTCGAACTGGATCATAGGGGAAATACTCGTCAGCACGGGTTAAAATTAGTGAACAAGCGTTTTAACACTAGTATAGCCCAAAACTATTTTACATTTAAAGTTACTCAGAATTGGAATCGGCTGCCCACCCACGTAGTAGATAGCACTTCGGTTAATATGTTCAAAAATCGTCTCGACGTGCATTTGAATAGTTTAAATATAACGTAGTTGAGCACTGTGAATTTAAACGTCCTTGCAGAGAGAGAGTTTGGAGCGGAGGTTTAAGGATATGAAATTATGATGCCGGCGATTCTCTGCATGTGTAGCTTAGATGTCCCATTTCTTTTCCGCCTATCCTATAAGTAGTCTCTATCCCTAAATTAGCTTTTCACCACTAGCAGTCGAGTGGCTGCGGAAGATGAGAAGAAAAACTTTCTATCTCCCCAGACCCCTAGTTTGATTAGTTAAAATTGCACGATAATGTACACATGTAGATAAGTGTGTACAGTAGATAGTATTAAAAAAAAAAAAAAAAAAAAAAATAGCATGTTAGAGATACACTCGTAGATAAGTGTGTATCGTAGTTTTTGATTTAGTGTAGCGGACTAGCCTCGAGCGGACCTTAGGGTCTTTGCTGGTCCTAGATTCTGTAGTTCTGTAGTTCTTCTTCTTCTTCTTCTTCTTCTTCTTCTTCTTCTTCTTCTTCTTCTTCTTCTTCTTCTTCTTCTTCTTCTTCTTCTTCTTCTTCTTCTTCTTCTTCTTCTTCTTCTTCTTCTTATTATTTCGCCGAAATAAAAGCCGTTATTCTAGAGGGTAATTTCGACCTCGTATTCCTAAGTGAAACATGGTTAGACACTCATACGGGGATCAGTGTTTGCGAGTTCGATATAGCGGGGTACAAAATTCATTACAGAAATAGACAAACCGGTAGAGGAGGGGGCGTATTAATGTATATAAAAGAGGATCTAAACGCCATAACGATGGACTCGTCTAAGGATGATATGCGAAGTGATGCTTTATTAGTCCAGCTAAGTTTAGATGCTATAAATAAAATTAACTTAGTCGTGCTATATCGTCCGCCTTGCCAATTGGAAAGAGAAGATGCTGCACTCTTCGATACGCTTACGTCTTGGATTAGAAAAGGGACCACATTAGTCTGCGGCGATTTTAATTTACCTAATGTTAACTTTAGCAACCTTACTTCTGATAAACCGGGGGAGAGGCTATTAAACTTTATGTTGGAGAATTTTCTCGTACAAAAAGTGGAAGAGCCTACTCGTGATAGCAATATTCTTGATTTAATCATAGCAACCGATGAGTCATTGTTAGAAAACGTACGTGTGGGTGAACATTTAGCTTCCAGCGACCATAATGCGATTAGATTCGAACTAAACACCTGCGTAGAAGTTAGAATGAGTTCGCAGCTCATCCCTCGTTTTGGTAGCTGTGATTTCGATATTTTTCGCGAAAGGATTAAGGATATAGACTGGGGAATACGATTCGAGAACAGGTCGGTAGGAGAGATGTACGCAGAACTTCGATGTACGCTGCTTCGTGTGAATTCTGATTTGGTTAAGTATGTGCGTAAGAGCGGGAAGTCGGTGAGAGCTCCGTGGCTTAGTCCGTTAATACTACGCTTAATCCGGGACCGAAATAGAAAATTTAAAATTCATAAAAACAATGGGTCAGTTATAAGTCGGCAAAACTACATAGATTCTCGTAGGGAAGTTAAACGTGCGGTCAGAGATGCGAAGAGGAAGTATGAAATAAACCTCGCTAAGAATTCAAAGAATGAACCGAAACGGTTTTATGGGTACGTAAATAATAGGAAACCCGTAAAAGGATCGATAGGGCCGATCAAAGATAAGGATGGTCGTTTGACTGAACTTCCGACAGAAATGTCCAAAATTTTAAATGAGCATTTTACGAGCGTGTTTACTGTGGAAGATTCTTCCGAATTGGAATCGTTAATTGGGGAAGTTCGTAGTGCTGAGAAATGCATATCCGATGTAAGTATAAAGGACGAGGAAATTCTTAAATTTATTAAGCTAATGAAAAAGTCGAAATCTCCGGGCCCCGATGGGGTATATCCAATTCATTTAAAGGAGCTTCAAAATGAACTCGTTAAGCCATTGCGTGAAATTTTCAATCGCTCATTAGAGGATGGCGTAGTTCCGTTGGATTTCAAGCGAGCAAACGTTACACCTATATTTAAGAAGGGGAATAGATTTGAAGCAACGAATTTTCGGCCTATTAGTCTAACTTCGGTAGTTGGGAAGCTTTTAGAATCTGTAATTAAAGATAGAATAGTGAGCCACCTCGAGGCAAATAAGCTGATTAACGATACCCAACATGGATTTAGGCGTGCGAGATCGTGCTTGACTAACTTGCTCGAATTCTTCCACAAAATGATTTGCGTGTACGATGAAAGCAAAGCTGTAGACGTAATATATTTAGACTTTAGAAAGGCGTTCGACACCGTCCCCCACCAAAGGTTATTAATGAAAGTTAAAGCGATTGGGGTGACTGGTAAGATTTTAAACTGGATTAGAAATTGGCTGAAAGATCGCTCGCAGCGGGTAGTAATAAATGGGGAATGTTCAGATTGGGCCAGCGTTAGTAGTGGGGTACCGCAGGGCTCTGTTTTAGGCCCTTTATTGTTTTTAATTTATATTAACGATTTAGATAAAGGCATACTTAGTCGGATTTCGAAATTTGCGGACGACACGAAGCTGGGTAATCGTGCCTATGTAAGATCGGATGTCGATAAATTGCAGGGGGACCTAAACTCGATTGCCAATTGGGCGGACAAGTGGCAAATGGAATTTAATTTAAGCAAATGCAAGGTAATGCACTTGGGTTGCCATAATTTAAGAGTAGATTATACCATGAAAGGCCAAGTCCTCGACGCGGTTAAATTAGAAAAAGACTTGGGAGTATTAGTCGCAGACGATTTTAAATTCTCGAAGCAATGCGCGGATGCGTGTAAAAAAGCAAATCGCGTTTTGGGTTATATCGCGCGCAATTTCATCTTCAAATCAAAGGATGTAATTTTACCTTTATATAAATCCCTTGTGCGGCCACTTCTCGAATACGCTGTTCAATTTTGGGCTCCATATTTAATGAAAGATATTGCGCAATTAAAAAGAGTGCAGCGTAGGGCTACGAAATTAATTCCAGAGCTGAGGAATAGATCATACGAGGAAAGGCTCAGGGCTTTAGATTTGCCATCGCTAGAACGCAGAAGATTACGTGGCCAGCTAATAGAAGTATTTAAAATACTAAAGGGTTTCTCAAACGTGGACTTTCGCAATCTGTTCGAACTGGATCATAGGGGAAATACTCGTCAGCACGGGTTAAAATTAGTGAACAAGCGTTTTAACACTAGTATAGCCCAAAACTACTTTACATTTAAAGTTACTCAAAATTGGAATCGGCTGCCCACCCACGTAGTAGATAGCACTTCGGTTAATATGTTCAAAAATCGTCTCGACGTGCATTTGAATAGTTCAAATATAACGTAGTTGAGCACTGTGAATTTAAACGTCCTTGCAGAGAGAGAGTTTGGAGCGGAGGTTTAAGGATATGAAATTATGATGCCGGCGATTCTCTGCATGTGTAGCTTAGATGTCCCATTTCTTTTCCGCCTATCCTATAAGTAGTCTCTATCCCTAAATTAGCTTTTCACCACTAGCAGTCGAGTGGCTGCGGAAGATGAGAAGAAAAACTTTCTATCTCCCCAGACCCCTAGTTTGATTAGTTAAAATTGCACGATAATGTACACATGTAGATAAGTGTGTACAGTAGATAGTATTAAAAAAAAAAAAAATAGCATGTTAGAGATACACTCGTAGATAAGGGTGTATCGTAGTTTTTGATTTAGTGTAGCGGACTAGCCTCGAGCGGACCTTAGGGTCTTTGCTGGTCCTAGATTCTGTAGTTCTGTAGTTCTGTAGTTCTTCTTCTTCTTCTTCTTCTTCTTCTTCTTCAATATTCAATATTCGTCGCCGTATTATAAAGCTCAATCTTTCAATTACAGTATATTAGCTTGTGCAGCTTGTTTTCAAAATTAGTTCCGAATTAAAAAAAACCGACAATGCCCGTTATAAAGATCGAATGCTCAAGGTGCGCTGCTTCATTTAATAAGGAAATTTACGTTCCCTCGAACCTTGAGCAAATTAGAATATGTCTCTTTTGTATGTTGAACGAAGCGTTTGAACGCAAGTTGTCAAGTGCGATCAGCGAGATCAAACTGGAATTAAATACCGTTGCGAGGGATGTGATCTCGACTAACCGTAAAGTCGATGACTTAAATTCCAAACTAGACTCTGCTATTCACGACATGCGCGGGAGGGAAGATAGTAATAGAGATAGGCGGCCTGCAAATTCGAATCATCAGGTAATTGTTGACGAGCAACAACGAATTTTAAACTCGTTTAGGCCTCAGGAATCGCAATTTCGACGTGTTAGAAATGGGGCTAGACCAACGAGGGATTAGAACTTCGTTTTACCCTGTTCGAACCCTTTCGCGTTGCTAACTCCTATCGAGGGGGAAGAGGAAACAGTTTTAATGGGGGACTCCTTAATTAGAAGGCAGGATCAGGAGTTTGCTGCGCGTAACCCTTCTAAGCGTAAGCGCTTTTGCTATCCCGGTGGCCGCATTAACAACGTGGCCGCCGAGATCGAGAAATTGGAAGATACGCGTGGTGAACGAACGATCATCACGATGGTAGGGGGCAACGACGTCCATAGGTATGACAGCACCCCGGAAGATATAGTTTATCGTGCCAGAACCATGATAGATACGGCGAAATCCAAAGCAACCAACGTGGGAATTATTGGTGTTCTCCCCCGACTTAAATCCACGTTGCGCCTCCAATCTAGAGCGATCTATACTAACGAATGTCTTAAGCGGTTGTGTCGAGAAACTGGTGTTAGCTTTTTTAACTTATGGGATTCATTCCAGGACCATCCGTCACTTTTCCAAAAGGACGGAATTCACCTAAGCGATGTGGGTAATAGTCGGCTGGGTAGGATCTTAGACGAGTCCGTACGTAGCATTTTAGGTAGGAGAGTTGCGCTGCCACGTGATGCCGATGCGCCGGGCCGGCCCACGCGTGAAGAGGGCACTATCGACGGGGTGCAGGGAAACGGAACGGATCTGAGTGTTATAGAAGAGTTAACGTAAAGCGCAAACTGAGATGCATATATGCGAATGTTCGTAGCTTAAAAAATAAAATTGCCGAAATAAAAGCCGTTATTCTAGAGGGTAATTTCGACCTCGTATTCCTAAGTGAAACATGGTTAGACACTCATACGGGGATCAGTGTTTGCGAGTTCGATATAGCGGGGTACAAAATTCATTACAGAAATAGACAAACCGGTAGAGGAGGGGGCGTATTAATGTATATAAAAGAGGATCTAAACGCCATAACGATGGACTCGTCTAAGGATGATATGCGAAGTGATGCTTTATTAGTCCAGCTAAGTTTAGATGCTATAAATAAAATTAACTTAGTCGTGCTATATCGTCCGCCTTGCCAATTGGAAAGAGAAGATGCTGCACTCTTCGATACGCTTACGTCTTGGATTAGAAAAGGGACCACATTAGTCTGCGGCGATTTTAATTTACCTAATGTTAACTTTAGCAACCTTACTTCTGATAAACCGGGTGAGAGGCTATTAAACTTTATGTTGGAGAATTTTCTCGTACAAAAAGTGGAAGAGCCTACTCGTGATAGCAATATTCTTGATTTAATCATGGCAACCGATGAGTCATTGTTAGAAAACGTACGTGTGGGTGAACATTTAGCTTCCAGCGACCATAATGCGATTAGATTCGATCTAAACACCTGCGTAGAAGTTAGAATGAGCTCGCAGCTCATCCCTCGTTTTGGTAGCTGTGATTTCGATATTTTTCGCGAAAGGATTAAGGATATAGACTGGGGAATACGATTCGAGAACAGGTCGGTAGGAGAGATGTACGCAGAACTTCGATGTACGCTGCTTCGTGTGAATTCTGATTTGGTTAAGTATGTGCGTAAGAGCGGGAAGTCGGTGAGAGCTCCGTGGCTTAGTCCGTTAATACTACGCTTAATCCGGGACCGAAATAGAAAATTTAAAATTCATAAAAACAATGGGTCAGTTATAAGTCGGCAAAATTACATAGATTCTCGTAGGGAAGTTAAACGTGCGGTCAGAGATGCGAAGAGGAAGTATGAAATAAACCTCGCTAAGGATTCAAAGAATGAACCGAAACGGTTTTATGGGTACGTAAATAATAGGAAACCCGTAAAAGGATCGATAGGGCCGATCAAAGATAAGGATGGTCGTTTGACTGAACTTCCGACAGAAATGTCTAAAATTTTAAATGAGCATTTTACGAGCGTGTTTACTGTGGAAGATTCTTCCGAATTGGAATCGTTAATTGGGGAAGTTCGTAGTGCTGATAAATGCATATCCGATGTAAGTATAAAGGACGAGGAAATTCTTAAATTTATTAAGCTAATGAAAAAGTCGAAATCTCCGGGCCCCGATGGGGTATATCCAATTCATTTAAAGGAGCTTCAAAATGAACTCGTTAAGCCATTGCGTGAAATTTTCAATCGCTCATTAGAGGATGGCGTAGTTCCGTTGGATTTCAAGCGAGCAAACGTTACACCTATATTTAAGAAGGGGAATAGATTTGAAGCAACGAATTTTCGGCCTATTAGTCTAACTTCGGTAGTTGGGAAGCTTTTAGAATCTGTAATTAAAGATAGAATAGTGAGCCACCTCGAGGCAAATAAGCTGATTAACGATACCCAGCATGGATTTAGGCGTGCGAGATCGTGCTTGACTAACTTGCTCGAATTCTTCCACAAAATGATTTGCGTGTACGATGAAAGCAAAGCTGTAGACGTAATATATTTAGACTTTAAAAAGGCGTTCGACACCGTCCCCCACCAAAGGTTATTAATCAAAGTTAAAGCGATTGGGGTGACTGGTAAGATTTTAAACTGGATTAGAAATTGGCTGAAAGATCGCTCGCAGCGGGTAGTAATAAATGGGGAATGTTCAGATTGGGCCAGCGTTAGTAGTGGGGTACCGCAGGGCTCTGTTTTAGGCCCTTTATTGTTTTTAATTTATATTAACGATTTAGATAAAGGCATACTTAGTCGGATTTCGAAATTTGCGGACGACACGAAGCTGGGTAATCGTGCCTATGTAAGATCGGATGTCGATAAATTGCAGGGGGACCTAAACTCGATTGCCAATTGGGCGGACAAGTGGCAAATGGAATTTAATTTAAGCAAATGCAAGGTAATGCACTTGGGTTGCCATAATTTAAGAGTAGATTATACCATGAAAGGCCAAGTCCTCGACGCGGTTAAATTAGAAAAAGACTTGGGAGTATTAGTCTCAGACGATTTTAAATTCTCGAAGCAATGCGCGGATGCGTGTAAAAAAGCAAATCGCGTTTTGGGTTATATCGCGCGCAATTTCATCTTCAAATCTAAGGATGTAATTTTACCTTTATATAAATCCCTTGTGCGGCCACTTCTCGAATACGCTGTTCAATTTTGGGCTCCATATTTAATGAAAGATATCGCGCAATTAGAAAGAGTGCAGCGTAGGGCTACGAAATTAATTCCAGAGCTGAGGAATAGATCATACGAGGAAAGGCTCAGGGCTTTAGATTTGCCATCGCTAGAAAGCAGAAGATTACGTGGCCAGCTAATAGAAGTATTTAAAATACTAAAGGGTTTCTCAAACGTTGACTTTCGCAATCTGTTCGAACTGGATCATAGGGGAAATACTCGTCAGCACGGGTTAAAATTAGTGAACAAGCGTTTTAACACTAGTATAGCCCAAAACTATTTTACATTTAAAGTTACTCAAAATTGGAATCGGCTGCCCACCCACGTAGTAGATAGCACTTCGGTTAATATGTTCAAAAATCGTCTCGACGTGCATTTGAATAGTTTAAATATAACGTAGTTGAGCACTGTGAATTTAAACGTCCTTGCAGAGAGAGAGTTTGGAGCGGAGGTTTAAGGATATGAAATTATGATGACTAAAAATGATGCCGGCGATTCTCTGCATGTGTAGCCTAGATGTCCCATTTCTTTTCCGCCTATCCTATAAGTAGTCTCTATCCCTAAATTAGCTTTTCACCACTGGCAGTCGAGTGGCTGCGGAAGATGAGAAGAAAAACTTTCTATCTCCCCCGACCCCTAGTTTGATTAGTTAAAATTGCACGATAATGTACACATGTAGATAAGTGTGTACAGTAGATAGTATTAAAAAAAAAAAAATAGCATGTTAGAGATACACTCGTAGATAAGGGTGTATCGTAGTTTTTGATTTAGTGTAGCGGACTAGCCTCGAGCGGACCTTAGGGTCTTTGCTGGTCCTAGATTCTGTAGTTCTGTAGTTCTGTAGTTCTTCTTCTTCTTCTTCTTCTTCTTCTTCTTCTTCTTCTTCTTCTTCTTCTTCTTCTTCTTCTTCTTCTTCTTCTTCTTCTTCTTCTTCTTCTTCTTCTTCTTCTTCTTCTTCTTCTTCTTCTTCTTCTTCTTCTTCTTCTTCTTCTTCTTCTTCTTCTTCTTCTTCTTCTTCTTCTTCTTCTTCTTCTTCTTCTTCGTCCCACCGACTCTCTACTGAAAAGACGTGCTCGCTCTGTGCTCCCGCTAATTTCACTCTGCTCAGAATTTATCGTGCCTCTGCTACTGAATACTTTTATATATATCGCCTATTCAATATTCGTCGCCGTATTATAAAGTTCGATCTTTCAATTACAGTATATTAGCTTGTGCAGCTTGTTTTCTAAATTAGTTCCGAATTAAAAAAAAAAAAAAAAACCGACAATGCCCGTTATAAAGATCGAATGCTCAAGGTGCGCTGCTTCATTTAATAAGGAAATTTACGTTCCCTCGAACCTTGAGCAAATTAGAATATGTCGATTTTGTATGTTGAACGAAGCGTTTGAACGCAAGTTGTCAAGTGCGATCAGCGAGATCAAACTGGAATTAAATACCGTTGCGAGGGATGTGATCTCGACTAACCGTAAAGTCGATGACTTAAATTCCAAACTAGACTCTGCTATTCACGACATGCGCAGGAAGGAAGATAGTAATAGAGATAGGCGGCCTGCAAATTCGAATCATCAGGTAATTGTTAACGAGCAACAACGAATTTTAAACTCGTTTAGGCCTCAGGAATCGCAATTTCGACGTGTTAGAAATGGGGCTAGACCAACGAGGGATCAGAACTTCGTTTTACCCTGTTCGAACCCTTTCGCGTTGCTAACTCCTATCGAGGGGGAAGAGGAAACCGTTTTAATGGGGGACTCCTTAATTAGAAGGCAGGATCAGGAGTTTGCTGCGCGTAACCCTTCTAAGCGTAAGCGCTTTTGCTATCCCGGTGGCCGCATTAACAACGTGGCCGCCGAGATCGAGAAATTGGAAGATACGCGTGGTGAACGAACGATCATCACGATGGTAGGGGGCAACGACGTCCATAGGTATGACAGCACCCCGGAAGATATAGTTTATCGTGCCAGAACCATGATAGATACGGCGAAATCCAAAGCAACCAACGTGGGAATTATTGGTGTTCTCCCCCGACTTAAATCCACGTTGCGCCTCCAATCTAGAGCGATCTATACTAACGAATGTCTTAAGCGGTTGTGTCGAGAAACTGGTGTTAGCTTTTTTAACTTATGGGATTCATTCCAGGACCATCCGTCACTTTTCCAAAAGGACGGAATTCACCTAAGCGATGTGGGTAATAGTCGGCTGGGTAGGATCTTAGACGAGTCCGTACGTAGCATTTTAGGTAGGAGAGTTGCGCGGCCACGTGATGCCGATGCGCCGGGCCGGCCCACGCCTGAAGAGGACACTATCGACGGGGTGCAGGGAAACGGAACGGATCTGAGTGTTATAGAAGAGTTAACGTAAAGCGCAAACTGAGATGCATATATGCGAATGTTCGTAGCTTAAAAAATAAAATTGCCGAAATAAAAGCCGTTATTCTAGAGGGTAATTTCGACCTCGTATTCCTAAGTGAAACATGGTTAGACACTCATACGGGGATCAGTGTTTGCGAGTTCGATATAGCGGGGTACAAAATTCATTACAGAAATAGACAAACCGGTAGAGGAGGGGGCGTATTAATGTATATAAAAGAGGATCTAAACGCCATAACGATGGACTCGTCTAAGGATGATATGCGAAGTGATGCTTTATTAGTCCAGCTAAGTTTAGATGCTATAAATAAAATTAACTTAGTCGTGCTATATCGTCCGCCTTGCCAATTGGAAAGAGAAGATGCTGCACTCTTCGATACGCTTACGTCTTGGATTAGAAAAGGGACCACATTAGTCTGCGGCGATTTTAATTTACCTAATGTTAACTTTAGCAACCTTACTTCTGATAAACCGGGTGAGAGGCTATTAAACTTTATGTTGGAGAATTTTCTCGTACAAAAAGTGGAAGAGCCTACTCGTGATAGCAATATTCTTGATTTAATCATGGCAACCGATGAGTCATTGTTAGAAAACGTACGTGTGGGTGAACATTTAGCTTCCAGCGACCATAATGCGATTAGATTCGATCTAAACACCTGCGTAGAAGTTAGAATGAGCTCGCAGCTCATCCCTCGTTTTGGTAGCTGTGATTTCGATATTTTTCGCGAAAGGATTAAGGATATAGACTGGGGAATACGATTCGAGAACAGGTCAGTAGGAGAGATGTACGCAGAACTTCGATGTACGCTGCTTCGTGTGAATTCTGATTTGGTTAAGTATGTGCGTAAGAGCGGGAAGTCGGTGAGAGCTCCGTGGCTTAGTCCGTTAATACTACGCTTAATCCGGGACCGAAATAGAAAATTTAAAATTCATAAAAACAATGGGTCAGTTATAAGTCGGCAAAATTACATAGATTCTCGTAGGGAAGTTAAACGTGCGGTCAGAGATGCGAAGAGGAAGTATGAAATAAACCTCGCTAAGGATTCAAAGAATGAACCGAAACGGTTTTATGGGTACGTAAATAATAGGAAACCCGTAAAAGGATCGATAGGGCCGATCAAAGATAAGGATGGTCGTTTGACTGAACTTCCGACAGAAATGTCTAAAATTTTAAATGAGCATTTTACGAGCGTGTTTACTGTGGAAGATTCTTCCGAATTGGAATCGTTAATTGGGGAAGTTCGTAGTGCTGATAAATGCATATCCGATGTAAGTATAAAGGACGAGGAAATTCTTAAATTTATTAAGCTAATGAAAAAGTCGAAATCTCCGGGCCCCGATGGGGTATATCCAATTCATTTAAAGGAGCTTCAAAATGAACTCGTTAAGCCATTGCGTGAAATTTTCAATCGCTCATTAGAGGATGGCGTAGTTCCGTTGGATTTCAAGCGAGCAAACGTTACACCTATATTTAAGAAGGGGAATAGATTTGAAGCAACGAATTTTCGGCCTATTAGTCTAACTTCGGTAGTTGGGAAGCTTTTAGAATCTGTAATTAAAGATAGAATAGTGAGCCACCTCGAGGCAAATAAGCTGATTAACGATACCCAGCATGGATTTAGGCGTGCGAGATCGTGCTTGACTAACTTGCTCGAATTCTTCCACAAAATGATTTGCGTGTACGATGAAAGCAAAGCTGTAGACGTAATATATTTAGACTTTAAAAAGGCGTTCGACACCGTCCCCCACCAAAGGTTATTAATGAAAGTTAAAGCGATTGGGGTGACTGGTAAGATTTTAAACTGGATTAGAAATTGGCTGAAAGATCGCTCGCAGCGGGTGGTAATAAATGGGGAATGTTCAGATTGGGCCAGCGTTAGTAGTGGGGTACCTCAGGGCTCTGTTTTAGGCCCTTTATTGTTTTTAATTTATATTAACGATTTAGATAAAGGCATACTTAGTCGGATTTCGAAATTTGCGGACGACACGAAGCTGGGTAATCGTGCCTATGTAAGATCGGATGTCGATAAATTGCAGGGGGACCTAAACTCGATTGCCAATTGGGCGGACAAGTGGCAAATGGAATTTAATTTAAGCAAATGCAAGGTAATGCACTTGGGTTGCCATAATTTAAGAGTAGATTATACCATGAAAGGCCAAGTCCTCGACGCGGTTAAATTAGAAAAAGACTTGGGAGTATTAGTCTCAGACGATTTTAAATTCTCGAAGCAATGCGCGGATGCGTGTAAAAAAGCAAATCGCGTTTTGGGTTATATCGCGCGCAATTTCATCTTCAAATCTAAGGATGTAATTTTACCTTTATATAAATCCCTTGTGCGGCCACTTCTCGAATACGCTGTTCAATTTTGGGCTCCATATTTAATGAAAGATATTGCGCAATTAGAAAGAGTGCAGCGTAGGGCTACGAAATTAATTCCAGAGCTGAGGAATAGATCATACGAGGAAAGGCTCAGGGCTTTAGATTTGCCATCGCTAGAAAGCAGAAGATTACGTGGCCAGCTAATAGAAGTATTTAAAATACTAAAGGGTTTCTCAAACGTGGACTTTCGCAATCTGTTCGAACTGGATCATAGGGGAAATACTCGTCAGCACGGGTTAAAATTAGTGAACAAGCGTTTTAACACTAGTATAGCCCAAAACTATTTTACATTTAAAGTTACTCAAAATTGGAATCGGCTGCCCACCCACGTAGTAGATAGCACTTCGGTTAATATGTTCAAAAATCGTCTCGACGTGCATTTGAATAGTTTAAATATAACGTAGTTGAGCACTGTGAATTTAAACGTCCTTGCAGAGAGAGAGTTTGGAGCGGAGGTTTAAGGATATGAAATTATGATGACTAAAAATGATGCCGGCGATTCTCTGCATGTGTAGCTTAGATGTCCCATTTCTTTTCCGCCTATCCTATAAGTAGTCTCTATCCCTAAATTAGCTTTTCACCACTAGCAGTCGAGTGGCTGCGGAAGATGAGAAGAAAAACTTTCTATCTCCCCCGACCCCTAGTTTGATTAGTTAAAATTGCACGATAATGTACACATGTAGATAAGTGTGTACAGTAGATAGTATTAAAAAAAAAAAAAAAAAAATAGCATGTTAGAGATACACTCGTATATAAGGGTGTATCGTAGTTTTTGATTTAGTGTAGCGGACTAGCCTCGAGCGGACCTTAGGGTCTTTGCTGGTCCTAGATTCTGTAGTTCTGTAGTTCTGTAGTTCTTCTTCTTCCTAAACGCCATAACGATGGACTCGTCTAAGGATGATATGCGAAGTGATGCTTTATTAGTCCAGCTAAGTTTAGATGCTATAAATAAAATTAACTTAGTCGTGCTATATCGTCCGCCTTGCCAATTGGAAAGAGAAGATGCTGCACTCTTCGATACGCTTACGTCTTGGATTAGAAAAGGGACCACATTAGTCTGCGGCGATTTTAATTTACCTAATGTTAACTTTAGCAACCTTACTTCTGATAAACCGGGTGAGAGGCTATTAAACTTTATGTTGGAGAATTTTCTCGTACAAAAAGTGGAAGAGCCTACTCGTGATAGCAATATTCTTGATTTAATCATGGCAACCGATGAGTCATTGTTAGAAAACGTACGTGTGGGTGAACATTTAGCTTCCAGCGACCATAATGCGATTAGATTCGATCTAAACACCTGCGTAGAAGTTAGAATGAGCTCGCAGCTCATCCCTCGTTTTGGTAGCTGTGATTTCGATATTTTTCGCGAAAGGATTAAGGATATAGACTGGGGAATACGATTCGAGAACAGGTCGGTAGGAGAGATGTACGCAGAACTTCGATGTACGCTGCTTCGTGTGAATTCTGATTTGGTTAAGTATGTGCGTAAGAGCGGGAAGTCGGTGAGAGCTCCGTGGCTTAGTCCGTTAATACTACGCTTAATCCGGGACCGAAATAGAAAATTTAAAATTCATAAAAACAATGGGTCAGTTATAAGTCGGCAAAATTACATAGATTCTCGTAGGGAAGTTAAACGTGCGGTCAGAGATGCGAAGAGGAAGTATGAAATAAACCTCGCTAAGGATTCAAAGAATGAACCGAAACGGTTTTATGGGTACGTAAATAATAGGAAACCCGTAAAAGGATCGATAGGGCCGATCAAAGATAAGGATGGTCGTTTGACTGAACTTCCGACAGAAATGTCTAAAATTTTAAATGAGCATTTTACGAGCGTGTTTACTGTGGAAGATTCTTCCGAATTGGAATCGTTAATTGGGGAAGTTCGTAGTGCTGATAAATGCATATCCGATGTAAGTATAAAGGACGAGGAAATTCTTAAATTTATTAAGCTAATGAAAAAGTCGAAATCTCCGGGACCCGATGGGGTATATCCAATTCATTTAAAGGAGCTTCAAAATGAACTCGTTAAGCCATTGCGTGAAATTTTCAATCGCTCATTAGAGGATGGCGTAGTTCCGTTGGATTTCAAGCGAGCAAACGTTACACCTATATTTAAGAAGGGGAATAGATTTGAAGCAACGAATTTTCGGCCTATTAGTCTAACTTCGGTAGTTGGGAAGCTTTTAGAATCTGTAATTAAAGATAGAATAGTGAGCCACCTCGAGGCAAATAAGCTGATTAACGATACCCAGCATGGATTTAGGCGTGCGAGATCGTGCTTGACTAACTTGCTCGAATTCTTCCACAAAATGATTTGCGTGTACGATGAAAGCAAAGCTGTAGACGTAATATATTTAGACTTTAAAAAGGCGTTCGACACCGTCCCCCACCAAAGGTTATTAATGAAAGTTAAAGCGATTGGGGTGACTGGTAAGATTTTAAACTGGATTAGAAATTGGCTGAAAGATCGCTCGCAGCGGGTAGTAATAAATGGGGAATGTTCAGATTGGGCCAGCGTTAGTAGTGGGGTACCGCAGGGCTCTGTTTTAGGCCCTTTATTGTTTTTAATTTATATTAACGATTTAGATAAAGGCATACTTAGTCGGATTTCGAAATTTGCGGACGACACGAAGCTGGGTAATCGTGCCTATGTAAGATCGGATGTCGATAAATTGCAGGGGGACCTAAACTCGATTGCCAATTGGGCGGACAAGTGGCAAATGGAATTTAATTTAAGCAAATGCAAGGTAATGCACTTGGGTTGCCATAATTTAAGAGTAGATTATACCATGAAAGGCCAAGTCCTCGACGCGGTTAAATTAGAAAAAGACTTGGGAGTATTAGTCTCAGACGATTTTAAATTCTCGAAGCAATGCGCGGATGCGTGTAAAAAAGCAAATCGCGTTTTGGGTTATATCGCGCGCAATTTCATCTTCAAATCTAAGGATGTAATTTTACCTTTATATAAATCCCTTGTGCGGCCACTTCTCGAATACGCTGTTCAATTTTGGGCTCCATATTTAATGAAAGATATCGCACAATTAGAAAGAGTGCAGCGTAGGGCTACGAAATTAATTCCAGAGCTGAGGAATAGATCATACGAGGAAAGGCTCAGGGCTTTAGATTTGCCATCGCTAGAAAGCAGAAGATTACGTGGCCAGCTAATTGAAGTATTTAAAATACTAAAGGGTTTCTCAAACGTTGACTTTCGCAATCTGTTCGAACTGGATCATAGGGGAAATACTCGTCAGCACGGGTTAAAATTAGTGAACAAGCGTTTTAACACTAGTATAGCCCAAAACTATTTTACATTTAAAGTTACTCAAAATTGGAATCGGCTGCCCACCCACGTAGTAGATAGCACTTCGGTTAATATGTTCAAAAATCGTCTCGACGTGCATTTGAATAGTTTAAATATAACGTAGTTGAGCACTGTGAATTTGGACGTCCTTGCAGAGAGAGAGAGTTTGGAGCGGAGGTTTAAGGATATGAAATTATGATGACTAAAAATGATGCCGGCGATTCTCTGCATGTGTAGCTTAGATGTCCCATTTCTTTTCCGCCTATCCTATAAGTAGTCTCTATCCCTAAATTAGTTTTTCACCACTAGCAGTCGAGTGGCTGCGGAAGATGAGAAGAAAAACTTTCTATCTCCCCCGACCCCTAGTTTGATTAGTTAAAATTGCACGATAATGTACACATGTAGATAAGTGTGTACAGTAGATAGTATTAAAAAAAAAAAAAAAAATAGCATGTTAGAGATACACTCGTAGATAAGGGTGTATCGTAGTTTTTGATTTAGTGTAGCGGACTAGCCTCGAGCGGACCTTAGGGTCTTTGCTGGTCCTAGATTCTGTAGTTCTGTAGTTCTGTAGTTCTTCTTCTTCTTCTTCTTCTTCTTCTTCTTCTTCTTCTTCTTCTTCTTCTTCTTCTTCTTCTTCTTCTTCTTCTTCTTCTTCTTCTTCTTCTTCGAGAACAGGTCGGTAGGAGAGATGTACGCAGAACTTCGATGTACGCTGCTTCGTGTGAATTCTGATTTGGTTAAGTATGTGCGTAAGAGCGGGAAGTCGGTGAGAGCTCCGTGGCTTAGTCCGTTAATACTACGCTTAATCCGGGACCGAAATAGAAAATTTAAAATTCATAAAAACAATGGGTCAGTTATAAGTCGGCAAAACTACATAGATTCTCGTAGGGAAGTTAAACGTGCGGTCAGAGATGCGAAGAGGAAGTATGAAATAAACCTCGCTAAGAATTCAAACAATGAACCGAAATGGTTTTATGGGTACGTAAATAATAGGAAACCCGTAAAAGGATCGATAGGGCCGATCAAAGATAAGGATGGTCGTTTGACTGAACTTCCGACAGAAATGTCCAAAATTTTAAATGAGCATTTTACGAGCGTGTTTACTGTGGAAGATTCTTCCGAATTGGAATCGTTAATTGGGGAAGTTCGTAGTGCTGAGAAATGCATATCCGATGTAAGTATAAAGGACGAGGAAATTCTTAAATTTATTAAGCTAATGAAAAAGTCGAAATCTCCGGGCCCCGATGGGGTATATCCAATTCATTTAAAGGAGCTTCAAAATGAACTCGTTAAGCCATTGCGTGAAATTTTCAATCGCTCATTAGAGGATGGCGTAGTTCCGTTGGATTTCAAGCGAGCAAACGTTACACCTATATTTAAGAAGGGGAATAGATTTGAAGCAACGAATTTTCGGCCTATTAGTCTAACTTCGGTAGTTGGGAAGCTTTTAGAATCTGTAATTAAAGATAGAATAGTGAGCCACCTCGAGGCAAATAAGCTGATTAACGATACCCAACATGGATTTAGGCGTGCGAGATCGTGCTTGACTAACTTGCTCGAATTCTTCCACCAAATGATTTGCGTGTACGATGAAAGCAAAGCTGTAGACGTAATATATTTAGACTTTAGAAAGGCGTTCGACACCGTCCCCCACCAAAGGTTATTAATGAAAGTTAAAGCGATTGGGGTGACTGGTAAGATTTTAAACTGGATTAGAAATTGGCTGAAAGATCGCTCGCAGCGGGTAGTAATAAATGGGGAATGTTCAGATTGGGCCAGCGTTAGTAGTGGGGTACCGCAGGGCTCTGTTTTAGGCCCTTTATTGTTTTTAATTTATATTAACGATTTAGATAAAGGCATACTTAGTCGGATTTCGAAATTTGCGGACGACACGAAGCTGGGTAATCGTGCCTATGTAAGATCGGATGTCGATAAATTGCAGGGGGACCTAAACTCGATTGCCAATTGGGCGGACAAGTGGCAAATGGAATTTAATTTAAGCAAATGCAAGGTAATGCACTTGGGTTGCCATAATTTAAGAGTAGATTATACCATGAAAGGCCAAGTCCTCGACGCGGTTAAATTAGAAAAAGACTTGGGAGTATTAGTCGCAGACGATTTTAAATTCTCGAAGCAATGCGCGGATGCGTGTAAAAAAGCAAATCGCGTTTTGGGTTATATCGCGCGCAATTTCATCTTCAAATCAAAGGATGTAATTTTACCTTTATATAAATCCCTTGTGCGGCCACTTCTCGAATACGCTGTTCAATTTTGGGCTCCATATTTAATGAAAGATATTGCGCAATTAGAAAGAGTGCAGCGTAGGGCTACGAAATTAATTCCAGAGCTGAGGAATAGATCATACGAGGAAAGGCTCAGGGCTTTAGATTTGCCATCGCTAGAACGCAGAAGATTACGTGGCCAGCTAATAGAAGTATTTAAAATACTAAAGGGTTTCTCAAACGTGGACTTTCGCAATCTGTTCGAACTGGATCATAGGGGAAATACTCGTCAGCACGGGTTAAAATTAGTGAACAAGCGTTTTAACACTAGTATAGCCCAAAACTACTTTACATTTAAAGTTACTCAAAATTGGAATCGGCTGCCCACCCACGTAGTAGATAGCACTTCGGTTAATATGTTCAAAAATCGTCTCGACGTGCATTTGAATAGTTCAAATATAACGTAGTTGAGCACTGTGAATTTAAACGTCCTTGCAGAGAGAGAGTTTGGAGCGGAGGTTTAAGGATATGAAATTATGATGCCGGCGATTCTCTGCATGTGTAGCTTAGATGTCCCATTTCTTTTCCGCCTATCCTATAAGTAGTCTCTATCCCTAAATTAGCTTTTCACCACTAGCAGTCGAGTGGCTGCGGAAGATGAGAAGAAAAACTTTCTATCTCCCCAGACCCCTAGTTTGATTAGTTAAAATTGCACGATAATGTACACATGTAGATAAGTGTGTACAGTAGATAGTATTAAAAAAAAAAAAAATAGCATGTTAGAGATACACTCGTAGATAAGGGTGTATCGTAGTTTTTGATTTAGTGTAGCGGACTAGCCTCGAGCGGACCTTAGGGTCTTTGCTGGTCCTAGATTCTGTAGTTCTGTAGTTCTGTAGTTCTTCTTCTTCTTCTTCTTCTTCTTCTTCTTCTTCTTCTTCTTCTTCTTCTTCTTCTTCTTCTTCTTCTGCTTCTTCTTCTTCTTCTTCTTCTTCTTCTTCTTCTTCTTCTTCTTCTTCTTCTTCTTCTTCTTCTTCTTCTTCTTCTTCTTCTTCTTCTTCTTCTTCTTCTTCTTCTTCTTCTTCTTCTTCTTCTTCTTCTTCTTCTTCCTTCTAAGCGTAAGCGCTTTTGCTATCCCGGTGGCCGCATTAACAACGTGGCCGCCGAGATCGAGAAATTGGAAGATACGCGTGGTGAACGAACGATCATCACGATGGTAGGGGGCAACGACGTCCATAGGTATGACAGCACCCCGGAAGATATAGTTTATCGTGCCAGAACCATGATAGATACGGCGAAATCCAAAGCAACCAACGTGGGAATTATTGGTGTTCTCCCCCGACTTAAATCCACGTTGCGCCTCCAATCTAGAGCGATCTATACTAACGAATGTCTTAAGCGGTTGTGTCGAGAAACTGGTGTTAGCTTTTTTAACTTATGGGATTCATTCCAGGACCATCCGTCACTTTTCCAAAAGGACGGAATTCACCTAAGCGATGTGGGTAATAGTCGGCTGGGTAGGATCTTAGACGAGTCCGTACGTAGCATTTTAGGTAGGAGAGTTGCGCGGCCACGTGATGCCGATGCGCCGGGCCGGCCCACGCGTGAAGAGGGCACTATCGACGGGGTGCAGGGAAACGGAACGGATCTGAGTGTTATAGAAGAGTTAACGTAAAGCGCAAACTGAGATGCATATATGCGAATGTTCGTAGCTTAAAAAATAAAATTGCCGAAATAAAAGCCGTTATTCTAGAGGGTAATTTCGACCTCGTATTCCTAAGTGAAACATGGTTAGACACTCATACGGGGATCAGTGTTTGCGAGTTCGATATAGCGGGGTACAAAATTCATTACAGAAATAGACAAACCGGTAGAGGAGGGGGCGTATTAATGTATATAAAAGAGGATCTAAACGCCATAACGATGGACTCGTCTAAGGATGATATGCGAAGTGATGCTTTATTAGTCCAGCTAAGTTTAGATGCTATAAATAAAATTAACTTAGTCGTGCTATATCGTCCGCCTTGCCAATTGGAAAGAGAAGATGCTGCACTCTTCGATACGCTTACGTCTTGGATTAGAAAAGGGACCACATTAGTCTGCGGCGATTTTAATTTACCTAATGTTAACTTTAGCAACCTTACTTCTGATAAACCGGGTGAGAGGCTATTAAACTTTATGTTGGAGAATTTTCTCGTACAAAAAGTGGAAGAGCCTACTCGTGATAGCAATATTCTTGATTTAATCATGGCAACCGATGAGTCATTGTTAGAAAACGTACGTGTGGGTGAACATTTAGCTTCCAGCGACCATAATGCGATTAGATTCGATCTAAACACCTGCGTAGAAGTTAGAATGAGCTCGCAGCTCATCCCTCGTTTTGGTAGCTGTGATTTCGATATTTTTCGCGAAAGGATTAAGGATATAGACTGGGGAATACGATTCGAGAACAGGTCGGTAGGAGAGATGTACGCAGAACTTCGATGTACGCTGCTTCGTGTGAATTCTGATTTGGTTAAGTATGTGCGTAAGAGCGGGAAGTCGGTGAGAGCTCCGTGGCTTAGTCCGTTAATACTACGCTTAATCCGGGACCGAAATAGAAAATTTAAAATTCATAAAAACAATGGGTCAGTTATAAGTCGGCAAAATTACATAGATTCTCGTAGGGAAGTTAAACGTGCGGTCAGAGATGCGAAGAGGAAGTATGAAATAAACCTCGCTAAGGATTCAAAGAATGAACCGAAACGGTTTTATGGGTACGTAAATAATAGGAAACCCGTAAAAGGATCGATAGGGCCGATCAAAGATAAGGATGGTCGTTTGACTGAACTTCCGACAGAAATGTCTAAAATTTTAAATGAGCATTTTACGAGCGTGTTTACTGTGGAAGATTCTTCCGAATTGGAATCGTTAATTGGGGAAGTTCGTAGTGCTGATAAATGCATATCCGATGTAAGTATAAAGGACGAGGAAATTCTTAAATTTATTAAGCTAATGAAAAAGTCGAAATCTCCGGGCCCCGATGGGGTATATCCAATTCATTTAAAGGAGCTTCAAAATGAACTCGTTAAGCCATTGCGTGAAATTTTCAATCGCTCATTAGAGGATGGCGTAGTTCCGTTGGATTTCAAGCGAGCAAACGTTACACCTATATTTAAGAAGGGGAATAGATTTGAAGCAACGAATTTTCGGCCTATTAGTCTAACTTCGGTAGTTGGGAAGCTTTTAGAATCTGTAATTAAAGATAGAATAGTGAGCCACCTCGAGGCAAATAAGCTGATTAACGATACCCAGCATGGATTTAGGCGTGCGAGATCGTGCTTGACTAACTTGCTCGAATTCTTCCACAAAATGATTTGCGTGTACGATGAAAGCAAAGCTGTAGACGTAATATATTTAGACTTTAAAAAGGCGTTCGACACCGTCCCCCACCAAAGGTTATTAATGAAAGTTAAAGCGATTGGGGTGACTGGTAAGATTTTAAACTGGATTAGAAATTGGCTGAAAGATCGCTCGCAGCGGGTAGTAATAAATGGGGAATGTTCAGATTGGGCCAGCGTTAGTAGTGGGGTACCGCAGGGCTCTGTTTTAGGCCCTTTATTGTTTTTAATTTATATTAACGATTTAGATAAAGGCATACTTAGTCGGATTTCGAAATTTGCGGACGACACGAAGCTGGGTAATCGTGCCTATGTAAGATCGGATGTCGATAAATTGCAGGGGGACCTAAACTCGATTGCCAATTGGGCGGACAAGTGGCAAATGGAATTTAATTTAAGCAAATGCAAGGTAATGCACTTGGGTTGCCATAATTTAAGAGTAGATTATACCATGAAAGGCCAAGTCCTCGACGCGGTTAAATTAGAAAAAGACTTGGGAGTATTAGTCTCAGACGATTTTAAATTCTCGAAGCAATGCGCGGATGCGTGTAAAAAAGCAAATCGCGTTTTGGGTTATATCGCGCGCAATTTCATCTTCAAATCTAAGGATGTAATTTTACCTTTATATAAATCCCTTGTGCGGCCACTTCTCGAATACGCTGTTCAATTTTGGGCTCCATATTTAATGAAAGATATCGCACAATTAGAAAGAGTGCAGCGTAGGGCTACGAAATTAATTCCAGAGCTGAGGAATAGATCATACGAGGAAAGGCTCAGGGCTTTAGATTTGCCATCGCTAGAAAGCAGAAGATTACGTGGCCAGCTAATAGAAGTATTTAAAATACTAAAGGGTTTCTCAAACGTGGACTTTCGCAATCTGTTCGAACTGGATCATAGGGGAAATACTCGTCAGCACGGGTTAAAATTAGTGAACAAGCGTTTTAACACTAGTATAGCCCAAAACTATTTTACATTTAAAGTTACTCAAAATTGGAATCGGCTGCCCACCCACGTAGTAGATAGCACTTCGGTTAATATGTTCAAAAATCGTCTCGACGTGCATTTGAATAGTTTAAATATAACGTAGTTGAGCACTGTGAATTTGGACGTCCTTGCAGAGAGAGAGAGTTTGGAGCGGAGGTTTAAGGATATGAAATTATGATGACTAAAAATGATGCCGGCGATTCTCTGCATGTGTAGCTTAGATGTCCCATTTCTTTTCCGCCTATCCTATAAGTAGTCTCTATCCCTAAATTAGTTTTTCACCACTAGCAGTCGAGTGGCTGCGGAAGATGAGAAGAAAAACTTTCTATCTCCCCCGACCCCTAGTTTGATTAGTTAAAATTGCACGATAATGTACACATGTAGATAAGTGTGTACAGTAGATAGTATTAAAAAAAAAAAAAAAAAAAAATAGCATGTTAGAGATACACTCGTAGATAAGGGTGTATCGTAGTTTTTGATTTAGTGTAGCGGACTAGCCTCGAGCGGACCTTAGGGTCTTTGCTGGTCCTAGATTCTGTAGTTCTGTAGTTCTGTAGTTCTGTAGTTCTTCTTCTTCTTCTTCTTCTTCTTCTTCTTCTTCTTCTTCTTCTTCTTCTTCTTATTATTATTATTCAAAGAAGGAACCGAAACGGTTTTACGGCTATGTAAACAGTAGGAAACCCTTAAAAGGTTCAATAGGGCCGATTAAAGACAAAGATGGTCGTTTGACGGAAATTCCGGCGGAAATGTCTAAAATTTTAAATGAACATTTCACAAGCGTCTTTACTATTGAAGATTCGTCCCAATTAGGATCGTTAGTTGAAGAAGTAGATAATAGTGATATTTGCATATCCGATATAACGGTTAATGAAGTGGAAATTCTTAAATATATTAACCTGATGAAAAAGTCGAAATCACCCGGGCCCGATGGCGTTTACCCCACTCATTTAAAGGAACTTAAGAATGAGCTTGCGAAGCCGTTGCGTGCAATTTTCAATCGCTCATTAGAAGATGGCGTAGTCCCTGTAGACTTCAAGCGTGCAAACGTTACACCAATATTTAAGAATGGGAATAGATACGAAGCAACGAATTTTCGTCCTATTAGTCTAACTTCGGTAGTTGGAAAGCTTTTAGAATCGGTAATTAGAGATAGAATAGTGTGCCACCTCGAGCTAAATAATCTGATTAAAGATTCCCAACATGGGTTTAGGCGGGCGAGATCGTGCTTGACAAATTTGCTCGAATTCTTCCATAAAATGATTTGCGTTTACGACGAAAGCAAAGCTGTAGATGTAATCTATCTAGACTTTAAAAAGGCGTTTGACACCGTTCCGCACGAGAGATTATTAATGAAAGTTAAAGCAATCGGTGTGAAGGGTAAGATATTAAATTGGATTAGAAATTGGCTGAAGGATCGTTCGCAGCGAGTAGTTATAAATGGTGAATGTTCTGATTGGGTCAACGTCAGTAGTGGAGTGCCACAAGGCTCCGTTCTTGGCCCATTATTGTTTATAATATATATAAACGATTTGGATAATGGCGTATTTAGTACGATTTCGAAATTTGCTGACGACACGAAGCTGGGCAACCGTGCCTATGTAAGATCGGATGTAGAGAAATTACAAAAGGACCTAAACTTGATTGTCAGATGGGCGGATAAGTGGCAAATGCAGTTTAATTTAAGTAAATGTAAGGTGATGCATTTGGGTTGCCATAATTTGAGGGTAGAGTATACCATGAAAGGCCAGGTCCTCGACGTAGTTAAATTGGAAAAAGACCTGGGAGTTTTAGTCTCGGATGACTTCAAAGTCACGAAACAATGCGCGGATGCATGTAAAAAAGCAAATCGTGTGCTGGGTTATATCGCGCGTAATTTCACGTTCAAATCCAAAGAGATAATTTTACCATTGTATAAATCACTTGTGCGTCCACTGCTAGAATATGCGGTTCAATTTTGGGCTCCATACTTAAACAAAGATATCGCGCAATTAGAAAGAGTGCAGCGTAGGGCTACAAAATTAATTCCCGAGCTGAGAAACAGGCCCTATGAGGAAAGACTCAGGGCATTAGATTTGCCATCTCTCGAAGGCAGAAGATTACGTGGCCAGCTAATAGAAGTATTTAAAATATTGAAAGGATTTTCAAACGTTGATTATAGGAATTTGTTCGAATTGGATCATAGGGGAAATACTCGGCAACACGGATTAAAATTAGTGAACAAGCGATTTAACACTAGTATAGCCCAAAACTATTTTACGTTTAAAATTACTCAAATTTGGAATAGGCTACCCACCCACGTAGTGGATAGTAGGTCGGTAAATATATTTAAAAACCGTCTCGACACGCACTTAAATAGTATAAATATAACGTAGTCTGAGCACAGTAAATAATAACGTCTTGGCAAAAGGAGTTTGGAGCGGAGGAACAACGAGAGTAAAAATGATGACTAAAAATGATGCCAGCGATTTCTCTTGCATGTGTAGTTTAGATATCCATTTTCTTTTCCGCCTATCCTATAACTAGATTTTCACCACTAGCAGTCGAGGACTGCGGAAGTTGAGAAGAAAAACTTTCTATCACCCCCCCCTAGGTTGAAGTAGTTAATATGCATGACATTGTACACATGTAGATAAGTGTGTACAGTAGATTATATATTTAAAAAAAAAATGATAAAAAAAATATAGCATGTTAGAGATACACTCGTAGATAAGTGTGTATCGTAGTTTCGGATGTAGTGTAGCGGACTAGCCTCGAGCGGACCTTAGGGTCTTTGCTGGTCCTAGATTCTGTATTCTTCTTCTTCTTCTTCTTCTTCTTCTTCTTCTTCTTCTTCTTCTTCTTCTTCTTCTTCTTCTTCTAATTCATTTAAAGGAGCTTCAAAATGAACTCGTTAAGCCATTGCGTGAAATTTTCAATCGCTCATTAGAGGATGGCGAAGTTCCGTTGGATTTCAAGCGAGCAAACGTTACACCTATATTTAAGAAGGGGAATAGATTTGAAGCAACGAATTTTCGTCCTATTAGTCTAACTTCGGTAGTTGGGAAGCTTTTAGAATCTGTAATTAAAGATAGAATAGTGAGCCACCTCGAGGCAAATAAGCTGATTAACGATACCCAGCATGGATTTAGGCGTGCGAGATCGTGCTTGACTAACTTGCTCGAATTCTTCCACAAAATGATTTGCGTGTACGATGAAAGCAAAGCTGTAGACGTAATATATTTAGACTTTAAAAAGGCGTTCGACACCGTCCCCCACCAAAGGTTATTAATGAAAGTTAAAGCGATTGGGGTGACTGGTTTGATTTTAAACTGGATTAGAAATTGGCTGAAAGATCGCTCGCAGCGGGTAGTAATAAATGGGGAATGTTCAGATTGGGCCAGCGTTAGTAGTGGGGTACCGCAGGGCTCTGTTTTAGGCCCTTTATTGTTTTTAATTTATATTAACGATTTAGATAAAGGCATACTTAGTCGGATTTCGAAATTTGCGGACGACACGAAGCTGGGCAATCGTGCCTATGTAAGATCGGATGTCGATAAATTGCAGGGGGACCTAAACTCGATTGCCAATTGGGCGGACAAGTGGCAAATGGAATTTAATTTAAGCAAATGCAAGGTAATGCACTTGGGTTGCCATAATTTAAGAGTAGAATATACCATGAAAGGCCAAGTCCTCGACGCGGTTAAATTAGAAAAAGACTTGGGAGTATTAGTCTCAGACGATTTTAAATTCTCGAAGCAATGCGCGGATGCGTGTAAAAAAGCAAATCGCGTTTTGGGTTATATCGCGCGTAATTTCACCTTCAAATCTAAGGATGTAATTTTACCTTTATATAAATCCCTTGTGCGGCCACTTCTCGAATACGCTGTTCAATTTTGGGCTCCATATTTAATGAAAGATATCGCGCAATTAGAAAGAGTGCAGCGTAGGGCTACGAAATTAATTCCAGAGCTGAGGAATAGATCATACGAGGAAAGGCTCAGGGCTTTAGATTTGCCATCGCTAGAAAGCAGAAGATTACGTGGCCAGCTAATAGAAGTATTTAAAATACTAAAGGGTTTCTCAAACGTGGACTTTCGCAATCTGTTCGAACTGGATCATAGGGGAAATACTCGTCAGCACGGGTTAAAATTAGTGAACAAGCGTTTTAACACTAGTATAGCCCAAAACTATTTTACATTTAAAGTTACTCAAAATTGGAATCGGCTGCCCACCCACGTAGTAGATAGCACTTCGGTTAATATGTTCAAAAATCGTCTCGACGTGCATTTGAATAGTTTAAATATAACGTAGTTGAGCACTGTGAATTTAAACGTCCTTGCAGAGAGAGAGTTTGGAGCGGAGGTTTAAGGATATGAAATTATGATGACTAAAAATGATGCCGGCGATTCTCTGCATGTGTAGCTTAGATGTCCCATTTCTTTTCCGCCTATCCTATAAGTAGTCTCTATCCCTAAATTAGCTTTTCACCACTAGCAGTCGAGTGGCTGCGGAAGATGAGAAGAAAAACTTTCTATCTCCCCCGACCCCTAGTTTGATTAGTTAAAATTGCACGATAATGTACACATGTAGATAAGTGTGTACAGTAAATAGTATTAAAAAAAAAGAAAAAAAAAAAGCATGTTGGAGATACACTCGTAGATAAGGGTGTATCGTAGTTTTTGATTTAGTGTAGCGGACTAGCCTCGAGCGGACCTTAGGGTCTTTGCTGGTCCTAGATTCTGTAGTTCTGTAGTTCTTCTTCTTCTTCTTCTTCTTCTTCTTTGACGATTTAGATAAAGGCATACTTAGTCGGATTTCGAAATTTGCGGACGACACGAAGCTGGGTAATCGTGCCTATGTAAGATCGGATGTCGATAAATTGCAGGGGGACCTAAACTCGATTGCCAATTGGGCGGACAAGTGGCAAATGGAATTTAATTTAAGCAAATGCAAGGTAATGCACTTGGGTTGCCATAATTTAAGAGTAGATTATACCATGAAAGGCCAAGTCCTCGACGCGGTTAAATTAGAAAAAGACTTGGGAGTATTAGTCTCAGACGATTTTAAATTCTCGAAGCAATGCGCGGATGCGTGTAAAAAAGCAAATCGCGTTTTGGGTTATATCGCGCGCAATTTCATCTTCAAATCTAAGGATGTAATTTTACCTTTATATAAATCCCTTGTGCGGCCACTTCTCGAATACGCTGTTCAATTTTGGGCTCCATATTTAATGAAAGATATCGCGCAATTAGAAAGAGTGCAGCGTAGGGCTACGAAATTAATTCCAGAGCTGAGGAATAGATCATACGAGGAAAGGCTCAGGGCTTTAGATTTGCCATCGCTAGAAAGCAGAAGATTACGTGGCCAGCTAATAGAAGTATTTAAAATACTAAAGGGTTTCTCAAACGTTGACTTTCGCAATCTGTTCGAACTGGATCATAGGGGAAATACTCGTCAGCACGGGTTAAAATTAGTGAACAAGCGTTTTAACACTAGTATAGCCCAAAACTATTTTACATTTAAAGTTACTCAAAATTGGAATCGGCTGCCCACCCACGTAGTAGATAGCACTTCGGTTAATATGTTCAAAAATCGTCTCGACGTGCATTTGAATAGTTTAAATATAACGTAGTTGAGCACTGTGAATTTAAACGTCCTTGCAGAGAGAGAGTTTGGAGCGGAGGTTTAAGGATATGAAATTATGATGACTAAAAATGATGCCGGCGATTCTCTGCATGTGTAGCCTAGATGTCCCATTTCTTTTCCGCCTATCCTATAAGTAGTCTCTATCCCTAAATTAGCTTTTCACCACTAGCAGTCGAGTGGCTGCGGAAGATGAGAAGAAAAACTTTCTATCTCCCCCGACCCCTAGTTTGATTAGTTAAAATTGCACGATAATGTACACATGTAGATAAGTGTGTACAGTAGATAGTATTAAAAAAAAAAAAAAAAAAAAAAATAGCATGTTAGAGATACACTCGTAGATAAGGGTGTATCGTAGTTTTTGATTTAGTGTAGCGGACTAGCCTCGAGCGGACCTTAGGGTCTTTGCTGGTCCTAGATTCTGTAGTTCTGTAGTTCTGTAGTTCTTCTTCTTCTTCCGATTAAAGACAAAGATGGTCGTTTGACGGAAATTCCGGCGGAAATGTCTAAAATTTTAAATGAACATTTCACAAGCGTCTTTACTATTGAAGATTCGTCCCAATTAGGATCGTTAGTTGAAGAAGTAGATAATAGTGATATTTGCATATCCGATATAACGGTTAATGAAGTGGAAATTCTTAAATATATTAACCTGATGAAAAAGTCGAAATCACCCGGGCCCGATGGCGTTTACCCCACTCATTTAAAGGAACTTAAGAATGAGCTTGCGAAGCCGTTGCGTGCAATTTTCAATCGCTCATTAGAAGATGGCGTAGTCCCTGTAGACTTCAAGCGTGCAAACGTTACACCAATATTTAAGAATGGGAATAGATACGAAGCAACGAATTTTCGTCCTATTAGTCTAACTTCGGTAGTTGGAAAGCTTTTAGAATCGGTAATTAGAGATAGAATAGTGTGCCACCTCGAGCTAAATAATCTGATTAAAGATTCCCAACATGGGTTTAGGCGGGCGAGATCGTGCTTGACAAATTTGCTCGAATTCTTCCATAAAATGATTTGCGTTTACGACGAAAGCAAAGCTGTAGATGTAATCTATCTAGACTTTAAAAAGGCGTTTGTCACCGTTCCGCACGAGAGATTATTAATGAAAGTTAAAGCAATCGGTGTGAAGGGTAAGATATTAAATTGGATTAGAAATTGGCTGAAGGATCGTTCGCAGCGAGTAGTTATAAATGGTGAATGTTCTGATTGGGTCAACGTCAGTAGTGGAGTGCCACAAGGCTCCGTTCTTGGCCCATTATTGTTTATAATATATATAAACGATTTGGATAATGGCGTATTTAGTACGATTTCGAAATTTGCTGACGACACGAAGCTGGGCAACCGTGCCTATGTAAGATCGGATGTAGAGAAATTACAAAAGGACCTAAACTTGATTGTCAGATGGGCGGATAAGTGGCAAATGCAGTTTAATTTAAATAAATGTAAGGTGATGCATTTGGGTTGCCATAATTTGAGGGTAGAGTATACCATGAAAGGCCAGGTCCTCGACGTAGTTAAATTGGAAAAAGACCTGGGAGTTTTAGTCTCGGATGACTTCAAAGTCACGAAACAATGCGCGGATGCATGTAAAAAAGCAAATCGTGTGCTGGGTTATATCGCGCGTAATTTCACGTTCAAATCCAAAGAGATAATTTTACCATTGTATAAATCACTTGTGCGTCCACTGCTAGAATATGCGGTTCAATTTTGGGCTCCATACTTAAACAAAGATATCGCGCAATTAGAAAGGGTGCAGCGTAGGGCTACAAAATTAATTCCCGAGCTGAGAAACAGGCCCTATGAGGAAAGACTGAGGGCATTAGATTTGCCATCTCTCGAAGGCAGAAGATTACGTGGCCAGCTAATAGAAGTATTTAAAATATTGAAAGGATTTTCAAACGTTGATTATAGGAATTTGTTCGAATTGGATCATAGGGGAAATACTCGGCAACACGGATTAAAATTAGTGAACAAGCGATTTAACACTAGTATAGCCCAAAACTATTTTACGTTTAAAATTACTCAAATTTGGAATAGGCTACCCACCCACGTAGTGGATAGTAGGTCGGTAAATATATTTAAAAACCGTCTCGACACGCACTTAAATAGTATAAATATAACGTAGTCTGAGCACAGTAAATAATAACGTCTTGGCAAAAGGAGTTTGGAGCGGAGGAACAACGAGAGTAAAAATGATGACTAAAAATGATGCCAGCGATTTCTCTTGCATGTGTAGTTTAGATATCCATTTTCTTTTCCGCCTATCCTATAACTAGATTTTCACCACTAGCAGTCGAGGACTGCGGAAGTTGAGAAGAAAAACTTTCTATCACCCCCCCCTAGGTTGAAGTAGTTAATATGCATGACATTGTACACATGTAGATAAGTGTGTACAGTAGATTATATATTTAAAAAAAAAATGATAAAAAAAATATAGCATGTTAGAGATACACTCGTAGATAAGTGTGTATCGTAGTTTCGGATGTAGTGTAGCGGACTAGCCTCGAGCGGACCTTAGGGTCTTTGCTGGTCCTAGATTCTGTAGTTCTTCTTCTTCTTCTTCTTCTTCTTCTTCTTCTTCTTCTTCTTCTTCTTCTTCTTCTTCTTCTTCTTCTTCTTCTTCTTCTTCTTCTTCTTCTTCTGCTCGCTCTGTGCTCCCGCTAATTTCACTGTGCTCAGAATTTATCGTGCCTCTGCTACTGAATACTTTTATATATATCGCCGTATTATAAAGTTCGATCTTTCAATTACAGTATATTAGCTTGTGCAGCTTGTTTTCTAAATTAGTTCCGAATTAAAAAAAAACATAAAACCGACAATGCCCGTTATAAAGATCGAATGCTCAAGGTGCGCTGCTTCATTTAATAAGGAAATTTACGTTCCCTCGAACCTTGAGCAAATTAGAATATGTCGTTTTTGTATGTTAAACGAAGCGTTTGAACGCAAGTTGTCAAGTGCGATCAGCGAGATCAAACTGGAATTAAATACCGTTGCGAGGGATGTGATCTCGACTAACCGTAAAGTCGATGACTTAAATTCAAAACTAGACTCTGCTATTCACGACATGCGCGGGAGGGAAAATAGTAATAGAGATAGGCGGCCTGCAAATTCGACTCAGCAGGTAATTGTTGACGAGCAACAACGAATTTTAAACTCGTTTAGGCCTCAGGAATCGCAATTTCGACGTGTTAGAAATGGGGCTAGACCAACGAGGGATCAGAACTTCGTCTTACCCTGTTCGAACCCTTTCGCGTTGCTAACTCCTATCGAGGGGGAAGAGGAAACAGTTTTAATGGGGGACTCCTTAATTAGAAGGCAGGATCAGGAGTTTGCTGCGCGTAACCCTTCTAAGCGTAAGCGCTTTTGCTATCCCGGTGGCCGCATTAACAACGTGGCCGCCGAGATCGAGAAGTTGGAAGATACGCGTGGTGAACGAACGATCATCACGATGGTAGGGGGCAACGACGTCCATAGGTATGACAGCACCCCGGAAGATATAGTTTTTCGTGCCAGAACCATGATAGATACGGCGAAATCAAAAGCAACCAACGTGGGAATTATTGGTGTTCTCCCCCGACTTAAATCCACGTTGCGCCTCCAATCTAGAGCGATCTATACAAACGAATGTCTTAAGCGGTTGTGTCGAGAAACTGGTGTTAGCTTTTTTAACTTATGGGATTCATTCCAGGACCATCCGTCACTTTTCCAAAAGGACGGAATTCACCTAAGCGATGTGGGTAATAGTCGGCTGGGTAGGATCTTAGACGAGTCCGTACGTAGCATTTTAGGTAGGAGAGTTGCGCGGCCACGTGATGCCGATGCGCCGGGCCGGCCCACGCGTGAAGAGGGCACTATCGACGGGGTGCAGGGAAACGGAACGGATCTGAGTGTTATAGAAGAGTTAACGTAAAGCGCAAACTGAGATGCATATATGCGAATGTTCGTAGCTTAAAAAATAAAATTGCCGAAATAAAAGCCGTTATTCTAGAGGGTAATTTCGACCTCGTATTCCTAAGTGAAACATGGTTAGACACTCATACGGGCATCAGTGTTTGCGAGTTCGATATAGCGGGGTACAAAATTCATTACAGAAATAGACAAACCGGTAGAGGAGGGGGCGTATTAATGTATATAAAAGAGGATCTAAACGCCATAACGATGGACTCGTCTAAGGATGATATGCGAAGTGATGCTTTATTAGTCCAGCTAAGTTTAGATGCTATAAATAAAATTAACTTAGTCGTGCTATATCGTCCGCCTTGCCAATTGGAAAGAGAAGATGCTGCACTCTTCGATACGCTTACGTCTTGGATTAGAAAAGGGACCACATTAGTCTGCGGCGATTTTAATTTACCTAATGTTAACTTTAGCAACCTTACTTCTGATAAACCGGGGGAGAGGCTATTAAACTTTATGTTGGAGAATTTTCTCGTACAAAAAGTGGAAGAGCCTACTCGTGATAGCAATATTCTTGATTTAATCATGGCAACCGATGAGTCATTGTTAGAAAACGTACGTGTGGGTGAACATTTAGCTTCCAGCGACCATAATGCGATTAGATTCGAACTAAACACCTGCGTAGAAGTTAGAATGAGCTCGCAGCTCATCCCTCGTTTTGGTAGCTGTGATTTCGATATTTTTCGCGAAAGGATTAAGGATATAGACTGGGGAATACGATTCGAGAACAGGTCGGTAGGAGAGATGTACGCAGAACTTCGATGTACGCTGCTTCGTGTGAATTCTGATTTGGTTAAGTATGTGCGTAAGAGCGGGAAGTCGGTGAGAGCTCCGTGGCTTAGTCCGTTAATACTACGCTTAATCCGGGACCGAAATAGAAAATTTAAAATTCATAAAAACAATGGGTCAGTTATAAGTCGGCAAAATTACATAGATTCTCGTAGGGAAGTTAAACGTGCGGTCAGAGATGCGAAGAGGAAGTATGAAATAAACCTCGCTAAGGATTCAAAGAATGAACCGAAACGGTTTTATGGGTACGTAAATAATAGGAAACCCGTAAAAGGATCGATAGGGCCGATCAAAGATAAGGATGGTCGTTTGACTGAACTTCCGACAGAAATGTCTAAAATTTTAAATGAGCATTTTACGAGCGTGTTTACTGTGGAAGATTCTTCCGAATTGGAATCGTTAATTGGGGAAGTTCGTAGTGCTGATAAATGCATATCCGATGTAAGTATAAAGGACGAGGAAATTCTTAAATTTATTAAGCTAATGAAAAAGTCGAAATCTCCGGGCCTCGATGGGGTATATCCAATTCATTTAAAGGAGCTTCAAAATGAACTCGTTAAGCCATTGCGTGAAATTTTCAATCGCTCATTAGAGGATGGCGTAGTTCCGTTGGATTTCAAGCGAGCAAACGTTACACCTATATTTAAGAAGGGGAATAGATTTGAAGCAACGAATTTTCGGCCTATTAGTCTAACTTCGGTAGTTGGGAAGCTTTTAGAATCTGTAATTAAAGATAGAATAGTGAGCCACCTCGAGGCAAATAAGCTGATTAACGATACCCAGCATGGATTTAGGCGTGCGAGATCGTGCTTGACTAACTTGCTCGAATTCTTCCACAAAATGATTTGCGTGTACGATGAAAGCAAAGCTGTAGACGTAATATATTTAGACTTTAAAAAGGCGTTCGACACCGTCCCCCACCAAAGGTTATTAATGAAAGTTAAAGCGATTGGGGTGACTGGTAAGATTTTAAACTGGATTAGAAATTGGCTGAAAGATCGCTCGCAGCGGGTAGTAATAAATGGGGAATGTTCAGATTGGGCCAGCGTTAGTAGTGGGGTACCGCAGGGCTCTGTTTTAGGCCCTTTATTGTTTTTAATTTATATTAACGATTTAGATAAAGGCATACTTAGTCGGATTTCGAAATTTGCGGACGACACGAAGCTGGGTAATCGTGCCTATGTAAGATCGGATGTCGATAAATTGCAGGGGGACCTAAACTCGATTGCCAATTGGGCGGACAAGTGGCAAATGGAATTTAATTTAAGCAAATGCAAGGTAATGCACTTGGGTTGCCATAATTTAAGAGTAGAATATACCATGAAAGGCCAAGTCCTCGACGCGGTTAAATTAGAAAAAGACTTGGGAGTATTAGTCTCAGACGATTTTAAATTCTCGAAGCAATGCGCGGATGCGTGTAAAAAAGCAAATCGCGTTTTGGGTTATATCGCGCGCAATTTCATCTTCAAATCTAAGGATGTAATTTTACCTTTATATAAATCCCTTGTGCGGCCACTTCTCGAATACGCTGTTCAATTTTGGGCTCCATATTTAATGAAAGATATTGCGCAATTAGAAAGAGTGCAGCGTAGGGCTACGAAATTAATTCCAGAGCTGAGGAATAGATCATACGAGGAAAGGCTCAGGGCTTTAGATTTGCCATCGCTAGAACGCAGAAGATTACGTGGCCAGCTAATAGAAGTATTTAAAATACTAAAGGGTTTCTCAAACGTGGACTTTCGCAATCTGTTCGAACTGGATCATAGGGGAAATACTCGTCAGCACGGGTTAAAATTAGTGAACAAGCGTTTTAACACTAGTATAGCCCAAAACTATTTTACATTTAAAGTTACTCAAAATTGGAATCGGCTGCCCACCCACGTAGTAGATAGCACTTCGGTTAATATGTTCAAAAATCGTCTCGACGTGCATTTGAATAGTTTAAATATAACGTAGTTGAGCACTGTGAATTTGGACGTCCTTGCAGAGAGAGAGAGTTTGGAGCGGAGGTTTAAGGATATGAAATTATGATGACTAAAAATGATGCCGGCGATTCTCTGCATGTGTAGCTTAGATGTCCCATTTCTTTTCCGCCTATCCTATAAGTAGTCTCTATCCCTAAATTAGCTTTTCACCACTAGCAGTCGAGTGGCTGCGGAAGATGAGAAGAAAAACTTTCTATCTCCCCCGACCCCTAGTTTGATTAGTTAAAATTGCACGATAATGTACACATGTAGAT
Organism: Ceratothoa steindachneri; assembly: GCA_963969495.1. Taxonomy (NCBI): domain Eukaryota; kingdom Metazoa; phylum Arthropoda; class Malacostraca; order Isopoda; family Cymothoidae; genus Ceratothoa; species Ceratothoa steindachneri. Next base: position 3,335,993 of record OZ018321.1, on the reverse strand, counting down.
AAGTGTGTACAGTAGATAGTATTAAAAAAAAAAAAAAAATAGCATGTTAGAGATACACTCGTAGATAAGGGTGTATCGTAGTTTTTGATTTAGTGTAGCGGACTAGCCTCGAGCGGACCTTAGGGTCTTTGCTGGTCCTAGATTCTGTAGTTCTGTAGTTCTTCTTCTTCTTCTTCATTCTGGAGAATTTTCTTAGACTACTAAACTTCATTCTGGAGAATTTTCTCGTTCAAAAAGTGGAGGAACCAACTCGTGATAATAATATCCTCGATTTAATCATGACGACTGACGAGTCACTGGTAGAAAATGTTTGTGTAGGAGAGCATTTAGCCTCGAGTGATCATAATGCGATTAGATTCGTGGTTAACACGTGTGTAGATGTAAAAATTAGTACACAGCTCATGCCACGTTTTGGTAGCTGTGATTTTGATACTTTTCGCGAAAGGATTAAGGATGTAGACTGGGGAATGCGCTTCGAGAATAGGTCGGTAGGAGAAATGTACACTGAGCTTCGGCGTACACTCCTTAGTGTAAATTTCGACTTAGTAAAGTATGTGCGCCGTAAGAGCGGGAAGTCGATGAGAGCGCCGTGGGTTAGCCCACTCATATTAAGCTTAATTAAGGACCGAAATAGAAAATTTCAAATACATAAGAACAACGAGTCATTTATAAGTCGGCAAAATTACATAGATTCTCGAAGAGAAGTTAAACGGGCGGTTAGAGATGCAAAGCGGAAATATGAAATAAAACTGGCGAAGGATTCAAAGAAGGAACCGAAACGGTTTTACGGCTATGTAAACAGTAGGAAACCCTTAAAAGGTTCAATAGGGCCGATTAAAGACAAAGATGGTCGTTTGACGGAAATTCCGGCGGAAATGTCTAAAATTTTAAATGAACATTTCACAAGCGTCTTTACTATTGAAGATTCGTCCCAATTAGGATCGTTAGTTGAAGAAGTAGATAATAGTGATATTTGCATATCCGATATAACGGTTAATGAAGTGGAAATTCTTAAATATATTAACCTGATGAAAAAGTCGAAATCACCCGGGCCCGATGGCGTTTACCCCACTCATTTAAAGGAACTTAAGAATGAGCTTGCGAAGCCGTTGCGTGCAATTTTCAATCGCTCATTAGAAGATGGCGTAGTCCCTGTAGACTTCAAGCGTGCAAACGTTACACCAATATTTAAGAATGGGAATAGATACGAAGCAACGAATTTTCGTCCTATTAGTCTAACTTCGGTAGTTGGAAAGCTTTTAGAATCGGTAATTAGAGATAGAATAGTGTGCCACCTCGAGCTAAATAATCTGATTAAAGATTCCCAACATGGGTTTAGGCGGGCGAGATCGTGCTTGACAAATTTGCTCGAATTCTTCCATAAAATGATTTGCGTTTACGACGAAAGCAAAGCTGTAGATGTAATCTATCTAGACTTTAAAAAGGCGTTTGACACCGTTCCGCACGAGAGATTATTAATGAAAGTTAAAGCAGTCGGTGTGAAGGGTAAGATATTAAATTGGATTAGAAATTGGCTGAAGGATCGTTCGCAGCGAGTAGTTATAAATGGTGAATGTTCAGATTGGGTCAACGTCAGTAGTGGAGTGCCACAAGGCTCCGTTCTTGGCCCATTATTGTTTCTAATATATATAAACGATTTGGATAATGGCGTATTTAGTACGATTTCTAAATTTGCTGACGACACGAAGCTGGGCAACCGTGCCTATGTAAGATCGGATGTAGAAAAATTACAAAAGGACCTAAACTTGATTGTCAGATGGGCGGATAAGTGGCAAATGCAGTTTAATTTAAGTAAATGTAAGGTGATGCATTTGGGTTGCCATAATTTGAGGGTAGAGTATACCATGAAAGGCCAGGTCCTCGACGTAGTTAAATTGGAAAAAGACCTGGGAGTTTTAGTCTCGGATGACTTCAAAGTCACGAAACAATGCGCGGATGCATGTAAAAAAGCAAATCGTGTGCTGGGTTATATCGCGCGTAATTTCACGTTCAAATCCAAAGAGATAATTTTACCATTGTATAAATCACTTGTGCGTCCACTGCTCGAATATGCGGTTCAATTTTGGGCTCCATACTTAAACAAAGATATCGCGCAATTAGAAAGAGTGCAGCGTAGGGCTACAAAATTAATTCCCGAGCTGAGAAACAGGCCCTATGAGGAAAGACTCAGGGCATTAGATTTGCCATCTCTCGAAGGCAGAAGATTACGTGGCCAGCTAATTGAAGTATTTAAAATATTGAAAGGATTTTCAAACGTTGATTATAGGAATTTGTTCGAATTGGATCATAGGGGAAATACTCGGCAACACGGATTAAAATTAGTGAACAAGCGATTTAACACTAGTATAGCCCAAAACTATTTTACGTTTAAAATTACTCAAATTTGGAATAGGCTACCCACCCACGTAGTGGATAGTAGGTCGGTAAATATGTTTAAAAACCGTCTCGACGCGCACTTAAATAGTATAAATATAACGTAGTCTGAGCACAGTAAATAATAACGTCTTTGCAAAAGGAGTTTGGAGCGGAGGAACAACGAAAGTAAAAATGATGACTAAAAATGATGCCAGCGATTTCTCTTGCATGTGTAGTTTAGATATCCATTTTCTTTTCCGCCTATCCTATAACTAGATTTTCACCACTAGCAGTCGAGGGCTGCGGAAGTTGAGAAGAAAAACTTTCTATCACCCCCCCTTAGGTTGAAGTAGTTAATATGCCTGACATTGTACACATGTAGATAAGTGTGTACAGTAGATTATATATTAAAAAAAAAAAAAATAATATAGCATGTTAGAGATACACTCGTAGATAAGTGTGTATCGTAGTTTCGGATGTAGTGTAGCGGACTAGCCTCGAGCGGACCTTAGGGTCTTTGTTGGTCCTAGATTCTGTAGTTCTGTAGTTCTGTAGTTCCGATTAAAGACAAAGATGGTCGTTTGACGGAAATTCCGGCGGAAATGTCTAAAATTTTAAATGAACATTTCACAAGCGTCTTTACTATTGAAGATTCGTCCCAATTAGGATCGTTAGTTGAAGAAGTAGATAATAGTGATATTTGCATATCCGATATAACGGTTAATGAAGTGGAAATTCTTAAATATATTAACCTGATGAAAAAGTCGAAATCACCCGGGCCCGATGGCGTTTACCCCACTCATTTAAAGGAACTTAAGAATGAGCTTGCGAAGCCGTTGCGTGCAATTTTCAATCGCTCATTAGAAGATGGCGTAGTCCCTGTAGACTTCAAGCGTGCAAACGTTACACCAATATTTAAGAATGGGAATAGATACGAAGCAACGAATTTTCGTCCTATTAGTCTAACTTCGGTAGTGGAAAGCTTTTAGAATCGGTAATTAGAGATAGAATAGTGTGCCACCTCGAGCTAAATAATCTGATTAAAGATTCCCAACATGGGTTTAGGCGGGCGAGATCGTGCTTGACAAATTTGCTCGAATTCTTCCATAAAATGATTTGCGTTTACGACGAAAGCAAAGCTGTAGATGTAATCTATCTAGACTTTAAAAAGGCGTTTGTCACCGTTCCGCACGAGAGATTATTAATGAAAGTTAAAGCAATCGGTGTGAAGGGTAAGATATTAAATTGGATTAGAAATTGGCTGAAGGATCGTTCGCAGCGAGTAGTTATAAATGGTGAATGTTCTGATTGGGTCAACGTCAGTAGTGGAGTGCCACAAGGCTCCGTTCTTGGCCCATTATTGTTTATAATATATATAAACGATTTGGATAATGGCGTATTTAGTACGATTTCGAAATTTGCTGACGACACGAAGCTGGGCAACCGTGCCTATGTAAGATCGGATGTAGAGAAATTACAAAAGGACCTAAACTTGATTGTCAGATGGGCGGATAAGTGGCAAATGCAGTTTAATTTAAGTAAATGTAAGGTGATGCATTTGGGTTGCCATAATTTGAGGGTAGAGTATACCATGAAAGGCCAGGTCCTCGACGTAGTTAAACTAGAAAAAGACCTGGGAGTTTTAGTCTCGGATGACTTCAAAGTCACGAAACAATGCGCGGATGCATGTAAAAAAGCAAATCGTGTGCTGGGTTATATCGCGCGTAATTTCACGTTCAAATCCAAAGAGATAATTTTACCATTGTATAAATCACTTGTGCGTCCACTGCTCGAATATGCGGTTCAATTTTGGGCTCCATACTTAAACAAAGATATCGCGCAATTAGAAAGAGTGCAGCGTAGGGCTACAAAATTAATTCCCGAGCTGAGAAACAGGCCCTATGAGGAAAGACTGAGGGCATTAGATTTGCCATCTCTCGAAGGCAGAAGATTACGTGGCCAGCTAATAGAAGTATTTAAAATGTTGAAAGGATTTTCAAACGTTGATTATAGGAATTTGTTCGAATTGGATCATAGGAGAAATACTCGGCAACACGGATTAAAATTAGTGAACAAGCGATTTAACACTAGTATAGCCCAAAACTATTTTACGTTTAAAATTACTCAAATTTGGAATAGGCTACCCACCCACGTAGTGGATAGTAGGTCGGTAAATATGTTTAAAAACCGTCTCGACGCGCACTTAAATAGTATAAATATAACGTAGTCTGTGCACAGTAAATAATAACGTCTTTGCAAAAGGAGTTTGGAGCGGAGGAACAACGAGAGTAAAAATGATGACTAAAAATGATGCCAGCGATTTCTCTTGCATGTGTAGTTTAGATATCCATTTTCTTTTCCGCCTATCCTATAACTAGATTTTCACCACTAGCAGTCGAGGACTGCGGAAGTTGAGAAGAAAAACTTTCTATCACCCCCCCTAGGTTGAAGTAGTTAATATGCATGACATTGTACACATGTAGATAAGTGTGTACAGTAGATTATATATTTAAAAAAAAAAAAATAAATAAAAAAAAAAAAATATAGCATGTTAGAGATACACTCGTAGATAAGTGTGTATCGTAGTTTCGGATGTAGTGTAGCGGACTAGCCTCGAGCGGACCTTAGGGTCTTTGCTGGTCCTAGATTCTGTAGTTCTGTAGTTCTGTAGTTCTTCTTCTTCTTCTTCTTCTTCTTCTTCTTCTTCTTCTTCTTCTTCTTCTTCTTCTTCTTCTGGCCGCATAGATAAAGTAGTTAGTGAAATTGAAAAATTGGACCAAACACGTGACGGGCGTACGATCCTCACGCTCGTAGGGGGGAATGATGTGCACAGATACGACAGCACCCCAGAAGGAATAGTAAACCGCGCTAAGACTCTGATTCATACTGCGAAAGTTAAAGCGGATAACGTTGGAATAATTGGCATTTTACCCCGACTAAAATCCACGTTGCGTCTGCAGTCCCGTGCTATATATACAAACGAGTGCCTTAAGCGCTTGTGTCGCGATACTGGAGTTAGCTTCTTTAACGTTTGGGATAAATTCCAAGACCAACCTTCACTTTATCAAACGGACGGAATTCATTTAAGCGATGTGGGAAACAGTCGGCTGGGTAGGATTTTAGACCAGTCAGTACGTAGCATATTAAGTAGGAGAGTTGCGGGGCCACGTGATGCCCATGCGCCAGACCGTTCCTCGCTTGAAGGGGCAATGAGTATTGGGGAGCAGGGAAACGGAACAGATTCGCGTGTGATAGAGGAGTCCACCTAAAGCGCAAATTGAAATGTATATATTCAAATGTTCGTAGCTTAAAAAATAAACTTGCCGAAATAAAAGCCGTAATTCTAGAGGGAGACTACGATCTCGTATTCTTAAGCGAGACTTGGATAGATACACATTCGGGGATCAGTGTTTGCGAATTTGATATACCAGGTTATAAAATTCATTATACAAATAGACAAACTGGTAGAGGAGGGGGCGTATTAGTGTATATAAAAGATGACTTAAACGCTATAACGATCGACTCGTCTACGGCAGATATGAGAAGTGAGGCCTTATTAATCCAATTATGTTGTAATGCAAAATATAAAATTAATTTAGCCCTCATATATCGTCCTCCATCGCAAATAGAAAGAGAAGATGCTGCACTCTTTGATATGCTTTCATCTTGGGTTAGAAAAGGAACCACATTAGTCTGCGGCGATTTTAACTATCCAAACGTTAATTATAGTAACCTAACGTCAAATAAAGCTGGGGAGAGACTACTAAACTTTATTCTGGAGAATTTCCTCGTTCAAAAAGTGGAGGAACCAACTCGTGATAATAATATCCTCGATTTAATCATGGCGACTGACGAGTCACTGGTAGAAAATGTTTGTGTAGGAGAGCATTTAGCCTCGAGTGACCATAATGCGATTAGATTCGTGGTTAACACGTGTGTAGATGTAAAAATTAGTACACAGCTCATGCCACGTTTTGGTAGCTGTGATTTTGATACTTTTCGCGAAAGGATTAAGGATGTAGACTGGGGAATGCGCTTCGAGAATAGGTCGGTAGGAGAAATGTACACTGAGCTTCGGCGTACACTCCTTAGTGTAAATTTCGACTTAGTAAAGTATGTGCGCCGTAAGAGCGGGAAGTCGATGAGAGCGCCGTGGGTTAGCCCACTCATATTAAGCTTAATTAAGGACCGAAATAGAAAATTTCAAATACATAAGAACAAAGAGTCATTTATAAGTCGGCAAAATTACATAGATTCTCGAAGAGAAGTTAAACGGGCGGTTAGAGATGCGAAGCGGAAATATGAAATAAAACTGGCGAAGGATTCAAAGAAGGAACCGAAACGGTTTTACGGCTATGTAAACAGTAGGAAACCCTTAAAAGGTTCAATAGGGCCGATTAAAGACAAAGATGGTCGTTTGACGGAAATTCCGGCGGAAATGTCTAAAATTTTAAATGAACATTTCACAAGCGTCTTTACTATTGAAGATTCGTCCCAATTAGGATCGTTAGTTGAAGAAGTAGATAATAGTGATATTTGCATATCCGATATAACGGTTAATGAAGTGGAAATTCTTAAATATATTAACCTGATGAAAAAGTCGAAATCACCCGGGCCCGATGGCGTTTACCCAACTCATTTAAAGGAACTTAAGAATGAGCTTGCGAAGCCGTTGCGTGCAATTTTCAATCGCTCATTAGAAGATGGCGTAGTCCCTGTAGACTTCAAGCGTGCAAACGTTACACCAATATTTAAGAATGGGAATAGATACGAAGCAACGAATTTTCGTCCTATTAGTCTAACTTCGGTAGTTGGAAAGCTTTTAGAATCGGTAATTAGAGATAGAATAGTGTGCCACCTCGAGGTAAATAATCTGATTAAAGATTCCCAACATGGGTTTAGGCGGGCGAGATCGTGCTTGACAAATTTGCTCGAATTCTTCCATAAAATGATTTGCGTTTACGACGAAAGCAAAGCTGTAGATGTAATCTATCTAGACTTTAAAAAGGCGTTTGACACCGTTCCGCACGAGAGATTATTAATGAAAGTTAAAGCAGTCGGTGTGAAGGGTAAGATATTAAATTTGATTAGAAATTGGCTGAAGGATCGTTCGCAGCGAGTAGTTATAAATGGTGAATGTTCAGATTGGGTCAACGTCAGTAGTGGAGTGCCACAAGGCTCCGTTCTTGGCCCATTATTGTTTCTAATATATATAAACGATTTGGATAATGGCGTATTTAGTACGATTTCTAAATTTGCTGACGACACGAAGCTGGGCAACCGTGCCTATGTAAGATCGGATGTAGAAAAATTACAAAAGGACCTAAACTTGATTGTCAGATGGGCGGATAAGTGGCAAATGCAGTTTAATTTAAGTAAATGTAAGGTGATGCATTTGGGTTGCCATAATTTGAGGGTAGAGTATACCATGAAAGGCCAGGTCCTCGACGTAGTTAAATTGCAAAAAGACCTGGGAGTTTTAGTCTCGGATGACTTCAAAGTCACGAAACAATGCGCGGATGCATGTAAAAAAGCAAATCGTGTGCTGGGTTATATCGCGCGTAATTTCACGTTCAAATCCAAAGAGATAATTTTACCATTGTATAAATCACTTGTGCGTCCACTGCTCGAATATGCGGTTCAATTTTGGGCTCCATACTTAAACAAAGATATCGCGCAATTAGAAAGAGTGCAGCGTAGGGCTACAAAATTAATTCCCGAGCTGAGAAACAGGCCCTATGAGGAAAGACTCAGGGCATTAGATTTGCCATCTCTCGAAGGCAGAAGATTACGTGGCCAGCTAATTGAAGTATTTAAAATATTGAAAGGATTTTCAAACGTTGATTATAGGAATTTGTTCGAATTGGATCATAGGGGAAATACTCGGCAACACGGATTAAAATTAGTGAACAAGCGATTTAACACTAGTATAGCCCAAAACTATTTTACGTTTAAAATTACTCAAATTTGGAATAGGCTACCCACCCACGTAGTGGATAGTAGGTCGGTAAATATGTTTAAAAACCGTCTCGACGCGCACTTAAATAGTATAAATATAACGTAGTCTGAGCACAGTAAATAATAACGTCTTTGCAAAAGGAGTTTGGAGCGGAGGAACAACGAGAGTAAAAATGATGACTAAAAATGATGCCAGCGATTTCTCTTGCATGTGTAGTTTAGATATCCATTTTCTTTTCCGCCTATCCTATAACTAGATTTTCACCACTAGCAGTCGAGGGCTGCGGAAGTTGAGAAGAAAAACTTTCTATCACCCCCCCTTAGGTTGAAGTAGTTAATATGCCTGACATTGTACACATGTAGATAAGTGTGTACAGTAGATTATATATTAAAAAAAAAAAAAAAAAAAAAATATAGCATGTTAGAGATACACTCGTAGATAAGTGTGTATCGTAGTTTCGGATGTAGTGTAGCGGACTAGCCTCGAGCGGACCTTAGGGTCTTTGTTGGTCCTAGATTCTGTAGTTCTGTAGTTCTGTAGTTCTTCTTCTTCTTCTTCTTCTTCTTCTTCTTCTTCTTCTTCTTCTTCTTCTTCTTCAGGATTCAAAGAAGGAACCGAAACGGTTTTACGGCTATGTAAACAGTAGGAAACCCTTAAAAGGTTCAATAGGGCCGATTAAAGACAAAGATGGTCGTTTGACGGAATTTCCGGCGGAAATGTCTAAAATTTTAAATGAACATTTCACAAGCGTCTTTACTATTGAAGATTCGTCCCAATTAGGATCGTTAGTTGAAGAAGTAGATAATAGTGATATTTGCATATCCGATATAACGGTTAATGAAGTGGAAATTCTTAAATATATTAACCTGATGAAAAAGTCGAAATCACCCGGGCCCGATGGCGTTTACCCCACTCATTTAAAGGAACTTAAGAATGAGCTTGCGAAGCCGTTGCGTGCAATTTTCAATCGCTCATTAGAAGATGGCGTAGTCCCTGTAGACTTCAAGCGTGCAAACGTTACACCAATATTTAAGAATGGGAATAGATACGAAGCAACGAATTTTCGTCCTATTAGTCTAACTTCGGTAGTTGGAAAGCTTTTAGAATCGGTAATTAGAGATAGAATAGTGTGCCACCTCGAGGTAAATAATCTGATTAAAGATTCCCAACATGGGTTTAGGCGGGCGAGATCGTGCTTGACAAATTTGCTCGAATTCTTCCATAAAATGATTTGCGTTTACGACGAAAGCAAAGCTGTAGATGTAATCTATCTAGACTTTAAAAAGGCGTTTGACACCGTTCCGCACGAGAGATTATTAATGAAAGTTAAAGCAGTCGGTGTGAAGGGTAAGATATTAAATTGGATTAGAAATTGGCTGAAGGATCGTTCGCAGCGAGTAGTTATAAATGGTGAATGTTCAGATTGGGTCAACGTCAGTAGTGGAGTGCCACAAGGCTCCGTTCTTGGCCCATTATTGTTTCTAATATATATAAACGATTTGGATAATGGCGTATTTAGTACGATTTCTAAATTTGCTGACGACACGAAGCTGGGCAACCGTGCCTATGTAAGATCGGATGTAGAAAAATTACAAAAGGACCTAAACTTGATTGTCAGATGGGCGGATAAGTGGCAAATGCAGTTTAATTTAAGTAAATGTAAGGTGATGCATTTGGGTTGCCATAATTTGAGGGTAGAGTATACCATGAAAGGCCAGGTCCTCGACGTAGTTAAATTGGAAAAAGACCTGGGAGTTTTAGTCTCGGATGACTTCAAAGTCACGAAACAATGCGCGGATGCATGTAAAAAAGCAAATCGTGTGCTGGGTTATATCGCGCGTAATTTCACGTTCAAATCCAAAGAGATAATTTTACCATTGTATAAATCACTTGTGCGTCCACTGCTCGAATATGCGGTTCAATTTTGGGCTCCATACTTAAACAAAGATATCGCGCAATTAGAAAGAGTGCAGCGTAGGGCTACAAAATTAATTCCCGAGCTGAGAAACAGGCCCTATGAGGAAAGACTCAGGGCATTAGATTTGCCATCTCTCGAAGGCAGAAGATTACGTGGCCAGCTAATTGAAGTATTTAAAATATTGAAAGGATTTTCAAACGTTGATTATAGGAATTTGTTCGAATTGGATCATAGGGGAAATACTCGGCAACACGGATTAAAATTAGTGAACAAGCGATTTAACACTAGTATAGCCCAAAACTATTTTACGTTTAAAATTACTCAAATTTGGAATAGGCTACCCACCCACGTAGTGGATAGTAGGTCGGTAAATATGTTTAAAAACCGTCTCGACGCGCACTTAAATAGTATAAATATAACGTAGTCTGAGCACAGTAAATAATAACGTCTTTGCAAAAGGAGTTTGGAGCGGAGGAACAACGAGTAAAAATGATGACTAAAAATGATGCCAGCGATTTCTCTTGCATGTGTAGTTTAGATATCCATTTTCTTTTCCGCCTATCCTATAACTAGATTTTCACCACTAGCAGTCGAGGGCTGCGGAAGTTGAGAAGAAAAACTTTCTATCACCCCCCCCTAGGTTGAAGTAGTTAATATGCCTGACATTGTACACATGTAGATAAGTGTGTACAGTAGATTGTATATTTAAAAAAAAAAAAAAATATAGCATGTTAGAGATACACTCGTAGATAAGTGTGTATCGTAGTTTCGGATGTAGTGTAGCGGACTAGCCTCGAGCGGACCTTAGGGTCTTTGTTGGTCCTAGATTCTGTAGTTCTGTAGTTCTGTAGTTCTTCTTCTTCTTCTTCTTCTTCTTCTTCTTCTTCTTCTTCTTCTTCTTCAGGATTCAAAGAAGGAACCGAAACGGTTTTACGGCTATGTAAACAGTAGGAAACCCTTAAAAGGTTCAATAGGGCCGATTAAAGACAAAGATGGTCGTTTGACGGAATTTCCGGCGGAAATGTCTAAAATTTTAAATGAACATTTCACAAGCGTCTTTACTATTGAAGATTCGTCCCAATTAGGATCGTTAGTTGAAGAAGTAGATAATAGTGATATTTGCATATCCGATATAACGGTTAATGAAGTGGAAATTCTTAAATATATTAACCTGATGAAAAAGTCGAAATCACCCGGGCCCGATGGCGTTTACCCCACTCATTTAAAGGAACTTAAGAATGAGCTTGCGAAGCCGTTGCGTGCAATTTTCAATCGCTCATTAGAAGATGGCGTAGTCCCTGTAGACTTCAAGCGTGCAAACGTTACACCAATATTTAAGAATGGGAATAGATACGAAGCAACGAATTTTCGTCCTATTAGTCTAACTTCGGTAGTTGGAAAGCTTTTAGAATCGGTAATTAGAGATAGAATAGTGTGCCACCTCGAGGTAAATAATCTGATTAAAGATTCCCAACATGGGTTTAGGCGGGCGAGATCGTGCTTGACAAATTTGCTCGAATTCTTCCATAAAATGATTTGCGTTTACGACGAAAGCAAAGCTGTAGATGTAATCTATCTAGACTTTAAAAAGGCGTTTGACACCGTTCCGCACGAGAGATTATTAATGAAAGTTAAAGCAGTCGGTGTGAAGGGTAAGATATTAAATTGGATTAGAAATTGGCTGAAGGATCGTTCGCAGCGAGTAGTTATAAATGGTGAATGTTCAGATTGGGTCAACGTCAGTAGTGGAGTGCCACAAGGCTCCGTTCTTGGCCCATTATTGTTTCTAATATATATAAACGATTTGGATAATGGCGTATTTAGTACGATTTCTAAATTTGCTGACGACACGAAGCTGGGCAACCGTGCCTATGTAAGATCGGATGTAGAAAAATTACAAAAGGACCTAAACTTGATTGTCAGATGGGCGGATAAGTGGCAAATGCAGTTTAATTTAAGTAAATGTAAGGTGATGCATTTGGGTTGCCATAATTTGAGGGTAGAGTATACCATGAAAGGCCAGGTCCTCGACGTAGTTAAATTGGAAAAAGACCTGGGAGTTTTAGTCTCGGATGACTTCAAAGTCACGAAACAATGCGCGGATGCATGTAAAAAAGCAAATCGTGTGCTGGGTTATATCGCGCGTAATTTCACGTTCAAATCCAAAGAGATAATTTTACCATTGTATAAATCACTTGTGCGTCCACTGCTCGAATATGCGGTTCAATTTTGGGCTCCATACTTAAACAAAGATATCGCGCAATTAGAAAGAGTGCAGCGTAGGGCTACAAAATTAATTCCCGAGCTGAGAAACAGGCCCTATGAGGAAAGACTCAGGGCATTAGATTTGCCATCTCTCGAAGGCAGAAGATTACGTGGCCAGCTAATTGAAGTATTTAAAATATTGAAAGGATTTTCAAACGTTGATTATAGGAATTTGTTCGAATTGGATCATAGGGGAAATACTCGGCAACACGGATTAAAATTAGTGAACAAGCGATTTAACACTAGTATAGCCCAAAACTATTTTACGTTTAAAATTACTCAAATTTGGAATAGGCTACCCACCCACGTAGTGGATAGTAGGTCGGTAAATATGTTTAAAAACCGTCTCGACGCGCACTTAAATAGTATAAATATAACGTAGTCTGAGCACAGTAAATAATAACGTCTTTGCAAAAGGAGTTTGGAGCGGAGGAACAACGAGTAAAAATGATGACTAAAAATGATGCCAGCGATTTCTCTTGCATGTGTAGTTTAGATATCCATTTTCTTTTCCGCCTATCCTATAACTAGATTTTCACCACTAGCAGTCGAGGGCTGCGGAAGTTGAGAAGAAAAACTTTCTATCACCCCCCCCTAGGTTGAAGTAGTTAATATGCCTGACATTGTACACATGTAGATAAGTGTGTACAGTAGATTGTATATTTAAAAAAAAAAAAAAATATAGCATGTTAGAGATACACTCGTAGATAAGTGTGTATCGTAGTTTCGGATGTAGTGTAGCGGACTAGCCTCGAGCGGACCTTAGGGTCTTTGTTGGTCCTAGATTCTGTAGTTCTGTAGTTCTGTAGTTCTTCTTCTTCTTCTTCTTCTTCTTCTTCTTCTTCTTCTTCTTCTTCTTCTTCTTCTTCTTCTTCTTCTTCTTCTTCTTCTTCTTCTTCTTCTTCTTCTTCTTCTTCTTCTTCTTCTTCTTCTTCTTCTTCTTCTTCTTCTTCTTCTTCTTCTTCTTCTTCTTCTTCTTCTTCTTCTTCTTCTTCTTCTTCTTCTTCTTCTTCGTCCCACCGACTCTCTTCATTCGTCCCACCGACTCTCTACTGATAAGACGTGCTCGCTCTGTGCTCCCGCTAATTTCACTGTGCTCAGAATTTATCGTGCCTCTGCTACTGAATACTTTTATATATATCGCCGTATTATAAAGTTCGATCTTTCAATTACAGTATATTAGCTTGTGCAGCTTGTTTTCTAAATTAGTTCCGAATTAAAAAAAAACATAAAACCGACAATGCCCGTTATAAAGATCGAATGCTCAAGGTGCGCTGCTTCATTTAATAAGGAAATTTACGTTCCCTCGAACCTTGAGCAAATTAGAATATGTCGTTTTTGTATGTTAAACGAAGCGTTTGAACGCAAGTTGTCAAGTGCGATCAGCGAGATCAAACTGGAATTAAATACCGTTGCGAGGGATGTGATCTCGACTAACCGTAAAGTCGATGACTTAAATTCAAAACTAGACTCTGCTATTCACGACATGCGCGGGAGGGAAAATAGTAATAGAGATAGGCGGCCTGCAAATTCGACTCAGCAGGTAATTGTTGACGAGCAACAACGAATTTTAAACTCGTTTAGGCCTCAGGAATCGCAATTTCGACGTGTTAGAAATGGGGCTAGACCAACGAGGGATCAGAACTTCGTCTTACCCTGTTCGAACCCTTTCGCGTTGCTAACTCCTATCGAGGGGGAAGAGGAAACAGTTTTAATGGGGGACTCCTTAATTAGAAGGCAGGATCAGGAGTTTGCTGCGCGTAACCCTTCTAAGCGTAAGCGCTTTTGCTATCCCGGTGGCCGCATTAACAACGTGGCCGCCGAGATCGAGAAGTTGGAAGATACGCGTGGTGAACGAACGATCATCACGATGGTAGGGGGCAACGACGTCCATAGGTATGACAGCACCCCGGAAGATATAGTTTTTCGTGCCAGAACCATGATAGATACGGCGAAATCAAAAGCAACCAACGTGGGAATTATTGGTGTTCTCCCCCGACTTAAATCCACGTTGCGCCTCCAATCTAGAGCGATCTATACAAACGAATGTCTTAAGCGGTTGTGTCGAGAAACTGGTGTTAGCTTTTTTAACTTATGGGATTCATTCCAGGACCATCCGTCACTTTTCCAAAAGGACGGAATTCACCTAAGCGATGTGGGTAATAGTCGGCTGGGTAGGATCTTAGACGAGTCCGTACGTAGCATTTTAGGTAGGAGAGTTGCGCGGCCACGTGATGCCGATGCGCCGGGCCGGCCCACGCGTGAAGAGGGCACTATCGACGGGGGGCAGGGATACGGAACGGATCTGAGTGTTATAGAAGAGTTAACGTAAAGCGCAAACTGAGATGCATATATGCGAATGTTCGTAGCTTAAAAAATAAAATTGCCGAAATAAAAGCCGTTATTCTAGAGGGTAATTTCGACCTCGTATTCCTAAGTGAAACATGGTTAGACACTCATACGGGCATCAGTGTTTGCGAGTTCGATATAGCGGGGTACAAAATTCATTACAGAAATAGACAAACCGGTAGAGGAGGGGGCGTATTAATGTATATAAAAGAGGATCTAAACGCCATAACGATGGACTCGTCTAAGGATGATATGCGAAGTGATGCTTTATTAGTCCAGCTAAGTTTAGATGCTATAAATAAAATTAACTTAGTCGTGCTATATCGTCCGCCTTGCCAATTGGAAAGAGAAGATGCTGCACTCTTCGATACGCTTACGTCTTGGATTAGAAAAGGGACCACATTAGTCTGCGGCGATTTTAATTTACCTAATGTTAACTTTAGCAACCTTACTTCTGATAAACCGGGGGAGAGGCTATTAAACTTTATGTTGGAGAATTTTCTCGTACAAAAAGTGGAAGAGCCTACTCGTGATAGCAATATTCTTGATTTAATCATGGCAACCGTTGAGTCATTGTTAGAAAACGTACGTGTGGGTGAACATTTAGCTTCCAGCGACCATAATGCGATTAGATTCGAACTAAACACCTGCGTAGAAGTTAGAATGAGCTCGCAGCTCATCCCTCGTTTTGGTAGCTGTGATTTCGATATTTTTCGCGAAAGGATTAAGGATATAGACTGGGGAATACGATTCGAGAACAGGTCGGTAGGAGAGATGTACGCAGAACTTCGATGTACGCTGCTTCGTGTGAATTCTGATTTGGTTAAGTATGTGCGTAAGAGCGGGAAGTCGGTGAGAGCTCCGTGGCTTAGTCCGTTAATACTACGCTTAATCCGGGACCGAAATAGAAAATTTAAAATTCATAAAAACAATGGGTCAGTTATAAGTCGGCAAAATTACATAGATTCTCGTAGGGAAGTTAAACGTGCGGTCAGAGATGCGAAGAGGAAGTATGAAATAAACCTCGCTAAGGATTCAAAGAATGAACCGAAACGGTTTTATGGGTACGTAAATAATAGGAAACCCGTAAAAGGATCGATAGGGCCGATCAAAGATAAGGATGGTCGTTTGACTGAACTTCCGACAGAAATGTCTAAAATTTTAAATGAGCATTTTACGAGCGTGTTTACTGTGGAAGATTCTTCCGAATTGGAATCGTTAATTGGGGAAGTTCGTAGTGCTGATAAATGCATATCCGATGTAAGTATAAAGGACGAGGAAATTCTTAAATTTATTAAGCTAATGAAAAAGTCGAAATCTCCGGGCCCCGATGGGGTATATCCAATTCATTTAAAGGAGCTTCAAAATGAACTCGTTAAGCCATTGCGTGAAATTTTCAATCGCTCATTAGAGGATGGCGTAGTTCCGTTGGATTTCAAGCGAGCAAACGTTACACCTATATTTAAGAAGGGGAATAGATTTGAAGCAACGAATTTTCGGCCTATTAGTCTAACTTCGGTAGTTGGGAAGCTTTTAGAATCTGTAATTAAAGATAGAATAGTGAGCCACCTCGAGGCAAATAAGCTGATTAACGATACCCAGCATGGATTTAGGCGTGCGAGATCGTGCTTGACTAACTTGCTCGAATTCTTCCACAAAATGATTTGCGTGTACGATGAAAGCAAAGCTGTAGACGTAATATATTTAGACTTTAAAAAGGCGTTCGACACCGTCCCCCACCAAAGGTTATTAATGAAAGTTAAAGCGATTGGGGTGACTGGTAAGATTTTAAACTGGATTAGAAATTGGCTGAAAGATCGCTCGCAGCGGGTAGTAATAAATGGGGAATGTTCAGATTGGGCCAGCGTTAGTAGTGGGGTACCGCAGGGCTCTGTTTTAGGCCCTTTATTGTTTTTAATTTATATTAACGATTTAGATAAAGGCATACTTAGTCGGATTTCGAAATTTGCGGACGACACGAAGCTGGGTAATCGTGCCTATGTAAGATCGGATGTCGATAAATTGCAGGGGGACCTAAACTCGATTGCCAATTGGGCGGACAAGTGGCAAATGGAATTTAATTTAAGCAAATGCAAGGTAATGCACTTGGGTTGCCATAATTTAAGAGTAGAATATACCATGAAAGGCCAAGTCCTCGACGCGGTTAAATTAGAAAAAGACTTGGGAGTATTAGTCTCAGACGATTTTAAATTCTCGAAGCAATGCGCGGATGCGTGTAAAAAAGCAAATCGCGTTTTGGGTTATATCGCGCGCAATTTCATCTTCAAATCTAAGGATGTAATTTTACCTTTATATAAATCCCTTGTGCGGCCACTTCTCGAATACGCTGTTCAATTTTGGGCTCCATATTTAATGAAAGATATTGCGCAATTAGAAAGAGTGCAGCGTAGGGCTACGAAATTAATTCCAGAGCTGAGGAATAGATCATACGAGGAAAGGCTCAGGGCTTTAGATTTGCCATCGCTAGAACGCAGAAGATTACGTGGCCAGCTAATAGAAGTATTTAAAATACTAAAGGGTTTCTCAAACGTGGACTTTCGCAATCTGTTCGAACTGGATCATAGGGGAAATACTCGTCAGCACGGGTTAAAATTAGTGAACAAGCGTTTTAACACTAGTATAGCCCAAAACTATTTTACATTTAAAGTTACTCAAAATTGGAATCGGCTGCCCACCCACGTAGTAGATAGCACTTTGGTTAATATGTTCAAAAATCGTCTCGACGTGCATTTGAATAGTTTAAATATAACGTAGTTGAGCACTGTGAATTTAAACGTCCTTGCAGAGAGAGAGAGTTTGGAGCGGAGGTTTAAGGATATGAAATTATGATGACTAAAAATGATGCCGGCGATTCTCTGCATGTGTAGCTTAGATGTCCCATTTCTTTTCCGCCTATCCTATAAGTAGTCTCTATCCCTAAATTAGCTTTTCACCACTAGCAGTCGAGTGGCTGCGGAAGATGAGAAGAAAAACTTTCTATCTCCCCCGACCCCTAGTTTGATTAGTTAAAATTGCACGATAATGTACACATGTAGATAAGTGTGTACAGTAGATAGTATTAAAAAAAAAAAAAAAATAGCATGTTAGAGATACACTCGTAGATAAGGGTGTATCGTAGTTTTTGATTTAGTGTAGCGGACTAGCCTCGAGCGGACCTTAGGGTCTTTGCTGGTCCTAGATTCTGTAGTTCTGTAGTTCTGTAGTTCTTCTTCTTCTTCTTCTTCTTCTTCTTCTTCTTCTTCTTCTTCTTCTTCTTCTTCTTCTTCTTCTTCTTCTTCTTCTTCTTCTTCTTCTTCTTCTTCTTCTTCTTCTTCTTCTTCTTCTTCTTCTTCTTCTTCTTCTTCTTCTTCTTCTTCTTCTTCTTCTTCTTCTTCTTCTTCTTCTTCTTCTTCAGTAGTGGGGTACCGCAGGGCTCTGTTTTAGGCCCTTTATTGTTTTTAATTTATATTAACGATTTAGATAAAGGCATACTTAGTCGGATTTCGAAATTTGCGGACGACACGAAGCTGGGTAATCGTGCCTATGTAAGATCGGATGTCGATAAATTGCAGGGGGACCTAAACTCGATTGCCAATTGGGCGGACAAGTGGCAAATGGAATTTAATTTAAGCAAATGCAAGGTAATGCACTTGGGTTGCCATAATTTAAGAGTAGATTATACCATGAAAGGCCAAGTCCTCGACGCGGTTAAATTAGAAAAAGACTTGGGAGTATTAGTCTCAGACGATTTTAAATTCTCGAAGCAATGCGCGGATGCGTGTAAAAAAGCAAATCGCGTTTTGGGTTATATCGCGCGCAATTTCACCTTCAAATCTAAGGATGTAATTTTACCTTTATATAAATCCCTTGTGCGGCCACTTCTCGAATACGCTGTTCAATTTTGGGCTCCATATTTAATGAAAGATATTACGCAATTAGAAAGAGTGCAGCGTAGGGCTACGAAATTAATTCCAGAGCTGAGGAATAGATCATACGAGGAAAGGCTCAGGGCTTTAGATTTGCCATCGCTAGAACGCAGAAGATTACGTGGCCAGCTAATAGAAGTATTTAAAATACTAAAGGGTTTCTCAAACGTGGACTTTCGCAATCTATTCGAACTGGATCATAGGGGAAATACTCGTCAGCACGGGTTAAAATTAGTGAACAAGCGTTTTAACACTAGTATAGCCCAAAACTATTTTACATTTAAAGTTACTCAAAATTGGAATCGGCTGCCCACCCACGTAGTAGATAGCACTTCGGTTAATATGTTCAAAAATCGTCTCGACGTGCATTTGAATAGTTTAAATATAACGTAGTTGAGCACTGTGAATTTAAACGTCCTTGCAGAGAGAGAGTTTGGAGCGGAGGTTTAAGGATATGAAATTATGATGACTAAAATGATGCCGGCGATTCTCTGCATGTGTAGCTTAGATGTCCCATTTCTTTTCCGCCTATCCTATAAGTAGTCTCTATCCCTAAATTAGCTTTTCACCACTAGCAGTCGAGTGGCTGCGGAAGATGAGAAGAAAAACTTTCTATCTCCCCCGACCCCTAGTTTGATTAGTTAAAATTGCACGATAATGTACACATGTAGATAAGTGTGTACAGTAGATAGTATTAAAAAAAAAAAAAAAAAAAAATAGCATGTTAGAGATACACTCGTAGATAAGGGTGTATCGTAGTTTTTGATTTAGTGTAGCGGACTAGCCTCGAGCGGACCTTAGGGTCTTTGCTGGTCCTAGATTCTGTAGTTCTGTAGTTCTTCTTCTTCTTCTTCTTCTTCTTCTTCTTCTTCTTCTTCTTCTTCCTTCTAAGCGTAAGCGCTTTTGCTATCCCGGTGGCCGCATTAACAACGTGGCCGCCGAGATCGAGAAATTGGAAGATACGCGTGGTGAACGAACGATCATCACGATGGTAGGGGGCAACGACGTCCATAGGTATGACAGCACCCCGGAAGATATAGTTTATCGTGCCAGAACCATGATAGATACGGCGAAATCCAAAGCAACCAACGTGGGAATTATTGGTGTTCTCCCCCGACTTAAATCCACGTTGCGCCTCCAATCTAGAGCGATCTATACTAACGAATGTCTTAAGCGGTTGTGTCGAGAAACTGGTGTTAGCTTTTTTAACTTATGGGATTCATTCCAGGACCATCCGTCACTTTTCCAAAAGGACGGAATTCACCTAAGCGATGTGGGTAATAGTCGGCTGGGTAGGATCTTAGACGAGTCCGTACGTAGCATTTTAGGTAGGAGAGTTGCGCGGCCACGTGATGCCGATGCGCCGGGCCGGCCCACGCGTGAAGAGGACACTATCGAC
Organism: Ceratothoa steindachneri; assembly: GCA_963969495.1. Taxonomy (NCBI): domain Eukaryota; kingdom Metazoa; phylum Arthropoda; class Malacostraca; order Isopoda; family Cymothoidae; genus Ceratothoa; species Ceratothoa steindachneri. The sequence goes on along the minus strand of OZ018321.1, from coordinate 3,315,801 downwards.
GGGGTGCAGGGAAACGGAACGGATCTGAGTGTTATAGAAGAGTTAACGTAAAGCGCAAACTGAGATGCATATATGCGAATGTTCGTAGCTTAAAAAATAAAATTGCCGAAATAAAAGCCGTTATTCTAGAGGGTAATTTCGACCTCGTATTCCTAAGTGAAACATGGTTAGACACTCATACGGGGATCAGTGTTTGCGAGTTCGATATAGCGGGGTACAAAATTCATTACAGAAATAGACAAACCGGTAGAGGAGGGGGCGTATTAATGTATATAAAAGAGGATCTAAACGCCATAACGATGGACTCGTCTAAGGATGATATGCGAAGTGATGCTTTATTAGTCCAGCTAAGTTTAGATGCTATAAATAAAATTAACTTAGTCGTGCTATATCGTCCGCCTTGCCAATTGGAAAGAGAAGATGCTGCATTCTTCGATACGCTTACGTCTTGGATTAGAAAAGGGACCACATTAGTCTGCGGCGATTTTAATTTACCTAATGTTAACTTTAGCAACCTTACTTCTGATAAACCGGGTGAGAGGCTATTAAACTTTATGTTGGAGAATTTTCTCGTACAAAAAGTGGAAGAGCCTACTCGTGATAGCAATATTCTTGATTTAATCATGGCAACCGATGAGTCATTGTTAGAAAACGTACGTGTGGGTGAACATTTAGCTTCCAGCGACCATAATGCGATTAGATTCGATCTAAACACCTGCGTAGAAGTTAGAATGAGCTCGCAGCTCATCCCTCGTTTTGGTAGCTGTGATTTCGATATTTTTCGCGAAAGGATTAAGGATATAGACTGGGGAATACGATTCGAGAACAGGTCAGTAGGAGAGATGTACGCAGAACTTCGATGTACGCTGCTTCGTGTGAATTCTGATTTGGTTAAGTATGTGCGTAAGAGCGGGAAGTCGGTGAGAGCTCCGTGGCTTAGTCCGTTAATACTACGCTTAATCCGGGACCGAAATAGAAAATTTAAAATTCATAAAAACAATGGGTCAGTTATAAGTCGGCAAAATTACATAGATTCTCGTAGGGAAGTTAAACGTGCGGTCAGAGATGCGAAGAGGAAGTATGAAATAAACCTCGCTAAGGATTCAAAGAATGAACCGAAACGGTTTTATGGGTACGTAAATAATAGGAAACCCGTAAAAGGATCGATAGGGCCGATCAAAGATAAGGATGGTCGTTTGACTGAACTTCCGACAGAAATGTCTAAAATTTTAAATGAGCATTTTACGAGCGTGTTTACTGTGGAAGATTCTTCCGAATTGGAATCGTTAATTGGGGAAGTTCGTAGTGCTGATAAATGCATATCCGATGTAAGTATAAAGGACGAGGAAATTCTTAAATTTATTAAGCTAATGAAAAAGTCGAAATCTCCGGGCCCCGATGGGGTATATCCAATTCATTTAAAGGAGCTTCAAAATGAACTCGTTAAGCCATTGCGTGAAATTTTCAATCGCTCATTAGAGGATGGCGTAGTTCCGTTGGATTTCAAGCGAGCAAACGTTACACCTATATTTAAGAAGGGGAATAGATTTGAAGCAACGAATTTTCGGCCTATTAGTCTAACTTCGGTAGTTGGGAAGCTTTTAGAATCTGTAATTAAAGATAGAATAGTGAGCCACCTCGAGGCAAATAAGCTGATTAACGATACCCAGCATGGATTTAGGCGTGCGAGATCGTGCTTGACTAACTTGCTCGAATTCTTCCACAAAATGATTTGCGTGTACGATGAAAGCAAAGCTGTAGACGTAATATATTTAGACTTTAAAAAGGCGTTCGACACCGTCCCCCACCAAAGGTTATTAATGAAAGTTAAAGCGATTGGGGTGACTGGTAAGATTTTAAACTGGATTAGAAATTGGCTGAAAGATCGCTCGCAGCGGGTGGTAATAAATGGGGAATGTTCAGATTGGGCCAGCGTTAGTAGTGGGGTACCTCAGGGCTCTGTTTTAGGCCCTTTATTGTTTTTAATTTATATTAACGATTTAGATAAAGGCATACTTAGTCGGATTTCGAAATTTGCGGACGACACGAAGCTGGGTAATCGTGCCTATGTAAGATCGGATGTCGATAAATTGCAGGGGGACCTAAACTCGATTGCCAATTGGGCGGACAAGTGGCAAATGGAATTTAATTTAAGCAAATGCAAGGTAATGCACTTGGGTTGCCATAATTTAAGAGTAGATTATACCATGAAAGGCCAAGTCCTCGACGCGGTTAAATTAGAAAAAGACTTGGGAGTATTAGTCTCAGACGATTTTAAATTCTCGAAGCAATGCGCGGATGCGTGTAAAAAAGCAAATCGCGTTTTGGGTTATATCGCGCGCAATTTCATCTTCAAATCTAAGGATGTAATTTTACCTTTATATAAATCCCTTGTGCGGCCACTTCTCGAATACGCTGTTCAATTTTGGGCTCCATATTTAATGAAAGATATTGCGCAATTAGAAAGAGTGCAGCGTAGGGCTACGAAATTAATTCCAGAGCTGAGGAATAGATCATACGAGGAAAGGCTCAGGGCTTTAGATTTGCCATCGCTAGAAAGCAGAAGATTACGTGGCCAGCTAATAGAAGTATTTAAAATACTAAAGGGTTTCTCAAACGTGGACTTTCGCAATCTGTTCGAACTGGATCATAGGGGAAATACTCGTCAGCACGGGTTAAAATTAGTGAACAAGCGTTTTAACACTAGTATAGCCCAAAACTATTTTACATTTAAAGTTACTCAAAATTGGAATCGGCTGCCCACCCACGTAGTAGATAGCACTTCGGTTAATATGTTCAAAAATCGTCTCGACGTGCATTTGAATAGTTTAAATATAACGTAGTTGAGCACTGTGAATTTAAACGTCCTTGCAGAGAGAGAGTTTGGAGCGGAGGTTTAAGGATATGAAATTATGATGACTAAAAATGATGCCGGCGATTCTCTGCATGTGTAGCTTAGATGTCCCATTTCTTTTCCGCCTATCCTATAAGTAGTCTCTATCCCTAAATTAGCTTTTCACCACTAGCAGTCGAGTGGCTGCGGAAGATGAGAAGAAAAACTTTCTATCTCCCCCGACCCCTAGTTTGATTAGTTAAAATTGCACGATAATGTACACATGTAGATAAGTGAGTACAGTAGATAGTATTAAAAAAAAAAAAAAAAAAAAATAGCATGTTAGAGATACACTCGTAGATAAGGGTGTATCGTAGTTTTTGATTTAGTGTAGCGGACTAGCCTCGAGCGGACCTTAGGGTCTTTGCTGGTCCTAGATTCTGTAGTTCTGTAGTTCTTCTTCTTCTTCTTCTTCTTCTTCTTCTTCTTCTTCTTCTTCTTCTTCTTCTTCTTCTTCTTCTTCTTCTTCTTCTTCTTCTTCTTCTTCTTCTTCTTCTTCTTCTTCTTCTTCTTCTTCTTCTTCTTCTTCTTCTTCTTCTTCTTCTTCTTCTTCTTCTTCTTCTTCTTCTTCTTCTTCTTCTTCTTCTTCTTCTTCTTCTTCTTCTTCTTCTTCTTCTTCTTCTTCTTCTTCTTCTTCTTCTTCTTCTTCTTCTTCTTCTTCTTCTTCTTCTTCTTCTTCTTCTTCTTCTTCTTCTTCTTCTTCTTCTTCATTCGTCCCACCGACTCTCTACTGAAAAGACGTGCTCGCTCTGTGCTCCCGCTAATTTCACTGTGCTCAGAATTTATCGTGCCTCTGCTACTGAATACTTTTATATATATCGCCTATTCAATATTAGTCGCCGTATTATAAAGTTCGATTTTTCAATAACCGTATACAGTATATTATTAGCTTGTGCAGCTTGTTTTCTAAATTAGTGCGAATTAAAAAAAAACAAAAAACCGACAATGCCCGTTATTAAGATCGAATGCTCAAGGTGCGCTGCTTCATTTAATAAGGAAATTTACGTTCCCTCGAACCTTGAGCAAATTAGAATATGTCGCTTTTGTATATTGAACGAAGCGTTTGAACGCAAGTTGTCAAGTGCGATCAGCGAGATCAAACTTGAATTAAATACCGTTGCAAGGGATGTGATCTCGACTAACCGTAAAGTCGATGACTTAAATTCCAAACTAGATTCTGCTATTCACGACATGCGCGGGAGGGAAAATAGTAATAGAGATAGGCGGCCTGCAAATTCGAATCATCAGGTAGTTGTTGACGAGCAACAACGAATTTTAAACTCGTTTAGGCCTCAGGAATCGCAATTTCGAAGTGTTAGAAATGGGGCTAGACCAACGAGGGATCAGAACTTCGTTTTACCCTGTTCGAACCCTTTCGCGTTGCTAACTCCTTTCGAGGGGGAAGAGGAAACCGTTTTAATGGGGGACTCCTTAATTAGAAGGCAGGATCAGGAGTTTGCTGCGCGTAACCCTTCTAAGCGTAAGCGCTTTTGCTATCCCGGTGGCCGCATTAACAACGTGGCCGCCGAGATCGAGAAATTGGAAGATACGCGTGGTGAACGAACGATCATCACGATGGTAGGGGGCAACGACGTCCATAGGTATGACAGCACCCCGGAAGATATAGTTTATCGTGCCAGAACCATGATAGATACGGCGAAATCCAAAGCAACCAACGTGGGAATTATTGGTGTTCTCCCCCGACTTAAATCCACGTTGCGCCTCCAATCTAGAGCGATCTATACTAACGAATGTCTTAAGCGGTTGTGTCGAGAAACTGGTGTTAGCTTTTTTAACTTATGGGATTCATTCCAGGACCATCCGTCACTTTTCCAAAAGGACGGAATTCACCTAAGCGATGTGGGTAATAGTCGGCTGGGTAGGATCTTAGACGAGTCCGTACGTAGCATTTTAGGTAGGAGAGTTGCGCGGCCACGTGATGCCGATGCGCCGGGCCGGCCCACGCGTGAAGAGGGCACTATCGACGGGGTGCAGGGAAACGGAACGGATCTGAGTGTTATAGAAGAGTTAACGTAAAGCGCAAACTGAGATGCATATATGCGAATGTTCGTAGCTTAAAAAATAAAATTGCCGAAATAAAAGCCGTTATTCTAGAGGGTAATTTCGACCTCGTATTCCTAAGTGAAACATGGTTAGACACTCATACGGGGATCAGTGTTTGCGAGTTCGATATAGCGGGGTACAAAATTCATTACAGAAATAGACAAACTGGTAGAGGAGGGGGCGTATTAATGTATATAAAAGAGGATCTAAACGCCATAACGATGGACTCGTCTAAGGATGATATGCGAAGTGATGCTTTATTAGTCCAGCTAAGTTTAGATGCTATAAATAAAATTAACTTAGTCGTGCTATATCGTCCGCCTTGCCAATTGGAAAGAGAAGATGCTGCACTCTTCGATACGCTTACGTCTTGGATTAGAAAAGGGACCACATTAGTCTGCGGCGATTTTAATTTACCTAATGTTAACTTTAGCAACCTTACTTCTGATAAACCGGGTGAGAGGCTATTAAACTTTATGTTGGAGAATTTTCTCGTACAAAAAGTGGAAGAGCCTACTCGTGATAGCAATATTCTTGATTTAATCATGGCAACCGATGAGTCATTGTTAGAAAACGTACGTGTGGGTGAACATTTAGCTTCCAGCGACCATAATGCGATTAGATTCGATCTAAACACCTGCGTAGAAGTTAGAATGAGCTCGCAGCTCATCCCTCGTTTTGGTAGCTGTGATTTCGATATTTTTCGCGAAAGGATTAAGGATATAGACTGGGGAATACGATTCGAGAACAGGTCGGTAGGAGAGATGTACGCAGAACTTCGATGTACGCTGCTTCGTGTGAATTCTGATTTGGTTAAGTATGTGCGTAAGAGCGGGAAGTCGGTGAGAGCTCCGTGGCTTAGTCCGTTAATACTACGCTTAATCCGGGACCGAAATAGAAAATTTAAAATTCATAAAAACAATGGGTCAGTTATAAGTCGGCAAAATTACATAGATTCTCGTAGGGAAGTTAAACGTGCGGTCAGAGATGCGAAGAGGAAGTATGAAATAAACCTCGCTAAGGATTCAAAGAATGAACCGAAACGGTTTTATGGGTACGTAAATAATAGGAAACCCGTAAAAGGATCGATAGGGCCGATCAAAGATAAGGATGGTCGTTTGACTGAACTTCCGACAGAAATGTCTAAAATTTTAAATGAGCATTTTACGAGCGTGTTTACTGTGGAAGATTCTTCCGAATTGGAATCGTTAATTGGGGAAGTTCGTAGTGCTGATAAATGCATATCCGATGTAAGTATAAAGGACGAGGAAATTCTTAAATTTATTAAGCTAATGAAAAAGTCGAAATCTCCGGGCCCCGATGGGGTATATCCAATTCATTTAAAGGAGCTTCAAAATGAACTCGTTAAGCCATTGCGTGAAATTTTCAATCGCTCATTAGAGGATGGCGTAGTTCCGTTGGATTTCAAGCGAGCAAACGTTACACCTATATTTAAGAAGGGGAATAGATTTGAAGCAACGAATTTTCGGCCTATTAGTCTAACTTCGGTAGTTGGGAAGCTTTTAGAATCTGTAATTAAAGATAGAATAGTGAGCCACCTCGAGGCAAATAAGCTGATTAACGATACCCAGCATGGATTTAGGCGTGCGAGATCGTGCTTGACTAACTTGCTCGAATTCTTCCACAAAATGATTTGCGTGTACGATGAAAGCAAAGCTGTAGACGTAATATATTTAGACTTTAAAAAGGCGTTCGACACCGTCCCCCACCAAAGGTTATTAATCAAAGTTAAAGCGATTGGGGTGACTGGTAAGATTTTAAACTGGATTAGAAATTGGCTGAAAGATCGCTCGCAGCGGGTAGTAATAAATGGGGAATGTTCAGATTGGGCCAGCGTTAGTAGTGGGGTACCGCAGGGCTCTGTTTTAGGCCCTTTATTGTTTTTAATTTATATTAACGATTTAGATAAAGGCATACTTAGTCGGATTTCGAAATTTGCGGACGACACGAAGCTGGGTAATCGTGCCTATGTAAGATCGGATGTCGATAAATTGCAGGGGGACCTAAACTCGATTGCCAATTGGGCGGACAAGTGGCAAATGGAATTTAATTTAAGCAAATGCAAGGTAATGCACTTGGGTTGCCATAATTTAAGAGTAGAATATACCATGAAAGGCCAAGTCCTCGACGCGGTTAAATTAGAAAAAGACTTGGGAGTATTAGTCTCAGACGATTTTAAATTCTCGAAGCAATGCGCGGATGCGTGTAAAAAAGCAAATCGCGTTTTGGGTTATATCGCGCGCAATTTCATCTTCAAATCTAAGGATGTAATTTTACCTTTATATAAATCCCTTGTGCGGCCACTTCTCGAATACGCTGTTCAATTTTGGGCTCCATATTTAATGAAAGATATTGCGCAATTAGAAAGAGTGCAGCGTAGGGCTACGAAATTAATTCCAGAGCTGAGGAATAGATCATACGAGGAAAGGCTCAGGGCTTTAGATTTGCCATCGCTAGAAAGCAGAAGATTACGTGGCCAGCTAATAGAAGTATTTAAAATACTAAAGGGTTTCTCAAACGTTGACTTTCGCAATCTGTTCGAACTGGATCATAGGGGAAATACTCGTCAGCACGGGTTAAAATTAGTGAACAAGCGTTTTAACACTAGTATAGCCCAAAACTATTTTACATTTAAAGTTACTCAAAATTGGAATCGGCTGCCCACCCACGTAGTAGATAGCACTTCGGTTAATATGTTCAAAAATCGTCTCGACGTGCATTTGAATAGTTTAAATATAACGTAGTTGAGCACTGTGAATTTGGACGTCCTTGCAGAGAGAGAGAGTTTGGAGCGGAGGTTTAAGGATATGAAATTATGATGACTAAAAATGATGCCGGCGATTCTCTGCATGTGTAGCTTAGATGTCCCATTTCTTTTCCGCCTATCCTATAAGTAGTCTCTATCCCTAAATTAGTTTTTCACCACTAGCAGTCGAGTAGCTGCGGAAGATGAGAAGAAAAACTTTCTATCTCCCCCGACCCCTAGTTTGATTAGTTAAAATTGCACGATAATGTACACATGTAGATAAGTGTGTACAGTAGATAGTATTAAAAAAAAAAAAAAAATAGCATGTTAGAGATACACTCGTAGATAAGGGTGTATCGTAGTTTTTGATTTAGTGTAGCGGACTAGCCTCGAGCGGACCTTAGGGTCTTTGCTGGTCCTAGATTCTGTAGTTCTGTAGTTCTGTAGTTCTTCTTCTTCTTCTTCTTCTTCTTCTTCTTCTTCTTCTTCTTCTTCTTCTTCTTCTTCTTCTTCTTCTTCTTCTTCTTCGTATAGCCCAAAACTATTTTACATTTAAAGTTACTCAAAATTGGAATCGGCTGCCCACCCACGTAGTAGATAGCACTTCGGTTAATATGTTCAAAAATCGTCTCGACGTGCATTTGAATAGTTTAAATATAACGTAGTTGAGCACTGTGAATTTGGACGTCCTTGCAGAGAGAGAGAGTTTGGAGCGGAGGTTTAAGGATATGAAATTATGATGACTAAAAATGATGCCGGCGATTCTCTGCATGTGTAGCTTAGATGTCCCATTTCTTTTCCGCCTATCCTATAAGTAGTCTCTATCCCTAAATTAGTTTTTCACCACTAGCAGTCGAGTGGCTGCGGAAGATGAGAAGAAAAACTTTCTATCTCCCCCGACCCCTAGTTTGATTAGTTAAAATTGCACGATAATGTACACATGTAGATAAGTGTGTACAGTAGATAGTATTAAAAAAAAAAAAAAAAAATAGCATGTTAGAGATACACTCGTAGATAAGGGTGTAACGTAGTTTTTGATTTAGTGTAGCGGACTAGCCTCGAGCGGACCTTAGGGTCTTTGCTGGTCCTAGATTCTGTAGTTCTGTAGTTCTTCTTCTTCTTCTTCTTCTTCTTCTTCTTCTTCTTCTTCTTCTTCTTCTTCTTCTTCTTCTTCTTCTTCTTCTTCTTCTTCTTCTTCTTCTTCTTCTTCTTCTTCTTCTTCTTCTTCTTCTTCTTCTTCTTCTATTTAGACTTTAAAAAGGCGTTCGACACCGTCCCCCACCAAAGGTTATTAATGAAAGTTAAAGCGATTGGGGTGACTGGTAAGATTTTAAACTGGATTAGAAATTGGCTGAAAGATCGCTCGCAGCGGGTAGTAATAAATGGGGAATGTTCAGATTGGGCCAGCGTTAGTAGTGGGGTACCGCAGGGCTCTGTTTTAGGCCCTTTATTGTTTTTAATTTATATTAACGATTTAGATAAAGGCATACTTAGTCGGGTTTCGAAATTTGCGGACGACACGAAGCTGGGTAATCGTGCCTATGTAAGATCGGATGTCGATAAATTGCAGGGGGACCTAAACTCGATTGCCAATTGGGCGGACAAGTGGCAAATGGAATTTAATTTAAGCAAATGCAAGGTAATGCACTTGGGTTGCCATAATTTAAGAGTAGATTATACCATGAAAGGCCAAGTCCTCGACGCGGTTAAATTAGAAAAAGACTTGGGAGTATTAGTCTCAGACGATTTTAAATTCTCGAAGCAATGCGCGGATGCGTGTAAAAAAGCAAATCGCGTTTTGGGTTATATCGCGCGCAATTTCATCTTCAAATCTAAGGATGTAATTTTACCTTTATATAAATCCCTTGTGCGGCCACTTCTCGAATACGCTGTTCAATTTTGGGCTCCATATTTAATGAAAGATATTGCGCAATTAGAAAGAGTGCAGCGTAGGGCTACGAAATTAATTCCAGAGCTGAGGAATAGATCATACGAGGAAAGGCTCAGGGCTTTAGATTTGCCATCGCTAGAAAGCAGAAGATTACGTGGCCAGCTAATAGAAGTATTTAAAATACTAAAGGGTTTCTCAAACGTGGACTTTCGCAATCTGTTCGAACTGGATCATAGGGGAAATACTCGTCAGCACGGGTTAAAATTAGTGAACAAGCGTTTTAACACTAGTATAGCCCAAAACTATTTTACATTTAAAGTTACTCAAAATTGGAATCGGCTGCCCACCCACGTAGTAGATAGCACTTCGGTTAATATGTTCAAAAATCGTCTCGACGTGCATTTGAATAGTTTAAATATAACGTAGTTGAGCACTGTGAATTTGGACGTCCTTGCAGAGAGAGAGAGTTTGGAGCGGAGGTTTAAGGATATGAAATTATGATGACTAAAAATGATGCCGGCGATTCTCTGCATGTGTAGCTTAGATGTCCCATTTCTTTTCCGCCTATCCTATAAGTAGTCTCTATCCCTAAATTAGCTTTTCACCACTAGCAGTCGAGTGGCTGCGGAAGATGAGAAGAAAAACTTTCTATCTCCCCCGACCCCTAGTTTGATTAGTTAAAATTGCACGATAATGTACACATGTAGATAAGTGTGTACAGTAGATAGTATTAAAAAAAAAAAAAAAAAAATAGCATGTTAGAGATACACTCGTAGATAAGGGTGTATCGTAGTTTTTGATTTAGTGTAGCGGACTAGCCTCGAGCGGACCTTAGGGTCTTTGCTGGTCCTAGATTCTGTAGTTCTGTAGTTCTGTAGTTCTTCTTCTTCTTCTTCTTCTTCTTCTTCTTCTTCTTCTTCTTCTTCTTCTTCTTCTTCTTCTTCTTCTTCTTCTTCTTCTCCTCCTCTCTCTCTTTCTCTTTCTCTTGGAAAAGACGTGTTATCTCTGTGCTCCTGCTTAATTCAGCTGTGCCCATAAATTTCGTTTTCTGAGTAACTTAATAATTATAGATACTTCCTGCGCTCATATAATATTAGTCGCTGTATTAAAAAGATTGGCCGTCTTATTCGCTGTGTTAATTTTAAATTTTATTTATCTTCATACGTATTCTAGAAATCGACAATGCCCGTGATCAAGTTTGAATGTTCGAGTTGTGGGGCTTCCTTTAATAAGGAAATTTACGTTCCTTTTAACATGGAACAAACTAGAATTTGCCGTTTTTGTATGTTAAACGATGCGTTGGAGCGTAAGTTTGCTAACGCGATTAGCGAAATTAAATTAGAACTAAATTCCGTCGCGAGGGACGTTATATCGACCAACCGTAAAGTCGACGAATTAAATTCGAGTCTAAATTCTACCATTCATGACATGCGTGGGAGGGAAAATAGAAATCGCGACAATCGGCCTACTCGTATGAATCATCAGACAATTGTTGACCAGCAACAAAGGATTTTGAACTCGTTTGGACCCCAGGATTCACAATATAGACCTCAAGATTCGCAATTTAGGCCCGTTAGAAATGGGGCTAGACCATCGAGGGAACAACATTTCACATTACCATGCTCAAACCCCTTCGCACTGCTAACTCCTATCGAAGGGGAAGAAGAAACTGTACTAATTGGGGATTCTCTAATTAAAAACCAAGAGCCGGAATTCACAGCGCGAAACCCGTCAAAACGAAAACGATTTTGCTTTCCTGGTGGCCGCATAGATAAAGTAGTTAGTGAAATTGAAAAATTGGACCAAACACGTGACGGGCGTACGATCCTCACGCTCGTAGGGGGGAATGATGTGCACAGATACGACAGCACCCCAGAAGGAATAGTAAACCGCGCTAAGACTCTGATTCATACTGCGAAAGTTAAAGCGGATAACGTAGGAATAATTGGCATTTTACCCCGACTAAAATCCACGTTGCGTCTGCAGTCCCGTGCTATATATACAAACGAGTGCCTTAAGCGCTTGTGTCGCGATACTGGAGTTAGCTTCTTTAACGTTTGGGATAAATTCCAAGACCAACCTTCACTTTATCAAACGGACGGAATTCATTTAAGCGATGTGGGAAACAGTCGGCTGGGTAGGATTTTAGACCAGTCAGTACGTAGCATATTAAGTAGGAGAGTTGCGGGGCCACGTGATGCCCATGCGCCAGACCGTTCCTCGCTTGAAGGGGCAATGAGTATTGGGGAGCAGGGAAACGGAACAGATTCGCGTGTGATAGAGGAGTCCACCTAAAGCGCAAATTGAAATGTATATATTCAAATGTTCGTAGCTTAAAAAATAAACTTGCCGAAATAAAAGCCGTAATTCTAGAGGGAGACTACGATCTCGTATTCTTAAGCGAGACTTGGATAGATACACATTCGGGGATCAGTGTTTGCGAATTTGATATACCAGGTTATAAAATTCATTATACAAATAGACAAACTGGTAGAGGAGGGGGCGTATTAGTGTATATAAAAGATGACTTAAACGCTATAACGATCGACTCGTCTACGGCAGATATGAGAAGTGAGGCCTTATTAATCCAATTATGTTGTAATGCAAAATATAAAATTAATTTAGCCCTCATATATCGTCCTCCATCGCAAATAGAAAGAGAAGATGCTGCACTCTTTGATATGCTTTCATCTTGGGTTAGAAAAGGAACCACATTAGTCTGCGGCGATTTTAACTATCCAAACGTTAATTATAGTAACCTAACGTCAAATAAAGCTGGGGAGAGACTACTAAACTTTATTCTGGAGAATTTCCTCGTTCAAAAAGTGGAGGAACCAACTCGTGATAATAATATCCTCGATTTAATCATGGCGACTGACGAGTCACTGGTAGAAAATGTTTGTGTAGGAGAGCATTTAGCCTCGAGTGACCATAATGCGATTAGATTCGTGGTTAACACGTGTGTAGATGTAAAAATTAGTACACAGCTCATGCCACGTTTTGGTAGCTGTGATTTTGATACTTTTCGCGAAAGGATTAAGGATGTAGACTGGGGAATGCGCTTCGAGAATAGGTCGGTAGGAGAAATGTACACTGAGCTTCGGCGTACACTCCTTAGTGTAAATTTCGACTTAGTAAAGTATGTGCGCCGTAAGAGCGGGAAGTCGATGAGAGCGCCGTGGGTTAGCCCACTCATATTAAGCTTAATTAAGGACCGAAATAGAAAATTTCAAATACATAAGAACAACGAGTCATTTATAAGTCGGCAAAATTACATAGATTCTCGAAGAGAAGTTAAACGGGCGGTTAGAGATGCGAAGCGGAAATATGAAATAAAACTGGCGAAGGATTCAAAGAAGGAACCGAAACGGTTTTACGGCTATGTAAACAGTAGGAAACCCTTAAAAGGTTCAATAGGGCCGATTAAAGACAAAGATGGTCGTTTGACGGAAATTCCGGCGGAAATGTCTAAAATTTTAAATGAACATTTCACAAGCGTCTTTACTATTGAAGATTCGTCCCAATTAGGATCGTTAGTTGAAGAAGTAGATAATAGTGATATTTGCATATCCGATATAACGGTTAATGAAGTGGAAATTCTTAAATATATTAACCTGATGAAAAAGTCGAAATCACCCGGGCCCGATGGCATTTACCCCACTCATTTAAAGGAACTTAAGAATGAGCTTGCGAAGCCGTTGCGTGCAATTTTCAATCGCTCATTAGAAGATGGCGTAGTCCCTGTAGACTTCAAGCGTGCAAACGTTACACCAATATTTAAGAATGGGAATAGATACGAAGCAACGAATTTTCGTCCTATTAGTCTAACTTCGGTAGTTGGAAAGCTTTTAGAATCGGTAATTAGAGATAGAATAGTGTGCCACCTCGAGGTAAATAATCTGATTAAAGATTCCCAACATGGGTTTAGGCGGGCGAGATCGTGCTTGACAAATTTGCTCGAATTCTTCCATAAAATGATTTGCGTTTACGACGAAAGCAAAGCTGTAGATGTAATCTATCTAGACTTTAAAAAGGCGTTTGACACCGTTCCGCACGAGAGATTATTAATGAAAGTTAAAGCAGTCGGTGTGAAGGGTAAGATATTAAATTGGATTAGAAATTGGCTGAAGGATCGTTCGCAGCGAGTAGTTATAAATGGTGAATGTTCAGATTGGGTCAACGTCAGTAGTGGAGTGCCACAAGGCTCCGTTCTTGGCCCATTATTGTTTCTAATATATATAAACGATTTGGATAATGGCGTATTTAGTACGATTTCGAAATTTGCTGACGACACGAAGCTGGGCAACCGTGCCTATGTAAGATCGGATGTAGAAAAATTACAAAAGGACCTAAACTTGATTGTCAGATGGGCGGATAAGTGGCAAATGCAGTTTAATTTAAGTAAATGTAAGGTGATGCATTTGGGTTGCCATAATTTGAGGGTAGAGTATACCATGAAAGGCCAGGTCCTCGACGTAGTTAAATTGCAAAAAGACCTGGGAGTTTTAGTCTCGGATGACTTCAAAGTCACGAAACAATGCGCGGATGCATGTAAAAAAGCAAATCGTGTGCTGGGTTATATCGCGCGTAATTTCACGTTCAAATCCAAAGAGATAATTTTACCATTGTATAAATCACTTGTGCGTCCACTGCTCGAATATGCGGTTCAATTTTGGGCTCCATACTTAAACAAAGATATCGCGCAATTAGAAAGAGTGCAGCGTAGGGCTACAAAATTAATTCCCGAGCTGAGAAACAGGCCCTATGAGGAAAGACTCAGGGCATTAGATTTGCCATCTCTCGAAGGCAGAAGATTACGTGGCCAGCTAATTGAAGTATTTAAAATATTGAAAGGATTTTCAAACGTTGATTATAGGAATTTGTTCGAATTGGATCATAGGGGAAATACTCGGCAACACGGATTAAAATTAGTGAACAAGCGATTTAACACTAGTATAGCCCAAAACTATTTTACGTTTAAAATTACTCAAATTTGGAATAGGCTACCCACCCACGTAGTGGATAGTAGGTCGGTAAATATGTTTAAAAACCGTCTCGACGCGCACTTAAATAGTATAAATATAACGTAGTCTGAGCACAGTAAATAATAACGTCTTTGCAAAAGGAGTTTGGAGAGGAGGAACAACGAGAGTAAAAATGATGCCAGCGATTTCTCTTGCATGTGTAGTTTAGATATCCATTTTCTTTTCCGCCTATCCTATAACTAGATTTTCACCACTAGCAGTCGAGGACTGCGGAAGTTGAGAAGAAAAACTTTCTATCACCCCCCCTAGGTTGAAGTAGTTAATATGCATGACATTGTACACATGTAGATAAGTGTGTACAGTAGATTATATATTTAAAAAAAAAAATAAATAAATAAAAAAAAAAAAAAAAAAAATATAGCATGTTAGAGATACACTCGTAGATAAGTGTGTATCGTAGTTTCGGATGTAGTGTAGCGGACTAGCCTCGAGCGGACCTTAGGGTCTTTGCTGGTCCTAGATTCTGTAGTTCTGTAGTTCTGTAGTTCTTCTTCTTCTTCTTCTTCTTCTTCTTCTTCTTCTTCTTCTTCTTCTTCTTCTTCTTCTTCTTCTTCTTCTTCTTCTTCTTCTTCTTCTTCTTCTTCTTCTTCTTCTTCGAATATGCGGTTCAATTTTGGGCTCCATACTTAAACAAAGATATCGCGCAATTAGAAAGAGTGCAGCGTAGGGCTACAAAATTAATTCCCGAGCTGAGAAACAGGCCCTATGAGGAAAGACTGAGGGCATTAGATTTGCCATCTCTCGAAGGCAGAAGATTACGTGGCCAGCTAATAGAAGTATTTAAAATATTGAAAGGATTTTCAAACGTTGATTATAGGAATTTGTTCGAATTGGATCATAGGGGAAATACTCGGCAACACGGATTAAAATTAGTGAACAAGCGATTTAACACTAGTATAGCCCAAAACTATTTTACGTTTAAAATTACTCAAATTTGGAATAGGCTACCCACCCACGTAGTGGATAGTAGGTCGGTAAATATGTTTAAAAACCGTCTCGACGCGCACTTAAATAGTATAAATATAACGTAGTCTGAGCACAGTAAATGATAACGTCTTTGCAAAAGGAGTTTGGAGCGGAGGAACAACGAGAATAAAAATGATGACTAAAAATGATGCCAGCGATTTCTTTGCATGTGTAGTTTAGATATCCATTTTCTTTTCCGCCTATCCTATAACTAGATTTCACCACTAGCAGTCGAGGACTGCGGAAGTTGAGAAGAAAAACTTTCTATCACCCCCCCCTAGGTTAAAGTAGTTAATATGCATGACATTGTACACATGTAGATAAGTGTGTACAGTAGATTATATATTTAAAAAAAAAAAAATAAATAAATAAAAAAAAAAATATAGCATGTTAGAGATACACTCGTAGATAAGTGTGTATCGTAGTTTCGGATGTAGTGTAGCGGACTAGCCTCGAGCGGACCTTAGGGTCTTTGCTGGTCCTAGATTCTGTAGTTCTGTAGTTCTGTAGTTCTTATAGTAACCTAACGTCAGATAAAGCTGGGGAGAGACTACTAAACTTTATTCTGGAGAATTTTCTCGTTCAAAAAGTGGAGGAACCAACTCGTGATAATAATATCCTCGATTTAATCATGGCGACTGACGAGTCACTGGTAGAAAATGTTTGTGTAGGAGAGCATTTAGCCTCGAGTGACCATAATGCGATTAGATTCGTAGTGAACACGTGTGTAGATGTAAAAATTAGTACACAACTCATGCCACGTTTTGGTAGCTGTGATTTTGATACTTTTCGCGAAAGGATTAAGGATGTAGACTGGGGAATGCGCTTCGAGAATAGGTCGGTAGGAGAAATGTACACTGAGCTTCGGCGTACACTCCTTAGTGTAAATTTCGACTTAGTAAAGTATGTGCGCCGTAAGAGCGGGAAGTCGATGAGAGCGCCGTGGGTTAGCCCACTAATATTAAGCTTAATTAAGGACCGAAATAGAAAATTTCAAATACATAAGAACAACGAGTCATTTATAAGTCGGCAAAATTACATAGATTCTCGAAGAGAAGTTAAACGGGTGGTTAGAGATGCGAAGCGGAAATACGAAATAAAACTGGCGAAGGATTCAAAGAAGGAACCGAAACGGTTTTACGGCTATGTAAACAGTAGGAAACCCTTAAAAGGTTCAATAGGGCCGATTAAAGACAAAGATGGTCGTTTGACGGAAATTCCGGCGGAAATGTCTAAAATTTTAAATGAACATTTCACAAGCGTCTTTACTATTGAAGATTCGTCCCAATTAGGATCGTTAGTTGAAGAAGTAGATAATAGTGATATTTGCATATCCGATATAACGGTTAATGAAGTGGAAATTCTTAAATATATTAACCTGATGAAAAAGTCGAAATCACCCGGGCCCGATGGCGTTTACCCCACTCATTTAAAGGAACTTAAGAATGAGCTTGCGAAGCCGTTGCGTGCAATTTTCAATCGCTCATTAGAAGATGGCGTAGTCCCTGTAGACTTCAAGCGTGCAAACGTTACACCAATATTTAAGAATGGGAATAGATACGAAGCAACGAACTTTCGTCCTATTAGTCTAACTTCGGTAGTTGGAAAGCTTTTAGAATCGGTAATTAGAGATAGAATAGTGTGCCACCTCGAGGTAAATGATCTGATTAAAGATTCCCAACATGGGTTTAGGCGGGCGAGATCGTGCTTGACAAATTTGCTCGAATTCTTCCATAAAATGATTTGCGTTTACGACGAAAGCAAAGCTGTAGATGTAATCTATCTAGACTTTAAAAAGGCGTTTGACACCGTTCCGCACGAGAGATTATTAATGAAAGTTAAAGCAATCGGTGTGAAGGGTAAGATATTAAATTGGATTAGAAATTGGCTGAAGGATCGTTCGCAGCGAGTAGTTATAAATGGTGAATGTTCTGATTGGGTCAACGTCAGTAGTGGAGTGCCACAAGGCTCCGTTCTTGGCCCATTATTATTTATAATATATATAAACGATTTGGATAATGGCGTATTTAGTACGATTTCTAAATTTGCTGACGACACGAAGCTGGGCAACCGTGCCTATGTAAGATCGGATGTAGAAAAATTACAAAAGGACCTAAACTTGATTGTCAGATGGGCGGATAAGTGGCAAATGCAGTTTAATTTAAGTAAATGTAAGGTGATGCATTTGGGTTGCCATAATTTGAGGGTAGAGTATACCATGAAAGGCCAGGTCCTCGACGTAGTTAAATTGGAAAAAGACCTGGGAGTTTTAGTCTCGGATGACTTCAAAGTCACGAAACAATGCGCGGATGCATGTAAAAAAGCAAATCGTGTGCTGGGTTATATCGCGCGTAATTTCACGTTCAAATCCAAAGAGATAATTTTACCATTGTATAAATCACTTGTGCGTCCACTGCTCGAATATGCGGTTCAATTTTGGGCTCCATACTTAAACAAAGATATCGCGCAATTAGAAAGAGTGCAGCGTAGGGCTACAAAATTAATTCCCGAGCTGAGAAACAGGCCCTATGAGGAAAGACTGAGGGCATTAGATTTGCCATCTCTCGAAGGCAGAAGATTACGTGGCCAGCTAATAGAAGTATTTAAAATATTGAAAGGATTTTCAAACGTTGATTATAGGAATTTGTTCGAATTGGATCATAGGGGAAATACTCGGCAACACGGATTAAAATTAGTGAATAAGCGATTCAACACTAGTATAGCCCAAAACTATTTTACGTTTAAAATTACTCAAATTTGGAATAGGCTACCCACCCACGTAGTGGATAGTAGGTCGGTAAATATGTTTAAAAACCGTCTCGACGCGCACTTAAATAGTATAAATATAACGTAGTCTGAGCACAGTAAATAATAACGTCTTTGCAAAAGGAGTTTGGAGCGGAGGAACAACGAGAGTAAAAATGATGACTAAAAATGATGCCAGCGATTTCTCTTGCATGTGTAGTTTAGATATCCATTTTCTTTTCCGCCTATCCTATAACTAGATTTTCACCACTAGCAGTCGAGGACTGCGGAAGTTGAGAAGAAAAACTTTCTATCACCCCCCCCCCCCCTAGGTTGAAGTAGTTAATATGCATGACATTGTACACATGTAGATAAGTGTGTACACTAGATTATATATTTAAAAAAAAAAAAAAAATAAATAAATAATTAAAAAAATATAGCATGTTAGAGATACACTCGTAGATAAGTGTGTATCGTAGTTTCGGATGTAGTGTAGCGGACTAGCCTCGAGCGGACCTTAGGGTCTTTGCTGGTCCTAGATTCTGTAGTTCTGTAATTCTGTAGTTCTTCTTCTTCTTCTTCTTCTTCTTCTTCTTCTTCTTCTTCTTCTTCTTCTTCTTCTTCTTCTTCTTCTTCTTAACGCTATAACGATCGACTCGTCTACGGCAGATATGAGAAGTGAGGCCTTATTAATCCAATTATGTTGTAATGCAAAATATAAAATTAATTTAGCCCTCATATATCGTCCTCCATCGCAAATAGAAAAAGAAGATGCTGCACTCTTTGATATGCTTTCATCTTGGGTTAGAAAAGGAACCACATTAGTCTGCGGCGATTTTAACTATCCAAACGTTAATTATAGTAACCTAACGTCAAATAAAGCTGGGGAGAGACTACTAAACTTTATTCTGGAGAATTTCCTCGTTCAAAAAGTGGAGGAACCAACTCGTGATAATAATATCCTCGATTTAATCATGGCGACTGACGAGTCACTGGTAGAAAATGTTTGTGTAGGAGAGCATTTAGCCTCGAGTGACCATAATGCGATTAGATTCGTGGTTAACACGTGTGTAGATGTAAAAATTAGTACACAGCTCATGCCACGTTTTGGTAGCTGTGATTTTGATACTTTTCGCGAAAGGATTAAGGATGTAGACTGGGGAATGCGCTTCGAGAATAGGTCGGTAGGAGAAATGTACACTGAGCTTCGGCGTACACTCCTTAGTGTAAATTTCGACTTAGTAAAGTATGTGCGCCGTAAGAGCGGGAAGTCGATGAGAGCGCCGTGGGTTAGCCCACTCATATTAAGCTTAATTAAGGACCGAAATAGAAAATTTCAAATACATAAGAACAAAGAGTCATTTATAAGTCGGCAAAATTACATAGATTCTCGAAGAGAAGTTAAACGGGCGGTTAGAGATGCGAAGCGGAAATATGAAATAAAACTGGCGAAGGATTCAAAGAAGGAACCGAAACGGTTTTACGGCTATGTAAACAGTAGGAAACCCTTAAAAGGTTCAATAGGGCCGATTAAAGACAAAGATGGTCGTTTGACGGAAATTCCGGCGGAAATGTCTAAAATTTTAAATGAACATTTCACAAGCGTCTTTACTATTGAAGATTCGTCCCAATTAGGATCGTTAGTTGAAGAAGTAGATAATAGTGATATTTGCATATCCGATATAACGGTTAATGAAGTGGAAATTCTTAAATATATTAACCTGATGAAAAAGTCGAAATCACCCGGGCCCGATGGCGTTTACCCAACTCATTTAAAGGAACTTAAGAATGAGCTTGCGAAGCCGTTGCGTGCAATTTTCAATCGCTCATTAGAAGATGGCGTAGTCCCTGTAGACTTCAAGCGTGCAAACGTTACACCAATATTTAAGAATGGGAATAGATACGAAGCAACGAATTTTCGTCCTATTAGTCTAACTTCGGTAGTTGGAAAGCTTTTAGAATCGGTAATTAGAGATAGAATAGTGTGCCACCTCGAGGTAAATAATCTGATTAAAGATTCCCAACATGGGTTTAGGCGGGCGAGATCGTGCTTGACAAATTTGCTCGAATTCTTCCATAAAATGATTTGCGTTTACGACGAAAGCAAAGCTGTAGATGTAATCTATCTAGACTTTAAAAAGGCGTTTGACACCGTTCCGCACGAGAGATTATTAATGAAAGTTAAAGCAGTCGGTGTGAAGGGTAAGATATTAAATTGGATTAGAAATTGGCTGAAGGATCGTTCGCAGCGAGTAGTTATAAATGGTGAATGTTCAGATTGGGTCAACGTCAGTAGTGGAGTGCCACAAGGCTCCGTTCTTGGCCCATTATTGTTTCTAATATATATAAACGATTTGGATAATGGCGTATTTAGTACGATTTCTAAATTTGCTGACGACACGAAGCTGGGCAACCGTGCCTATGTAAGATCGGATGTAGAAAAATTACAAAAGGACCTAAACTTGATTGTCAGATGGGCGGATAAGTGGCAAATGCAGTTTAATTTAAGTAAATGTAAGGTGATGCATTTGGGTTGCCATAATTTGAGGGTAGAGTATACCATGAAAGGCCAGGTCCTCGACGTAGTTAAATTGCAAAAAGACCTGGGAGTTTTAGTCTCGGATGACTTCAAAGTCACGAAACAATGCGCGGATGCATGTAAAAAAGCAAATCGTGTGCTGGGTTATATCGCGCGTAATTTCACGTTCAAATCCAAAGAGATAATTTTACCATTGTATAAATCACTTGTGCGTCCACTGCTCGAATATGCGGTTCAATTTTGGGCTCCATACTTAAACAAAGATATCGCGCAATTAGAAAGAGTGCAGCGTAGGGCTACAAAATTAATTCCCGAGCTGAGAAACAGGCCCTATGAGGAAAGACTCAGGGCATTAGATTTGCCATCTCTCGAAGGCAGAAGATTACGTGGCCAGCTAATTGAAGTATTTAAAATATTGAAAGGATTTTCAAACGTTGATTATAGGAATTTGTTCGAATTGGATCATAGGGGAAATACTCGGCAACACGGATTAAAATTAGTGAACAAGCGATTTAACACTAGTATAGCCCAAAACTATTTTACGTTTAAAATTACTCAAATTTGGAATAGGCTACCCACCCACGTAGTGGATAGTAGGTCGGTAAATATGTTTAAAAACCGTCTCGACGCGCACTTAAATAGTATAAATATAACGTAGTCTGAGCACAGTAAATAATAACGTCTTTGCAAAAGGAGTTTGGAGCGGAGGAACAACGAGAGTAAAAATGATGACTAAAAATGATGCCAGCGATTTCTCTTGCATGTGTAGTTTAGATATCCATTTTCTTTTCCGCCTATCCTATAACTAGATTTTCACCACTAGCAGTCGAGGGCTGCGGAAGTTGAGAAGAAAAACTTTCTATCACCCCCCCTTAGGTTGAAGTAGTTAATATGCCTGACATTGTACACATGTAGATAAGTGTGTACAGTAGATTATATATTAAAAAAAAAAAAAAAAAAAAAATATAGCATGTTAGAGATACACTCGTAGATAAGTGTGTATCGTAGTTTCGGATGTAGTGTAGCGGACTAGCCTCGAGCGGACCTTAGGGTCTTTGTTGGTCCTAGATTCTGTAGTTCTGTAGTTCTGTAGTTCTTCTTCTTCTTCTTCTTCTAGCTAATAGAAGTATTTAAAATACTAAAGGGTTTCTCAAACGTGGACTTTCGCAATCTGTTCGAACTGGATCATAGGGGAAATACTCGTCAGCACGGTTTAAAATTAGTGAACAAGCGTTTTAACACTAGTATAGCCCAAAACTATTTTACATTTAAAGTTACTCAAAATTGGAATCGGCTGCCCACCCACGTAGTAGATAGCACTTCGGTTAATATGTTCAAAAATCGTCTCGCTGTGCATTTGAATAGTTTAAATATAACGTAGTTGAGCACTGTGAATTTAAACGTCCTTGCAGAGAGAGAGTTTGGAGCGGAGGTTTAAGGATATGAAATTATGATGACTAAAAATGATGCCGGCGATTCTCTGCATGTGTAGCTTAGATGTCCCATTTCTTTTCCGCCTATCCTATAAGTAGTCTCTATCCCTAAATTAGCTTTTCACCACTAGCAGTCGAGTGGCTGCGGAAGATGAGAAGAAAAACTTTCTATCTCCCCCGACCCCTAGTTTGATTAGTTAAAATTGCACGATAATGTACACATGTAGATAAGTGTGTACAGTAGATAGTATTAAAAAAAAAAAAATAGCATGTTAGAGATACACTCGTAGATAAGGGTGTATCGTAGTTTTTGATTTAGTGTAGCGGACTAGCCTCGAGCGGACCTTAGGGTCTTTGCTGGTCCTAGATTCTGTAGTTCTGTAGTTCTGTAGTTCTTCTTCTTCTTCTAATTGGATCATAGGGGAATTTAATTGGATCATAGGGGAATTTAATTGGATCATAGGGGAATTTAATTGGATCATAGGGGAATTTAATTGGATCATAGGGGAATCAAATTGGATCATAGGGGAAATACTAAATTGGATCATAGGGGAAATACTCGGCAACACGGATTAAAATTAGTGAACAAGCGATTTAACACTAGTATAGCCCAAAACTATTTTACGTTTAAAATTACTCAAATTTGGAATAGGCTACCCACCCACGTAGTGGATAGTAGGTCGGTAAATATGTTTAAAAACCGTCTCGACGCGCACTTAAATAGTATAAATATAACGTAGTCTGAGCACAGTATATAATAACGTCTTTGCAAAAGGAGTTTGGAGCGGAGGAACAACGAGATTAAAAATGATGACTAAAAATGATGCCAGCGATTCTCTTGCATGTGTAGTTTAGATATCCATTTTCTTTTCCGCCTATCCTATAACTAGATTTTCACCACTAGCAGTCGAGGACTGCGGAAGTTGAGAAGAAAAACTTTCTATCACCCCCCCTAGGTTGAAGTAGTTAATATGCATGACATTGTACACATGTAGATAAGTGTGTACAGTAGATTATATATTTAAAAAAAAAAAAAAAAAAAAAAAAATATAGCATGTTAGAGATACACTCGTAGATAAGTGTGTATCGTAGTTTCGGATGTAGTGTAGCGGACTAGCCTCGAGCGGACCTTAGGGTCTTTGCTGGTCCTAGATTCTGTAGCTCTGTAGTTCTGTAGTTCTTCTTCTTCTTCTTCTTCTTCTTCTTCTTCTTGCTTTAAGTGTGTATCGTAGTTTCGGATGTAGTGTAGCGGACTAGCCTCGAGCGGACCTTAGGGTCTTTGCTGGTCCTAGATTCTGTAGTTCTGTAGTTCTGTAGTTCTTCTTCTTCTTCTTCTTCTTCTTCTTCTTCTTCTTCTTCTTCTTCTTCTTCTTCTTCCGCACGAGAGATTATTAATGAAAGTTAAAGCAATCGGTGTGAAGGGTAAGATATTAAATTGGATTAGAAATTGGCTGAAGGATCGTTCGCAGCGAGTAGTTATAAATGGTGAATGTTCTGATTGGGTCAACGTCAGTGGTGGAGTGCCACAAGGCTCCGTTCTTGGCCCATTATTGTTTATAATATATATAAACGATTTGGATAATGGCGTATTTAGTACGATTTCTAAATTTGCTGACGACACGAAGCTGGGCAACCGTGCCTATGTAAGATCGGATGTAGAAAAATTACAAAAGGACCTAAACTTGATTGTCAGATGGGCGGATAAGTGGCAAATGCAGTTTAATTTAAGTAAATGTAAGGTGATGCATTTGGGTTGCCATAATTTGAGGGTAGAGTATACCATGAAAGGCCAGGTCCTCGACGTAGTTAAATTGGAAAAAGACCTGGGAGTTTTAGTCTCGGATGACTTCAAAGTCACGAAACAATGCGCGGATGCATGTAAAAAAGCAAATCGTGTGCTGGGTTATATCGCGCGTAATTTCACGTTCAAATCCAAAGAGATAATTTTACCATTGTATAAATCACTTGTGCGTCCACTGCTCGAATATGCGGTTCAATTTTGGGCTCCATACTTAAACAAAGATATCGCGCAATTAGAAAGAGTGCAGCGTAGGGCTACAAAATTAATTCCCGAGCTGAGAAACAGGCCCTATGAGGAAAGACTGAGGGCATTAGAATTTCCATCTCTCGAAGGCAGAAGATTACGTGGCCAGCTAATAGAAGTATTTAAAATATTGAAAGGATTTTCAAACGTTGATTATAGGAATTTGTTCGAATTGGATCATAGGGGAAATACTCGGCAACACGGATTAAAATTAGTGAACAAGCGATTTAACACTAGTATAGCCCAAAACTATTTTACGTTTAAAATTACTCAAATTTGGAATAGGCTACCCACCCACGTAGTGGATAGTAGGTCGGTAAATATGTTTAAAAACCGTCTCGACGCGCACTTAAATAGTATAAATATAACGTAGTTTGAGCACAGTAAATAATAACGTCTTTGCAAAAGGAGTTTGGAACGGAGGAACAACGAGAGTAAAAATGATGACTAAAAATGATGACTAAAAATGATGCCAGCGATTTCTCTTGCATGTGTAGTTTAGATATCCATTTTCTTTTCCGCCTATCCTATAACTAGATTTTCACCACTAGCAGTCGAGGACTGCGGAAGTTGAGAAGAAAAACTTTCTATCACCCCCCCCCTAGGTTGAAGTAGTTAATATGCATGATATTGTACACATGTAGATAAGTGTGTACAGTAGATTATATATTTAAAAAAAAAAAAATAAATAAAAATAAATAAATAAAAAAAAAATATAGCATGTTAGAGATACACTCGTAGATAAGTGTGTATCGTAATTTCGGATGTAGTGTAGCGGACTAGCCTCGAGCGGACCTTAGGGTCTTTGCTGGTCCTAGATTCTGTAGTTCTGTAGTTCTGTAGTTCTGTAGTTCTTCTTCTTCTTCTTCTTCTTCTTCTTCTTCTTCTTCTTCTTCTTCTTCTTCTTCTTCTTCTTCTAATTGGATCATAGGGGAATTTAATTGGATCATAGGGGAATTTAATTGGATCATAGGGGAATTTAATTGGATCATAGGGGAATTTAATTGGATCATAGGGGAATTTAATTGGATCATAGGGGAATTTAATTGGATCATAGGGGAATTTAATTGGATCATAGGGGAATTTAATTGGATCATAGGGGAATTTAATTGGATCATAGGGGAATCAAATTGGATCATAGGGGAAATACTAAATTGGATCATAGGGGAAATACTCGGCAACACGGATTAAAATTAGTGAACAAGCGATTTAACACTAGTATAGCCCAAAACTATTTTACGTTTAAAATTACTCAAATTTGGAATAGGCTACCCACCCACGTAGTGGATAGTAGGTCGGTAAATATGTTTAAAAACCGTCTCGACGCGCACTTAAATAGTATAAATATAACGTAGTCTGAGCACAGTAAATAATAACGTCTTTGCAAAAGGAGTTTGGAGCGGAGGAACAACGAGATTAAAAATGATGACTAAAAATGATGCCAGCGATTCTCTTGCATGTGTAGTTTAGATATCCATTTTCTTTTCCGCCTATCCTATAACTAGATTTTCACCACTAGCAGTCGAGGACTGCGGAAGTTGAGAAGAAAAACTTTCTATCACCCCCCCTAGGTTGAAGTAGTTAATATGCATGACATTGTACACATGTAGATAAGTGTGTACAGTAGATTATATATTTAAAAAAAAAAAAAAAAAAAAAAAATATAGCATGTTAGAGATACACTCGTAGATAAGTGTGTATCGTAGTTTCGGATGTAGTGTAGCGGACTAGCCTCGAGCGGACCTTAGGGTCTTTGCTGGTCCTAGATTCTGTAGTTCTGTAGTTCTGTAGTTCTGTAGTTCTTCTTCTTCTTCTTCTTCTTCTTCTTCTTCTTCTTCTTCTTCTTCTTCTTCTTCTTCTTCTTGCTTTAAGTGTGTATCGTAGTTTCGGATGTAGTGTAGCGGACTAGCCTCGAGCGGACCTTAGGGTCTTTGCTGGTCCTAGATTCTGTAGTTCTGTAGTTCTGTAGTTCTTCTTCTTCTTCTTCTTCTTCTTCTTCTTCTTCTTCTTCTTCTTCTAAAATCCACGTTGCGTTTGCAGTCCCGTGCTATATATACAAACGAGTGCCTTAAGCGCTTGTGTCGCGATACTGGAGTTAGCTTCTTTAACGTTTGGGATAAATTCCAAGACCAACCCACACTTTATCAAACGGACGGAATTCATTTAAGCGATGTGGGAAACAGTCGGCTGGGTAGGATTTTAGACCAGTCAGTACGTAGCATATTAAGTAGGAGAGTTGCGGGGCCACGTGATGCCCATGCGCCAGACCGTTCCTCGCTGGAAGGGGCAATGAGTATTGGGGAGCAGGGAAACGGAACAGATTCGCGTGTGATAGAAGAGTCCACCTAAAGCGCAAATTGAAATGTATATATTCAAATGTTCGTAGCTTAAAAAATAAACTTGCCGAAATAAAAGCCGTAATTCTAGAGGGAGACTACGATCTCGTATTCTTAAGTGAGACTTGGATAGATACACATTCGGGGATCAGTGTTTGCGAATTTGATATACCAGGTTATAAAATTCATTATACAAATAGACAAACTGGTAGAGGAGGGGGCGTATTAGTGTATATAAAAGATGACTTAAACGCTATAACGATCGACTCGTCTACGGCAGATATGAGAAGTGAGGCCTTATTAATCCAATTATGTTGTAATGCAAAATATAAAATTAATTTAGCCGTCATATATCGTCCTCCATCGCAAATAGAAAGAGAAGATGCTGCACTCTTTGATATGCTTTCATCTTGGGTTAGAAAAGGAACCACATTAGTCTGCGGCGATTTTAACTATCCAAACGTTAATTATAGTAACCTAACGTCAGATAAAGCTGGGGAGAGACTACTAAACTTTATTCTGGAGAATTTTCTCGTTCAAAAAGTGGAGGAACCAACTCGTGATAATAATATCCTCGATTTAATCATGGCGACTGACGAGTCACTGGTAGAAAATGTTTGTGTAGGAGAGCATTTAGCCTCGAGTGACCATAATGCGATTAGATTCGTAGTAAACACGTATGTAGATGTCAAAATTAGTACACAGCTCTTGCCACGTTTTGGTAGCTGTGATTTTGATACTTTTCGCGAAAGGATTAAGGATGTAGACTGGGGAATGCGCTTCGAGAATAGGTCGGTAGGAGAAATGTACACCGAGCTTCGGCGTACACTCCTTAGTGTAAATTTCGACTTAGTAAAGTATGTGCGCCGTAAGAACGGGAAGTCGATGAGAGCGCCGTGGGTTAGCCCACTAATATTAAGCTTAATTAAGGACCGAAATAGAAAATTTCAAATACATAAGAACAACGAGTCATTTATAAGTCGGCAAAATTACATAGATTCTCGAAGAGAAGTTAAACGGGCGGTTAGAGATGCGAAGCGGAAATACGAAATAAAACTGGCGAAGGATTCAAAGAAGGAACCGAAACGGTTTTACGGCTATGTAAACAGTAGGAAACCCTTAAAAGGTTCAATAGGGCCGATTAAAGACAAAGATGGTCGTTTGACGGAAATTCCGGGGGAAATGTCTAAAATTTTAAATGAACATTTCACAAGCGTCTTTACTATTGAAGATTCGTCCCAATTAGGATCGTTAGTTGAAGAAGTAGATAATAGTGATATTTGCATATCCGATATAACGGTTAATGAAGTGGAAATTCTTAAATATATTAACCTGATGAAAAAGTCGAAATCACCCGGGCCCGATGGCGTTTACCCCACTCATTTAAAGGAACTTAAGAATGAGCTTGCGAAGCCGTTGCGAGCAATTTTCAATCGCTCATTAGAAGATGGCGTAGTCCCTGTAGACTTCAAGCGTGCAAACGTTACACCAATATTTAAGAATGGGAATAGATACGAAGCAACAAATTTTCGTCCTATTAGTCTAACTTCGGTAGTTGGAAAGCTTTTAGAATCCGTAATTAGAGATAGAATAGTGTGCCACCTCGAGGTAAATAATCTGATTAAAGATTCCCAACATGGGTTTAGGCGGGCGAGATCGTGCTT
Organism: Ceratothoa steindachneri; assembly: GCA_963969495.1. Lineage (NCBI taxonomy): Eukaryota > Metazoa > Arthropoda > Malacostraca > Isopoda > Cymothoidae > Ceratothoa > Ceratothoa steindachneri. The sequence goes on along the minus strand of OZ018321.1, from coordinate 3,287,414 downwards.
GACAAATTTGCTCGAATTCTTCCATAAAATGATTTGCGTTTACGACGAAAGCAAAGCTGTAGATGTAATCTATCTAGACTTTAAAAAGGCGTTTGACACCGTTCCGCACGAGAGATTATTAATGAAAGTTAAAGCAATCGGTGTGAAGGGTAAGATATTAAATTGGATTAGAAATTGGCTGAAGGATCGTTCACAGCGAGTAGTTATAAATGGTGAATGTTCTGATTGGGTCAACGTCAGTAGTGGAGTGCCACAAGGCTCCGTTCTTGGCCCATTATTGTTTATAATATATATAAACGATTTGGATAATGGCGTATTTAGTACGATTTCGAAATTTGCTGACGACACGAAGCTGGGCAACCGTGCCTATGTAAGATCGGATGTAGAAAAATTACAAAAGGACCTAAACTTGATTGTCAGATGGGCGGATAAGTGGCAAATGCAGTTTAATTTAAGTAAATGTAAGGTGATGCATTTGGGTTGCCATAATTTGAGGGTAGAGTATACGATGAAAGGCCAGGTCCTCGACGTAGTTAAATTGGAAAAAGACCTGGGAGTTTTAGTCTCGGATGACTTCAAAGTCGCGAAACAATGCGCGGATGCATGTAAAAAAGCAAATCGTGTGCTGGGTTATATCGCGCGTAATTTCACGTTCAAATCCAAAGAGATAATTTTACCATTGTATAAATCACTTGTGCGTCCACTGCTCGAATATGCGGTTCAATTTGGGCTCCATACTTAAACAAAGATATCGCGCAATTAGAAAGAGTGCAGCGTAGGGCTACAAAATTAATTCCCGAGCTTAGAAACAGGCCCTATGAGGAAAGACTCGGGGCATTAGATTTGCCATCTCTCGAAGGCAGAAGATTACGTGGCCAGCTAATTGAAGTATTTAAAATATTGAAAGGATTTTCAAACGTTGATTATAGGAATTTGTTCGAATTTGATCATAGGGGAAATACTCGGCAACACGGATTAAAATTAGTGAACAAGCGATTTAACACAAGTATAGCCCAAAACTATTTTACGTTTAAAATTACTCAAATTTGGAATAGGCTACCCACCCACGTAGTGGATAGTAGGTCGGTAAATATGTTTAAAAACCGTCTCGACGCGCACTTAAATAGTATAAATATAACGTAGTCTGAGCACAGTAAATAAAAACGTCTTTGCAAAGGAGTTTGGAGCGGAGGAACAACGAGAGTAAAAATGATGACTAAAAATGATGCCAGCGATTTCTCTTGCATGTGTAGTTTAGATATCCATTTTCTTTTCCGCCTATCCTATAACTAGATTTTCACCACTAGCAGTCGAGGACTGCGGAAGTTGAGAAGAAAAACTTTCTATCACCCCCCCTCCTAGGTTGAAGTAGTTAATATGCATGACATTGTACACATGTAGATAAGTGTGTACAGTAGATTATATATTTAAAAAAAAAAAAATAAATAAATAAATAAAAAAAAAAAAAAAATAAATAAATAAAAAAAAAATATAGCATGTTAGAGATACACTCGTAGATAAGTGTGTATCGTAGTTTCGGATGTAGTGTAGCGGACTAGCCTCGAGCGGACCTTAGGGTCTTTGCTGGTCCTAGATTCTGTAGTTCTGTAGTTCTTCTTCTTCTTCTTCTTCTTCTTCTTCTTCTTCTTCTTCTTCTTCTTCCTTCTCTCTTCCTTCTCTCTTTCCCCGTAATTCCTCCTCGACCGAGCGCCGCTGCTTCAATTATCTCCCATTATTTCAGATCCATTTTCATCCCTCTCCAAATTCTTTTTCTTTTTCTGTTCCCCCGGGTGGTTTTCCCAAATTAATTATTATACCAGGCACTTGGAGCAGTGCTACGCCCTTCCCACCCCATTCCTCCCGGTGTTGAAACTACCTGGGCTTTATTCCTTCCAGACATCTTCCCTCTTTTTTCCTTAGCTTCTTTTCGCCTAATTTTCTTGGCCGGTAACTAAATTTGCATCCCAACCTTGGTCGGGGCCGGGAGCGGATGGATCAACCCCCATCCTCCTGTCCCCGGTTGAGAGGGTATTTTTTAACCCGCCTCCACCATTCCCCCATTTCTCCCAGTGTTGAGGTTCCTTCTCTAAACCACAAACTAAGCTAAACGATACCTTGGGCCCCCTTGCTGCAGCTGACATTTGAGGGATGTGTAGCCTTCCAGCCCCAACGGGGGGAGTTTTCCCACCCGGCCCGAATACCACCGGGATGTGAATCTTCGGCCATATATCTTCCGCACATTTTCCCTTCCTCCAATTTCACCGCTTTCTCTACTGATCTTCCGTGGGAGATGTTACGTTCATGTAGTGGTAGGAGTGTGGTTCAAGGAAGTCTCGTTACAACGGTTCTGTAGTCTCTGAGAGGTATCTCGTGTTGACTCGATCCAAGGCTCTTTCTCACCCCAAGAACGCCATGTGGAAGATACCCGTCTCGGTTTCAGTGGTTCGCTACCATAACACTCTAAAGATGGTCGTGTTACTTCTTGGTCCTGCCTCTTTCACTTGGTAATTTCAGTCGAGGGTTTTTGGTAGTTTGCTGGCTAGGGTTTGGCCTGTATCTGTATGTGCCTCTCAAGAGGCCAAAATTTTCTGTAGGCTTTAACTGTATCTGGGTCGCTGATTTTGTTGTATTTGCAAGTACAAATGTAGCGTTTTGAGACTATTAAAGAGGTCCTTTTTCTAATTAAAATGGCAAGTATGTAATCGACCTAATGCAAGAGAATGGCAAGTATCTAATCGACCTTATCAAAGAGAATAGCAACTCAGAAATTACTGTATGCAAGAGAATGGCAAGTAGGTAATCAACCAAATCTCCATAATCTTTTATGTCACCGATCCTTTTGTCCAGGCCTCTAAATTTTCATTTGTGCAAAATTCCTTAACACACTCGTTCGGCTTCCTGGTTCCAGCTTGTTTCGGACTTGTTTCTAAACCGGTTCTGCTTTTAAGTGGCAGATTCGCACCGTTTCTGACTGGTGCCTTTCAGGGAGGCTCAGATCCGTAGCCTTAGTGTTTCTTATACCCATGCCATGGACCTTCTACCGCTTTTTTTGTTCGACGCTTGAATACCAATACCTGGACGATGACTCTTGCTTTGCGTCGTGTATAGTATATTATGCGCTTAGATTCCACGGACTCTCATTACATCCACGGGCAATCTCGACGGTTCCTATGCAGCCAAGAAACCCCAATCTTACCCTAAATACCCTAAACCCAAAGAGTTTAGGGAAAGGAACCTCCTTCGAGAGCTCGGTGTATCTCTCGTGCCTATGGCGCCTCTATGTAGTTCTTCCCAGGCTGCCACCCTGGAGGGTGCCACCTCTAACTATTTGCGGCCGCGGCTCTTCTTCCAAAGCTTCTACAGCACCGTGATTGTTGCCCTCAGCCTTTTTGGACTACACTCTGTCACGCTTGAACCGAGCATCATTTTATCTCCCAAAACTCCTCGCTGTTTGATATCCAAATTTAACTATTTAGCTTCAAGCAAATTTGATAGACCACTACATTATATTTATCTAAATTATAATTGCATTCCTTGCAAAAGAATTTTCACCTCTTTTATTTGACATATTATAAATGACTCCTATATTAAATGTTCTTCTACAAATTATTAATTTTATAAAATATATATGAATAAAATTATATAGATTTATTCATTACCATTTGATATTTATGCGCCGTTTTGTCGCATTGCGTCTTATGAAGAGCGTCTGAACAGATACCATCCCTTATACATTAAACAAATTATCTACTGAGTGAAGAAGGAAATTATAGTTATTTTTAATGGTGAATATTTTGGTCAAAGAAATATTTAAGTTTCGACTCAATTAAAAAAGGGTGTTTCCAGCCTCCCGTCCCCATAAAGCTTTTATTGTCCCCATTGAGTGAAGATTCTTTGGGGTTTTGAAGGTTTCATGGCTGAAAAAATGTGCAACTTCCTAAATGTTGGAGACTGGAAAAAGTCTAAGTAATTGACAATGGAGATTTACTTCCTGTTCCGATCCTTCTTCTTTCACAACCGCCTCGAAATCCTGTCCTTCCTTCTGGCTTCTAATGCTTCAGTATTGCTCAATAGGTGGCGTTGGCCCGGCTCAGAAACACAGTCAGTCTCTTACCACTCATCCACGCTGTAGCTTGCAAGCCTGCAACCACACAGCAGCAGTGGAACGCGTTCTGTACAGGTAATGAACAGTTTCGCAACTCGACTCAAATGCGTTCTTGTGAACCTTTGACTATTTCATTAGATTTTTATTCATAAAGTGATGTTGTTATAAATGATATTATTAAAGAAATAGTGAATAATTCTGATGATGTTACTTATTCAGAGTACGAAAACCCAGATTATACGGTATTATATAAGAAATAACCCATATAAAGCCTGTTAAACCTAGAACTTGGTGGAAAACGAGGCAGCCCTGATTCCCGCGCATCAGTATTACCCGAGCCCAGTAAAAGAGATCGCTTTTGAGCCTACTTTGTGACGTCACGAATGCTCAAATTATATGATGCGCTATTTTTAGGCGGTTCCTTCTTCTAAAATCGGGGTCCAGATAGTTTTCATTGGGGGTGATATGATTTGAGAACACTGTCTAGACTTGTGCTATTATTAAAACCCATAACCCATATAAAGCCTGTTAAACCTAGAACTTGGTGGAAAACGAGGCAGCCCTGATTCCCGCGCATCAGTATTACCCGAGCCCAGTAAAAGAGATCGCTTTTGAGCCTACTTTGTGACGTCACGAATGCTCAAATTATATGATGCGCTATTTTTAGGCGGTTCCTTCTTCTAAAATCGGGGTCCAGATAGTTTTCATTGGGGGTGATATGATTTGAGAACACTGTCTAGACTTGTGCTATTATTAAAAGCGAAAGAAAATGCTCGTGGTTTCCTGAATTACTGACATCACTGAAATGAATTATATCAGTTTGTAGCTTTATTTTGTCTTCGATATTGCATTTGGTCTTTCCCTCTTTATTGAATTAATGCGCTATGACTATATTGTATGCTCCTGTAAAGAGGCTCCGCGTCGTGACGTCACTACCACACTTTTGTGATTGGCCGAAATATTTATTTATTAACTACACTGTACAACAAATTTCAGTGTCAAGAAAAGAAAACATAGATCTCGTGTTAATTTATTATGAAGTTGATTTGCTAAATTCGAATTTGATAAAAATAAATCTCATCAGGGAACATTTTCTTGTAAATTGTCGATTTATTAATTATGCAATTGATACCGATTCCACGATGCCATAAAAGTATTTCACCTCCAATTCAGATTAAATGTGTCCATTGTAATTAATTTATGAATATATAATGAATTAGCATTTTGTTAGCATTATAAAATGTATTAACTTAGATTTTAGTATTTACTTCTTCGTTTGTCAGACGTCTCAGCTGTTTCACGATTCAGGTTCCAGCAGAAGTCAGCCAGCATGGCATGGCTCCATTTTCCCTTATACCTGTTTTCCATTGACGCTATATTTTGACAGAACCTCTCTCCATGTTTATCATTCCCATTTCCTGCATTCTCAGGGAATAGGGACAGATGAGAAAGTGTATCTTCAGTGACATATTGCATAAGAGATCTTGGTAGAACTTGATTAGGCTCTCCATTATAGGCTCTCGCTGGGTTCCTTGGTGCTTTTCCCGAAGTCCTTTGAATATATTTTTGAATGCATGCCAGGCCGATAGCTCAGTTTCATCCATTGTCGCCTCAAAGTCCTCATCACCTATAAGTTGGCGAATCTGAGAGCTCACGAATATCGCTTCTTTAATCTTGACATCACTTATTTTAGGGAAGATCGCTTTGAGGTCCCAGAAACATGGCTTGTTATGTTGCAGCGCCTTGGTAAATTGCTTCATTAGGCCTAATTTTATATGCAATGGTGGCAAAATGATTTTCTCCTTCTTAACTAAAATCTCATGAATTAGATTATGGCATCGAGGCGCCATAGTTTTCCGAGGGGATCATTCTGTCCGTACATAATGTTCTGATCTGGCCCTACTCCCCCACTTGCAAAGGAAGCACATAAACTTAGTGTATTCAGTTTGTAGCTCATTAAGTAGGGCTACAACTTTCAATCCGCACAAATTAGCCACTCATGCTCCTTGTAACTTATGCGACATAGAATAAAAGCAAGGTTCTCATATGTCTCTTAAATTTACTGAGTGAGCAACTGAAACTGAAGGCACGGTGTTCCTAATGTGTAACAGAACGGCCTTTATGCTGTAACAAGATGCATCTATGAATAACCTCGACTCATTTGGTTCATAGGTCAGCTCAAGGGCATTGAATAGGCCTCTGATATCATTACAATAATTCAAATCGTTCTCTAACGTGATGAATTACTGTAGATCTGCAGAACGCTTCCTAAATACTGTAATTCGAGCATGTTCATTCAACAGGTTCCACCTTTAATATCTCTTAAACAGAAGTAGAAGTTTGTTGAATGGTCCTTTGGCTTCCTCTAGACCATTGGTATGCCAAACCTGAAGCCAGGTCCTATGCCTTTCACCCAGGCAGAAAGGAAACTTGTACACCTGACAAAACATATGTGAGGTGCCCAGCGTTTGTCCTGGTCACTCATTTTACATCCAAGGTACAGTTTATAATGTTTGTTCATATGTTTAGTCAAGTGTCTCTTGTATTGTCTTAACGAAACTGATCGACATATAAAACAGAAACTGTCTGGGGATTTCTTGCATTATCTAGGCATTTTAGCTGTCTCCTGTAGAGAAAAAACACTGAAGTATGTAAAAAATAATATAAATCTTAAGAGCAAAAAAAATATTAAATAAAAAATAAAAATAGGAAGCATTTATAGTAAGTTAGAAAATTATCGAAGCGTTACGTAAGTTATTTCGGATTTGGACCAATTTAATTAAAAAGATATTGAGTATACTTTCATAAATTTCCTAAGTTAGGTTGAGACATACCTTAGGAACACCTCTTTAAAATGTGGAAAAATCCTTTATAATTTTTAGAGTTGTCAGTTTCGGCTTACTCCTGTTTGCATTCAATCCTTACGGAACCATCAATGTATTTAACGTAATTAAGATGGTTATTTTCGAGAAACTGGAAGAGACTGATGATATATTCGTGATTTACACAAAAAAATACCCTAGAAAAGTTTATTCTCCTTTCCGGTTGTTTTTTCGTTGTACAGTGCTAATTCTGGCGGGAAATGGACAACAAATGGAATCCAACACCAAAAGAACAAGGAAATGCGGCAATCAAAAACGACAATAATAGAGCCTTTGCGGAGCAACGAACACAAATAGAAAATGGAACAGCATCATAGAGAAACATGATGCGGTTAACTACCAATTATAAGTCTTGATCCCGACATGAATTAGATTTGTAACAATATATTTTCCCAAAAGCAAAGATTTTCAAGAGAGAAAAAATTATAAACAGGAAATTTCAGTACAAATAGAATCTACAAATATTATGTGCTTAACCCGTATTGTCACTCTTAGTATGACAATTGTTGAGAAGCCTGGTTTTTATTACTGGCCTGTTTTTTTCCCTAATCATCATCACTAACTCTATAATTTAAGAAGGGGATTTTTTTGAGTATTTGAATAATAATTTCAACTTTCCGCCTTGTTTAGAAAAATGAACAAACGTGAGTCTCTGACATTCGTGAATTTCGCGAGCGTTTCACATACTGAAGCATTTTGATACATTCATTAACTTATTGAAACGGCGTTTTGCGAATCAACCAAAGCAACATCAAACTTACTATTACAGGTTTATACAAGAAAAACACAAAATTTCATTTAAAGCTCGTTTGATTTCCAGAAATTAATGTACAAAAGATTTAAATTCCATAATGGAAATATTACTTCTAAAGTAATTCAGTTCTCATTTCTCAGAGCAACCCAATGGGTAAGAACATTTACTCGGTTTTAAATTTGTCAAATACTTTTGACATAACACAATGTTAAAAACTAGTATCCAGTAGAAGTACTAGACACAAAATGCGGGCTAGTCAGTGAGGTAACGTTTTCTATGAACCCGCCCTATTTATCTGAATGGTGACTTTATATTTGTTGACCATCTTTGTGAGTATTTTTTTGTCCGTTTTTTTGTGCACACATTTGACTGATCGCGATGATTCCCCCCCCCCCCAACAAACTAAATATATAACGGTGCTACATAAACAGACACGCACTACACCCAACTTAAACCAACCTAGCTACATCAATACTATTGAAGGATCCAGTATTTAGAAATGAAAATCCAAAGAAAGACCTTAGTTTCTTCGATTCATCAACACAAAATCTTATTTTTTGGCGGCCTCAAAACGAAAACCATAATTTAATTTTAGTACCATCGGAAAGAATGCAAAAATGTGCTTAAGACGATAGGCTTGAGAGCTGAATCCTGGTAAAAAAAGCCCCACCCAAGAAGAATTTGCTTAGAATTAATTGAAAAAATTAGGCCTGCAGCCAAATACGAGTATAGTTTTTCCTCGTTTGTGAAAATCAGGATATATAGAAAAAATATATGAAATCCGATATTTTTTCTTGCTTAGTCTACCTAATTCCCTTGTTCTGGGCCTCGAATTAGGGTTTCGTTGTGCACTTTTATTTACATACAAATAATAATTACTTCCCCTTCATTTTAGAAGAAAGACGAATTTTATATGAACATACGACATGGGGGGGGGGGTACGATGAGTTAATAAAGATCGGTCTAGAGTAAATAGGTTTAATATTGAACGAATGGCGTCATAATTTCTGGGTAGGTATACGTCTATTTTAACGAAAAATAACTATTTAAACGTAGCTCAAGCTATTTTCAGGGGGTTTTCGGTTACGCGGAGATAGATTTAATTAGTTAGAATAAGGAAATATGCTCTGTTGCAGAATTAAAGCTCTTTTTTCGTTGTTTTTTTACCCTCAAACAATGGATATTACTTTTTTAAATCAAATGACCTATTGGAACATTATTCTAACGCGGCCCAAGGTATTTTTATGGTGTTTTCGACTACATTCGACCATATTTTGCCAGAAAACATAACGAAACCTAACCTAACCTAACCTAAAAACTTACAAACATGACTTAACCTTGTGGTGATCGGATTATGTAATAGATGGGAACCTGGCACGAAATTAAAGGAAGCTCTACAAAATGGACTCGCGGTCTTCTCATTAAATCCTAACGCGCGGGAAATACAAAGAGGGCGAACGCGAGAAAAGGATCAAAGGTCAAGATACCTAAGTTAACAAGAGGAAACGAATAATTCGCGTCTCGGGATAGAATTATCAGAAGACGGGAGTCTACGAAGCAGCTGTGGAAATACAGACTTTGACCAAAGGAAATTGTAACAGAGATGTGTGACAAGCAATAGAGATCAAACTTTGGGGCTTGTAAGTAAATCAGACAGACACACACACACACACACACACACACACACAGCTGTTAGGTAGCTCCGCCTTAGGATTGGAAACTTAGGGGCTCGAAGATGGAGACTCGCCTTTCGGACGAGTCTAAGCCACGCCCCCTAGAAGATGAAACGGTATATGTAGGCGAGCAATGAGAAGATTAAACATTATTATTGTTTTATTAATTCATTGTCATTAAGAATTCCCATCTTAGCGTGAGGAACCCCCTTTAATTCACCTAAGTCTTGTCGCTCTAGAATTCAATAGTTCGCGTTGAATAAGAAAACCTGCCTCGCAAAGTACCTTTTGACGTGCCGTTCGTCTCTAAAATAGTCCCTTATTTGAATAAAAGCATATTTTGCTACTTCCTTTCTCAAAGTCCTTCTTTACCTCGATTACCCGTCAACCTTTGGTAACTCCATCCATCAATAAGAATACCCTTAAAGAATCATCTTTGGAGTCAGATAATTCGCCATTCTTGTAGACTCACAACCAACCTGAATTAAACTGGTGAAATTGGTAATTCACCGCTATAAACTGGTTACCACGCAGTAATTTGGTAATATATACTCTTTTTAACCTAACCATTGACGTTTCTAAGCTGCCCAAAATAACCTAACAAAATCAATGTGCAACGTTTTTATGACGAAGATAACCTAACCTACTCTTCCCGCGGTCTGTATTATTTATTTCTACTTTTTTTGCATATTTGGGGGGGGTCCCCCAAAACATTTCCCAGAACCCCCACAAAATTTATGTTGTCCCAAAAGAAACTGTCCACCGTCAAAAAAATTACCTAGGTTTATTCCAGGACTTTATTGAAGGTCTAGAAGAGTATTTTTACGCGGCCCAAAAATTACCTGGCAAAGCTTCCTACGAACTCTAGCGAGGAAGAAACGCTTCTAAGAATTAGTTCGCAACTCCCAGAATCGGAATTAAGAGCGAAAACCTCCGCGGAAATCGGTTAATAGCAAGAAAACTGAAAAATATTACCTGAGAAAATGCTGCATATCGTGAATTTTTCGAGGGATTTTTTGGGGGGGTTAACCGCCCAATTTCCCCTCTGCGCCCCACCCCCCATAAGTGTGCAGCTTCAAGAAACCCCTATATTAAGCGTAGACAAAACTAAACTAGAGGGAAATTCCCTACAATGACCTGCGGCATTTTGTGAGAAGATGATAAATGGTTATCGCATTGATGGTTTCACATCGTTCAAATCAGAGGTGGGGAAAGGGCACCAGGCCCTCCCAGTCTCCCGTCTCCCTCCAGAGTCCTGTTGGACTTCTGGATGGGAGAGAAGGAGACAGGGAAAATGACAGAGAGAGGAAAGGGAAAGGGGGATAGCAAAGTTTGAAGTAGTGTGGAACATTAAAAGAGACCAAGGTGGTCGGCGGACCTACAGCTTTACGTGGAATCCGAACCACGGTGTGTACTATATCCTGTCTATTTATTCAATCTCTATTGCCCCTGTCCCACGTATGTTGTGTTAAGCCCAGTGTACAGGATAGGAGAAAATGTAAATGGAAAAGTAGGAAGTAGAAGATGTGCAGTTGAGTGCAAAGTATACGTGGAGGTCACGCTAATCTCTGGCATTTAGAAATGTTATAGTTTAGAATTCAAATGAATAGAAGTAGTTGCCTGAGTATCAGGTTTATCCTTTATGTTCGTTTTATGTCATGTTTATAAATCTGTGTTATTGTTGCTGTGATGTGGCGTTCAAACCGTTGCTTTAGTTGTTTTGCTTCACTGGTATAAAGTTTTCTCCTTTCTATTTTATTATACCTGTTTCTTGTTTATCCTTTTATGTTTTTGTATTATTTCTAGCTTTTTCTAACTCTGTTTACTCACTCCCTATGTTTGTTCTCATCACGTGAACACTTCGTCCTCTTCTTCGTTGATCTTTGAAGTATAGGTGGGGAAGTCTCTACGTGATCCCCCTTCTTGTCTCCTATCTCGCGTTGCGTGGTTTGGATGAGTTTCTTGGCCCTTTTCTCTATATTCTTGTTGATTGGCTGAATTCTTGCTTCGCGATGCAAATATTGCTGTCTTCTCTGTATATTCTTCTTTTGTTCGTGATTAACAAAACTGCCTAGTTCTGTATTCGTTGTAGTGCGATAACATTACTTTTTTGAGATTGTATACAATAGTATCACTGGGTATACCATTGTTGATTGGATTAAGGCTTGGTAAATTTGCTTCTTGTTTTTTCTTTTAAGTGCTCTGAGTCTAAATAGTAGCCCGAGTCTCTTTCCTCTTTTTTTCTAATCTTTGTCTCGCATGCTTCGTGTATCCTCTTTTCGTAATCGTCAATCCTAGCACTGTAGCTTCGTTTGTGTATTCGTATCTGTTTCCTTCGATCACAATGTTGCTGAGTTTCCTCCTGTGTATTGGTACTATTTTAATTTATTCATGTTTGTGCTGATCTTCCACTGTTTTTTATAAGCGTTGATCCGTCGTATTTCTTCTGATGTCAGTCTTACTTGCATATCAGGGTTCCTATAAGGGCAGACGACAATCTGTGTGATGTTATCTACGAACTGTATATTTTGGCACCCGCATGTAGCTGGCGGAGGAATGTCTGAGGTATATACAGAGTATATGTTGGACACATTTATCCTCCTTGCGCAAGGCCAGCCTCCATCGTGAAGTTATCTACATGGTAGTTTCCCATTTTGATAAATGCGCTTCCTTCGGTTATGTAGTGGCAAAGTAGTCTTTCCATCTTGCTCTCTAGGCATAACTGCAATATTTTATATTGAATTCCATTCGTCCATACTTTGTCAAAAGCTTTGGACACATCCCTGCAGACTATATCAACGCTAGCCTTTTTTCTTTTTGCTTTAGCTATTTTTTCCGTTATGACCGCGAGGGCCATCTCCGTGCTTCTTTTTTTTCTGAAGCTGAATTGAAACTTATTTAGAAGGTTATTAGCTTCCAGGTGCTCATTTAGGCGAGTGTTCATAATTTTCTCGAACACCTTTCCGATGAAGTCGAGTAGAGATATAGGTCTGTAATTCTCCACTCGTGTAGTAGGCTTGCCAGCTTTGGGTATGAAAATCATTTTGGCTAGTTTAAGTTCTTTCGGGAAGTAGCCGGTGTTAAGGCTGGCATTAAATAATGAAGTAATTCCCTGCAGTATTTTTTCCGTAGCTTGTTCGTAGTGTCTCTTAGTGAGATCTGATCTGCCTGGTGCTTTCTGCTTAAACTGTGCCATTGTGTTTTTCAATTCTTGGACGGTAATTCTTGCATCGTTACCGTTCAAGGTGTCTCTCACTACATCTACATTTCTGTAAGGGATTATCCTGTCCGCTTCTAGTTCGAGTTGTCTTGTGATGTTTCGTTCGAAGTCCCCGTCGAATTCTTGATTTTCCTCTTCACTAATGTTCAAAATGTTCTTCCAGTATTCTTTAAATAATTGTTCTATTGGGTCAATATCTTTTATCTTATTGCCTTGATTATTCTTCAGGGTCATCTTCTTGTCCCCTGATTTTCCTTCCATTTGTTTTATTGTTTTCCAAAATTCTCTTGCGGGTGCGTCATCGTTGATCTTCTGGATTGTTTCATTCCAGTGCTGATTTTGTTTTTCTATTATGTCCGTATTAAGAGTCCTTTTTTATGGTCTTCATTGCGTTGAACAGCATCTCGTTGGTCCGTTTCTCCTTATGTTGTCTGAAATTTCCCTTAGTCGTCGATGGTTTCTTATCATCTCTGGAGACCAGGTAAAGGTTTTAAACGTCGAGTAGCTGTTTCTTGGGATGGCTTTTCTATCCGCCTTTTTTTATCAAATTCCTAATAGTTTCTATTTCTTCGTCTATCTCTTCTTGCGATGCGCCGTCTAGTTCTTTCGGCTGATATGTGCTTAATTCTCTCTTGTATGTCTCCCAGTCTGCTCTATGAAAGGTTTTAGTTACCTTCCCTGGGATCTGGATTAGTCTTTGATTAAGGGTGAGCAGAGTGTCAGACATTCAGTCATAAATTTTTCTCCAGGCCGACTTCTTACATTCGGCACGCAGTCATCTAGCACTGCAATTGTTGATTCGTCGGAGAAAACTACCGGCAATAGTAGGAAATACAACAAGTAGTTGAACTGCCTTAGCAGTATTGGAAAAGCCATTGAAGTAAAGAATCACCAAATAAACTTTATGGCTTGAAAAGATTGGAGCCATTACAAAAATGCGGCACAGTTGAAGTTAGCAGGTATTAATGCTTTTTTTATGAATTACAGGTAACTGGTTAGCTATATTTTTTATTCTTACCATTCCCCATTGTTCTGAAGCCCACTCAAGGTGATTCTTTGCCCAAGAATATCCTACAAACCTTCATCATTATCTTCGTGAGTTGAGTCTTCTTTCTCGGGGGATAGGATTTCAATCCAGCTTCCAAAAGCCTGTCATTCACATTTCTTTGGGCAAGGCTATCACCCGCTGCTGCCAGCTCAATAGAAATCTTCCTGCAAGATGTTCTTCTGTTATTAAGAGTTTGTTGAATTAATTTTCTATCTGTTCTGAAGTTGTTGTTTCTTTGTTTTCGACCACATTTCCCAACCCATTTTAGGTTTAAATCTTTACGGTTATCATTTTTTTCTTAATAACACTGAATGTTTGAGTTTAAATACCTAGGTTTTTGCTATTTCTTTCTGTTTTAGCTAAAAAATACATGAAACACACAAAATCAAACTATATAAATAACCAATAAACTATCTGAAACACACTAAAACACTATATTAACTGAAAACATCCTATTTGCACTTTAAAGCCTAGATACCAACTGACTCACACAACTAGCTGTGACTTCATTGGAATGGTCTAATGCAGTGTTGTTCCTTCAGTGTTACCAATTATACTTACAAAGTAACCCAAGGCTCTTGGAAATAAAAGTTAAGTAGTTGCTCGTTCTTGGTGCATAAAAGAAATCCATTTGCATCAATGAAAGTGGTTTCACTGGCTTTTTTGTCGAAAAAAGTCAAAGATTTGGAAAAATCGATAATAATTCAGCCAGTAATATATATATATATATATATATATATATATATATATATATATATATATATATATATATATATATATATATATATATATATATATATAATTTCACAGCGAGGGCAAGGGCGCAGAAGATGCTCAAGTACATATATTTATTTCCATTTTGGAAACAACGTTTCGGGCAACATGCCCATCTTCAGAATCTAAGATTAAAATTGTAAAAAAAAATAATTATAATGTCATTAAAGTAATGAAAAAGGTAAGAATTTGAACTAAATGTTTAAATGAAATAAGAAAGTTGTGTTATTTTTCTATAAAAAAATATTAAGAGTATAGAACTAAATTGATTAAAAGATACACAAAAAGACATAAACAAATAAATTGATAATTAAAAAAAACCCGAAAGAAATAACTTAAGTTCTAAATGAATCAAAGGAGTAATTACCATTGGACATTGGACATAATAAATGATGAAATTTAGGTAGAGTTAGAGAGAAAATAGTAAGAGAATAAAAGTGGTTAAAGGGTGAGTTTAAAGAATAGATGATGTGTGGGAGACAGAATAGAAAGGTCCCTGGTGAAAGGGTATCTCTGTTGATTTGTGTTAGTTTTTGTTTTGTTTTTTGGTTTTATGGTTGTTTTTTGATCTTGATGATTTTTAGGCATTCAAGCCTTTATTTTAGGCGTGGGTTTTATTCCCGCTGTTAGTTTTTTGAAAAGTTTAATATCATTTTCATTTCAAATGAATTTAAATTGAATTTCAATAGTGAATTTGGATTTTTAGTTTGAGTTTTGCAAAAATAGTGTTTAATTTGGGATTTAATTTACTAAAGGAACCTGCGCATTACATTGGATGTTTTTTGTCAGTTCTGTCACGTGTATTTCGGAGTCACTACTCTTGAATGGTCTTACTTGTCGGTCTACTTCGATTTCTAAGTATGTACGGGAGAATTCAGGGGTCAAGCGGGCGCCAATGGCTTGCCATATCCTCTTAGCTCTCTCGTGGAGCGCCACGTTGGTCGGACATAATACAACCGAATCATGGAGGGGAATTCTCTCCCCTTCTATCCGTATATCGTTGAAGGTCTTGCGAAACATGGGAATTACTTCGAATTTTGGGGCATTGGTTGATATCTTCCATTTCCTCTCAAAAGAGTTGATGTTAGATATCTCTCTAGCCGTGTTTCTCGCCATAAATTCCCTGTGAACGTAAGCGGCGGTACAAATTTGCGATATGTCGTCAGCGAACTGGACGTATATCGTACCTTCGGAGAGAGGTTGTGGTAAGTCGCGTGTATAAATGTTGTATAAAAGGGGACTGAGACAGCCCCCTTATGGGACCCCTGATTCGAGCTCGAATTCGGAGCCTTTGTGTTCTCTGATATGTATATATGCTCTCCTCTCCATTATGTAATCGTATAGAATCATCTCAAGAATGGGGTTGAGGCCTACTTGAAGGATCTTAAATTGTAGTCCTCTCTTCCAAACCTTATCAAAAGCTTTTTTGAAAATCGCGGAGCACCAGGTCGGCATACCTTTTGCCTGCCTTGATCTTTGCAAGCTTTTCCGTAATAACGGTGTGATAGACCGGTTTGAGGCCGCTTAATTTCAACCGTTAACACATGTTGTTTAGAAACACGATGCTACCCACGTGCATCTTCGCCTTGAAGCCGGGCGCATTATCGCCGCCACCTGAGTGAATGTTTAACCAAGGAGGTTTATCTTCCCCCGTTTCGCCCCATTCGCCCTTCTCGCCAGATTGAGTTAGGCTTATGGGCAGATAAGTTATTGTTCTCAGGCGCGGCTGTGCATTCCCTCGAAGCCCCCACTTCATTGTCCCCTACGCCAAGGAGATGTCTCGACTATTTATATGGAAACTTTACCACTAAGAGCAGATTCGAGATCTAGATTTTCTTCGCGAGACATCTCTACGATCCAGTCTCACCTTGTGCACCAAAGGGCCCTCTACATCGAGATCCACCCTCATTGTCCAGAAGAGGCCAATATCCCTTGAGTGCCAAGGTTCGAGTCTTCAAAACGCCAAGTCCACAAGGCTTCCCCTGTTGTTCAGAAAGAGAACAACGTTAGAACAGCCATTGTTCTTTGAGCCCGTTGACAAGAAACGGTTCTCACCCTTCCCCTGTTGTTCAGAAAGAGAACAACGTTAGAACAGCCATTGTTCTTTGAGCCCGTTGACAAGAAACGGTTCTCACCCTCCCCCCTGTTGTTCAGAAAGAGAACAACATTAGAACAGCCATTGTTCTCGAGCCCGTAGACAAGAGACGGTTCTCACCCCCCCTGTTTTTCAGAAGAGAACAACGTAGAACAGCCATTGTTCTTCAAGCCCATTCGCCAAGAAACGGTTCTCATTCCCAAGACGCCACGTCAGGATCATTTAATTCTTCCCTCCCTTCGGCTGGAACTCGCCAGCGGACCGAAGATTCCTTCACGTCGCCTTCCTCTGCACAACAAGTGTAATTAGGTAAGCTGAACGTTACCTTTGAGTATTTAACCCTTTTGTCAACCCTATCCTGTGCTTTAAATGGTTTAGCGAACCATCCCATCCCTTTAATTTTTATTTGTTTTACCTTTTTAAATCTCTTCCAAATCTTAATCCTCGGATTAGCTAGATTTCCCACGACCCTTTCCATTGTCTGTTTATGTCAATATTTTCCGTTTTGTGTGTTGTTGATAGTTTTTATTAATAAAACTCTATTTTATTAATGATAGGCATATTATTATCCTTGAGCTCAGTTCCACTTCTTATGCATATTGAAGATAAATAACCTCGGTCGACCAGACACCACGCACTCTAAATATAAATGAATAATTCCCTCAACAAATAGTCATATATGGTATATCGTCGAGAGTCCATTCTACGACAAACGGCGAGTGCCATGTCAGTCCCTCTTTTCTTTCTGAAGCCGTGTTGTTGCTCGTTATGCAAGTTGGCTTCATCGAGAAAAGAGTTGACCCTATTTGCCAATATCTTCTCGAAGACTTTGCCAGAAAATTATAGGAGAGATATCGGCCGAAAGCTGGCAGGGCAGTCCGGGGGCTTCCCCGATTTCGGAATGAAAATCATCTTGGCCACCTTCCACTGATCGGGAAAGTAGCCCGTGTTCAGAGCGTCATTCATGATGTTAAGAAGCCTACTCAGAACATTAGGCGGGGCCTTGATGAAATTCTCCCTGGTCAGCCCCGTGGTACCCGGTGCTCTTTGATGAAAGGATTTTAGTGCAACGGAGAGCTCTTGGGCAGTTGTTTTACTCCCATAGCCCTCCATCACTCTTTCCTGCGACACACAATGATGAGGGAAGGTTTTGTGAATTTGTGTGTTTAGCTGTTGGATTATGTCATTTTCGAAATCGATGTCATAATTGTCATTTTCTTCGGGGATAATTTTGAAGATGAAGACCAGAAAATCCTAAACATTTCCTCAATTTCTTTAGTTTCTTCAATTTCTTTACCGTCGTGTATGAGTGTAATTTTTTTCTGTAGAGGTTGTCCTTTTAACCGTTTAAATGTCTGCCAGAATGTGCGTGAATCTCTTTCTATGTCGAGTCCTTCAATCAGTCTGTCCCATATCAGTATTTGTTGGTCCGTAATTAGTGTCTGGAGTTCGTCTTTAATCTGTCTTATTCTTCTATGGGCATTGTGGTTGGGGCCTATCAGCGCTACTACATTGGACAGGTCCCTATATTCTTGGGCCAGGGCTTTCATGGGAGGGGTCCAAACGGGAGCTGGAAGGGTTTTATATTTGATACGAGGAATACTATTTTCATCTGCTTTAATTAGGAGGTCAGTGATTTTATCCAGCTCTTTATCTATCTCTTCTAAATTGGCATCGAGTAAAGGGTCTGGGATATAATTTAGAAGGTAATTTCTGTAGCTTTCCCAGTTCGCCTGCTTATAGCTTTTGCGTTCTGGGATTGCAATTTGAATGGGATTTACACCAACTGATTATCTTTTGCTGGGATTTTGGATATGTAGGAATTGCGGGTAATGAAGGCACCAAAGAGTCCGCGAGGACTGGGCCACCGGACCAGCGTTTCGCTCTTCCTCACATCGGCTACATAGCAAGAATACGCCAGCTCTCCAGGCTGCTTGTCAAAGAAGATGGGAGACAGTTGAGGGGAGCTTAAAGTTGCGTGCCATTGCGACGCGATTGTTCCCATGGACCTATCCCCCAATGTCATGACGGCTTCAGGTTGCTTTCTGTCGTCTCGGATTTGGGCGGAGTCGCGGGACGCACCACCATTTGATAGAGCGCTCGCCAGCGCCCTACTGTGAAGACTGTTTTGTCCCCTAGACTGTTCGGCACATTCTTATTGAATTTTCCAGTCTGGGCGATCTCCGCGCACGTAACCTGTCCCGGTACCGGGATGAGCGGGGTCGCTACCGTCAGTCCCTTTACTCGGGACGAGTTCGTGCACATTCACTTATGGACTTTATGTCTTTTTGGAGGAGGCCAGCCTTCTCCCCTTTATTTAACTAGGTTTTTTTGTTGTTTTCTTTGTAGGTCGCACGTTCCTGCGCCGGGGAGAGGGGTACCTCCCCCCGACCACGGAGCTTGCTTCCTGCTTGTTGCCTTTTACCTTTTTTATTGTTATTGTTGTTTCTTTTGTTTTTCACGTTGTTATTTTAAAGGAGCCTAGTACTAGTCATTCCTGAGTACGTCGACTTATGCCTGTGTAGACAGTCGCCAGAAGGTCTTCTAAATTTTTTTTTAAAATGTACTGCATGTCTGTTTGTGTATAACCGGATTTTTTTTTTTACCGGGGATTGGGTAATATATGGTGGCCCAAAAGTTACTTCACATTTTTAAAACCAAAGACTAATTAAGTTATAAAAGTGGGTGATATATACAATGAAAGAGGAGATCTTGGATTTTTATTCTTTAAATATAATATCCTTCAAATATTCTCCATTATTGTTAAAACAAAAACGGATTCTTTCACCATATTTTCCATGACATTTTCCAAAACATCAGGAGTGATTTTGTCGATTTCTTCAATGATGTTTTGTTTCAATTCTTGAAGATTATTAGGTTTATTTATGTATCCCTTTTCTTTAAGGTATCCCCAAAGGAAAAAATCTGGAGGGGTAAAATCAGGTGATTGTGGTGGCCAAGAAACGTCACCTAAACGTGAAATTAACCGACCAGGAAAGGCTGCTCTTAGTGTTGCCATGGTTTCTCTCGCTGTGTGTGATTTCGCCCCATCTTGTTGAAACCACTTATCGTGCATATCCAAATCTTCCAGTTCTGGCAATAAATAATTTGTATCATTTCTCTGTAAGTGTCCCCTGTTACTGTTACTGTTTGTCCGTCAGCATCCTCGAAGAAGTAGGGACCAATGATTCTCGAACTGGTTATGCCGCACCAGACCGTAACTTTCTGTGCATGAAGAGGCTGTTCGTAAATTATCAGGGGATTTTCAGCACACCAGAATATGCAATTTTGTTTATTGACGTATCCAGTAATGTGAAAATGGGCTTCATTGGACATGATTGGGTGCGAGGTAAAAGTCGGATCATTTGTTAGTCCCAAAAATGCGCGTCCAAGTTTATTCTTTTTTGATGGTCTGCAATATTTAATTGTTGAGTTATTTGAATTTTGTATGGATGAAGTTTCAATTCTTTTGTTAGGATGCGTTGCAATGATGTTCGAGAAATTCCTAGTTGACTGGAACGTATCCTAGTTGACGTTTGTGGCTGTTGTTGAACACTGGTTAACACACGCTGAATGACACCTCCTGCATTTCGCACAGATCTCGGTCTACCAGAGCGTTCTTTATCACCTGTAGATTTAAGGGGTAACTATTATTTTTGAAGTATGTTACCCCTTAAATCTAGTTGACAAATTAATTAACAGTTTCCTTAATAAATTATACTCTCCACATTTTTCCTCATATGATGTTCCTAAAAACAAAAAATATTTCGTTTTTCCTGAATTAGGACCTTTTAATAACATGATTAGAAGAAAATGTAATAAATTGCTCAAAAAATATTTCTTCCATATAAACTTTCACATCACCTTCGTCAACCCTTTCTCTATAGGAAGTTTCTTCTCCTCAAAGGACAGGATTTCTCTCGAGATGAACAGCCACATCGTATATTTTTTTCTTGTCCTTGTTGTTTGCAAGGAACTTACATCGGCAGTACTGTTCGCTCGTTATATGAGAGGTTTTGTTACCATATGGGAATAAGCCACCGCACTGGCAAAATCCCGTCTAGGAAGGAAGTTTCTTCTATCAGAAACCACACTATACAATGCAAACCTGAATGCTCGATAAACAATTTTAAAATTATAGGCCGTAACACTAACGAATATAGCCTGCGAATATTAGAATCTGTTCTTATAAAAATCAAATCTCCCACCCTCAACCACGATAATTCTTCAGTCCCCCTTCTAATTACTTAATTATATATTCCTGGTGTATTTACCAACCTATTCCCCTACACCAAACAACCACCTAACATAAATCCAAGGTTTCCTTTAACTTCCTCATTACTTAATTTCTCATTCTGGGCTTTATCTCCAACTCCGTTTGGTAACCACTTCATTCTTAATTGTTTAGTTAATATTTTTAAACACTTGGATTTTTCTTTTACTTTATACCTTTAATTGACTTCCACCATCTTAAACCATTTAAATTGTTACCCCTTTGTTTCAGATTAGTATTTATTTTAGTTTATACATTTAGTTTTTAGACTTTTTTTGTCATTTTACTCACTGTTTTCTTAGTTTATTTGAATTGATTTATTAATTTATATTTTTAATTGCCTTCTTGGCTTTTTAGTTTTTTTCATAAAACTGATTCATTTAGTACGTAAGTTATTTTTTTCGTCTTTTTAATTATTAATTTATTTCTTTATGCCTTTTTGTGTATCTTTTAATCAATTTAGTTCTATACTCTAAATATTTTTTTATAGAAAAATAGCATAACTTTCTTATTCCATTTAAACCTTTAGTTCAAATTCTTTCCTTTTTCACAACTTTACTGACATTATAATTAATTTTTTTACAATTTTAATAATGAACTTGAAGATGGGCATGTTACCCGAAACGTTGTTTCCAAAATTGAAATAAATATATGTACTTGAGCATCTTCTGCGCCCTTGCCTTCGCTGTGAAATTAAAAATCAGCCTGGTTAGCAGCAATACTTACGACTATATATATATATATATATATATATATATATATATATATATATATATATATATATATATATATATATATATATATATATATATATATATATTATATATATTATATATATATATATTATATATATATATATTATATATATATATATTATATATATATATATTATATATATATATATATATATTATATATATATATATTATATATTTATATATATATATATATATATATATATATATATATAACTGAATCACGAAAATAAGGAACGTGAGGAATTTATGAATAACGTTACAGCCACGAGGAAAATGAAACAACGGAGAACTGCGAGGCCTTTCGACTAATGGTCCTTTACTAAGCAGACTAAAAGACAGGGAAAAAGACAAAGATATTTATACACCTGATTAATGAAAATATGGGATATAAAGATTAAAAGGGGTGGGATTAGCAGATACCTGGAAAAATCCTATTAACGAGATGAGCCGTCAGGGTTAAAAAAAAAAAAAGTTTACGGGTTACAAAAGAAAGGGGGTTGGGCAATGTTTAGGAATCACATATGCAATATGAAAACAAAAAAAAGTTTACACATGATAACTAGAAAATATGACAAAAGAAAAATATGAGGAAAGGTTTTTTTATAAATAAGCTAAAATAACTTCTAGGTGGTAATCATTAATTCAGAAATTTTATCTTTAAAATCATTCTTAAACATTCTTTTGATACAAGGGTCCAAAAAATACATTCCAGGGCTGAGATTAAAATTCGAAGTCAGTTGTAATACAAAATGCCGATTCTAAAAGATTTCGTGAAAAAAAGTCATTTGATTTGGCAATCACAGAACTCTCCTTCCAATTAATACGATGGGAATTTTCACTCAAATGGATAAAAATGGCATTTGATGTTTGCCCAGTGTTTACAGAGTACTTATGTTGCTTAATACGCACATTCAGATCCTTGCTAGTTTGCCCAATATAAAATGAAGGGCAATCCAAACAAGGGATTTTATAGATTACGTTATTTGTTTCATTAGGGCAATTTTTTATTAACATTCTTTTTAAAGTATTAGTATAAGAGAAAACAAGATTTACATTAAGTGTTTTTAACAATGTTTTTACGGTTTCAAAGCCATTAAAATAAGGTAAAATGAGGATATTCTTGGGCGCTTCCTTCTCAATAGTACTTTCGTTATAAAACTTTTTTTTGGCTTTATTATAACAAATATCAAGTATATTTTCTGGATAACACAAGTCTGCACCGATTTTTCTTATAGATTCAATTTCCTGATCCAAATATTGAGGACTGACAATGCGCAACGCACGTAAAAACATAGAGGAAAAAATTGATATCTTAATATTAAGATGGTGGCCTGAATACAAATGGACATAGGTTAAGTTGTTGGTTGGTTTCCTATAAATACTAAAATTGCAATTAAATGATTCCCTATGTATTAAGACATCTAAGAATGGAAGGCAATTGTCTTTCTCTAATTCAACAGTAAATTTTATGGAAGGTACCTGGTTATTTAAATTGGAAAGCAAATTATTTACATCAATATTAAAAGGCAAAATAATTAAAATGTCATCAACATATCTATACCACTTTAAGGGGATATCAATGATATTAGCTAAATATTGTTTTTCGAAGAATTCCATATACAAATTTGAGAGTAGGGGAGATAAGGGGTTGCCCATTGCCATACCAAATATTTGTTGGTAATATTCACCATTAAAAACGAACTTACAGTCACAAATGCACAACTTAATGAGTGAAATAATATGACTTACAGATAGAGGTAATTCATGATAAGTAAGCTCATTACTAAGATAATCTAAAATGGAATCAATAGGGACTTTGGTAAAGAGAGAGCAAACGTCAAAACTTACCAACCTATCATTGGGGCAAATAGTAATTTGATTTAATTTTTCTACTAAGTCAAGGGAGTTTAGTATATGAGAACCGGATATTGTTCCAAGTAAAGGGGACAACAGTTTGGTAATATATTTTGATAATTTATATGAAACTGAACCAACTGTGTTAATAATAGGCCGCATAGGGTTGTTTTCTTTGTGTGTTTTTACCAACCCGTATAAGTAAGGTAAGAAATTAGTGAAAACGTCGTTTGTGCACTCGGTTACGGTTTATCCTTCCCCGTTTCAAGTAGACCATCCACCTTAACTATTGTGTCTGCCCTTTGCAAATTTGAAAAATACTGTGAGCTTCCCCCAAATCAGGTTG
Organism: Ceratothoa steindachneri; assembly: GCA_963969495.1. NCBI lineage: Eukaryota > Metazoa > Arthropoda > Malacostraca > Isopoda > Cymothoidae > Ceratothoa > Ceratothoa steindachneri. The sequence continues at coordinate 3,263,633 of OZ018321.1, read as the reverse complement.
ACATAATTAAAGGTATTGTTTATGGGGCCACCAATGTTAGTCATGAAAGTAATTTCCCCGCTCGGTATAAAAAAAAGTTTGGCCGATCTTAAAAAAGATAACACATTACATATCACAAAAGCCGACAAGTCGAATAGTATCGTAATTCTTGATAAAAATGATTACATATCGCGCATGCATGCCCTACTGGCTGACGGTGTGACTTAAGGTGCATACACACTGCGCTGATGACACGTGTTAACACGCCATATGACGTGTTAACACAAAGCAACAGATTGCATCATATAACACAACAACGTTTTCATTTATCTGATGCATGTTACGTCAGAAAGATTTGATTTTTTGTGGAGTGAGCACGTTCTTTCTTTTTTATCCTCTAATTTTGCGTTGCAGATATTGAAAATGAATCATAATATGTTAAATGAACTCGATGAAGAAGAGGAGCAGTTAGTAGCAATAGCTATAGCGCTTGTTACTTCTGGAAAAAATACTCAAACAAATGTTATAAACGCCAAAAGGGAAAGTTTAGGTGAGTTTCATCACCTATTTCCTCAACTACTGTCAGAGGAAGATCGTTTTGTTATGTACTTTAGGATGACAAAAGAAGAGTTCTACAACCTTTTACACATTATAAAACCAGCAATTACAAAATCCAACACTCAACTAAGGAAATGTATACCAGCAGAAGAGAGACTTGCTGTATGCTTGAGGTGAGTAAAACTTGCACAATGATGTCTTAATTTTATTTTCAGCTAATTAGGTACATGAACCACATAAATATGTAAGATATTACATAGAAAAATATGGTGTGGCCATTCCTGTAGGACATGTAGAATGTTCCATTTCGGGTAAAGGGGTAGAAGGTGCTGTACTCGAGGTAGAATAGCAATTGGGGTTTGATTCACCAAAGGATGTAATGGAGGATGTGGGAGAGGGTGATGGGATTGGTACTACGGGTGGATGAAAGGGGCCAGATGCAGTGTTTTGATAAATGTTTTGCTGCTCCATCTCCCGAATCTGGGCCTTGAACACCATATTGCTTATTTCCATCTTTATTCTGGCTTGTTCAATGGCACTAAGTTTTTTAACAGAGCTGGCAATACTTGAAAAGAACATTTCCGTTTCGTCTCTATCCGTTTTGTGGCCTTCTGAATGTTGAAGAGTTTGGGCCCGCATACGGCTGTTATTCTTCATGATGTTTACTATTTCACTCATGGATGAATCCACCGTCTGCCTTTTCCTATACTTTGGTTTGGGAGTTGATGTACGATCTTCAATTGTAGTTTCTTGATTACCATTGTCATCGGCACCCTTCTCTGATGCTGCATTTTTGTCTACTTGGCTTCTGTTTAAGTCCTCTTCAGTAGTTTCATTGATGACCGCATTAGACACATTATCAACACTTGGACAAAGTGGTTCCACATTGCCATGGGTACTGAAACAATAGAAAAATAAAAAAAACAATTAATAAAAGTATGTAAAAGCACAAATTGTTTTCAACTTTGGGGCTTTCCTCCAACCACTGCAGCAAAGGACATTAAAAGAATGATTAAATTTCACGTGAAATTAGTGTGTTTAAATGATTTATCATACATACCTTCATGGTTCCAATGTTGGGATAAAAAATGACATTTGGTCTTCATATTTCCACTTAGGAACATTCTTAGCTGCTTGACCAGATTTTGTGTTCCTTCTCTTTCTGGCATTTGTATAAGCATTCCGAAGTTTTGTCCATGTGTCTTTGCATGCGTCAGCTGCAAAAGATAACTTTATGATTAATAACGAAATTAAAAATATTCATATTTTATTATTATGATAATTATTGTTATAAGAAAGGAAGCTTCATTTTTTATTTTATCTTTTTCAGGTATTTGGCGACAGGAAATTCATACAGATCACTTGGATTCTCCTTTCGAATGGGCTTCAGTACGGCTGGACAAATAGTGAAAGAATGTTGCCAAGCTATTTGGGAATCACTTAAATCTATTCATATTCCAGAGCCAGAACAAATAAAGTGGAAAGAAATTGCGAAAGATTTTGAAGAGATATGGGGGTTTCCACATTGCTAGGGAGCAATGGATGGTAAACACATTCAAATGCGATGCCCTTACAATGGGGGATCCTCTTACCACAACTATAAAGGAAATCATTCCATTGTCTTGCTGGCGTTGGTAGATGCCAATTATAAATTTATTATGATTGATGTAGGAGCTTTTGGAAGGAATAGTGATGGTGGAACATTTGAAAGGTCTAATTTTGGTAAAAAATGTGCCAAAAATCTGCTTAATTTTCCTAAAGCTGAAAAACTTGACGCTTCTGGTGATCCATGTGACTTTGTCATGGTAGCAGATGAAGCGTTTCCTCTTAAAACGTACATTATGCGACCTATCGCTAAAAATTCAATCAATGGAGATGAAGAAAAGATTTTTAATTATAGGTTGTCGAGAGCAAGGCGAGTTGTGGAAAACGCCTCTGGCATTCTTGCTGGGCGGTGGAGGGTTTTCCTGAAACCGCTTGAAGTTCAACCAGAAACAGTTGATTCAATTGTACTGGCTTCCTGCTGCCTTCACAACATGCTTCGTGTTTCCAGGAATACGAATTTCGAAGAAGGTATTCAGGCATCCGAGACAGAAATTCAGGCATTAGGAGATCTACAATCAGTCAGAAGAAATCATGTGCGAGAAGCTGCTGCAGTACGAGAAAGTTTCAAGAAGCATTTTGTCACACAAGAAGGAGCTTTAAAATGCCCATGGCAGTGGGACGCTATTCGTAAAGGCAGGAATACACATTAACCAGAAAGGAATTCAACGGTGAATTATTGTGACCTTTAAAAATAGAAAATTCTCAACAAACAAGCGAGCAAATGAAATTAGTATACTACTGCTTAAAAAGCTATTTGAAACTGCTACCGAACTGTATTCTTTATATATTGTATTCAATAAATCAAATAAATATAATGTTAATTTACCTGAAATACCAATTCGTTCGCTGATTTCCTCCCAAGCTTCTCTTCTGGCCTTCAGGTCCCTATAATCCTTGTTTTGTGGATTAAATAAGTGATCGTATCCTCTAACATATTTTATTAACTGTTCCTACATAACGAAAACACTTTTACTTTATTTTATCAATTTGTCACCATACAATAGTACCCGTTGAATAAAATCGAAACACTAGAATAATTTCAAAATATACAATAATATCGAAACACTATAGAATACTTCAAAACATACAATAATATTAAAACACTATACAATAATATGTGCCTACTACACCTATCTGACGCAGATTTCCTTCTGACGAATATCTGGGAGTTTTGATTTTCATCTGATGCGTGTTAACACGTGATATGTCGCGTAACACGTCAGCTGACGTGTTACGCGACATATCAGACCAGTGTGAACTTCATTATGAGAACGCATGTTCCAGATTTTTTGCTAACACGTGTTAACACGTCATATGGCGTGTTAACACGTGTCATCAGCGCAGTGTGTATGCACCTTTACAGAAAATTAACAAAGAACCCCTTAGATCAAGTTATTAAACATTTCAATAGTATACTGAAAAAAATCCTTAAAGATAAGAAGGAATTAATAGGTGTTTTGTCAGAAAAATCTCCCTCGTTACCTTACTTATACGGGTTGGTAAAAAAACACAAAGAAAACAACCCTATGCGGCCTATTATTAGCACAGTTGGTTCAGTTTCATATAAATTATCAAAATATATTACCAAACTGTTGTCCCCTTTACTTGGAACAATATCCGGTTCTCATATACTAAACTCCCTTGACTTAGTAGAAAAATTAAATCAAATTACTATTTGCCCCAATGATAGGTTGGTAAGTTTTGACGTTTGCTCTCTCTTTACCAAAGTCCCTATTGATTCCATTTTAGATTATCTTAGTAATGAGCTTACTTATCATGAATTACCTCTATCTGTAAGTCATATTATTTCACTCATTAAGTTGTGCATTTGTGACTGTAAGTTCGTTTTTAATGGTGAATATTACCAACAAATATTTGGTATGGCAATGGGCAACCCCTTATCTCCCCTACTCTCAAATTTGTATATGGAATTCTTCGAAAAACAATATTTAGCTAATATCATTGATATTCCCTTAAAGTGGTATAGATATTTTGATGACATTTTAATTATTTTGCCTTTTAATATTGATGTAAATAATTTGCTTTCCAATTTAAATAACCAGGTACCTTCCATAAAATTTACTGTTGAATTAGAGAAAGACAATTGCCTTCCATTCTTAGATGTCTTAATACATAGGGAATCATTTAATTGCAATTTTAGTATTTATAGGAAACCAACCAACAACTTAACCTATGTCCATTTGTATTCAGGCCACCATCTTAATATTAAGATATCAATTTTTTCCTCTATGTTTTTACGTGCGTTGCGCATTGTCAGTCCTCAATATTTGGATCAGGAAATTGAATCTATAAGAAAAATCGGTGCAGACTTGTGTTATCCAGAAAATATACTTGATATTTGTTATAATAAAGCCAAAAAAAAGTTTTATAACGAAAGTACTATTGAGAAGGAAGCGCCCAAGAATATCCTCATTTTACCTTATTTTAATGGCTTTGAAACCGTAAAAACATTGTTAAAAACACTTAATGTAAATCTTGTTTTCTCTTATACTAATACTTTAAAAAGAATGTTAATAAAAAATTGCCCTAATGAAACAAATAACGTAATCTATAAAATCCCTTGTTTGGATTGCCCTTCATTTTATATTGGGCAAACTAGCAAGGATCTGAATGTGCGTATTAAGCAACATAAGTACTCTGTAAACACTGGGCAAACATCAAATGCCATTTTTATCCATTTGAGTGAAAATTCCCATCGTATTAATTGGAAGGAGAGTTCTGTGATTGCCAAATCAAATGACTTTTTTTCACGAAATCTTTTAGAATCGGCATTTTGTATTACAACTGACTTCGAATTTTAATCTCAGCCCTGGAATGTATTTTTTGGACCCTTGTATCAAAAGAATGTTTAAGAATGATTTTAAAGATAAAATTTCTGAATTAATGATTACCACCTAGAAGTTATTTTAGCTTATTTATAAAAAAACCTTTCCTCATATTTTTCTTTTGTCATATTTTCTAGTTATCATGTGTAAACTTTTTTTTGTTTTCATATTGCATATGTGATTCCTAAACATTGCCCAACCCCCTTTCTTTTGTAACCCGTAAACTTTTTTTTTTTTTAACCCTGACGGCTCATCTCGTTAATAGGATTTTTCCAGGTATCTGCGAATCCCACCCCTTTTAATCTTTATATCCCATATTTTCATTAATCAGGTGTATAAATATCTTTGTCTTTTTCCCTGTCTTTTAGTCTGCTTAGTAAAGGACCATTAGTCGAAAGGCCTCGCAGTTCTCCGTTGTTTCATTTTCCTCGTGGCTGTAACGTTATTCATATATATATATATATATATATAAGGAGCAAATGCAAGTTCTGCGGGTGATAACAACCACCACAGGGCTTTCGCCATATTTATTTTCTGCCTTTCAAAACAATTTTGAAGACAGAAAGAAAGGTGCAGAAACCTTGCATTGGAGACTATATAACAATATAGTACAAAAGAGAGAAATTGGACGCGAATGAGCAATGAGACAAGAAACAGTCTGGGGGACAAAGCAGTCTTCACAGTAGAGCGCTGGCGAGCGCTCTATCAAATGGTGGTGCGTCCCGCGACTCCGCCCAAATCCGAGACGACAGAAAGCAACCTGAAGCCGTCATGACATTGGGGGATTGGTCCATGGAACAATCGCGTCGCAATGGCACGCAACTTTAAGCTCCCCTCGACTGTCTCCCATCTTCTTTGACAAGCAGCCTGGAGAGCTGGCGTATTCTTGCTATGTAGCCGATGTGAGGAAGAGCGAAACGCTGGTCCGGTGGCCCAGTCCTCGCGGACTCTTTGGTGCCTTCATTACCCGCAATTCCTACATATCCAAAAACCCAGCAAAAGATAATCAGTTGGTGTAAATCCCATTCAAATTGCAATCCCAGAACGCAAAAGCTATAAGCAGGCGAACTAGGAAAGCTACAGAAATTACCTTCCAAATTATATCCCAGACCCTTTACTCGATGCCAATTTAGAAGAGATAGATAAAGAGCTGGATAAAATCACTGACCTCCTAATTAAAGAAGATGGAAATAGTATTCCCCGTATCAAATATAAAACCCTTCCAGCTCCCGTTTGGACCCCTCCCATGAAAGCCCTGGCTCAAGAATATAGGGACCTGTCCAATGTAGTAGCGCTGATAGGCCCCAACCACAATGCCCATAGAAGAATAAGACAGATTAAAGACGAACTCCAGACACTAATTACGGACCAACAAATACTGATATGGGACAGACTGATTGAAGGACTCGACATAGAAAGAGATTCACGCACATTCTGGCAGACATTTAAACGGTTAAAAGGACAACCTCTACAGAAAAAATTACACTCATACACGACGTTAAAGAAATTGAAGAAACTAAAGAAATTGAGGAAATGTTTAGGATTTTCTGGTCTTCATCTTCAAAATTATCCCCGAAGAAAATGACAATTATGACATCGATTTCGAAAATGACATAATCCAACAGCTAAACACACAAATTCACAAAACCTTCCCTCATCATTGTGTGTCGCAGGAAAGAGTGATGGAGGGCTATGGGGGTAAAATAACTGCCCAAGAGCTCTCCGTTGCACTAAAATCCTTTCATCAAGTAGCACCGGGTACCACGGGGCTGACCAGGGAGAATTTCATCAAGGCCCCGCCTAATGTTCTGAGTGGGCTTCTTAACATCATGAATGACGCTCTGAACACGGGCTACTTTCCCAATCAGTGGAAGGTGGCCAAGATGATTTTCATTCCGAAATCGGGGAAGCCCCCGGACTGCCCTGCCAGCTTTCGGCCGATATCTCTCCTATAATTTTCTGGCAAAGTCTTCGAGAAGATATTGGCAAATAGGGTCAACTCTTTTCTCGATGAAGCCAACTTGCATAACGAGCAACAACACGGCTTCAGAAAGAAAAGAGGGACTGACACGGCACTAGCCGTTATTACGGAAAAGCTTGCAAAGATCAAGGCAGGCAAAAGGTATGCCGACCTGGTGCTCCGTGATGTCAAAAAAGCTTCTGATAAGGTTTGGAAGAGAGGACTACAATTTAAGATCCTTCAAGTAGGCCTCAACCCCATTCTTGAGAGGATTCTATGCGATTACATAATTGAGAGGAGAGCATATATACATATCAGAGAACACAAAGGCCCCGAATTCGAGCTCGAATCAGGGGTCCCACAAGGGGGCTGTCTCAGTCCCCTTTTATACAACATTTATACACGCGACTTACCACAACCTCTCTCCGAAGGTACGATATACGTCCAGTTCGCTGACGACATATCGCAAATTTGTACCGCCGCTTACGTTCACAGGGAATTTATGGCGAGAAATACTTTTAGGGAGATATCTAACATCAACTCTTTCGAGAGGAAATGGAAGATATCAACCAATGCCCCAAAATTCAAAGTAATTCCCATGTTTCGCAAGACCTTCAACGATATACGGGTAGAAGGGGAGAGAATCCCCTACTGCCTAGAAGTGACGGTTCTGGGGCTCAAAATCACCACAGAGGGCTACAAGAGTCATATCGAACGAACAGTTGCGAATGGAAAGAGAGATTTGAGGGAGTTTTATAGGTTTCGTGACCACAATCGCTCAAATAAACTCAAAATATTCAATGCGTGCATTCGCTCGAGACTCTTGTACCCCCCGGTGCCGTTGAACGCGAGCGCCAAGACCCACATTGCGAAACTTCGAGTCATCCAGAACAAAGCGGTGCTACTCATTACTAACACCCGAAGAAGAGAACGAAAAAGACAGAGGGAGCTCCATGACTCGGTTGGATTATCTCCGATTAGCGTGGCGTTCCACGAGAGAGCTAAGAGGATATGGCAAGCCATTGGCGCCCGCTTGACCCCTGAATTCTCCCGTACACACTTAGAAATCGAAGTAGACCGACAAGTAAGACCATTCAAGAGTAGTAAATTACAGTCTGACGATGACGTGACTCCGAAATACACGTGACAGAACTGATAAAAAACATCCAATGTAATGCGCAGGTTCCTTTAGGGTCATTCCATCCGAATTCAACAAGGGACATTTAGTCACCATCACCGATTTTGATGAAAATTGGTATACAGGTTGATTATGATGAGAGAAAAACAATGAGACACTTCCCAGCCATCAATTTTGAATAGCTCAAAAGTTATAACCTGTCAAAGTGGAGAAAAATTGTCAAATTTCTTGTTACCAGCATTGATAAAAAAATTATTTCTCCCTTATTATAGCACATAAAACAATGAATTATGTATTTTTTTTTAAGCTTAAGGGTTGCTCTAAACATTTTTAACAACAAAATTAATTTTTGGTAAAAAAAATTTGTTTGACCTTTAAAAAAAATATATTGGTATCAACAAATATTTTTTGTAATTTTTTTTTTAAATATATATGCCTTTAGACTACAATATAAGATAAATTTCATTCTGGATTTTTCATTATATCAGGAGTTATGATCAATTTTGTAACCACTGGTATGGCCATTTTTTGCTATCTTCACAAATAAATTTTTTTTATATGCATCTTTGTCATATTAACAGAGTTACGTCATATTCACAGAGTTAGTTATCAATTATTAGATGCCTAAGTATTATATTTGAATGCTTTTTATATATACTCGTGTATTAGAATCATTAATTCTATAGATATGTGTTAAATCCTACCTACAAGAAAAAATGAACTTTCAGTAATTTTTTATTTAAAATTATAAATATTTTTAAAGCTACCTACCTATGTATTTAATTTATAATTTGCTATGGTCAATGGTGGCAGAGCCACTACCAACAGTTAAGATACCTGCATAACTGCTGGTATCCCCATCGCCTAAGGGGCCACTCCTGATAGCTCAGCAAAAAAGCCACAGGTCCCACCCAACCTCCCAAAATGAATTTATTCTTTTTATAATAATTTAGGAATCAATTTTTTTCTGCATTATTTCTGTTGATTTTAATTGTTCATTTTTAGATAGTTTGTAAGTTCTTCCTGTTGCTGTTACAGGCTCAACAATGCTCAATATGTCATCTAATGGCAATACTAATACATCTGGTTTTCTTGGATATTTAAATGAATTTGATGGTCCTTCTGGTTCTAGGAATGTTATTTTAACAGTCATTTTCTCAACATTGGTATCCAATACACACCCTAAGTACCATTTGTCATCATACTTAGCAGTGACAAATCCTTTTACATCCTCCAATAATATTGCCTCTGTATAGGATATTTTCACTTTCTTGAATTCTGATGCAGATGATATTGTTTTCACTCTTAGTTCATTTTCATTAACTGGCTCAAAACTGTGTAATTTTGGGGTACCAATTATTGCAGAGGCCTGGTCAAATCTTTCTTGCAAATAATTTTTTTCTTCAATGTATTCACTATTTGGGACATATGAAAATTTGATTCCCTTAATGTGTCTTTCAGCAAAATCAAAGAGCTGTTGAGGAGTCATTATCTGATCATTATATGCTCTTTGCAGGCTAGCTTTTGCTGCTAGTCTTTTTACTGTGCCCCCTACACCATCGCATGGTCCTTTTCCATGAGATGTAGCAAAGAAATGCCATTCTGCTTTCAATCCAAAATCTGATTTATGGAGACATAAATTAATAAAGTTTTTAAAATTTTTATATTGTGACGCAGCTCCATCAGAAAAATATATAATTTTTGTTATTGGGAATTTGAGTTCTTTTTTAAAAAATTCAATAAGTTTTTTTTTAAATTAATGGACTGCAACAGTGTCATGCTTCAAGCAGTTTGAAATCACAACAAAACTTATGTGTTGTGTTTTCCCAGCTTCTTTGTAGTAGGAAAGAAAGGGATGTAATGTAGCTTGGGAGTTATTCCAGTGGTACCCTTGTGCTGCATCCTGAAGAAGGAATGAGTAATTTTCAGCAAAATCGCATACTACTAAGATTTCACCATCTTTTAGTTCTTCTTTTTTAGTTGAACAAAATTGTGCCTACTTTTTTGCTATGAAATCATGTTTTTTTAAATTGAGAAGACTTAAGGTAAAAGTGTCTATAAATTCTTCAGTTTTTCTTGAAACAAGCTCTAAAGTTGAGCGATCAGTTGAGAGCCACTGCGTGTAATTTACCTCATCAATCATATTGTCATCCAAAATTTTAGTAACATATAGTTTTAGTTCGTCTATTTTAGAAAAACATTCTGAGCATTCATCAAAATAGCACTCATAAGTTGGAGGGTCACATGTAATGAATGATAAACATGTTTTGTAATCATCTAAATGCAGGTCACTGTCTTTTGTCAACTGTGGTAGCCTTGTACCAATAATCATCAGTTTAACATTTTGATGATGTGTGCAAACACACACACTGTGAGTTCCTGCACCACCAGCTAATACACACTCGTTGGGTCTCAGCTCAGCAAATTTTGAAAAGCCAATTTTAGTGTCTGGGTATTTTGTTTTATATAAATGATAAATTTCTTTTAAATTTCCCAAAATTAAGTATTTTTGTTCATGAGTTTACTGTCCATCTTTTCTAACACTCTTGAAATCTTTTTTCCCTGGCATAATTCTGCTTACTTCTTCATTTTTATAAAAGTCTTCTACTACTTTAATTGTTTCTGATGGAAATGTACCTTTTCTTTTGCTTGGCAATGACATTATTCCTTCTTCCATTTCTAGTTTTTTAGCTTGTCTGGCCATGTAATTAGTAACATTAAATTCAGATTTAATTTTGGATAAGCTCCAGCTTTTTGGCAAAACAGTTAAGATTTGCAGCTGCTCAGACCTTTTACTAGTAGTTTGAAATTTCTCCTTCAGTTGATTTATCATTTCTTCACCATCTTTACTTGATTCTGTTCTAGAAGACTCTGGGTCTTGATCCAAGGGTAATGGATATTTTGTTGCAGAGCCTACAGTTCTGAGTTTACTTGAAATGGATTTTTGAATTTTATTCATTTTATCTGAACTATATTTTTTTACTACATCCATTTTAAATTTCTTGACTGGTGACTCTCCAATAGCTATTAATGATTTATTTAATTCAGTTAATGCTTCTTGTGATTCTTCCTGTTCAGTAATTGGCTCAATTTCCATTCTTTCTTCTGAAAGGCTTGGATTCGTATTTTGAGCTGAAGAACTATCATCATCAGCTATCTTTTTTCTGCAGTTATCACAGATTTTTTGGTCCTTAAAATTTTTTAATTTTGGATATTCTCTTATTAAGTCTTCTGAAATTAGTCTCAGATTTTTCTTTATTAATTTTTTGTGACCTTTGTAAGGATCGCAGCAATACTTGATATTTAAAAAATGCTTTCTCTTCTCATCCATAATAATTTGTTAAAATACAAATAATTGGTAAAGCAAATTGTTAATTACTTTTTTATCTAAATATTAAACTTTCTGAAAAAAAAGAAAAAATTTTAAATTAGCTTTCATAGTTTATAAAGTAACACCTAATAGGTAAAATTTATAACATAAAAATAGGTAAAAATTGGCATACCAATGGTTACAAAATTGATCATAACTCCTGATATAATGAAAAACTCAGAATGAAATTTATCTTATATTGTAGTCTAAAGGCATATATATTTCTAAAAAAAATTACACAAAAATTTATTGATACCAATATATTTTTTTAAATGTCAAAAGTTGACCTTTAAGGTCAAAAAAACTTTTTTAGCAAAAATTAATTTTGCTGTTAAAAATGTTTAGAGCAACCCTTAAGCTTTAAAAAAATACATAATTCATTGTTTTATGTGCTATAATAAGGGAGAAATAATTTTTTTTCAAATGCTGGTATCAAGAAATTTGACAATTTTTCTCAACTTTGACAGGTTATAACTTTTGAGCTATTCAAAGTTGAGGGCTGGGAAGTGTCTCATTGTTTTTCTCTCATCGAATTAAACCTGTATACCAATTTTCATCAAAATCGGTGATGGTGACTTATAATTTCCCCCAAAATTGGTTGATTTCATATGGAATGACCCTTTAGTAAATTAAATCCCAAATTAAACACTAGTTTGGCAAAACTCAAACTAAAAATCCAAATTCACTATTGAAATTCAATTTAAATTCATTTGAAATGAAAATGATAATAAACTTTTCAAAAAAACTCACAGCGGGAATAAAACCCACGCCTAAAATAAAGGCTTGAATGCCTAAGAATCATCAAGAGCGAAAAACAACCATAAAACAAAAAAACAAAACAAAAACTAACACAAATCAACAGAGATACCCTTTCACCTGGGACCTTTCTATTCTGTCTCCCACACATCATCTATTCTTTAAACTCACCCTTTAACCACTTTTATTCTCTTACTATTTTCTCTCTAACTCAACCTAAATTTCATCACTTATTATGTCCAATGTCCAATGGTTATTACTCCTTTGATTCATTTAGAACTTAAGTTATTTCTTTCGGGTTTTGTAAATTATCAATTTATTTGTTTATGTCTTTTTGTGTATCTTTTAATCAATTTAGTTCTATACTCTTAATATTTTTTATAGAAATATATATATATATATATATATATATATATATATATATATATATATATATATATATATATATATATATATATATATATATATATATATATATATATATATATATATATATATATATATATATATATATATATATATATATATATATATATATATATATATATATATATTTTACTGGCTGAATTATTATCGATTTTTCCAAAATTTTGACTTTTTTCGACAAAAAAGCCAGTGAAACCACTTTCATTGATGCAAATGGATTTCTTTTATGCACCAAGACCGAGCAACTCTTTAACTTTTATTTCCAAGAGCCTTGGGTTACTTTGTAAGTATAATTGGTAACACTGAAGGAACAACACTGCATTAGACCATTCCAATGAAGTCACAGCTAGTTGTGTGAGTCAGTTGGTATCTTGGCTTTAAAGTGCCAATAGGATGTTTTCAGTTAATATAGTGTTTTAGTGTGTTTCAGATAATTTATTGGTTATTTAAATAGTTTGATTTTGTGTGTTTCATGTATTTTTTAGCTAAAACAGAAAGAAATAGCAAAAACCTAGGTATTTAAACTCAAACATTCAGTGTTATTAAGAAAAAAATGATAACCGTAAAGATTTAAACCTAAAATGGGTTGGGAAATGTGGTCGAAAACAAAGAAACAACAACTTCAGAACAGATAGAAAATTAATTCAACAAACTCTTAATAACAGAAGAACATCTTGCAGGAAGATTTCTATTGAGCTGGCAGCAGCGGGTGATAGCCTTGCCCAAAGAAATGTGAATGACAGGCTTTTGGAAGCTGGATTGAAATCCTATCCCCCGAGAAAGAAGACTCAACTCACGAAGATAATGATGAAGGTTTGTAGGATATTCTTGGGCAAAGAATCACCTGAGTGGGCTTCAGAACAATGGGGAATGGTAAGAATAAAAAATCTAGCTAACCAGTTACCTGTAATTCATAAAAAATCATTAATACCTGCTAACTTCAACTGTGCCGCATTTTTGTAATGGCTCCAATCTTTTAGAGCCATAAAGTTTATTTGGTGATTCTTTACTTCAATGGCTTTTCCAATACTGCTAAGGCTGTTCAACTACTTGTTGTATTTTTTACTATTGCCGGTAGTTTTCTCCGACGAATCAACAATTGCAGTGCTAGATAACTGCATGCCGAATGTAAGAAGTCGGCCTGGAGAAAAATTTATGACTGAATGTCTGACACTCTGCTCACCCTTAATCAAAGACCAATCCAGATCTCAGGGAAGGTAACTAAAACCTTTCATAGAGCAGACTGGGAGACATACAAGAGAGAATTAAGCACATATCAGCCGAAAGAACTAGACGGCGCATCGCAAGAAGAGATAGACGAAGAACTAGAAACTATTAGGAATTTGATAAAAAAGGCGGATAGAAAAGCCATCCCAAGAAACAGCTACTCGAAGATTAAAACCTTTACCTGGTCTCCAGAGATGATATGAAACCATCGACGACTAAGGGGAATTTCAGACAACATAAGGAGAAACGGACCAACGAAAAGCTGCTCAACGCAATGAAGACCATACAAAGGACTTTTAATACGGAAATAATAGAAAAACAAAATCAGCACTGGAATGAAACAATCCAGAAGATCAACGATGACGCACCCGCAAGAGAACTTTGGAAAACAATAAAACAAATGAAAGGAAAATCAGGGGACAAGAAGATGACCCTGAAGGATAATCAAGGCAATAAGATAGAAGATATTGACCCAATAGAACAATTATTTAAAGAATACTGGAAGAACATTTTGAACATTAGTGAAGAGGAAAATCAAGACTTCGACAGGGACTTCGAATGAAACATCACAAGACAACTCGAACTAGAAGCGGACAGGATAATTAATCCCTTACAAAAATGTAGATGTAGTGAGAGATACCTTGGACGGTAACGATGCAAGAATTACCGTCCAAGAATTGAAAAACACAATGGCACAGTTTAAGCAGAAAGCACCGGGTAGATCAGAGCTCACTAAGAGGCACTACGAACAAGCTACGGAAAAAATACTGCAGGGAATTACTTCAGTATTTAATGCCAGCCTTAACACCGGCTACTTCCCGAAAGAACTTAAACTAGCCAAAATAATTTCCATACCCAAAGCTGGCAAGCCTACTACACGAGTGGAGAATTACAGACCTATATCTCTACTCGACTTCATTGGAAAGGTGTTCGAGAAAATTATGAACACTCGCCTAAATGAGCACCTGGAAGCTAATAACCTTCTAAATAAGTTTCAATTCAGCTTCAGAAAGAAATGAAGCACGAAGGTGGCCCGCGCTGTCAAAACATAAAAAATTGCTAAACAAAATGAGAAAAGGCTAGCGTTGATATAGTCTGCAGGGATGTGTCCAAAGCTTTTGACAGGGAATAGAAGAAAGGAATGCAATATAAGATATTGCAGTTACGCCTAGAGAACAAGATGGAAAGACTACTTTGCAATTACATAACCGAAGGAAGCGCATTTATCAAAATGGGAAACTACCATGGAGATAACTTCACGATGGAGGCTGGCCTTCGCAAGGAGGATGAATGAGTCCAACATATACTCTGTTTATACCTCAGACATTCCTCCGCCAGCTACATGCGGGTGCCTAAATATACAGTTCGTAGATAACATCACACAGATTGCCGTCTGCCCTTATAGGAACCCTGATATGCAAGTAAGACTGACATCAGAAGAAATACGACGGATCAACGCTTATAAAAAACAGTGGAAGATCAGCACAAACATGAATAAATTTAAAATAGTACCAATACACAGGAGGAAACTCAGCAACATTGTGATCGAAGGAAACAGATACGAATACACAAACGAAGCTACAGTGCTAGGATTGACGATTACGAAAAGAGGATACACGAAGCATGCGAGAGAAAGAGTAGAAAAAAGAAGAAAGAGACTCAGAGCACTTAAAAGAAAAAACAAGAAGCAAATTTACCAAGCCTTAATCCAATCAACAATGGTATACTCAGTGATACCATTGTATACAATATCAAAAAGTAATGTTATCGCACTACAACGAATACAGAACAAGGCAGTTTTGTTAATCACGAACAAGAGAAGAATAGACAGAAGAAGACAGCAAGATTTGAATCGCGAAGCAAGAATTCAGCCAATCAACAAGAATATAGAGAAAAGGGCCAAGAAACTCATCCAAACCACTCAACGCGAGATAGGAGAGGAAGTAATGGCCATGATCACCCAGAGACAAGAAGGGGGGTCACGTAGAGACTTCCCCACCTATACTTCAAAGATCAACGAAGAAGAGGACGAAGTGTTCACGTGATGAGAACAAACATAGGGAGTGAGTAAACAGAGTTAGAAAAAGCTAGAAATAATACAAAAACATAAAAGGATAAACAAGAAACAGGTATAATAAAATAGAAAGGAGAAAACTTTATACCAGTGAAGCAAAACAACTAAAGCAACGGTTTGAGCGCCACATCACAGCAACAATAACACAGATTTATAAACATGACATAAAACGAACATAAAGGATAAACCTGATACTCAGGCAACTACTTCTATTCATTTGAATTCTAAACTATAACATTTCTAAATGCCAGAGATTAGCGTGACCTCCACGTATACTTTGCACTCAACTGCACATCTTCTACTTCCTATTTTTCCATTTACATTTACTCCTATCCTGTACACTGGGCTTAACACAACATACGTGGGACAGGGGCAATAGAGATTGAATAAATAGACAGGATATAGTACACACCGTGGTTCAGATTCCACGTAAAGCTGTAGGTCCGCCGACTACCTTGGTCTCTTTTAATGTTCCACACTACTTCAAACTTTGCTATCCCCCTTTCCCTTTCCTCTCCCTGTCCTTCTTTCTGTCTCCTTCTCTCCCATCCAGAAGTCCAACAGGACTCTGGAGGGAGAGGGGAGACTGGGAGGGCTTGGTGCCCTCCCTCCCCCTCTGATTATCTTAGGATGACCGGAGGGGGCCGGGCTTTGCGATCTATTCTATCTCACCTTCCACACCTTTTCTACTTACATACTATAAATGGCCGGACTTTGTTTGTCATTTTTATAAACAGTTTTGCGCTGTTGCTATGCATTTTTATTCATACATCTTCAATACCTACTCAAGAAAGTCAAAGAAGAAATATATGCGCTAATTGGAGTGATCAGACAGATTAGTTTCCTTTGGGCGAGGTAACACCCCAAAGAGGTGCTGCTCTTTTCTTCTCTATAAATGACTTGCAAGAATAAAAAAAGAACTAGACTCTAAGACTCACCAAGGATTAACTGAAGCCTATGAAGCAGTAGAGATAAAATTAGAACTAACTAGTCTTATAATAGCAACGGGGTACCAACCCCCAAGAAGAGAAGGATTTCCAATTGCCAACTTTACTAAGCTATTAGACTTCTTTAATGAAATTTTTAATGAATACGACGAAAGTAAAGAAGTCGACATAATTTATTTAGACTTTCAAAAGGCCTTCTACAAAGTTTCACACAAACGTTTACTAACTAAATTAAAAGCGCACGGAATTGAAGGCGCGTTAGCATGGTGGATAGAAAACTGGCTAAGTAATCGTAGGCAACGCGTAGTTATAAATGGAAAATCATCTAGCTGGACAGACGTCACTAGTGGGGTACCTCAGGGGTTTGTTCTAGGAACAGTTCTTTTCTTAGTATACATTAACGACTTAGACGAAGGCATTTCAGGCATAATGTCGAAGTTTGCTGACGACACCAAAATCGCGAATTCATTACTCACTAACGCACATATTAATGAAATGCAGAACAACTTCAATAAATTATCGAACTGGGCGCAAACGTGGCAAATGCCTTTTAACACCGACAAGTGCAAAGTGTTCCATATCGGATACCGAAATGTCAAAGCAAATTACTCATTAAATGGTACTCAACTCTTAAGCGTAGACAGAGAGACATACCTAGGAGTAACCCTATCGAGCGATCTAAAGCCCACTCAACAATGCTCAGACGTCATTAAAAAAGCGAATAAAATAATTGGATTCATTGGTAGAGCGTTCGAGTATATGTCCAAAAATACAATCCTTACACTCTATAATTCCTTGTCCGTCCCATTATGGAATACTGCATCCAAGCCTGATGCCCGTACTATCAGAAAGATATAGTGAAATTAGAACGAGTCCAACGAAGGCTCACTAAAATGATACCAAGTCTAAGGAACAAAACCTACGAAGAACGACTTAGAGAACTGAATCTCTTTTCGTTAAATCACCGTAGATTAAGAGGAGACTTAATTCAGGTCTTTAAAATTATCAAAGGCATAGACAATATGGACCGCAATAAATATTTCACTATCGACCAGTCAAATTACACGAGAAGAAACGGTTGTAAAATTATAGGTAATCATTTTAATTCGCACAAATCTAAGAACTTCTTTTTCAACCGAATCGTGAATTTATGGAATGGGCTTCCTCGTAAAGTAATAGAATGCAACACTGTAGATACTTTCAAACGCCGTATAGATAAATACTTTGAATCAAATCCCCGACTAACAGCGTTTTTATAGCGATTAACTAACTCCCGAGCATTCAGGTGTCAGGTTAACCCAATTTCCCCTAAATAAATTTCACTTCGGGATTTCTCACGTTTCCTGTACAGCTCTCTCTCTCTCTCTCTCTCTCTCTCTCTCTCTCTCTCTCTCTCTCTCTCTCTCTCTCTCTCTCTCTCTCTCTCTCTCTCTCTCTGACAAGACACTGTGTTGATAAAAGAAAAAGAAAGAGCATGTTTTAAGCCTAGATGAGTAAGATAATTCGATTCTATATCTATATAAAATGTAAATACGTTTCTGTCATCTTTTTCAGAACACATAAATCCTAGATATGTACATGAATAAATACATTTAAAAATATCCTACAGAAAATTTGCATCTCCAAACGGTACTAGCAGTGTCCAATTAGTCAACAAGTTTTAAAATAAGAACGGAAGTAGTAGATGGATCTAATAGATAATAAGCGTAAAAAATATAAAAATTTGCATGTTAAAAAAAGAAGAAAAAAGAGCATGTTCAATATAAGATTATTAGGATAAGTCAGATTTTCGGGTTTTTTGTTGTTTTTTTTGTATATATTAATTAATGTGTTCCTGCTCTCCTGTAAAAAATTTCCTGGTTGCGTCTATTTTCTAACACTACCAGGTATATATTTTCACTATTTCAAGCTCGGAAGCGGGTGGGGAGAGACTTCATCTTTGCTATCCTATGCCTTACACGAAGTATTGTATATAGTTAGAATTTAGGATAAAAATAAAGGTACTTCCATTGTAATGGACAGAACGGTCTCTTAAGGTAGTTACTATCTTCCTCACTATATCTCAGGCAACCTAGTTTGGAGCGCAAGGTCTGTTGTGGCCTGTTCATCTATGTAACTCTATGTATTAGCCAGAATCCCATACAGAAGCCAAGTAAGAAATGGAAAACATATCACCAGGCAGACTCGACAAAGTACAAAGAAGTTTTAAGGGAATATGAACCAAGGAATTTCATCGAGGCGACTATAGAAGAAATCGACGAGGGACTTAGATAAATTAGGAGTACGCTGATTAGAACAGACGAAAAAGCAGTTCCAAAAAGAGCCTTTAGAACGATCCAAAACTTTAGATGGTCACAGGAAATTATAAATAAAAATACGGAAATAAGACTTATCTCTGAACAAATACGGAGGGAAGGACTTAGTAGAGACCTATACAACCAACTTAGAAGAAATAAAAGAGAATTAGCGCAAATGATAACCGATAAGCAACAAGAAGATTGGAACGACCAGGTCAGGAAGTTAGATGTCGAAGAATCCCCAAAACAATTTTGGAAATGCGTAGATAGAATGAAGGAAAATCGGCAAAAGAGAAGACCAAAATTAAAGATGAGAGAGGGATACTAATTGAGGACGAAAGCGAGATAGAAATAGTTTTTAAAGAATACTGAAGAAACGTTTTTAGAATCAGCGAAGAAGAAAATGAAAATTTTGACACTGATTTTGAGAACGTAATTGTCGAAGAACTCAACCAGACAACGGCCAGGAGTCAACACAATGATTCGGTTGACATAACGAGAAATAATAATGAGGGAAATGATGCTACATTATCCTTTAAAGAACTAAAGAATAGCATAAACAGCTTCAAACAAAAGGCGCTGGGAGTCCCAGGACTCACATAGAAAAACTACACAGAAGTGACTAATAATATTTTGGAGGGATTGAAGAACCTATTCAATGCCTGCCTTAATAGGGGCTACTATCCTAAAGACCTACAAGTAGCAAAAATGATTTTTATCCCAAAGCCAGGAACATCTCCACACATGGTTGAAAACTATAGACCAATATCTCTTCTTGACTTCATCGGGAAAGTATATGAAAAGATTTTAAAGAAGAAACTCGATCAACATCTGGTGGAGAACGGCCTGCACAACGAGTGCCAATTCGGATTCCAGAAGAGCAGGAGCACGGATATGGCACTCTGTTTAATTATGAAGAAAATAGCCAAGGCCAAAGGCGAAAAGAGGAGTGTGGACATAGTATGTAGAGACGTGTCCAAAGCGTTCGACAAAGTATGGCAGAAAGGCATACAATATAAGATACTTCGGCTCGGATTAAGTAGTCAGCTGGAAAGGTTGCTATGCAACTATGTAGCTGATAGATACGCGTATATAGACATGGGTAATCACCAAGGGGAACCCTTTAAGCTGGAGGCTGGAGTTCCTCAGGGCGGTTGCCTAAGTCCGTTATTATACGCTGTATATACAGCGGACATCCCCGCTCCAATGATGGAGGGATGCATGAACATACAATTTGCGGATGATATCACCCAAGTTGTGGTGTCTCTATACAGGCACGCTCAATTTCAAGCAAGAGCGACGGTAGAAGAAATTCGAAGAATTAACGAATACGAGCGAAGTTGGAAAATCAGTGCGAACAGAGACAAATTTATAATAGTTCCCATATACAGAAGAAAAGTATCAGACATCAACGTGGACACTGTAAGATATAGATACATTAACGACTGTAAAGTACTAGGTTTGACAATAACGAAATCCGTTTACACGAAACACGTAGCCGAGAGAATACAGAAAGCAAAGAGAGGACTAGTACTCCTGTATAAATTAAGAAATTCAAGTCAAGAGAATAAAAGGAAGATTTACAATGCGATTATCCAACCAACACTGATCTATCCAGCAATCGCAATGTGTACATTGTCAAGAACTAAACTGCTAGAACAAAGCAATGTACCTAATGACAAATACAAGAAGGGCAGGGATTAGAAGGAGAGAAGAACTCAACAGAGAAGCCAACGTCGAGCCCTTAAACAGGATAATCATGACGAGAGCAAAAGGAATCATCGAGAGGACACATGACGAAATTGGAGACGAATTTCCAATGCAAATAGAACTGGGAATAGACTGGAGGCCTCACCGACTCTTCCCAAGCAGGCGAGGATCGGAAATGAGGACGAAGAAGAAGAAGATATCTACACGTAGTAGGAAGGATACATCACCGGATGTGATAACAGATAGAGAAATACAGCAAAGCGACGAAGGAAAGGGTAACAAAAACCCTTTAGGAACAGAAAATGTGAAAGCGAAAAGATAAAAGGGAAAAGATACATGCAAGAATATACAGTTAGAATACAACATAACACGCGAGAAAAACAAATAAATTCTACTTAAAAACAAACATACACTAATAACGGTTTGAACGTCAACTATAAGTACTAGGTAACAAAAACGGAAAGCACAGACACCTGGATCTCAAGTACTTCCTGTATAACTATAATCCCAACTTCTAACTAATTAAAATGAACAGAGATTAGCTTGACCTCCAAGCATTTTTCGGCTCACTGCACGCCTCTAACTTCTTTCCATTCCTCACTAACTCTTGCTTACTATCTTTCTTAACGGGCTCTACAAATATACGTTGGTGGGTGATACACATCGTGGTATTAGCACCAGGTATTAGATGTAGGGTCAAGACCACCTAGGTCATCTGTTTGATCTTCTACTAGTTTCTTGCTATACTATCGCTCCCTTTCCTTTTCCTCTCTCTGTCATCCTCCTATTTCCCCTGTTACCCTCTCACCGGTGCCGCAAATTACAGGGAGTGGGGAAAGGGGGAGTAGGAGGAGTCCGGGCTCTCTCGCCCCTTCTCCTCACTTCTGGTCCCGACAGTGGGCTAGAAGAGAGGAGATCGGGCTGGATAGCTCTGGAGGCACTAGCCTTTTACACTCTCTCACACCTTTTCTTTTGTTTCTGTATCTTAGATTATTTTACGCTCAATGAGAAGTCACATCCGGCAAAGGAGGAAAAGTCGAGCGTAGGTCACTTCAAGAAATCGTCAACGAATTTTACTTTTTCCACACGGGGACCTCAAGATCTATTTTGCACAGAGACACTTATATCCGACCCATGTCTGGCTAATTCCCCCCGCAGTCCCCCCGGGGGCAGGTGGCCTGAAGTGAACTGAACTGCCATTCATCTAGTCTCGCTCCAACTATGTCGGTCCACTTTGATTGACATAATTGGAGACGTAAAGGAAAGCAGGTTTGAGGATTAGCATACTGTGGAACTCTACGGAAGAGACCACCCGGTTACGAGGCGATGATGAAAACTTTGGGTAAGAGTTCGCTCTAATCTCTAAAGGTAGTTTCCGGCCAAGACCACAGGGAGACATGCAATCGTCTTTGTGTAATTTGGAAGCAGCATCGATAACCAAACCCCAGACGGAGGGGCACCCTCGGGTGGTGGTAGTTGATTCGATGACCACCCATCATTAAGTCCGCCACATTTCACCCGTCTGAAGGGCCTCCCTGGGTCCAACCATCATTCATCCATCCCATCTCGCATCTCATGTTCGCTGAAGCTCTCTTGCAGTGGGGAGAGGGGTTGCCCCCCATAAAGAACTCTACAAAAGGAATACAATTCTACAATATAGAAGAATCACTTGAAATAATTACTAAGAAGTAAAATCATCAGCAAAAGGATAAGAGGAAATTCGGGTCATACCCCCAAGGGAAAAAATGGAGCCCAACGGAACCACTCTGATCCCGTTGCGCACCATCAGTGGAAGTAACATGCCCAGCCGAGAGAAGGTATTCGAAGTGGTCTTCGGGAAACTGAAGATCGCTATGCTCCGTCTTCTCGAGGTCCCCGCAGGATATGCGGCGATCTGCGAGAAAGAAAAAGATGTGGAGGGTATAACGAAGGAAGAGGCAGTAGAGACACTACGCGAAATAGGTCTCGAATTGGCAATCTCGCCGCAAATACAGACGCACAGGAGCGTCGTATGCAGGAGATTAGATTCTTGGATTTGACAACACTCCAAGTATCAAATAAAGGAGGAAATCGCGAGAAACAAACCATGGGCAAAGGTTTCAGAAATAATCAAATTTCGGAATAAAAAAGAGAATACAGAGTACGCACACGTATTCAAGGTAATCTTTGCGGACACATCGATGGCTCAAAAGGTAAAAGAAAATGGACTCCTATTATTCAATGCCAAAATCAGCGGAGAGCGGATAGAAAGGGGAGAATTTACTCCCATACAATTCTGCTTCCGCTGTTACAAGATGGAGAGCCACGTGACTAAAGATTGCCCCGAACCACAGGAAATCTGCTCAAGGTGCAGTAAGGCGGGGTACCACTGGAAGAATTGTAGCAGTCTGAGGGAGAAGTGTGCCAACTGCGGTCAAAGACACCGCTCCATGGCTATTGCCTGCCCTCTAAATAAGAACTGATTAAGAAAAACTTCCAACAAAAGAAAGAAGGCTTCCCAGACAAGTACACAATGTGTAGAAAAAGAAACTGAGTCATCCGATACCACGGACACCTCGGAGTCAGAAGGCTCCGTATATAAGGTGAAACCCAAAAAAGGGAAGAGAAAAAAATCGATCCGGACAGA
The DNA here is from genome assembly GCA_963969495.1 of Ceratothoa steindachneri. Classification (NCBI taxonomy): domain Eukaryota; kingdom Metazoa; phylum Arthropoda; class Malacostraca; order Isopoda; family Cymothoidae; genus Ceratothoa; species Ceratothoa steindachneri. The sequence goes on along the minus strand of OZ018321.1, from coordinate 3,240,114 downwards.
GTAAACCTCAACATATACGCCACGGAGTAGTTCCCCTTCCCGAAGGACTGGGACACGAATAAAATCTATGTGGGGAGAAAAAAGAAGTTCTACAAATGGGACTCCGACGCTCTATGCGGCAAGGAAACGGTTGAGGAGGCACTGTTTAACAAAAACATCGCCTTCCACCGTGAAACATTTGTGGAACTGTCCCCAGCAGAATACAAGAAGAAAAGGAACGGGAAACGCAAATCGACAACCCGTAAACACTAAGACATCCACCTAAGCCAGAACAAAGAATGGAAAACCAGAACAACAGGCTAAGGATCTTGACCCTCAAAGTGAATGGATGGGAGGGAAAGCCACGGCATACGGAAACATATTCCGTGTGCTTGATCCCGACATCATACTAATCACGGAGCATGGTATCGATACGAGCAACAGGCAGTTAAAGATACCAGGCTACAGAGTAGACTCGAAAAACCATTCTCAGGAGAGGTACGACGGTGCTGATATTTCCGTCAGAAGGAATTTCTTGTTCAGACACCTTCCGGATATGAATGAGTCCTTCGTGGTGGTAGAGCTGCACACTCTAGTGGGCAAGCTCATAATCGCGGCGGCATACTAACCACCTCGACGAAGGTACCTTCTTCTCACAAGCTTCTACACCCTGTTTGGCCCCGGCAGAATGGTATTTCTTGGGAGCGACCTCAATGCCAGATGCCCAACAGCTGGCTATGGTAACACGAATGAAAGAGGCCATAACTTGGAAATGATTATGCGAAGGAAAAACATCAAGCGAATAGGGCCGGATTTTCCGACCTATATCCCCGTTCGGGCAGCAACAAAGCCCGACGTAATCATGACAAGCGATGGCTTCCCCTTCAATTACCGTAGTGAGCCAGGCCCAACAGACCCCAGCGACCACATAGCGATCTTGACGACCATTTCACTCGCGCCAATTCAGCTTCCAATACCTCTTCGCAAAAGCTACGGTTCGGCTAACTGGGAACGCTGCAAGGAAATCCTTGCTACATTTGAACCAGCGGACCTAAAAGGAGCAAGGCTAAAGAGGATCGACGAGAAGCTGGAGAAAATAACTGCCCACATCATCGAGGTGGATCACGAGAGTGTACCGATGAAGAGGTACAAAACTCTCCCACAAGTCAGATGGACCGAGGAAATGAGAGAGATCGCTAGAGTGCACATGGAGGTGTATAGAGAAATCAGGAGAGAAGGTACAAATTGGGAAAGAAGCTCGCTGCTACGACGCCAGAGTGAAGGTCTAAAGCAGACTATTAACCAGCAACAGGCTGAGATCTGGGATAGCCTGATTGAAAAGGTAGACAGCGAGGTGACACCCGATGTGTTCTGGCAACTTGTGAACAAGGTAAAAGGTCTTACAAGTAGAGAAAAGACCTGCATTAAGGAGGGCGATGACTACTTGGAAGACCCAGCGGTTTTGGAAGAGAGATTCCGCACATTCTGGAAAGATGTCTTCACGATAACACCAGAAGACAATGCGGATTTGACCAGGAAATCGAAGGCCAACTGATTGAAGATCTTAATCAGATTGTGCATTGCACGCACCCACATGCCTATGTCGATGAAGGGAGGGCTTTGGCAGGCCATGGCCGACCAACTACACCTGAAGAGGTCATGGCAGTCATAAAAACCTTTAAACAAAAGGTACCAGGCTGGACGGGCACCACTAAAAATAATTTCGTGTGAGCAGATCATTAATGGAATCCCAAACATATACAATGTTTCCCTGGATACGGGCTACTTCCCCGATGGTTTCAAGATGGTTAAAACCATATCTATACCTAAAGGGAGGAAGCCTGATTAACTGGTGGACTACAGGCCAATATCCTTCCTGAAGATTATAGGCAAAGTCTACGAAAAGCTTCTAGCCAACAGGTTACAAGACCAGCTGACCGAGCTGGAAGCTCACAGCTCTCAGCAACACGGGTTCCGCAAGAGAACAGGGACTGACACAGCCCTTGCCCTTCTCACCGAAAAGCTCGCCCGCTGTAAAGCTGAGAGGAAATACGTAGACGTGGTGATGCAAGATGTACAAAAGGCCTTCGATAAGGTTTGGCTAGGAGGTCTACAATACAAGATCTTAGGCCTCCAGGTGAATCCACTCCTATAAAGGGTCCTCTGTGACTACATCATGCACATAAAAGCCCAAATTTCGATCGAGGGCTACTGAGGACCCGAGTTCGAACTTGAGGCATGTGTTCCACAAGGTGGCTATCTGAGTCCGCTGCGGTACCTTGTGTACATACTGGACTTACCTGATCCAGTAGAGAAGGACGTGATGTACCTGAAATTTGCAGACGATATCACACAAATAATCCCCAGTTACTACAAACATGCTGGATTTCAGGCAAGGCAGACAGCCATCGAAATCGATAACATCAGTCGATACGAACGAAAGTGGAATATCAAGACCAACCGCCGAATGTTCCAGATCCTTCCAATAAACCCCCCAAAATGTGTTGATGTCTTAGTAGACGGCGAAGTTTACCCGTATGGAAATGAAGGCAAAGTCCTAGGTTTGCACTTAACGACAAAAGGATACAAAGTGCTCATTAACAGCAGAATCTTCCTAGCCAAAATACAGCTCGGAAAACTGTATAGATTTAAAAGCATCAGCTCCAAAAATATTAAGAAGCTATACACTGCTCTGGTACGCTCGACCTTAGTGTACCCGGAGGTGGTCATGCAGGCTCTGAGTTCCACCTCTCTCAGACAAATGCAGAGAGTGCAGTGTAGCGGGCTGAAAATCTAGACTAATCCCAATTGATCCAACCCGCTTCCTACACTAATCGGGACGTGAAAAATCGAAGAAGAATGAAACGGATTGTATATACAGCCCCTTAACTTACAAAAAAATGCAATAATAATTACAAAAATATAGGGTAAATATGCACACGAGCCTATTTATATATAAATAAAACAATCCTATCTTGAAATCCTACCAATCGAAAATATATACACAATTACTAAAGAACAAACAACAAATACAAAAAGAAGAGACAACAAAAGGGGAGTTATTTTACGTGGTACCACGGTTTACGATTTGCAGCCCCCCCCCCCCCCCCCCGGGGGGGAAAATCTTGCCGGCAGTCACTCTTGTGACAAAAATTGGGTGTGCGCGTCTTATGGGGCCTGGCGCCTTCAAGCTCAATTTTCTTCACGATCCTGGCGTCTTTAAACTATAAAATAAATCTGGTGCCTCTGAGCTTGATACAATATATATATATATATATATATATATATATATATATATATATATATATATATATATATATATATATATATATATATATATATATATATATATATATATATATATATATATATATATGGATCTGTCATACCTTCAGGGCTACAAACAGCTCTTCTGTCCCAACAGGACGCACAACTTCTGACAAAGTACAATCTGTTTAAAGGTTAGAACGCGTGGTTAGTGTTGCTTTCGGCCCGCTACATTTGGCGCCCGAATAGGGATCATGAGATCTCGAAACCGGAGGAATTTGATTTGATTGCAGTCCATCTGTATATTGGTAAAGTCGTTTGGTTGATTTTTGCCTCCTCCTATCCTCTGTTACTAACTCGGGAACAATGGCTTCGGCTGAAAGTTTGAATGAAGAAGTAGTGCGATTGAGACTCGAGTTGAGGAAGAAAGAAGAAGAGTGCAAAATGTTGCAGGGAATGAGAAATGAGATGAAAGGGATGAATGAAAAGACTGATAGGATGAAGAAGGAAATGGGAGACCGACAGGATCAGACTGACCGACGGATGCATGACTTATATATTATGATGACAGGGGCTGGACCAGCCCCAGGGCCTACGACCCTGACCCCTGTATAGTGTATGGTTATCAATGTGATTTATTATAGGTGAATAAATCAGCCTAGATAGCGTTTCGAAAACCATAACCATAAATTTTGTTTGATCGAAGATGTCTGCCGTTAGCTTTAGGCCTAAAGGCGACAGCGAAATAAATTTTGGAATAATGACTTGGGCGTTAAGAAAGACAATTACACAAATATAAAAATATTCATAAAATCAACGAATGCACATGAGATAAGTAGGTTAGGTATAGAATGTAAGATATTTTAACATATGATATACGGTAAAAAGATGCGAAGAGAATTGAAGTATGTGAAATTAATATGGTGGAATAAAATGTTGAATATATAGTAAATAATGGAGAGTATCTTTGATATAGTGTAGTAATTTAGAGTATCTATAATGGACTGAATTGGGGCTGCAATGAGAAGTAAATATAATTAGGATCTACTCTCGTATGGTCGTTTGCAAAGAATTGTGAAAGAAAATGGAATTAACTAATTATGATTTGTTTGGAGGTAAATGAATAATTGTAGAAGGAATGGTTACCGACCTTTATACGAAGAAAGCAGCGAGTCGAGTGGGCAGCGGGCGTGCTCTTTTGATCGAGCTGGGAACGTGTGTTTGTTTGTTTGTGTGTGAAATTTAAGAGATGTTGTTTGGAACAGTATACGTTAATTGAATTGACAAGAAAATAAATGAATTAATTAATTATTAAGTTTATCATAAAATGATTTAATTTACAAAAGTTGAAGTAAATTAATTGAAAGATTAAATTGACAAAATTAAAGTGAAATAATTGAATGATTAAATTGACAGTTAAAGTAAAATAATTGAATGATTAAATTGACAAGTTAAGGTAATGCATAATGAATTTTACATAATAATGGATGGATATACATATTTAAGTTTTCCAGAAGGTTTATTATAGGAATGCCCAGAGGCATTGCTATACCCTGCTCCGACTGAAGGGACTCCACTGAATGGAATGGATGGCAGTGTGATTGAGTCTAGAGAAGATACTGTGAGTGGTAGGAAAGAGGGTGAATAGAAGAGAGTGGAAAGTAAGAGAGGAAGGAAGCATGGTTGTAAGGTTAAGGATAGGAAGGCGAGAGGAAAGAGTGGGGATTCGCTATACTCAGATGAGGGAGAGAGTGACGATATGATTGGAATGAGTGAAACCGAGAGTAGCTCTTCGGAGAGTGAAGTGAATGTGGGGAAAGGAATTTTGATTAGGGAAGTGCCTAGAATTAATAAGTTTAGCTTGCATGGGGGAAAGAGTATGAATGAGTTCTTCGGGGATTTTTAGCGGTACTGCAAGCTCAAGTACCCGCAGAACAAGGGTCACTGGGTGAGTGTTCTGGGATATTGTTTACATGGGAAAATGTTGGAGTTCTTTCGAGTGATAACGAGTGTGGGTGAGCCGAAGTACGATGTAGTGAAGAAGCGGATGATTGGGCAGGTAAAATGAATGAAAGAGTGTGTGAAGTATAAAAGGGTGAATGAATTTGAGAAGGCTCGAATGGGGAAGAATGAAAGTGTGAACATGTATGCACATAGGCTTGAAAGTATGCCGAGAAAGAGGTATGGTGATGATAATGTAAATGAATGTAAACCACTGATAAGGAAGTTTCTGGACACAATCCCGCGAAAGGTGAGTGAATGGCTGAGTGGAAAGAGAAAGGAGAGAATGAGACTGACAGGTGAATGGATGATGTGGGAGGATGTGTTGGAGCTGTTGGAAGATGGACGATTTGATGATGAAAGCGATCTAGAAGAGGATGGATGGTACAGTGTGAATGTTTGGGGTAAGAAGCCCAGAAGCTTTCCTCCACCCTAGCAGTTTGTCAGCTACAGGGATGCCCGGAAGGCTGCACCAGCTGGAATGATGTCGAACTTCCTGGGCCGGTAGAATGGATGGGTAAATGGAGGGTGGTCGAATGGAAGGGGACAGATGAATGTCAAGCGTGGAAATGGGTATATGAGGGAACAGCCGAGCTATATCCCATCGAATGAGAAGCAGAATGGAGTGAAAAGGAGTGTGGAATGTCGTAGGTGTGGACGAAAGGGACATGTGCTGGCTGAATGCAGGTAGACGTCTGGTGCATGTTTTACGTGAAAGATTTTCAGGAAAGTGTGAAGGAATGTTTCGAGTGTAAAGAGAAGGACAATTTGAAGAGAGACTGTCCGAAGTTGAATGGTGGAGTGACTGCTAGAGGGGGTATGAATTATGCTTGTGGTAACTGTGGAAAGGCTGGTTATTATGCGAGAATGTGCCATGATCAGAGAAATGTATGTAGCTATTGTGCAATTGAAGGACATTCAAGTGAAAAGTGTTGGATAAGATTGAGAGTGCAAGGTGTGAATGGAAAGACTGAGTCAGGAAACTGAATCATGAGAGGGTACCTGGTAAAGTATCCTCTGGGGGTGTGAGTGTGAAACATGTGTTAGTAGGTCTGTCTAGTGTGAAAGTGCTGTCTGGTAGGAAGTATGAGTGTCTGAGTGCAAAGATTGAAGTGGATGGGATTGAGTGTTTGGCTTTGATAGATTCTGGGTGCAAGGCGAGTTTGGTATATAAGGATGTGTATGATAAGGTGAGTGATAAAGCCCTCCTGTCTGAGGAAAGGGTAGTTTGGTAGGTATTGATAAGGTCAGCTGTTCGAATGCATAGTATGTTGATGAAGGAATGTGAATTCTCTGTGATTGATAAAGTACTCGAGTAGTGAGTATGGTGTTTTTTTTAGGTATGATTTTAGGAAAGTGAACCGTATGGTTGTGCATCCTGCGAGTGATCAGATTGAGAGAAAGATTGGTAAGAATGGGGTGTATAAGTTGTATGTAGGCAAAGATGGTAGTGTTTTGAGGAGTGTCTTTACTGGTATTGAGGTGACTGCTATGGAGAATGTAAGGCTTGTGAAGGGTGAAAGGGTGTTTGTTAGAGTGAGTTAGAATAAGGTGGTTAGTTTGGATGTGGGTGATATTGGATGGAAAGGATGCGTATTATAAGGTAAGGCGTGTTGCTTGTGTGTTTGATGGCTTGATGAGAATGAATGATCCGTTTGTATGTGTGCAGGCGGACCCCAGTGTGAAAGGACAGGTGAGGGAGATCCAAGTCAGAGATGTACTGGGTCAACTCTCCACTGTCAATGAGGTAGGTATGGATGATAGACGGATGTCAAGGTGAATGTTGCAAATGTAAAGACGTGTGAATGGACGTATAATGAAGTGAAGAGCATGGTGGAATTGGATGGATGTTTGACTGAATATGAAAGGGAGGATGTGTATCGAATGATATTTGAACGAAAAAGAGCCCTCAGTAAGGGTGATCTGGATTTTAGGGTTGCAAGACTCCTGGAATTCAAGATTGTCCTGAAGGAGGACTCCCCAATCTATCAACTGCCGAAGCATTTCCCACGTCCGGTTGCTGATGAGATTGAGGAGCAGTGTTTGGAATTAGAGCAATTTGGGGTCATTGAAGAAAGTGAGAGTGCATGGAACAGTCCAATTGTGCCTGTACGTAAGCCGGATGGAAGATTGCGCCTGTGTGTGGATTATCGAAAGGTGAATGAAAGGACTGTGAAAGAAAGGTTTCCGATGTGTGTGGTAACTGAGTGTGTGTATAGTATGCATGGGATGGAGTGGTTTACGAAGCTGGATCTGGTACGGGAGTATTACCAAATGCCCATTGCTGAGGAGAGCCGGTCGGTAACTGCTATCTCTTCCACAAAGAGGCATTATCAGTTCCGGAACCTCAGCTTTGGGTTGGCTAATCCTCCCGGAACCTTCCAGCGGGCAATGAATGTTGTGTTGAGTAAGTTTTCGAGTATGAATGTGATTGCGTTTATAAATGATATTTTGATTATGACTGAGACTTTTGAGGAGCATATGAGACTGGTGAATGATGTGCTGAGAACGTTGGAGAGTGTTGGTGTGAAGGTGAAAGTGGCGAAGTGTGAATGGTTTGCAAAAGAAGTGGAATTCCTTGGATATATGCTGAGTGAAAATGGGTTGCGAAAGTCACCGAAGTATGTTGAGAAGGTGCGAATGTTTCCTAAACCTGTGACTGTCAAGCAGCTGAAGTCGTTTCTGGATTTTATTGAGTTTCAGCGAAAGTTTATACGTGATTGTTCTGGTGTAAGTAAGCCTCTGACTGAGTGGATGGTCAAGAAAGGTAGTACGGTTGTCAGGAGGAATGATAAGATGAATGAGGCATATGAGAAACTGGAAGAGGCAGCGGCTGAAGATGTTGAATTGGCGTACCCGGATTATAGTGTGAATGCTAAAATGCTTTAATTGTATACAGATACGAGTGAGTATTGTATGGGAGGTTTTCTGATGCAAGAGCAGCGTTTGAATGGAGAGAATATGAGGCGAATAATTGGGTATGTATCTAAGGCTATAAATGCGACAGAGAGAAAGTATTCGACTGTGGAGCGAGAGTTGGCTGCGATAAGGTATTGTTTGAAAGTGTTGCGTCCGTTTTTGTATGGTGTGAGGTTTGTGATTAAAACAGATCACCAACCTCTTGTGTATCTGCAGCGTATGACAAGTCTTCTAATAGTAGTCGATTGCGGAGGGCTTTAATAGCCTAAAGAAGTGACTGGATCTTGAAGACTTATCAAGTTTTATTTAAATTTCTTCAAAATGTTTTTTATTCCAGTCTCTCTTACAAAATGCAGGCAATGTTTATTTATTTCTTTACTTGAGTGCTGTCTCCGAAAAATATTTAACATTTAGTAGCTGAGAAAAAACACCCCCATTTTGATACAACATGAAATCAAATATATATGTACAAAAGAAAATATAATAAAAAAAAAACATTCCCACTCACACACACATTCTTACAGAGGGAGGCAGAAGGTATTGAGAAAAGTGGTGGGAGAATGGACCTTCATACACACTCACATTCGCTCCTCCACAGCTGAACAAAGCAGCCCTGCTTATAGCTGGAGCACAAAGGATGGACCATATTCGACAAATAGATCTGCACGCAAGAGCATGTCTGAATCCACTGAATATGGAACTCCAAAGGCTAGGGAGAAAGACCTGGAACAAGATTGAAGATGAGATACTCCCGAACTTGAACCTCGACCTGGACACTCCGAGAGCAGTTAGGGGATGCGCCACCAGGCAAGCCCTATTCCCGAGTGGAAGAAACTGGTCCCGAGAAAACCAAATTGGAATATATACATAAACAAGAATAATACAACCATCTAATTAAAATTGAAGAAAGAGAGGCCAAGTGCCCACAACTAAAACAAACCAAATAAAAATGAAATGATAACCCAAACACCGAAAAAATAAGAATTATAAATTGTTATTTAAAAAACAAAGAAAATTATATATAGCAAACAAAAAACTTGAAAAGCTTGAATGCCGCGACGGAGGTAAGATAAAAATTTATTTATTTAATTTAAGAAAAAAACAAAAAAACTATCCTAACCAAAAATAACAAATGGGAGGAAGAGAAGACAAGATACAAGAAAAAAACCTGAGAGATGCCCTCTACACCAAGGCAAAACTCAACTTCTTTTTATCTTTATATACCTACCACAAATTTTCTTTCTTATTACATCAATTTCAATTTCAACTAAATTATTAATTTTCTAAATCTGTAATATTTTGATGGTTATTGATATACCTTTAATATTCTAATTGTCTATATGATAGTAAATCAGAATTGCCAAGTTTGTTCTTTTAAGGACAGTCTGTCCTTTTTGAGATGTCTATGTCCTTTTCTTTTGTGGAAAAACGGACAGTTTGAAACTGTCCTTTTCTGTCGTTTTACCTTCAAAATGAAAAGATGTTCATGTAGGTATCATGGCAAATATAATGTTATATTTATATTTTGTCAGCATATTATGAAAATCATAATATGACCACTTCTTGAACACTACCTTTTACTCATGACTTGGCTTCTTTTGAACTCTGGCGATGTCTGGCAACTCTGAACTCTGGTCTCTGAAGACTGAATCAGAGTTGCCAGATTGGCAAACTACCGTAGTTTATGAAGATTTTGGCACGTGACTGTACGTGTTTTACGATATAGTGATTAATTATTATATTTAATTGACATAACCAATCGTAATGAAAATACCATTCATACTACATATTTTGTGATAAAGGCTTTCGAGTGCTAATTTAATTAATTGTACGTCTATGACAGTGTGTGTTTGTTTTGGGTATATTTCTGGTTTAGGCCTAGCACTAATCCTATTTGGGCTAGGCCCTAATAGGACTGGGTCTATCTTTTCAATCAATTAGGCCTAGTTTGTTTTAGATTCAGATGGTGTGATTTTTATTACAAAATAATTATTTTTTTCAAAATAGTGAAAGTAGTGAATTAAAGTCATACAAAATTCGGTTTAAAAGTAATGACTGTAATTTTATATTTTCTTAACTTGTCTTATCAGCGTCTTAATGTGTAAAAACTAAAAGACATTTGGCAAATACATCTTAACCATGAGTAAATGGAAAAATTACTACAACGATCAAAGGCATTATAAAAAAAAGAGTAGGAGGGACAGTTCAAGTGGTTCTCATGGATTTACAATGAATGTTATTGCAAATGGTGTAAATGCTCTTTAATGAATTTGCAAAAATCTGCATTTGAGGAACACGCGAAAACAATGAAGTATAAAAAGGCTGCAAGTTCTTTTGCAGGCTCTCGCAAAATAACAGACATTTTCAAAAAGAACAACACTGTTTGTTTATCGAAAGAACTAAAAGAATTTGAAATTAAATACAGTGTTAACGTCTTGCCACTGCAGTGTTCTTTTAGTCATTCATTATTACTGAATATGGGAAAAGAAGCATTCTTGAACATGTCAAATTGCATCGAAAGAAGTGTATGTTCTTGATAAAAAATGCCCTCTCATTGGCATTGTTTGAAGAGCTGCTCGACGATCTTCGCGGTACGAAATATCCTTATCGATAGGTGAATCCACAGATGTCAGTGAGAAAAAACATTTCTGTATATCTGTAAGATATTTTTCAAAGAAAGAGCAAACTATACAAACAACATTCTTGGGTTTAATACCTGTTGTTTCTACAACTGGACAAAGCTTGTTTGATGCAATTAATGATTTCTTGAAGCTCAATGATATTGATATAACCAATTGCATTAGATTGGGCAGTGATGGTGCAAATAATTTATCTGGCGAGTCAAATTCCCTATTTTCGAGATTCAGAAATATTAATCCGGATATAACTTTTATTAAGTGTACCTGCCACAGTTTAACCTTGTGTACAGAAAAGGCTTTCAATACGTTGCCTCCATGTTTGAGTTATATATTTCTTAAATTCTTCTCTGGTTCAGTCTAAGTTCTCTACGTCGAGAAGATTACAAGAACATATTATAATAATTTATGTTTGATGTCATTGTCATTTTCATTATTCTATATATTTCAATCATTAATTTAAATATAAAATATTCATTAATTTTTCTAGAGAATGATAATTTGCTTGGCTAAACTTTTATGTTAACCAGGTGACAGTTTTTTCACTAAAATTTAATATTGCGTGACTCATGACAAAGGCTCCGGCGCAGAAGAAAAAGCGTCGGCTCTCTCAGTTCTCACAAAAGGGTCAACTTTCACGTATTCATAACTAAAGGCGTTCTGGACGTCTTTTTTCAATAAATTCATTGTTACAAGAGAAAGTTAAAGATAGCTTACCCAAAATACTAACAAGAGGAATAAGCTACTCCAGACGGCAACGATATTCTCTGGAACGAAATATCATAAATCCCTGGAAACAGTATTAGTCCTTTTCCCAAGGTAAGCCAATCTTTTATCATTCTCTTTGCTCCTGTTAAGTTTAACTCATTAAAAGTTCTTCGCTGGTTCAGTCTAAGTTCTCTACGTCGAGAAGATTACAAGAACATATATGCCACCATGAACGACGGAAATGAACAACACGGAAGAATTATAACCCCAAGTGTTACACGCTGGCTAGTCGAGGAAAATGCATATATGAAATCTTAATTCAGTGGGAAGAACTGATATTTCCACTCCATTGTTGACAAAAGTTACACTGCTATAACACTTAGGAAAATGATTGCTGATGAAGAAAATAAAATTTATCTAACTTTTGTTTGCCCTTTGATCCAGAAATTTGAATCTCTCACTGCCACAAACTCTAACCCTACAAAATTATTTCACGAACTTGAGTTTCGGGACGTTTTGCTCAAAAGACTTTATCATGATATTCAAGAGCGGAAATTATCCTGGTTACCAAGTGATGGTAAACTCGATGACAAATTTGAATATGACTTAAAATGCAGTACCATTTCTTTTGAAAGAAAGATAGCAATACAGAAAAATTGTCGTGCATTTTTGACTGAGGCCGTAAATCAAATCGATAAAAGAATTAACAAGACAACTATGAAAATGAATTACATTAAATATCTTAGTCCCAAGAAATGTCTGAGCCAAATGAAACCACGGTTTAGTGAGCTACCCCTTGCTAAACTCGCAAGAGCAGAAAATGATAATGTCCAAAACGTTGCTACCCAGTATGAACGTATCTCCATGAAAACTAACTGAAAGGGAGAATTTTCCGATTCAGAAAACCGGTAGACCCAGTCAAATTTTGGAATTTGTTTTGTGCTATGAAAATTGAATTGGGGAAAGATGTTACAGAGAGCTTGCTACAATTGCACTGAACTCTTGTTGCATTCCCTTAAGTACAGCATTTTGTCTAAAGGGTTTTTCTATGTGACAAATGTAAAGTCGAATGCCAGAAACAAATTAAGCACTCTTTCTCTCGAGGCAATCCTTAGAATAAGAACGTATCTTTATGACAGAGAAATATGTTGCCGAAATTTTGTGGTAAGTGACAAAATGCAAGCGCTCTTCACCAGTCGCATGTACGCTGATCCGGAATCAGACAAATGCGAAAGAGCTAGTGGTAAGGATCAAGTTGCAAGCACTAGTACAACTTCTCTTGTTGTAAATGAAGACTGCAAATTGGATTCATTTGAGGAAATCATTTCAACTAATTTTTAACATGCAGGTATGTTTCGTTAGATTTTATATAATTTTAATATTATTGAGTAAAACAACAAATTACATTGTATATTATCTCCGTATGCCCGTCTGTCCTTTTTCTGGGTGGATCGTCCCTTTTTCACGGTGACCCTGACCTTTTTTTCTCTCAAATGTCTGGCAACTCTGTAGTAAATAGTCATAAAGTTAATATCATAAAAAGTAATCTTATAGATTAGTTTCACGAATTAATTGTATGGTTAAAATAATATATATTTTGGACACTTTTTATTCTCGTCACGTTTGCTGTTAAGTAAATTTTACCTCAATTAAAAAAAGAAGGTAATTTAAGACGACGATAGCGACATCATTCTTAAGGTTTTAGAGCCTTTTAATAAAAAAAAGTTATAGAAGAAATGTTATTAAGCCTATCAAATTACATAGGAATACCGATTGATTTATGTAATTTTGAAGAAATTAAGTTTTTCGAAGCTTTGTTACTCTTTTCTAAGTTCGGAGAGCTCTACTCCGTCTTCGCAATATGTCTTCCTTCTTCTTCCGCCCTGCAGCGACCCAGCGAGGCTTACGTGATCTGGCATGTCATCATTTTTTAACAATCACAAGGCAGATAGGTTTATACCCACACGGCATTTTCTACGGGCGATTGTTAATTTTATTCAACTTCATTTGTTCAAAATGATCTGTGAAGGAGAGTGCAATCTCAATCTCGAACGCTTATTTATCAAAGTTTTGTTCAATCGCGAGTCTACACTGGCATGTTTAGTTTGGCAGAAGAGAAAAATTCTTACTGAAATATCTCGCTCTTCATTTCTTCTACGCAGAAAGTTTCCTCGACTAAAGGATCGGTTTCACTATTTTTTGGGATGCGGTTGCCACGTTGTATCAGCCGCCAGAAACATTGTAAGGTAAGGAAACGTAACTGTTAGTTATCTTTTGTGCTCAACGAAAGGTAATGCTTATATGACTGTATTCAAGGAACACGGTAGAAAAACTAGAGGCCTAACGACATTTAGCAATCGCCTTTTGCATTTGAATCCTATGTTAAACTTCCGAATTAGGAATATTACGAGTTTTTATTAATTGTGTGGGTGCAACCCACCACAATTAAATTGGGAGTATAGGGGTGAAGTCCCCCATTTTGAAAATAGCTATTAAATGCACATGTTGGTCGGAAATACCCTAAAGTATGCGGCGTTATCGTCGTCTGAATTTACCCCAAATACCCCAGCCATTTATATTACTATTTATGATCGTCTTTATCTCCTATTTATTAGGTAACTGTTGTAATAAATTTGGTTATTTCGGATGAAAATAATTTATTTTAGGCCGACATAAAATAGAAATTGAGCATTTTGAGGGAACTGGAGCACTAACAATTTTGCCCAAGAACACCGCCATGAACCCGAAATGATACCAAAACTTGCTCTATCAGTACCTTTTCACAGCAGTTCAGGACCAATTTGGCAATAATAAATTTATTTTTCAACATGATGGCGCACCTTGTCACAAAACATAGGCAATAACAAAGTTCTTGGCTGGAAATAACATCGAACATATTGGACCATGGCCCGAGAATTCGCCAAATTTAAACCCAATAGAGAATTTGTGGGTGAGAATCAAAGTGGCGGCTAATAAATAGAAACTATGCAATTGTGAATAGTTTCGGGTCTTATTGAATAAAAAAGAAACAAATTCAGTCCAAATATCATCACAATTTTAGTCTCTAGCATACCAAAAGGAAATGAAGCAGTCCTGAAGAACAAGGGAAATCGTTGTAAATATTGAGTGGGCTCTAAATTATTGTAGATTTCACCTTCAAGTTATAATACAAACATACTAAAACAAAATACAACCTTTTTATTTTACATTATTTTATTTTCCAAGTCATGAAGAGAGGTGTAATCAGGAAATTTAATCGCTTCTGTGATTTAAATCACGGGATTATTTCTTTCAACTCCTTTGAGTGTTCCCCTACCCTAAGGTTTATTTATCGGCAGAGAACCGAACACTTGGCCTCGCTTTATGCGGGGAATATTTGGGATCGATCCTATTTTCTTTATTATGTTCAATCCTTCCGACGATAGAGTTTATCGACACCCTGTTGTTCCTGACAGGAGATATAAAGCCATTGCGGACATCGATAAGCTTGCTCTAATCTATCTTGAGTTCGCTGTAAACCGTGTCTATGACGGTGCTCATTTCGAGCTTTGAAACCTCTTGATCCAGTTCTTTGCACGACCCACTTGATTCCATCTTCTTCGCGAAGAGAATTAAGTTTTCTTTCATTTCGACTTCATCTCTTCCTGAGAAGATAAATACTAGGAGAAGATAGGCATAGTAGGGTATAATGGTTAAGTAAGATACTCGTAAAAGAGACTAAAACGAAACAGGAGAGTGATAAGTACATTTTACTAGGTAACCAGCCACGTCAAATGTGTCTAGTTAAAAAATGCAATTGCAAGTTTGCTTAATTCAGACAAAACAAAGGCACATTTGCTTCATTAAAAAAAAGGCAACGATAAGTTTGCTTAATTGAAAAAGTGAAACGTCAACTTTGCTTAATTCTAAAAAAAAAAGCAACAGCAAGTTGGGTTAATTTAAAAAAAAAAAAGCAACGGTAAGTTTGCCTAATTAAAAAAAAATGTGTTTAGTTAATTAAAAATGCAATTACAAATTTGTCTAATTAAAAAATGCATCTAAAAGTTTGTTTCATTAGAAAAAGTGACACCAAGATAAAAAAAAAGCAACCAACTTTGTTTAATTAAAAAAATGCAACGGCAGGATTTTTAATTAAAAAAAAAGCAACGGCAAGTATGCAGCGCAGTGTGAACAAGCTATATGTAAACCGTGAACAAACGAACATATATAAAATGCTTACAATGCAATGAAAATATAATATAACATAGGCCAATTTAACAGTTGAATAGTGGTCAGGCAGCTATAAGGGACGCGCTATTAATTCCTAGGATTGGCAGTTTGTGTGGAGAAGAGGATACGGTAGTAGACAATGGCGGCTCGTGTATAGGCACTACGAAACAGCAACATCCCTTATTTCCACTCGATATTATCGATAACATTCAATATAGTCTTTTTTGTTTTTTTAATTATTTCTTTATACGTGTACATTATATAACCCTTAAGCATAATTTCAGTAGCCATCCCCTAGTTTATGAAAAAAATACAAAAGTCCTTGTGTATAACTGTGCGCTTCACAGTTCCAGCGACGCGGAATTTGGCTGTTGTGCGCATGCTCGTATGTCCAAGTTTGTAAGCTGCACACAAAGGAGAGAGAGCAGTGTGGCTCAGGCAGTGCGCCCCTGGTGTGCTGGTGGAAGATAGGGTTTCTTTTTGACTCTGGGTGTGTTGTGATTAAAACGTGTTTATATTCTTGAATGTGATAAAGTGTAGAATTTAATTCATTTTTTCGGTTCTTTTATTAATTAATTATATAATTGAACTGCTGAAATTTATCTTGGAAAATAATCTAGAGGATGTTCTTAGTGAAATTACGAAACTGATAAAAATCGTCTTGACAATTCCCATGACTACATCAGAGGCAGAACGCTGCTTTTCAACACAGAAGAATAAAACCTTTTCTAAGGAGAACTATGAATTCTGAAAGAGTAAATGCAATTGCAGTGCTTTCAATGGAGAAAAAAATTCCTCAGTAGTCATCTAGAGATTAAGGAGAAAATAATTAATCTTTTAGCGCAAATTAAAACCATAAGAATGGATTTCGTTTTTAAATGAATGGATTAAGCTTGAACTGCAACAATTTAGGCTATTAGTAAGTAAACAATGTTTGATTTTGTTCTGTTTAGGATTTTATCAAGTTTATCTATAAATTTTCTTTTTATATGTTTATTTCCTTCTACACAATATTAAAATAATGCTAAAAAAATTCTGATTCAGCACCAATAGTAATTTTAACTACGAGCCGCCACTGATAATTAATATGTATTTATTAAATTTTTATTGTCTTTCTGACATACAGGGCCGTAGCAGACTGGGTGGCAGCCGAGGCTATGGCCTGTCCAGATTTTTTAGCAATATATATATATATATATATATATATATATATATATATATATATATATATATATATATATATATATATATATAGATAGATAGATAGATATCTACGAGTAAGGTATCTAAAGAAACGAGCTTGGTTTTGCATTATCCAAAGGAAGAGGACGGAAGGAATTTGGGGTCTCCACTCTTCAGTATTAGGGCGGGTCATACTCTAGAATTTTGTGAAACTGGTGATGAGGGGTATTCAAATGATGAATATTGATGGAAATAACATACTTTTGGCAGAAAGGTTAAATTCTGATTGATCTAACCTACATCAATTTAAAGTTGAAATATTGTTAGTTCTGGGTCATTTACTATATTTTACTATTATCTTAGTTCCCCATAAAATATCAAATTTACCGTTTTCTATCATCAATATATTTATGTAGTCTGAAAGATATTTGTGTAATAAAAATGTAAAAATGTATTACAGAGACATGAGAAGTAAGAAACCTGTTGAAAATGGCACTTAATTTAGTTTGGTCTATCTCCAAAATTGCAAGTAGCCAGTATTCATTACTCAGTGGAAGGCAATATTCCAATAGTACTGCCGGTTCTGGTAACTATTGTAACTGGTAACTGCTTATAGAGCATTTACATTTTATTTGAATGCTAGTAAAGGCTGTGGATCATTGGTGTCTGAGTTACCAACAATAAGAGATATTTTGAAGTACAGCATCTAAATGAGGGAGCAAAGTGAAGATGACCGGAAAAATTATGAAGTAGACCAGCTGGTAAATACATATATCATAGTTTGATTAATCTGTGCACCAAAGCTAATGCTCTCTTCAAACCACCTGTTGTAAATCAAAAGGTCACAATAATATCAAAGCTTCAGGAGGTGTGGAAGGAAGCAGTAAAAAGTTTCCCTTGGTAAAGGAAAAATTGAAGTAAAAGAGAGGTTCATTGCAAAACTAAATAGATTATTTGATATATTGATATGCAAATGTCAAATTTCCAGTTGTGGAGAAGTAGGATGTAATGGCCGTGAGACTGAAGCCCACATTAACTGCTGTTGTAGTAAAGAGAAAAAAATTACCTACTAGGGAACTGGTCTTTATTAAAGGAAAAAATGAGAAGGTTGGAAATAAAGGTACCTTTCAAATTGGAGGTCCTGATATTCCAGAGCATAATAGACAATTAAGAGCTTCAGAAAGGAACGAAAAAAGAAAGGATAGCAGAAAGAAAGAGAAAAAGTAGAAGGAAAGCGCTGTTTTATCAGGAAAAGCAGCAAAAAAAGAAATCGAGCATATTTTGGCAGAAGGTGAAGATCTTGAGGCAGAAAATTCTGATGGTGACAACAGTTTGGGTGATGAAGTAACTTTTGAAGCTGTCCAAGAACCGGCATCTTCCACCAGGAATAGAAAGAATTTTGATGAAATTCCAAATATTGCTCTTGCTAGTATAAGGTATGGTGTCAGATTGAGACCAACTGCAGCTATAGCAACAGCAGCTTTAATAGATGCTGGATTCATTACTGAGGAAGATACAAGTAAAGTAATTGATAAGAATAAAGTTAAGAGAGCACAGGAAAAGCTAATGACATTTATTGAACATGAGTTTGAGGAAAACTTAAGGAAGGATGGGGGAATTTCTTGTGTTCTCTTTGATAGATGAATTGATGTGAAAATTTTTTTGATAGAGGCATAGGAAAGTGAAAAATTGTTTCCAGCAAAAACAAAAGAGGAGCATTACACTGGCACAGTCAGCATGAGAGCAATTACCTCTTCCTATTTGTCCCAGAAAAGGCTACAAAAGAAGAATCACATGCAGAGAAGATCGCTAAGGCTATGTTTGGATGGCTGAGGGAAAGGGGTTTGGATAAAAGCTTAATGGCCATTGGAGGAGACTCCATGAATGTAAACACAGGTGTAAATGCTAGAGTAATGCGAAAAATGCAGCTCCATTTGGGCAGAAAGCTTGTTTGGTTGGTCTGTAACCTGAACACTGGGGAACTTCCTCTCCGTCATCTAATTATCAACCTGGATGACCCAACACATATTTCGGACAAATAGGAAAGCTCCTTGACTCTGTTACACAGTTGTATAACAACCCAAATTTCACTCAAATATCTTTAGGTCCTCCTCCTACTAAGATACCTCAGGAAGTGGTGCAGGATCTTTCCACTGATCAACACTACGGCTATAGAATTGTATCGGCAATCAGAGACGGAGTGCTGTCTACAGGGCTTTTTCTATTGGAAATAGGACCAGTAAACCGCAGTCGCTGGTTGACTACAGCTAACAGACTTCTTCGGCTGTGGGTGTCAAAGCATGAGCTGAAAGGAAAAGTCTTTAAGAATCCATGAATGATTGTTGAGTTCATCATTGGTCTATATGTATTACCCATGCAGGTTTAACGTTAAGATTAAGCACTCTTGGACCGAGGAACATAGGTACATTCTTTATCAACTTCACTGCCTTAAGTCTCAGAGGAAGGAGGTGTTGGATATTGTTTTGCCAACTGTTAAGAGATCAGCTTGCTATGCATACAGTGACTAGCTTTGTTACACACAAAGCATTGAGAGGGTTGTAAGAATGGTGACTGAGGCTTCTTCCAAGTATTTCTCACATAAAAAGAGGGATGGAGGAATCAAGGCACAAGAGATAAGTAGACGTTTGATGTCCAGGAATGAGTCAAAGCAAGATCTGTGTGCTCTAGGGAAGATTAACTTTTGAATATGAACCAAAGTGATTATAGCCCAAAAACAGCACCCCCAATCCGGCGCCCTAAACTGACGTATTGCCAAGTGATGCTCAACGATGTTATTTTAACTTCCGGAACTTAATACTAACGTATTTTTTAACTTTTCAAAAATATATTGTTATTTTGGTCAATTTGAATCTTTCCGCGTCATTTTTGGCCCGACTCTTTCACCTTAACCTAGCTTTTTTAGATCTGGAGGCGATGTGCGCATGCGTCTTCTGGCGAGATTCAACCAATACCAGGCTTTTTTTAGATCTGCAGGTGATCTGCGCATGCGTCCTTTGCCAATTGCTCAATAGCATTTCGTTTTACATCCCCGTATATTTCAAACGATTTGCGGCTGTGTTAGGTCGAGATTAAAAAATTCGAAAGGGTGAAAAACCCAGTGCAACTTTCCGTTAGTGTGTTTAAGGCCACGTTGCTTTCTAATGCCCGCATTCGAACAAGTGCTAACCTTAGATTTATAAACTGTTTTCTACGCGAATCTTTGATTCAAACTAGAGGCCTAACGACATTTAGCAATCGACTTTTGCATTCAAATCTGTTGGTAGGCTCTCGAATTAGGAATATTACGAATTATTTTTTAAGTTGCTGGGGGAGACCCCCATAATTAAGTAAGCGGTATGGGGGCGGAGCCCCCTATTCTGAAATTTCTTCCCTTTTTTGACGGAAATAGCCCTAAAGTGTGCGGCGCTATCCTCTTCTTAAATTACCAGGTTAGGTTTAGTCTGGTTTTGGATCATTTAAATGATATTGATAATGCGTTTTTCTTATGCAGTTTTATGTGTAATTTTCAGATCTAAAACGAGTTTTAGCTGGAAACACATACTTTGCCTATTATGGACAAAGTATGCATTGCCGGGAAAAAACGAGTGTCAGATCTGAAAAGTTCAAATACATTATTAAGTTACTGAAAACCCACACAATTAGGAAAAACATATTATTAAATTTATGTGCACATTTGTGTTAAAGCGAATATTTAGCATAAATGCCACCAACGACTTTTTCTCTTAACCATCTACACAAATATCCTTAACTACCAAAATCAAGAACATATCTCTAAAATCGTCCAAGAGCTAGAAAAAAATATAATATCAAAACACCAAAGTAATACACCTAAACGATTTTTAAAATTCGGATCTCGAAATAAAATAGTATCAGAAAATTACAACAACAAAGAGGACTTATTTGATTATATCTAAATATTGCATATGGGGTCCAACTTTGATATAGAGTAACCAATTTTAAATTTGATAACAAACGAAGACGAGCTATTCTAAGCATTTATTACTCTTGAATTAAAAAAAGGGGTTTCTAACTGTCATGGTATAGGTTCCTACATACCATACATATATCTATCATATTTGATTTTGGAGTGCGCGGGGTTTCCTTTTAATATATCTGGGTCGGCCGAGGTTCGGTTACGAGGTCAGATTCTCGCAAGGGAGGGGTAGTCTAAATAGAGCAACTTTAATTCTCTGTATTGGCCGAGTGTTCAAAATCTCACTTTGTTACAGGCTATTACACGGCGATGATGAGCTCAAAGGTTGAAAGTAAAGGAGTCGACAAAAAATAGACTTTAATATATATTAATAACTAAGGTTAAAAGCTACAACAATAAAAGACATATAATAAGACAAATAGTTACAGTGGTCAACGGGCCAGTAAGAAGATTAGGTATTTAAAATGAAATAAAAATGGGTAGGCTGGATGGAATTAAAATAGGGCTTTACATGGGGACATAGTAATGACACAAATGATAATGGGGGAACGGTAGACGGCAATTATAAATTTGAGGAAGCTAAAATATACGTTACAATACCTTGTACAAAATGGACGGGGTGGGGGAGACGATGGTCGTTTCTTGCGAATTGGTGAGATGAGGTTGGGTCACTTCGACCGGATCCAGAGTCAACTTGCTCGGAGTTGAAATATTCCTTTGAGATGACGGGGTGGGCAGAGCCTTCGAGAATGGAGGCTGTGAATTCTTCCGATGAAATTCCTTCGAAGAAAATGAAGGGTGAGTTTCTTCTGAGACGTCACGGGTTGTTTGGGCGACTGTGCATAATTAAGGGGGTATTACGCGAAGATCAATCTTCACTGAAGCCTTTTGGGACAAGACTTGTGTTCTTCTTTGGAGATGGCGACGTTGCACGGAGTCAGACGGGTATTCTTACGGGAAAAGGATTCTTGAGTAATCCCGGGGTGGATACTTGTTTTATCCAAGGAGAGATATTAGGTTTTATCCCACAATTTTCCTTGCCTTCAGCGTATGACAACCCGAATCGAGGAGGAGTAAGTTGGTCTGCTCCCGTGAGCTTCTCTCGCACAAATCTCCTCGATTCCTGGTCACACGGGTACATATCTACGTCAGGAGTGAGGGAGCCTACCCCATAGAAGGAGGAGGGGACTATCGCCCATCGTTTGAGTAATGGCGAACGCGGCCCAGCTGGCGTTTGTCTCAGCCAATCCCTCCGTGATTAGAAAGGGGGGGGGAGGTTGCGGGGGGGGGGAGGTTGCGGGGGGGGGAGGTTGCGGGGGGGGAGGTTGCGGGGGGGGGAGGTTGCGGGGGAGACTCCTTGTTTAAATACTCGGATTGATAAACGCTGCATTCCATCAGCCCGCTCCTGTTCTCTCTCACGCTTTTGAGCTTAGAAAAATAGCTTCTAAAATCGGCAACGAGGCCCATCACGTGGAGGCCATGCTTAAAAGCGACGTTATTTTTCCCATTACGTGCTTGTTCCCTCACACTAACATACAACCATGTCTACCTCATCTTCACATTTCATTCATCTTCCTTTGTCTTATTTCGCATATTAAAATAAATAATTTAACTAGGTGTCCTGATCTGAATTTGGTAAAAACTTAAATACACGAAACATAATCTGAATATTTGGGTGAAAGAAAACACATTTAAACCCTACCTCCTCCTAATATCATAGTGCACTCAGTCCGGAAAAAGTTTAGAAGCTCTTTGCCTAACTTATTCATTTTTATTTGATTATTGTAACATAATTGGAGCTAAAACCTTAGCACAAGATCCCACAACAAGTTGTACCTGAAAAGTGTGGAGTCGCCAAATATTACTTCTGCTTCTCTATGATAAAATTCACTATATAACACAACATTTACTTACATAGATGTCTTCTTGATATAGGCTTCTTGTTAAGCCTGTTCTTCCAGCTTTATACTCTCAGAGCTAGTAATTTGGTCGGGCAGGAGGTCTATATATTATATTTTCACGGTGATTATATTTTCTTGGCTGATTTGCCCACAACCTGTCTAATTTCCTTTCAAATATTGCCACTGAATTTGCATTAGGCACTGTTGCCGGAAGACCGTTCCTGGTGTTCACCACTCTGTCGCTGAAAGCATACTTTCTGATGTTTAATCTTGCCCGTTGCTTAAAGATTTTCTTAATATGGCCTCTTGTTATCGATTCTCTTTGTTTAAAGAAGCCTCCGTACACATCTTGGTCATAAATTCCAGCCATGACCTTGTATAATTCGACGATGACTCGTCTTGTTCTTCTGTACGCCAGAGTGGGAAGTCAAGTCTTCTCAGTCTTTCTTCATAGGTTTCTCAGTGTTGGTATTAGCTAGGTTGCTCTTCTCTGAACTTTCTTAATTGCCTCTATATCTCTTATTTGTAGGGGTACCACACCTGTACCTTACCATCCCTGAGGTGGCTAAACACTAAATCCTTTTCTTTATCAACCTACTTTACCCAGATGGAATTCAGATCAGAACAAACATCCATAATACATATGGATTACCTTAAAAATGCCATATTTAAATTATATTTGACACCATTTCTGCTTAACCAAATAGTTTGTCCTATACCTCTGAAGAATATTAGTTATTTAGAATAATATTCGTTTTAAAATATAAACGAATTCTAAATTTTCAGAGACAGAAACGTTCTTAATTTTTTAATGATGTTCACCACTATCATTCTCAAGTTCCTGAACGTAATAATAATGGAGTTATACAATTTGCGATTATTTTCTCTGTTTCTAAATTTAAGTCTTTCCGCACCAGTTGCAGTATTTCCTTCAACTATAGCTTACTTTTGGCCTGACTCGTTAGCCAATAGCATGCTAGGTTATATCTGCAGAAGATCTGCGCGTGCGTATTCTAACGGATTATTGGCCAATACCATACCTCGTTATATTTCGGACGATTCGCGCATGGCTGTGACTTCAGTTACATTGACGTGCGGTGGTTGTTCTAAGCCACAATAACAAATATTTCGTGAAGTCTTTGAGGATGATATTCAGGCCTTATACATAATATAAAGGGCTCACAGTATAATCCCCCGAGTTATTAAATGCCTTACATGATGCAAAAATTGTAAATTTAGCCAAGATCCAAATTTCTTTTACTGTAATATGATTACAAAGGTTCCAAAAGGCTGTAAAACCACATTCAAAGTTTCGGTTAGTGCGTTTAAGGGTATGTGGCTTTCTAATGCCCGCATTCGACCAAGTGCTAGTCTCTTATTTATAAACAGTTTCCTGCATTTTCTTATGCAGTTTTATGTGTACTTTTCAGATCTGAATTCCTTTTCCCTGGAAATACATACATTTTTTTCAATTATAGACATTCATTTGAGTATGGGAAAAGTATGTATTTCCGGGAAATCCATACGTCCTAAAACACTAATTGAAAAGCTTAGATTGTGAATAGAAAACTACAAAGATTTCCAATAATTCTAATGTTATGATCTTTTTTTTTCAGAACTTACATACAATATTATTAGTACTATTAATTGCAATGAACCTACCATTGTTGAAAATTATCGGATTAAACTGATTTAGCTTGTGATTGAATTGGCCGAAACAAAGTGAAAGCCAGCAAGGTTAATTCCAATGCCCGTTTTCTTTCATATATTAAAAAATAACCTGACCTCATGCTAGGTTAGGGTGAAGATAAGTTCTCAGATTTGTATACTTATATTATAACAGTTTTTTATGAGAGGGTGTTTTAAGAAACTTGTGTTGTTATACACCGAAGAGCATTGAATTGAAGAGTCTAATCTCAGAAGGATTTTGATATCTCTATCTTACTGCTTGCCCATTGCTGCACTTCGTTGCTCTCTTAAGCCTCAGTTAAGGTTTGTTTTAGAAATCATGTTAAACAAACAACAAACCATTTTGAGGTGTAATGGAAGTTAGAACCATTCTTTATTTAGTAAAAATAATTCCTGCTTTCCATATCTAAAAATACTATTATGATATATGAAAGGGACAACTAGTCGTGGTTTTGGTATATGAGGTTTAAAATAACCCAGATAACGCCGGTAAAGTTTTTAAACGATTAGTGACTACTGAAGAATAAAATTTGCATCAGTATCGCTTTCTTTTAGGAATGTTATCAATCAACTTTCTTCAAACTAATATCGTTGTCCGAAGTGATGGTAATTTACATGTTAGATTTTAGGAAGGATAAAGGGAATTTTACTTGAATTTCTCTAATAAAATAGAGTACTATCGAAAAATAATCATAAATAACAAAGCTTACAGTGAAAGATAGTTGAATGAGTTAGTCAAAGTATAGAATCTAAAGTATAAATGAGAAAAACCTTCTTTTAAATACTAAATTGTTTATTATATAATGATATAGGAAACTAAGGAAATCTGAATGTAATGAAAAGGAAAGTGGGGGAAAAAGAAACATCGGCCGATCCCTGTCCCCCATCCTCACCCGGGAACTCACGACTGACAGGGCAAGGAAGGAGGGCGAGGGCCCGGTGCTCCCTTGTAGTCCTCCGAGTCCCCTACACCCGAGTCTGGGACTCGGAGTGGGGAGAACTCGGGGGTGGGAGTGAGAGGGAGAGGAAGAAGAAAGGTTAAGGATAGAACAGCGAGAAATATAGTCTGGGACAATATAGGTGACCTAGGCAGTCATTGGCCCTACAGCTTAATGTGGGATCCGAACCACGGAGTGTATCTTCTTTTCATTTTTTTTATCTCGGTGTATTCATTATTTTCTTAGGCTCCCTGTCCCTTGTGTAAGTTATAGGTCCGGTAAGTGTGTGTTTTGATAGAGTGAAAGTTCTTAGGTTAAAATGGAAGGAAGTAAGAGGTTTGCTTAGGGTTGCAATGTTACCTGGTGGTCAGGCTAATCTCTGGCAGTTTGAGCAGGTATTTAAGTTATAATTTGTGTGAGTAGGTATTTGCTTCTAGAGTTGTTTTTGAGTATATTTAAAAGTTTCATGTTGTTCTTTTGTCTAATTGTCATGGCGTTCAAACCCATTTTAGCTTTAATAAATTGCTACTGTTACGCATTCTCTTTCTAGTACATACTTTTCTATCGTATCTATTTATTTTGTTTCCAATTAAAAAAAATAATAATAATTATTTAGTTACTTTACCTTTTTTATTCCTGTTTTTATCTACTTTTGGTCAGCTTATTTTGGGGGAATTTCCACTTACGTGTATAATTCTTCCATTTCTCTTTCCACTATTTCTAAGTTACTTGGAAATAGTCGATGAACTCTTTAGTTGGTTGGGGGAGTTCTTCTGCCATCTCCTCTTGGGTTTTCCGTAATATTTTCTTTGCTCTTTTTTCTAGTATTTTGTTGATAGTAGTAAGTCTTGCATCTCTGTGTAAATCTCGTTGATATATATATATATATATATATATATATATATATATATATATATATATATATATATATATATATATATATATATATATATATATATGTAGAGAGAGCGAGAGAGAGAGAGAGATATGCGAACGCATATTATTAGCATGTACTGCATCTTAGTATTTCCAGTGGCGTAGCTAAGGAGGGGGGAAGGGTGCACAAATTAAAAAGTTGTCCCAAACGACGTTCCCCTCTCTTTTTGAATGACAAAAACGATTAAATGAAGAAGCCCATAAAAATATGGACAACTATTAGCTCAAGCATTAGTCAAGCAAAGTAATAAGTTACTTAAAAGTGAAATTTTTGTGATAGCGTTGCTACGGGCTTTGTTTTAGAATCAGTCAAAATCAAGAGTTTCCAATTTTTATGTTTTTCTGTATTCTTTAGTCATGTTTATAGCTGCATGGGCCATGTGCATCCTTCAAAACTTAGAAACGAACAGTAGGAGAAGGTGGGGCACAGTGGGACAGAAAAATGTATATAGCTCTATAAATCCTTTATTTAAATAATTATCACAAAACTCAGTTATTGAATAGAAACTATCCCTAATTGCCATCAATAATCATATACAAAAGAAATGAACAACTTACATGAAAAAGCTATATCACGCGAAAAATAAAGAAATATTTTTGTGTGCCACTATGCCCCAGGGTGGGGCAGACTGGGGCAGAACCTGGGGCAACTGGGACACAACTAGTTTACATTGATGAAACCACATGAATTAGGTTTGAGCAGGATGGCCTTAATGTCCCTGAAGTTGATAGAAGCAATGTCCGCACCAGTGGAAAGAAAACGACATTGATTTCTCCATCCTCCGAAGATATAAAACTTCATAGTCCCCTATTCCTCTTGTTATTTGGCCCACGTGATATTTCTTTTGGGTTGTGTCAAACTCAATCAAAATGTAATCATTTACATTTAAGAGGATGATGAATTAGCAACAAACTCGCAGAACACTTGTGAGATGTGGGATACTTTTAAGACTATATTAAAAATATTCCAGCAGCAATCTATCCAAATGAAGGAGGACATTAGGACGAAATGTAGGAAGCCATTGTGGTGGAATCAGAAAATAGGTAGGAAATCTTTCAGAAGAAAAGAGCATACCAGAGATTACATGGAGAAAGTACTGTTGTCAATTTAAATCATTATAGGTGTGCCAGAAATGATCTAAATAAGATTATTAAGAAGAGTGAAAGAGCGTCAGAAATTAATTTAGCTCAAAATACTAATCTAATGAGGAAATAGTAGAGGTTCTTTTGATAAATTTTCCTACGTATTTAGAGAAGAGAATCCAGATAGATTAATTGATGATAATTCTAGTTCAAGGGAATTAGTGTCGAATGCCATTAATGTGAACAGGGAAATAATTAAAGGGCTTATATTGAAGTTAAATACTAGTAAGTCATCTGGCCCAGACAACATTCATTCTAGGTTACTCAAAGAAGGTGTAGATTGTAGATAGTATGCAGTAGCTCTTGATTCTCAAGAGTGTTAGGTTAATAAATGATGCTCACCATGGATTTAGAAGTGGTAGATCGTGTTTAACAAATTTAATGAATTTTAAGGATTATGTAACTAAACAAGTAGATAAGAATGTTGATGTAATTTACTTAAATTTTAGCATAGCTTTTGATAAGGTTCCACATAGGAGACTAATTCCCAAATTAAAAATACATGGGATATGTGGGAAAGTTTTGAATTGGATAGCTAAATGGCTGAAAGACAGGAAACAAAGAGTGGTAGTGAATGGGGTGAGGTAACAGTAGAGAAACGTTATCATTGGCGTACCTAAGTGATCCGTTCTAAGCCATTTATTATTCATAGTTTATATAAATGATCTTGGGGAGGCTGTAAAGAGCAAAGTGTCCATTTTTGCTGATGACACTAAGTTGGTATCTATAGTCAAAGAAGTTTAGGGTAGCTTTAAAGTGCAGAGTGACTTAAATAAGTTAATAGCTTGGGCTCAGAACTGGCAGACGACTTTTAAACTTAAAAAAGGCAAAGTTCTTAACATCGGAAGGGATAATAGGGAATTTAGCTATGAAATGGATGGGGATTGGCTGAATTCAGTTGAGGATGAGAAGGAATTAGGTGGAGTAGTAGAGAGGTCACTGAACTTTTCGAAGCAGTGTATTGAGGCAAAAAATAGAGCAAATAGGGTTCTAGGATACATTAAGAGGCCACATTTAGAGTACTGTATACAAGCATGGCAACCACATTTTAGAGATGATATCAACCTGCTAGAGTCAGTACAAAGGATGGCAACAAAAATAATTCCTTCCTTGAAGCACATTGAATATTGAGATAGATTGAGAGTACTAAATATGTTCTCATTTGAAAGAAACTGTGTGAAGGAAGATATGATTGAGCTTTTTATAATCTTTTCTGAGATGGATAAGATGGATTTTGGCAAGTTATTTGGGTTGAAGGTTATAAAAGGACTGGTGGTTACCACTCGAAAATTAAAGAAACAGAGGTACAGGTTGGATGTTAGAAAATATTTTTCCACCAATAGAGTGGTAGATTACTGGAATAGTTTGCCACCTGAGACAGTAGACAATCCAGACTTAAATGTTTTCAATCAAGCGCAGATTAATGATTATATGGGAGGGAAGGTTAACTTCTTTATGGTTATGGGTGTGGGTGTGGGGGTGGGGGGTGGAATTCTGTACTCATTTCTGTGGATCCATTTTTTTTTATTTTTGTATATTATGTGTGATTAGAATTTTGACGAGCCTTGATGGTGATGCTTTGTTTTTGGCAGATTCCTCTGGATTGTCTAAATTGTATATTATAGGTGCATAATCTGTCTTATGGATGCAGTTTGTATGTGTGGGGGGCAGTGGTGGATCCAGAAAAAGCGAATGGGGGAATGGGGTGATGCCAGGATTTTCATGAGAGAAAATATTTTAAAGCTGCTTATTATGGTACCTATTTTTTATGAGTAATACATGTATGATCGTGCAAATAGAATCAGTGTTGAATACATACGAATAAGTTATAGGCATAAATGATGAATATATATGTACATGTAGGGTAGATTATAATGATGTAGGCAACTTGCAAGTCATTTCGCTCATTTAAGTAACAAGGAACATAATAGAAAAAGTATATTTATTTTCCAGGAGTATGCTCTCTCAAAATCTTAGGCCCATGCTCCCCTTCATTTGCCTAAGCGTAGACGAGACGGCGGTTTTTCTCCGCAAACTTGTCAATCACTCGAAACTTGAATGTCATTGTGGACGGCGAGTAGTGCGAGGCGGTTGAGGCGATCATGTCCAGCGGTGCTCCTCATGTACGTCTTTAGCCGTTTCAAAGCTGAGAATGAGCGTTCGGTCTCTGCATTTAAGACCGGCAGAGTCATTACGATGGTCAGGAGCTTCGCAATGTTCGGTACCATATGGGTCTCGGCCTACTCATTCACATTCTTGAGAGTCCCGAAGCCCGGAGCGGAATTTGTCCACCGCTGTGCCTCCGCCCGCACCAGCACAAGTGACTCAACATTGCTCTAGTAGAATCTAGCGGCATTACGAACGGCATCCACGTCTGCTTTTGAGCCATTGAGAAGCTCCTTCAACGGGAGAGTAACTGGCACGGTATCTTTCTTAAATCTTATCGTCAGCTCGGCGATCACTAGGTCAACGAACGGAATATAGACCTAGCGTCGATAGTACTCCTCAGCAGTCCTGGCCGGGATATTCGCAGTCTGTGTCTGTCATGCACAGACTCGGGAAACAGGATCGTTATCGTGAGCTGAGTCCACTTCAATCAGGAGATCTTTGGCTTTGGCAAATGCAGTGTGGAATTGCTCCTCGGCATTCTTTCTGAATTTAGCGAAAAGTCTCAATCAGTGCGTACGCAGATGCCAAGTCACCGTCCTTCTTCTGTAGGGTTCTGATCGGCTCGAGTGTGTGGGCCAAAACTGACTCCACCACAACCAGTGATGTAAGGCAGAAACTCGATGAACACGAGGACTGCATCATGTCGCTCAATCTTTCTGGTGGGACACAGGGGCACCAACCTCTCCCGTTTAGCCGAGGAAAGCTTCATGATTTTGGAGAACCGGAGTGTCCGCAAGTTACTGGAGTAAATGAAGTTATGAACTTCTTTGAGCGTCTGAAGGGCGAGTTTCACTTCTTTCACATCGCAGGCCTTGGTGAACACCAGGTTCAGTTGGTGATAAAGCAGTGGAACGGTTTGGCAAGGGTGTATTGTTCCATGATGATGACGGCACAGCCTCTGAACTTCCCCATCATGACACTCGCTCAGTTGGAGCCGAGGCCCCGGCAGTTTGACATGTCCAAAACAAGGCCATGTACGGTGCGAATGAGCAGTTGGGCTAGGCCTTCACCGGTGAGGTTTTTTTGCATGGACGAAAGTGAGAAAGTCCTCCTTGATGTCCTCTTCGACGTGTCGAAGTTTAATGGTGGCTTGCTCCTTTCCTGAGATGTCCGTGGTTTCGTCCATTAGCACTGCGAATACCCCTGACACTCTGGCTAAGATCTCTTCCAGCACCAATCGACCTGTAAAGCGAAATATGCTCATCGTGACAGCGGATCAATGTCGAAATAGCATTAATTCTACTTTTGTAATAAGAGATCTATTTTTTCACAGAGGTTGTTGTGTTACCCACCTGTGATATCGATCAGCTCATCCTGAATCGTTTTGCTAATAAGGCTGGAGCTTGCTCAGCTGGCCAAGCTGGTGAGGAGGCGGTTGACTTCGGCATCTCCTCCTTGGGCTCGATAACGCAGAAGCGGTTTGAAGACTTCTTTTTTCCGTTTTGCTCGGAATAGAGAGGTCCAATGGACCGTCATCTCGATGCCCACGGACAGGCAGCATATTTCGTCCACAGAAGAGGTTGTTTTTTATTTAGTTTTTATTATTATGGTGTGCGAGCCATTTATCTTTAAGAAATCCTAATATACTTTGTATGTGAAATGTGCATTTGCTGTTGTTTTGTAATGAATTATTTTATAACTTGATGTTTAGTTTTCTTTGTTATTATTTATTTTGTAAGATGTGTAGCTATGTGTTTTTTTTTTTTGTTTCCTTTTCTTGTCTTCTTTCTTCATGTCTCGTTTGGTTTACTCAAGTCTTGTTCAGTATATTTTTTGTGAAGTTCTGGCTCTTCTTCTCTGGTTAATCATTTCATCATTCACTTCTTGATTAAACAGTTCCTGCATATTCCTTTTCCGTTCTTCTATGACTTTGTTAATGGGAATTAACCTCGCCTCCCTGTGCAGCTCTTCTTCTTTATCGCCTCCGTGTACTTGTTATTAGGTACACGCATTTACTCTGCACGACTTGTAGTCTCCTCTTGTATGTCCTTGAGGCACAATAGAGGGCGGAATCGGTCTAGAGCAGTGTATATCTTACAATTGCATGTAGATCTTCTATTTGTTGCTCTCACGGAGATTTCTGAACCTGAATAGAGTTCTGACTACGGCCGAGGCCTTAGAAATTTTATTTTCGACGTGCTTCATGTACCTGGATGAGGTAGTCTTCATCTATCCCCCACCCTAACATGATCAAGTAGTCTCCTGCCAATGGGGAATACTTTAAAGTTCTCTGGATTTGTTCTTATTTTCCACCTGACCCCATACATATTTAAACCTTCGATTTCTGTCGCTGCCATACGAGCTTGCATAGGCGCATCCCGCCGAGGATACTGGATTATCTGACCTGGCTGAAATCATCGATGTTTGGGATGTTGAGGCAAGTGGGGTTCGCATGGGGCGGGATATCTGCGGTGTATATCGAGTAGAGAATATTGGACAAACTCTCCCCTTGGGAAGGCCCGCGAGGCCCGCACTGAGCGGAAACTTCGGGCCGTCAATGCACCTTAAACTGACATACGCCGCTCTCTCCATGACGTAATCACAGAGTTCTTTCATAGTTTTCACTTAGGCCCAGCCGTAGGATCTTGTACTGCATTATTATCATTTTCCGCATCTTATCAAACGCCTTTGATACATCTCCCTTCTCGTTAGACTTAGGCAAGCTTTCCCATGATGACATTTATCGCCATCTCCGTACTTCGCTTTTTTATAAACCCAAACTACTACTGTTGCAAATGCAGTTCTCCTCCAGGTGAGACACCATTCTTCGGTTGAGGATCTTCTGTAAGAGCTTCCCACCAAATTCCACGAGTAAAATTGGCCAGTAGCTCTCTTGCAACGTTGGATCCTTTTCATATTTCTGCAAGAAAATCATCTTAGCTGTTTTGTAAGCATCTGGAAAGTATCCTGTTTTAAGACAGGCGTTAAAAATTCTTCTCATTCCTTCAATGACATTTGCTGGTGCCTTGTCAAAGTTTAACTTTGTTAGCACCGACTGTCCTGGAGCTTTCTGACGGAATGAGCGGGGCGTGCCGAGTAGTTCCTTTTCGGTAATGTCGAGGTCTCCGTCGCGCTATCTATCGACCTGGTGGTACGGGAACTCTTGAATTTGACTTATTATAAAACAAAGCCTGTAGCAACGCCATCACAAAAAATTCACTTTTAAATAACTTCTCATTACTAATGCTTGAGCTGATATGTGTCCATATTTTTATGGGCCTCTTTATTTAATCGTTTTATTAACTGTTATTGTCATTCAAACAGGGATGGGGCACTTTTTTTATTTGTGCTAATAATATGCGTTCGCATCTCTCTCTCCATATGTATATATATATATATATATATATATATATATATATATATATATATATTATAACATTTTTTATTAAAAGCGATCGCTAGTTAGTTTGGAATTAATAATTATTTTTTTCAATCTTCTCGATTTATCTTATATTCTCCTTTTTTTCTTCATTGTTTAACCTGTGGATAAGCGTACCGAAGTTCATCGGGGACTGATGCTTGTTATTTTGCCAAAGGTAGAAGTAAATTAATGTAATTAGTAATTTCTTTAATTTAACTGACGCGTTTCGATACATCGAGTACCATCTTCAGAGTTACAATGGGGAATTATTACAAAGTATTCAGTGTATATATGTTACAAAATGTATTAACAAAATTACGAACGGATCTATACACGTATAGGCAGGTTGGATCCGGGTGATAAAAGGTCGGAGTAAGTAGCCAGAGGGGGGGGGGAGAATTAAGCTGCTTCCCAGAGGAGAGGGGATTAGTGGCTAGGGGCAACTCTGAGTACACCTGCCCCTCTGTTTGGTTTTCTTGCGCTGGGAAGGATTTCATTGGAGTTAGCCTGTATGTTTAAATTCGGTTGCTTCTCTTGGATATATATAGCTTCAAGGAGAAGATGCGCCTGTTGGGAGCATAGTCTAAAATTTTGGCGTTTTCTTGTATCATTTTTCGGTTGAGGCATATTCCGTGTACGTCCTGTGTATTGTTTTTAGGTGCACCGTTGTTCAGATGGTATGACATTCTTCTTGAGAGAGTGGTTTCGGTCATGCCGATATACGAGTTAGGTAGGAGCTCACAGTCTCCTAGTTTACATGTGTAGTCGTATATGAGATGTGTCCTTTGTTTCGGTTGTACCGGGCGTTTGGGGTTATTTTTCATGAGGAGGGTAGAAGTACGTCTATTTTGATACTAGATGATTAGTGCGATCTTTTTCTCGGCGTTTACGGGTTTTATTCCTCAGTCTATAATGTCCTTGATGGCTCTTTCATCTGCTTCGTGTTCTGTGCTTATAGTTTTCTTGTAGAACAGTTTTATAATATCCTCATTATCCGTATTGCTGTTCTGGGGTTCTGAGAGGTACCATTTGTCCATTTTAACTCTTATGGCTGTTTGTATTTCTTGAGAAGAGCCTTTTTTCAATCACTCCCATATAGAAGTTGGCAAAAAGAATTCCTAAGGGAGAACCCATGGCGACTCCATCAACTTGGCGGTACATGCTACTAAAGCAGGCATGGGTAGCCCAGGTATCTATGGGAATAATTTTTGTCTACATCCTATTAAACAATAGAGACAATGGTCTTGCTTCGCTCAGCCAAGTGGCGAAGTTCGTGTAGTCGGGATGTATAGCCCATATTCGCGATCGACGGAAAAGCGGAGGAGAGTCACCCACCTAGAATAAAGGGGTCGTTGAATTCTTCCCCGCATCTGGAGGTAAAGTCCATTCCGCAAGATTCCGGGATTCTACGAAGTGCATTAAATGCTGGTGGATTAGCATTCCTGATATATTTAGAATACGTATAAAGTGTGTGGCAAGGAATAAGCCATGGACAAGAGGTGAGAAATTAGGGTGCGATCCTCCAAGAAGATGGGATGGGGGTGTTGCCTGGTAGCGAAAGTTGTTGCATCACCGCTCCAGGAGGATGGACCCGCAATCTCTCACCATGTGTACGTGGCAAAGTCTTTGCCGCTATCTAAGGACCATTTCACACTTACCCACCAACAAGGAGACAAACGGTATGCAAAGGGCATCACCACTGAGAATGCTAGTCAGGTCCATGACGGTTAGTTTGATGGAGAATAAATCAACGGCCTCAAACTCTTCGACTGTGCATTTCTTTCTGCGATAGCACCTCTCTCAATCGCTTTAATTTTACTACTAAGCTTTCATCTTTTTCACTCGTTTGTTTTAAATATAATATGGAAATTAATAAGAATAGTGTACCCCCCAAACCGCAGTTACCTCTAATTTTGGGCGCCTGAAAGATGCAAGGAGAATTACAAATTTTATTTCTTCCACGAAAGGAGAATCACAAATTTTATTTCTTCCACAATTTAGAATATAATTAAAATATCAATCACGCCTAACAACACACAGGATCTTAGCCTCTCTCATATATACATTATAAATTTACCATGTTATAAGAACCAAAAATTACATTAATCGTGAGACACTAAACAAAAACAGCGATAAAACCACTTCAGATATGATGCGAGCTACATACGGCAAGATGAGGTCGTTTACTCAAAGGACCGAATTAGAAAACCTTGTGAGGGATTAGTACCAGCTGAATTTGTGATGGAGAGTGTTCGTGATATCAGCTGGGGAGAAGAAACAATTCTCAAATTCTATCCTTTACTGCGAAGGGGAATTCTCAGACACATTCGCCAAGTGGAGAATTCGAATAGGCCCGCATATACACTGCAAATATGTTTCCTGACAAGGGCAACGATTCCTGCTGGAGCGAGACTACATGGTATTGAAGTAGAAGTATTTAGAAACGTCTTGGGTATCAGAAGTCACTTTCAAACCTTAGGAAAAATTCAGATAATAGGGAATTTCAGTCCTATTCCAACAAAGGTGGAAGACACTAGTTGCAAGAATTCAGTTGGAAAAATGTGAAGAACCCTCTGAGCAGTATTTACTTAAATATTTTTTCAGAGTAGATAACACCTTGAACTGATAAGGACATGGATTCCATCTAGAGGATCCTACATTCGATTGCAGCTTAAAAGCTGTTTAAGACTGAATCTGATCGATAGGAGCAGGAAATTCATTTGAAAGGCTTTTCAGTTTCTCTGGTGCTTTGATAGGAGCAGGAACTGCATTATCAGGACTTTTCACTAGTGTGGGTTCTTATATGTTGCTCAAAATTCCAGCTCAGGGCAGTTTCATAGGAACATAACTCCTATTTGAAAGCCGTATCGCATATGTGAGTTCATTCATGTCGGCGAAGAGTAAACGTCTTGGCTGCCTTATTGTGTCAGGAACAGCATTTGAAAGGCTTCTGACATGTGTGGCTTCTTTCATGCACGCGAAGATAAGACTTCTGAACTGCTTCATAGGAGCAAGAACTGCATTTGAAGGGCTTCTCACCCGTGGTGGTTCTTTCATGTTTCCGGAGAGTAGACTTGTCAGCTGCCTCTAATGGGCAGGAAATGCATTTGGAAGGTTTCTAACCTATGTGGATGCTTTCATGCCTCAGGAGAGTAGACATCTAGGCGGCCTCATAGCAGTAGGAACTGCACTTGAAAGGTTTTAACCTGTGTGAGTTCTTTCATGTACGCGAAGAGAAGACTTATGGGTTGCTTCATAAGGACAAGCGCTGCATTTGAAAGGTTTCTCTCCCGTGTGGGTTCTTTCATGTTCACTAAGAGAAGACTTACGGGCTGCTTCATAGGGGCAAGAGCTGCATTTGAAAGGCTTCTCGCCAGTGTGGATTCTTTCATGTCTCCGGAGAGTAGAACTGTGAGCTGCCTCATAGGGGCAAGAGCTGCATTTGAAAGGCTTCTCGCCCGTATGGGTCCTTTCATGTAGGCGAAGAGAAAACTTCTCAGCTGCTTCATAGGGGCAAGAACTGCATTTGAAAGGCTTCTCGCCTGTGTGGGTTCTTTCATGTACGCGAAGAGAAGACTTCTTGACTGCTCCATAGGGGCAGGAACTGCATTTGAAAGGCTTATCGCCAGTGTGGGTTATTTCATGTACGCGAAGAGAATACTTATGGACTGCTTCATAGGGGCAGGAGCTGCATTTGAAAGGCTTCTCACCCGTGTGGGTTCTTTCATGTACGAGAAGAGAAGACTTCATGACTGCTTGATATGGGCAGGAGCTGCATTTGAAAGGTTTCTCACCAATGTGGATTCTTTCATGTCTCCGGAGAGTAGACCTGTCAGCTGCCTTATAGGGGCAGGAACTGCATTTGAAAGGCTTCTCGCCCGTGTGGGTTCTTTCATGTACGCGAAGAGAATACTTATGAACTGCTTCATAGGGGCAGGAGCTGCATTTGAAAGGTTTCTCACCCGTGTGGGTTCTTTCATGTTCGCTAAGAGAAGACTTCTTTACTGCTTCATAGGGGCAGGAGCTGCATTTGAAAGGTTTCTCACCCGTGTGGATTCTTTCATGTCTCTGGAGAGTAGACCTGTCAGCTGCCTCATAGGGGCAGGAACTGCATTTGAAAGGCTTCTCGCCCGTGTGGGTCCTTTCATGTCGGCGAAGAGAAAACTTCTCGGCTGCTTCATATGGGCAGAAACTGCATTTGAAAGGCTTACTGATCCTGTGGGTTCTTTCATGTACGCGAATATAAGACTTCCGGACTGTTTCATTGGGACAGGAACTGCATTTGAAAGACTTATCGCCCGTGTGGGTCCTTTCATGTAGGCGAAGACTAGACTTCTGGACTGCTTCATCGGGGGAGGAGCTGCATATCAATGGCTTCTCATCCGTATGCGTTCTCTTATGACGCTGAAGATTCTCTCTCCAAACTGTTTGATAAGTAGAGGAAGTGCATTTTAAAGGCTTGTTAACAGATGAATGTCTCTTCTGAAGCTTTAGTGTTCTGTCACATACAACTGATTTCGAGTGAAATTGAGACAAACTATCTTCCATGACATTTGAAAGCGGACATTCAATCTGCAAATAAAGTGTTAAGTAAATATTCATTGTAATATTTGACTCCGATTGTATAATCCGAAGGTAGTTGTAAATTGTATACTATCATACTCAACACTTAGCGAAGTGGTACCGGTATTTAGGAGCCCATCTGGCGACTGCCTACTTGGGCACAAGTCGCTGTACTAATGACAGCCTAGCACTAGGTTACATTAGAATAACAATATGCAAAACAAAACAAGAAAAATACACTAACAATAAAAAAAACAACAAGCAGTAAGCCTCCTCCAAGAAGTCAAAGTCAACAAGTCAGTGTGCACGAATTGTCTCGAGTACAAGGGACAAGCGGTAGTGAGCCGACTCATCCCGGTACTGGGACAGGTAACAGGCGCGAAGATCACCCAGAATAGGACATTCAACAAGAATGTGCCGAACAGTGTGGGGGACAACGCAGTGCGACAGGGCTAGGAAAATGGGAACAGTCGAGGCGCAATAGCACACAGCTTTAGGTTCCCATCGACTATTTCCCATCTTCTTTGGCAAGGAGCTCGGAGAGCTGCCGGTATTCTTGACATTTGATCGGTGTGGGGAAGAGTGAAACACTGGTCTGGTGGCCCAGTCCTCACAAACTCTTTGGCACCCTCATCGGCGCGCTAATTTCCCCAATTCCTAAATGTCCAGGAACCCAGCAGAAGATAATCTCGACATCCGCCCGGCTCGCCAATATCGTGGTATCACGGATATCGCGAACCAGGGGATGCGAAGATTCCAATACTTCGAT
Organism: Ceratothoa steindachneri; assembly: GCA_963969495.1. Lineage (NCBI taxonomy): Eukaryota > Metazoa > Arthropoda > Malacostraca > Isopoda > Cymothoidae > Ceratothoa > Ceratothoa steindachneri. The sequence goes on along the minus strand of OZ018321.1, from coordinate 3,201,789 downwards.
AGCACTGTGAGTCGTTATAAATCACAATCCGGTCTCCCAACAGGGCACGTCGCGTAATCTCCCGTAGCGAGCGGTATACCGATCCTGGCAGAGTCCCGCTGACTCTAAACATAGGGGATACGGCGTGGAAACCGACTACCTCTGTATACATTGGCCCGGTTTCACCATGACAAGAAGTGTGCTCCAAAAGTAGGCACACAATACTCCCGGCGTTGTAGAAGCTTTGAGAGCAGAGGTGTGGCGAAAAATGGTCAAAGGTGGCACCCTGGGCAGAACCATGGGCGCTACCCGCCCTAGCGCTTAAAGGGGTTTCCTGGCCATAAACCCTAAGGCTTAGGGTATGACCGGCGTCCCTCGGCTGAATAGGCACGGTCGAGATCAGCTGCGAATGCAGAGAGCTATTGGTGACTGAGGGGGGCGCCGGGCTCGCGCCTACAGGCGAATAATGCAATGTGCACGGCGCAGAGCAGGTGGCATCTCCCCAGCATCTGTTGGAGGCGGCGCTCCAGAGTTCGCATCTGGGCCGCGCCAAAAGAGATCGAAGGGTCGTCCACGTAGAGCGTAGCGAAAACACCTTCCGGCAGCACCGAGGTGATCCGTTGATGCCTAGGGCAAAAAGGGTGACACTGAAGACACTTCCTTGCAGGATATCCTCTTCCTGCTCCATTGGGGAGGAGAGAGCTTCCTCCCACCCGTATGCGGAATCGACGATCTTGCAAAAATTCAGATATAAACATTGGGAGGCGTCCCCTAACCCCCCTCGTGTGGGGGTCTCCATAATACCATATCGCGATGCGGTATCATAGGGCTTCTCGAGATCGAAAAACACCGTGGCGTAGTGCTGTCTACGAATGAAGGCCTCGAGGATAGCATTTTCCAGTCTGAGCAGAGCATCCGACGTGGAGTGGAACTTGCAGAAGCCGCACTGTGCAGAAGACAGATGGCCTACGCTCTTCAGAAAAAAAGCTAATCTAACATTTACCAATTTCTCCATCAACTTGCACAAGCAAGCTGTTAGAGAAAATGGGCCGAAACCACCCAGGGTAAAGTGATCTTTACCCAGTTTGCTAAAAGCGAGCACAGTATCGATTCGCCAGGAATTTGGGAGGATACCCTCTACCCATATCCTGTTGAACAAGTCATAGAAACGCCATGCCTCGCTCACCCAGCTGTGGAAGAATGGCGTATAGCACATCGACCGGACCAGCGGCGTTGTCCACGCACGAAGCGAGAGCGAAACGCAACGCACTCAGAATAATCCTGTCGTTGAAGGGTTCTCCGCGTCTGGAGATAAAGTCCAGTCCGTGGGCTTGCGTGACATCCCGACGCGTATTAAATGCTGGCGGAGCGGTATCCCGGCTAGAGAATGCGGAGAAAGCGGTCGCGATGAGATTGCCAGATAAGAACTCAACGGCCTCATCAACTGACCTAAACTCCTCGACTGAGACAGAAATCAGTCATTTCCTGAAATGCGGATCACCAAGCCCGCTCTTCAAGCATCACAGGGAGAAGGGCTATCGGGCGGCAGCGACCCGGGAAATATTATTTGAATGGGAAAGTGATTCTGACCCCCACTAAAAATCAGGCTGTGCATCCGGGGAGCACAATGATAGATCGAGGCAGGAAAATAAAGCAGGTCTCTGGCCGTGATGCGTAAACTCATCCATATTTAGGACACCCATCTCCAGCTCATCGATCAGGTCGGCAAGGACTTGACCAGTGGGATTGATAGAGTCGTTTCCCCAGAAGGGGTGTCTTCTGTTCATATGTCCGAGCAAGAGAAAGGGCTTCGGAAACCGTTCCACGACGCGGAGGAAATGCCCCGCGTCGTAGTCTGCTGACGGTGGAATATACGCGGAAATAACAGTATACTTCCTATCCAGGTGCAGCTGCTCAGTTACTGCCTGAAAGGAGGTATCTAAAGCAAAGAGAATAAGGGAGACATCATGTCGGGTGTAAATTGCGCATCCTCTTGCCCGCCCCCCATATGCCTTGGTGGTGGGGTCGTAAAACTCTTATACCTCGGGAGGGTAGAGAGGGGGCACGCGCCCCTTATGGGGCCCTAGGAGAGGAGTAAACCTCATCTTGGGTAAAGGAGATTTAGAAGGTGCCCTACGAAAGCACAAGGGGGAGGGGAACTCCATTTTTTCGGTGGAGATGTTCGAAGGAGGCTCCGACAATGGTAAATGGAGAGTTGATGGGGTGTTTTAAAGAATGTTCATCAGTGGGCAAGGTAATCATATTATTTCAACGGAATGCAAACGCTCATCACCCCACGCAGTAGCCCGCTCTGTGAGCGGTGAAAACAGGGCCAACAAAACCAGCTACCGCCATTTGAGCCCACTCCTCCAACCTAGTGGCCTGGCAGCCCATCAGCATGGCTGTTCCGTTCCACCTTAGGCTAGGCGTAAAACTGATAGACGTGAAGGAGTAAGGTGGGGGTGAGGCAGGTTTTTTAAAATCCACCCCCCAAACCGGAACTCAGGGGTGAGGGGGCACTGTCACCTCCCCACTCAGCCCCAATCTGGGATGGTTGGGTGATTTAGTGACTGCCTACTTGGGCACTAGTCGCCGTATTCAACACTACCTAATACTAGGCATTTTTAAAATAAGATGCAAAAAAAACAACAATAGAAATAAAAAAAAGGAAAAGGCAATAAACAGGAAGCAAGCTCCAGCGTCAGGGGGAAGTCCACCTCCCCCCGGCGCAGGAACGTGTGACTGACTAAAATAACAGGAACGAACAAAAAAAACTAACTAGTTATAAAAGGGGAGAAGGCCGGCATCCCCCCAAAAGTCTATAAGTCCACTAGTCAATGTGCAACGAACTCATCCCGAGTACAAGGGACAGGTGGTAGTGACCCCGCCAATCCCAATACCGGGACAGGTAACGTCGCGGAGATCGCCTAGACTGGGACATTCAACAAGAATGTGCCAAACATTCTGGGGTACAACGCAGTCTTCACAGTAGGGCACGAGCGAGCGCTCCATCAAATGGCGGTGCGTCCAATTCGGAGACGACAGAAAGCAACTTGAAGCCTTCACGGCATTGGGGGATAGGTCCATGGGAACAGTCGAGGCGCAATGGCACACAACTTTAAGTTCCCTTCGACCGTCTTCCATCTTCTTTGCCAAGCAGCCCGAAGAGCTGCCCATATTCCTGCCATGTAGTCGGTGTGAGGAAGAGCGAAACGATGGTCCGGTCGCCGAGTCTTCGCGGACTCTTTGGTTGCCTCATCGGCGCGCTCATTCCCCGCAATTCCTACAAGTCCAGGAACCCAGCAGAAGATAATCTCGACATCAGCCCGGATTGCCGAAACCGTGGCGTCACGGATATTGCGAACCAGGGGATACAGAGATTTCAATGCCCCGAGAGCACTCAGGGCACTTTGTGAGTCGCTATAAACCACAATCCGATTTCCGAACCGGGCACGTCGCGTTATCTCACGTACCGAGTGAAGTATTGCAACCAGCTCGGCCTGTGAAGACAGACGCAGCTCTTGGCAGAGCCCCACTGACTTCAAACAGAGAGGATACGGCGTGGAAGCCGACCCCCTCTTGGGACATGGAGCCATCCGTATATACTGGCAGGGTTCCTGCGTGACACGAGGTGTGCTCCAAAAAGGTCGAGCGGAATACGCCCGGCACTGTACAAGCTTTGGGAGCAGAGTAACAAGGAGTAACAAGGAAAGAAAGTACCCTAGAAGACCTTACGGTCCATTCAAAGAGGGTACCTTTGGATTAGCAGTCGAGCGGGCACATCTCTGCTCAAATGCTTTACGTCCTTAAACGGCCACTTTTCAAGACCCTGTCTAGTCTTGACTTGAACTGGTCAACAGATTCACTGTTCACAACTTCCACTGGAAGTGCGGTCCAACTACCGCAGATACTGTACGTGGAAATTTTTCCACACAGATCGCGGTTGTAACGCTTCAGTTCAAGTTTAAAGCCGTGATTTCTTGTTCTACTCTCAACAAGTGTGAAAATATCCCTGTAGTCAACATTGTCGAACCCTCGAAGTATTTTGAAAACTTCGATGAGATGACCACGCAGTCTACGGGTTCCCAACGAGAACAGATCTAATTCCCTTAATCTATCTTAATAACTTTTAGGTCTGATAGAGGGAATCAGTTTGGTTGCCCTGGCTTGCACGCGTTCCAATCTCGCGATGTCCTTTCGAAATGAAGGACTCCAAAATTGTACGGCATAGTCCAGGTGCGGTCGGACAAGTGCGTTGTACAAACACAGTACAATCTCCTTGTTCTGATATCCAAACTGGCGCTTAATGTAGCCTAGCATCCTTTGGGCCTTTTTCTCCGCTTCAATGCACTGTTTCGAGAACTTGAGCTCACTAGTGATTGTTACACCAAAGTCCTTCTCAATGTCGGTGGATTCAATAGCAGTGCCCTTAAGGATATACTGAGATTAGGGGTTTCTGTGGCCGATATGCATCACTTTGCATTTGTCCACGTTAAAAGGCATTTGCCACGTGTTCGACCACTCCCCAATCCTCCGAAGATCTTCCTGCAGGCGGGCAGTATTTCCATCCTTTACAACGTTCATACCAAGCTTGGTATCGTCGGCAAATTTGGAAATCTTGGCAACCATATCACCGTCCATGTCGTTGACGTAGCTGATGAATAGTAGTGGTCCCAGGACAGAACCTTGAGGCACCCCGCTAGTAACGGGCACCCACTCAGAAGCCTGTCCATTCAATACCACCCGTTGCCGTCTGCCACTTAGCCAGTTCTCTATCCAGCCGGCTACTTTTCCGTCTATGCCCAGCGCTCGCACTTTCCGGAGAAGGCGGCGGTGTGGTACCTTATCAAAGGCTTTCTGAAAGTCTAAGTAGACCACATCCACAGCCTTGTCGTGCTCACTGAAGACGAAGTGGAAGAATTCCACAAGGTTCGTCAGGCATGACCGTTGCCTTCGGAAGCCGTGCTGGGAACTCCTCAGTAGCAGGTTTGACTCTAAATGCGACGTCATTTTGTCCACCATCATGCTCTCCATGAGTTTACCGACTATCGAAGTCAGACTGATAGGTCGGTAGTTCGACGGTTGCCTTCGGTCTCCTTTCTTGAAGATAGGAGTCACCTCCGCTTCACGCCAGTCTCTGTGCAGGGCGTGGCGACAAATAGCCAAAGGTGGTACCCTCCGAGGTGGAGTCCTGGGCAGAACCAGGGGCGCCGCCGGCCCGAGATCTACGAGGGGCGGTCAATAAGTTTTGCGAATCGGTAGGGCAAAACAGAGGAAGGGGGATGGTGTTTGTGGGGGTGTTAAGACAAGTTATGACAAATCAGGACCTGCAGCCGCACGCTGCTGCCTCGACTATTTAAGAAGCAGTAGCTGATCGCAGATCGTCAGTCACAAATTTTTCAACAATTGAGAAGTTGAGCACCGTGCAGTGATCAAATTTGTGACCAATGAAGGCAAGAATGCAAAAGAGATCCATGAATGCATGGTTGCAGTGTACACCAACACCGCCCCATCCTATGCAACCATTGCTCGCTGGAATAGGGATTTCCGCCATGGTCGTGAGTCCCTTGAAGATGACCCCCGTCCAGGACGCCCGTCAGAAGTGACCAACGAGGACAATATGGCCCGTGTGGAGAGGATGATCCTCGAAAATCGACGGGTGAAGGTCGAAGAAATCGAGCGAGAACTTGGAATATCACATGGAAGTGTTATCAACATCATCCACGACAATTTGGCCATAACCAAGTTCTCTACCCGTTGGGTCCCTAGAAACCTCATGCCCCATGATCGACTTCAACGTTGTCAAAGTTCACAAGGCCAGAGTTGCACAAGAGAGTGCGGATTCGAGGAGCTCAACTATCCCCCCTACAGCCTAGATCTGGCCCCTAGCGACTACTTTTTATTCCGCCAGCTCAAGGTTGCACTGCGTGGATGCCGGTTTGAGGACGATGAAGATGTCCAGCTCGCCGTCCAGGAGTGGATTGAACAGCAGTCGGGAGATTTCTGGTTGTCGGGAATTTGAAGCCTCAGGGATAAGTGGCGCAAGTGGATTGAAGTCGAGGGTAGTTATATTGAAAAATAATAAAACACCTTTCCTCATATCTCGTTTCCTTATATCCGAATTGCAAAACTTATTGACCGCCCCTCGTATAACTAGCTCTTGAAGGAGTTTCCTAGCCCTAAACCCAAAGGGCTTAGGGTATGACTGGCGTCTCTCGGCGGCATAGGCACTGTCGAAATCAGCTGCGGATGCAGTGAGAGCTGTTGGCGACTGAGGGAGGCGCCGGGCTCGCGCGTACAGGCGAATAATGCACTGTGCAGGGCGTAAAGCGAGTGGGATCTCCCAGTAGGCTCTCAAAAGGAAAAGTGCGGAAGTCACCGGTCGCCAGGCGAAGGCCGGTGTGGTGGATCAAGTACAGCCTTCCGCAATGCACGCTCAGCTGCGGATGAATAAAACTCGCATCCGTAGTCGAGCTTCGAACGAACAAAGGATCGATAGAATATCCATGGCGCGGGTAAAAGAAACCCTAAAGCTGCGAATATGAGCCTCCCAGGTGAGGGGTCGGTCAAATACAAGACGAAAGAAACAGTGCGATTCAAACACTTCCAGGCGTACCCCATTGAGAAACAAGTATGGATCAGGGTGGAGCCGTGGATGGCGGCAGAAATGGACCACCTTAGTTTTGGTCAAGGAAAAAAACCCTGTGCGCTTCGGCATAGGGAGAGACGCGGGTCAATGCCTATTGGAGTAGACGTTCCAGAGTTGGCATCTGGGCCGCGCCAAAAGAGATCGAAAGGTCGTCCACGTCGAGCGTAGCGAGAACATCTTCCGGCTGCCTCAAGGTGATGCCTTTGATGCTCTGGGCAAAGAGTGTGACACTGAGGGTTTCCCCCACCCGTACGCGGAATCGACGATCTCGCAAAAATTCATATATAAACATTGGGAGGGGTCCCCTTGCCCCCATCATGTGGAGAGTCTCCATGATACCGTATCGTCATGCAGTATCATAGACCTTCTCGTAGTGCTGTCTACGAAGGAAGGCCTCGCAGACGGCATTTTGCAGTCGGAGCAGAGCATCCGACGTGGAGTAGAACATGTGGAAGCAACAGTGTTCAGAAGACAGATGATGGCCTCCGCTGTCTATAAAAAAAGGCTAATCTAACACTAACAATTTCTCCAACTTGCACACGCAAGAGGTTAGAGAGATTGGGCTAAAACCGGGCGGATACTGGAGGGAGTAGAGTGATCTCTCCCCGGTTTGCGAACGGCGAGCACAGTAGCGATTCGCCAGGAATACGGGAGGAGACCCTCTAACAGAAAGGCCATGCCTCGCTCACCCAGTGGTCGAAGCGGGCGGTGCCCGAGCACGAAGCAAGAATGGAATGCCTCTGGAGGTAAAGTCCAGCCAAAGGCCTTCCGCGACATCACGACGTGCATTGAATGCTGGCGGAGCAGCATCTCGGCTAGAGAATGCGGAGAAAGCAAGCGCGAATGATTCCGCCACGGACACGGGGTCCGAGATTGCTGCCCCATTCTCCTGGAGAAGGGGTCCGACGAAATTCTCCGACCGTGAAATCGTTCGGGAGGCGCTTATAGCGCATGTAGGCATAACCCTTCAGCTTGAGGGCCTTCTCACACTCGGCTGACCACCACGGAGTGGTCAGCGTGCAAAATGGCCAGACCTTCTAGGAATACTAGTTAGGCCCATGGTGATGAGGTTGCCGGGGAAGAACTCAACGGCCTCATCTACCGACCTAAACTCCTCGACTGAAATAGAGAATTCAGTCATTTCCTGAAATGCAGACTACCGTCCCCGCGCCAAGGACCACCGGGGCGGGCTCTCGGGCAGTAGCGGCCCAGAAAATGATATTTGAATGGGAAAGTGATCACTACCATGGAGGTCATCGACCACCCCTGAACAAAATCAGGCTGTGCATCTCGTCGATCAGGTAGGCAAGGACTTGAACTCGGGGATTAATAGAGTAGTCTCCGCAGAGGGGGTGTCTACCATTTAGATCACCGAGTAAGAGAAGGGGACTCGGCAACCGTGCAACGACGCGGCGGAAGTCACCCGCGTCGAAGTCAGCTGACGTTGGAGTGTACGCGGAAATAACAGTATACCTCCTATCATGGTGCAGCTGCACAGCTACTGTCTGAAAGGAGGTATCTAAAGCGAAGAGAAGAACTGAGACATCATGCCGGGTGTAGGTCGCACATCTTGCCGCCCTGCCCCATCCCGTGGTGGTGGGGTCACAAATCCCTTATCCCCTGGCAGGGTGGGCAGGGGACATGCGCCCAGCATGGTCTCTTGCAATTTTTTTTTTTTTTTTTTAAGAGCTCATCTGGCGACTGCCTACTTGGGCATTAGTCGCCGTATTAAAACTGGCCTAGTTCTAGTCTACTTTAAAATAAAATTAACGAGAGAAAAAAAAACAACACCCCAAAAGGGGGAAAGGAAGCAAGCTGGTGCGTCGGGAAGAGGTCCACCCGGCGCAGGAGCGTGCGACTAAAGGAAAAAAAACAAACAAAAAAAAACAAATGCAAAAAAACAAAACAAAACAAAAAAAAACAAACCTTGCTTAAATAATAGGGAGAAGGCCGGCCTCCCCCAAGAAGTCAACAAGTCCACAAGTCAATGTGCACGAATCTGTCCCGAGTACAAGGGACAGGCGGTAGCGACCCCGCCCATCCCGGTACTGGGACAGGTATCGTGCGCGAAGATCACCCAGACTGGGACATTCGACAAGAATGTGCCGAACAGTCTGGGGGACGACGCAGTCGTTGGAATAGGGCGCAGGCGAGCGCTCCATCAAATAGCGATGCGTCACACGAGTGTGTCCGATTCGGAGACGACATAAAGCAACCTGAAGCCGCCGCGGCATTGGGGGATAGGTCCATGGGGACAGTCGCGGCGCAATGGCACGCAACTTTAAGTTCCCTTCGACCGTCTCCCATCTTCTTTGCCAAGCAGTCCGAAGAGCTGCCCGTATTCCTGCCATGTAGTCGGTGTGAGGAAGAGCGAAACGCTGGTCCGGTCGCAGAGTCCTCGCAGACTCTTTGGCGCCCTCATCGGGGCGCTCATTCCCCGCAATTCCTACATGTCCAGGAACCCAGCAGAAGATAATCTCGACATCTGCCCGGCTCGCCAAAACCGTGGCGTCACGGATATCGCGAACCAGGGGATGCGGAGATTCCAATGCCCCGAGAGCACTCAGGGCACTTTGTGAGTCGCTATAGATCACAATCCGGTCTCCGAACCGGGCATGTCGCGTAATCTCCCGTACCGAGTGGTGTATTGCCACCAGCTCGGCCGTGAAGACAGACGCAGCGCCTGGTAGAGCCCCACTAACTTCAAACAGAGGGAATACGGCGTGGAAGCCGACCCCCTCTTGGGACTTGGAGCCATCCGTATAAACTGGCACGGTTCCAGCGTGACACGATGTGTGCTCCAAAAAGGTCGAACGCAATACTCCCGGCGCAGTACAAGCTTTGGGAGCAGAGGCGTGGCGACAAATAGCCAAATGTAAACCCTCCAGGGTGGCGTCCTGGGCAGAACCAGGGGCGCCACCGGCCCGAGAGCTATATCTACCTCTCGAAGGAGTTTCCTGGCCCTAAACCCAAAGGGCTTAGGGTATGACTGGCGTCTCTCGGCGGCATAGGCACAATCGAGATCAGCTGCGGATGCAGTGAGAGCTGTTGGCGACTGAGGGAGGCGCCGGGCTCGCGCGTACAGGCGAGTGATGCACTGCACGCGGCGCAGAGCGAGTGGCATATCCCCAGCATCGACCAACAGTCTCTCAATGGGGGAAGTGCGGAAGGCACCGGTCGCAAGGCGAAGGCCGGTGTGGTGGATCGAATCCACCTTCCGCAATAAACGCTCGGCTGCGGATGCATAAAACTTGCATCCGTAGTCGAGCTTCGAACGAACAAAGGATCGATAAAAAAGTAGGGCAGTAGCCCTATCAGCGCCCCAAGCGCTGAACGTCACAGAACGGAGAATGTCCATGGCGCGGGTACAAGAGACCCTAAGGCTGCGACATGAGCCTCCCAGGTGAGGCGTCGGTCGAATACAAGACCAAGGAAACGGTGCGACTCAACCACATCCAGGCGCACCCCATTAAGAAACAAATCTGGGTCGGGGTGAAGCCGTGGATGGCGGCAGAAGTGCACCACCTTAGTCTTGGCCAAAGAAAACCGAAACCTGTGTACTTCGGCATAGCGAGAGACGCGGTTCAATGCCTGTTGGAGTCGACGCTCCAGAGTTGGCATCTGGGCCGCGCAAAAAGAGATCGAAAGGTCGTCCACGTAGAGCGTAGCGAGAACATCTTCCGGCAGCACCGAGGTGATGCCGTTGATGCTCAGGGCAAAGAGTGTGACACTGAGGACACTTTCCTGCGGGACACCCTCTTCCTGCTCCTTTGGGCCGGAGAGAGCTCCCCCCACGCGTACGCGGAATCGACGATCTCGCAAAAATTCAGATATAAACATTGGGAGGCGTCCCCTCGCCCCCATCGTGTGGAGAGTCTCCATGATACCGTATCGCCATGCGGTATCATAGGCCTTCTCCAGATCGAAAAAGACCGTGGCGTAGTGCTGTCTACGAAGGAAAGCCTCGCAGACGGCATTTTCCAGTCGGAGCAGAGCATCCGACGTGGAGTGGAATTTGCGGAAGCCGCATTGTGCGGAAGACAGATGGATTCCGCTGTCCAGGAAAAAGGCTAATCTAACATTTACCAATTTCTCCATCAACTTGCACACGCAAGAGGTTAGAGAGATTGGGCGGAAACCGGTCGGAGTAGAGTGATCTCTCCCCGGTTTGCGAAAGGCGAGCACAGTAGCGATTCGGCAGGAGTCTGGGAGAAGACCTTCCACCCAGATCCTGTTGAGAAAATCTAACAGAAAGGCCATGCCTCGCTCACCCAGGTGTCGAAGCATGGTGTACGGGACATCGTCCGGACCATGGGCGGTATCCGCGCACGAAGCGAGGGCGGAGCGCAACTCACTCACAGTAAACTTGTCGTTGAAGGGTTCTCCGCCTCTGGAGGTAAAGTCCAGCCGGCGGCCTTCCGCGACATCACGACGTGCATTGAATGCTGGCGGAGCAGCATCACGGCTAGAGAATGCGGAAAAAGCGGTCGCTAAGGATTCCGCCACGGACGCGGGGTCCGAGATTACGGTCCCATTCTCCTGGAGAACGGGAGGGGGGTCCTGCGAGAACTTGCCCCGAATCCTTTTGACTCGCTTCCACACCTCAGCTAAAGGGGTCTTCCCGTTAAGTGAAGACACGTATGCCCGCCAAGAAGAGCGGCGGGCGTGCTTCGAAATATACCGGAACCTAGCCCTAGCCCGACGAAATTCAGCGACAGTGAAATCGTTCGGGCGGCGCTTATAGCGCATGTAGGCATAACGCTTCTGTTTGAGGGCCGTCTCACACTCGGCCGACCACCATGGGAGTGGTCGGCCTGCAAGACGGCCAGACGTCCTAGGAATAGTAGTCAGGCCCACGGCGATGAGGTTGCCGGAGAAGAACTCAACGGCCTCATCTACCGACCTAAACTCCTCGACTGAGATAGAGAATTCAGTCATTTCCTGAAATGCAGGCCACCGCGCCCGCGCCAAGCACCACCGAGGTGGGCTCTCAGGCGGCAGTTGCCCTGAAAATGATATTTGAATGGGAAAGTGATCACTACCATGGAGGACATCGACCACCTCCCAATCAAAATCAGGCTGTGCATCCGAAGAGCACAAAGATAGGTCAAGGCAAGAAAATGAAGCGGTTCTCGGACAGTGATGCGTAAACTCATCCACGTTTAGGACACCCATCTCAAGCTCTTCGATCAGATCGGCAAGGACTTGTCCCCTGGGATTTATGGAGTAATCTCCCCAGAGAGGATGCCTGCCGTTCAGATCTCCAAGCAAGAGATAGGGCCTCGGCAACCGTGCCACGACGCGGCGGAAGTCTCCCGCGTCGAAGTCAGCTGACGGTGGAATGTACGCAGAAATGATAGTATACCTCCTATCCAGGTGCAGCTACACAGCCACTGCCTGAGGGGAGGTATCTAAAGAGAAAGGAAGAACGGAGACATCATGCCGGGTGTAAACCGCGCATCCCCCAGCCCGGCCATCCCGCGGTGGTGGGGTCGCAAGACCCTTATACCCCGGGAGGGCAGGCAGGGGGCACGCGCCTAGCATGGTCTCCTGCAAAAAGATAGCTAACGGGGAACGGGACGAGACGAGCCTCCGCAGCTCCTCCCAGTTGGCCCGGAGTCCACGGCAATTCCATTGAAGGAATATGCCCTCCAGGCCTAGCTCGGAGGAGACGCGGGGGCCCTCCTCGAACTGAAGACCCTCACGGGAATGGCCGTACGCTTCTCGGGGGCAGAACCCCGGGCGTTGTTGGCCGGATAAAGCGCTGAAGGCGCTGTCGCCTTCGAGGACTTATTGGGGGAGGTTGGGCTCGCCATGCGAGTCTTTTCCTCCCTCCGCCTCTAAACCTTAGGCGGGCGTTGCGGCTTCGGAGGCGGGGGGCCCTCTTTTCGAGGAACCACCGTCTCCGAGCCACTCGCTCCACCTCGGGGCGTGGGCGAAGGAGCCGAAGCTCCTTTGTTGCTGTCCTCCTTTCGGGGGACAGCGTTAGGAACCCTGGAAGATGGCCTAGCGACCATCTTCAAGAGTGTTGCTTCCTGTGAGTCTAACGACTCTGTGGAGGCGCGTGGCCGTTTCGCCTTACAGGAAACGGTCACGCTGGGGGAAGAGGGGGAAGCCCTGGTTTTAGCCGGGGCTGGGTGTGAACCCTTTTTGCCGCCAGCTTTACCAGGGGAGCGCCCGGGTAGAGTAGAGCCCGCAGAAGGGCTCCGAATGGGCGCGGAAACAACCGTGCTCGTTGGCCTGGATGGGCCAGGAGCAGAGGGTGCTTTTCTAACTATTGAGGCATATGACGTCCCAGGCAGAGCCGGGCGCGCCAGGACCAAGTCCTTAGCCTCGCGGAATGGGAGTCTATCCTGGGCCTGAACGGCCAGGATTTCTTTCTCAAGGAGATATGCACCACATTGCTTCGAAGAAGCAGGGTGCGGCTCTCCGCAATTGACACACTTGGCCACACACGATTTGGACTTATCGTGTGCGACCTTGGAGCAATTTACACAGACTTCGGGTGACCCCGATTTTGCACGTCTACATGATCGATTCGTATGGCCGAAGCGGTGACAGTAATAGCACCGCCGCGGCAGTGGCACGAATGCCTTCACGCGGTAGCGGTACCAACCGGCACGCACCGACTCAGGGAGCTTGTCACAGTCGAACGTGACGAAGAGTGTAGGGGTGGGTCTCGAGGCCCCTCCCTGTTTTCTCATCACACGTTCGACCTTGACCGCCCCATGGTCGGCCAGCTCTAGGGTGATGTCCTCAATGGAGTAGTCAACGAGTTCCCTCGCATAAACTACTCCTTTCACAAAGTTCATGGTAGAGTGCGGCGTCACACTCACCGGGGTGCCATGAAGTGTCCGAAGAGCACTTATCTTGGCCGCCTCGGCGGGATTCGCCGCATTCGCCAGAAGGCTCCCGTCCGAGAAACGGGTTACCTTCGGCTCTCTACCAATTGCACTATCTAATCCTCTCCTCTGATGGATCATGTTGCCCTTGGACAACATGCTGCCATCAGTTGAGCGAATAACGAGGAAGCGTTTGAAGCCAGCGGGCTCGAAAACGCCAGGTAACCTCTGAATCAGGGGCCCCGATGTCATCGAGGTTCCGCCCTGTGCACTCTTGGTGTTAGTCTTAGTCAGGGGCTCCGCACACGAGGGGGTAGAGGGGCCGGATGTGCCGATATTTGCTTGGTCGCCTACCAAAGTGGTAGCAGACCCATCCGTCCCCGCAGCCCCCGCGGATGGAGAGGAGCCCCGAGTCTTCTTCGTCTTTTTAGTCTTTTTCTTTTTAGGAGAGGAGGGCGGGGAATGAACCCGCTTCTCATCTCCGCCGGCAGAAGCCCCCATGCCAGATGGGCCGGCCTCAGCCAGGTCCCTCTCCGAAATGGAGAAGGTCTTTGTAGTCGTAGGGGCACCTGTCGGAGGAGATCCCTCACCTCCTTTTACTGCCTCGGAGCCCTCGGCCGTTTGAGGGGGACCTTGCATAGGGGCGGATTCGGGTTCGGTGCTTGGCGCCAAACCCGGATTCCCCCCCATGGAAGGCCCTACCGTCTGAGGCCGGGTCTCCTCAAGGACCATGTCTATCACAGGAGGGGCCTCCAGTTGGCCATCCCCTCCCAGGACATCGCAGGTCCCCTTGGCAGTGTCGCCAGTCTTGTGTGGGGAGGCACAGGCCTTGACCCCGGCAAGGTTTAAAATTCTTGCCAGCAGGTCTTTTGAGGGAAGCGACCGAAGGGGCCTGGCTTCCCTCTCCCCCCTAAGGGGGTTTGCCCTACCGAGCCGCTTGCACGGGGGGCGGTCGGAAATGGGCTGCCTGCTGGCTTTCTTGGCAGTCCCCTTAGAAAGCAAAGGAGGGACTGCCGCTGGAGATAGGGAGGTGCCCGAAAGCACCTCCAGAGAAGGGGGTGAGGGGGAGTCCCCTACACCCGTAGGCGTAGGAGAGGAGCAAGCCTCCTCTCCGGTTAAAGAAGTATGGAGGGTCCCCTGCGCAAGTACAAGGGGAGGGCCCTCCATTTTCTCGGTGAAGCTGCCCGAGGGCGGCTCCGTAGATGTTCTTGGGGAAGTTGGGGGTTGGGGTTTTTGTTTTTTTTCATACATGGGCATGGTGACCCTCTTTTTAATACAGGACGCAATAGCTCATCACCTCTTGCAGTTGCCCGCACTGCAAGAGGTGCTTACAGGCCTGGCAGAGCCAGGCGCCGCCATTTGGGACCACCCCTCCCACCTGGTGGCCTGGCGGTCCATCGGCATGGCGGCTCATTCTTGAACACGGCGTAAAAATTAATAGATTTTGAAGAGGAGAGGAAAAGGGATGTGAGGAAGGTATGGGTGGGGATGAAGCAGGTTGTTAAAAACCAGCCACCCCAGACCGGAGCTCAGGGGTTAGGGAATATTGTCCCCTCCCCCCTCAGCCCCAATCCGGGACGGTTGGCTGAGAAGAAGGTCAGCATCTACCCTGTGAAATTAGAGGCTGACCAGAGAAAGTTGTGGGAGAGGTATGAAAAGCACGAGGTAGGGGAGAAATCGGGCTATCTGAAGGAAGGGAGGCTAAGCTGGGGCCGGACGGAGCGCTGGATCCCGTCAGCACGGCGGCCAGGATGGCAAATCGCCGCGCCCCATACGGGGGATCTTGCAAAAAAGATAGCTAACGGGAAAGGGGAGAGACGAGCCACCGCAACTCCTCCTAGTTGGCCCGGAGTATGCAGCAATTCCATTGAAGGAATATGCCCTCCAGGCCTAGCTCGGAGGAGATGCGGGGGATCCCTCTTTGAAGAGAAGAGCCTCACGGGAATGGCCGTACACTTCCCGGAGGCAGCACTCCGGTCGCTGTTGGCCAGGCAATGCGCTGAAGGCGCTGTCACCTTCGAGGACTTATTGAGGAAGGTTGGGCTCGCCATGCGAGTCTTTTCCCCCTTCCGCCTCGAAACCTTAGGCGGGCGTTGCGGCTTCGGAGCCGGGGGGCCCTCATTTCGAGGATCCACCGTCTCCGAGGCAGCTTTAGGGACCCCTGAAGATGGCCTGGCGACCAACTTCAGGGGTGTTGCCACCTGTGAGTCTAACGACTCGGTGGAGGCGAGGGGGCGTTTCGTTTTATGGGAAACGGTCATGCTGGGGGAAGGGGGAAGTCCTGGTTTTAGCCGGGGCTGGGTATGGACTCTTCGTGCCGCCAGCTTTACCAGGCGAGCGCCCGTGGTGGGTAGAACTCGCCCTACCGAGCCGCTTCAATGGGAAGCGGTCGGTTTTGGGCTGCCTTTCTTGGCAGTCCCCTTGGAAAGTAAAAGGGGGGGGACTGCCGCTGGAAAGAGGGAGGCACCCGAGGGCACCTCCAGACAAGGGGGTAAGGGGGAGTCCCCTACACCCGTAGGCAAAGGAGAGGAGCAAGCATAGGGGGACGGGGGGGGGGCGAACCTTCATCTTTTTCAGTGGAGCTTCCCGAGGGCGGCTCCGACGGTGGACGGGGTAAAATTAAGGAGATTCTTTTGTTAAGACTCATCATTCGGCATGGTGACCCCTTTTTATTCACGGGATGCAGACGCTAATCACCCCTCGCAGTAGACCGCTCTGCAAGAAGTGCGTATGGGGCTGGTAGAGCTAGGTGCCGCCATCTAAGGCCACCCTTCCCGCCTGGTGACCTGGCAGCCCTTCAACATAGCAGCTCCACCTTTGGCACGGCATAAAAAGGATAGAGTGTGAAGTGAGAAGGAAAGGAAATGTGAGGAAGGTATGGGTAGAGATGAAGCAGGTTGTTAAAAACCCACCATCACAAACCGGAGCTCAGGGGTTAGGGAACATTGTCCCCTTCCCTCTCAGCCCCAATCTGGGATAGTTGGCTGAGAAGAAGGTCAGCATCTACCCTGTGAAAATAGAGGCTGACCAGAGAAAGTTGTGGGAGAGGTTGTAGGGAAAGTGACGAAGGAGGGGAGAAACACAGGCTACCTGAAAGAAGGAGAAGAGGCTAAGCTGGGGCCGGACGGGGCGCTGAGTCCCGTCAGCACAGCGGCCAGAAAGGAAAATCGCCGCGCCGCTTACGGGGGCTACTGCCTGAAACGAGGTATTTGATGCAAAAAGAACAGACACATCAGGACGGGTCTAAATGGTGCATCCTCCTGCCCATGCGGTGGTGGTGCGATCGAAAATCCCTTCTGCCCACGGTAGAGGGGTAAGCGGGCATGCGCCCAGTATGGTCAAATTAAAAAAGGTAGATAACGGGGAACGGAAGGAGACGAGCCTCCGCAGCTTTTCCTCCCAGCTGGACCAGAGTCGGCGGCAATTCCAATGAAGGAATATGCCCTTCAGGTCTAGCTCGGAGGAGATGCGGGGGCTCTCTTCGAAGAGAAGACCATCACGGTAGAACTCCGGACACTGACGGCCGAACAGGGGGCTGAAGGCGCTGTCACCGACAGATCACCTCGAAAGCCTTTGGGGGCAGGGCGGGGTCCCTCCTATCTAGGATCCATAGATTCTGAGCCACCCAGTCCAGCTTTGATTGGAGGTGTAGGAGCCAAAGCTCCTTTGGTGGTGTCCTTTCGCATGGCAGATTTAGGAACTCCAGAAGACAGCCTCACAAGCAACTTTAAGGGTGTTACCCCCATTGTGTCGAATGACTCGGTGGAGGCATGTACATCTCAGGGGAGGCTTCCATGTGCCCTCTCTCCCCTGAGGAACCACAGATCCCAATCAAGCACTGTTTTGTAGAGTTTCATCACTCCTACAGAGTTCAAAAACAGGAAGTTATGAGGGGGGGGGGGGGGGCGAACACTACGGCCCTGTTCTCTCTTGCCCCCAAGGGGGTTGGCCCTATTTTGGGATCGCCTGCCTTCTCTATTGGCAACCCCCTGTGATAGGCAAGGAGGGACTGCCCCGGGTAGGGGCATGGAGCCACCCGAGGGAACCTGAAAAGAATTAGTTTAAGGGGAAGCCACCGCATCCGTAAGCCGAGGAGTGGAGTAAACCACTTCTTTGGTAGAAGAGGGTTCTGAGAAATTACAGGAGGGAGCCACATCCTTTTCGGAGGTGAAGCTGCCTGAGAGCAGCTCCAAAGATGGCAAAGTGGAAGTCCCTTTGCTGTTGGCAATGTTGGGGAGCTCCTAACCAGTCAAAGGGGTGCCTCTGACACCTAGGGTGGCTGAGGCTGTGATGGGAGGCGGATCTACATGTGATTTCCCACTTTTGCCATCTCTTATAACCATTTGGTCAGAAAAAAAAGAGAAAAGGGAGCACATGATCTGGGAGGTTAAAAGAAGTCTCCATAGGATCAGAAATTCCAGAATGTGATAATTTACGCATACTCGGTCCAGGTCCTAGGTTGATAGGCTTTGCCAACCTGGCCCACCATTCAGGCGAAATGGTCCATGAGCTTTAACCATAAAGGATTGTGCTGGCATAGCCACCTTTTATGTGTGTACTGGAAGACAGTTTCTGCGATATCTATTTTCCTATCATTGGAACATGAGGAGAAAGTTGCCTAGAAGTTGTTGCAGGATTTGCATTGACAAAGCTTGCAACTCTTCAGAATCCTGTTCATTTGGATCTTGTTTTGGTACATGTTTTAGACTGAAATCCTCAATTTGGAAATGGAAAAGTACTTGATGCAACTTCTTTCATTTACTGTTTTGAATAGATTTTGTCAATGGACTTCATTGAAAGCTTTATGAATGTCATTGAATACAAAATATCTAATGTGATCTATAGATGAGAGAGCATAGTGGTGAATACCGAAGAGATTTATGAACAAAATTTTTATAATCAGAAAGAAAAACCCTATAAATTGCCAAATAGAGCATTTCCAAACAATAACCTGAGGAACTACTATAATAAATACTATAAAACTATATTCTAGAAAATCAGACATTACTTCCATTATAACCTGTTAACATTTTGCAACTTAATATTTACCATTGTTCTTGGCCAGTGTCATAAAATATATCCAACACTTGCATGTCTTTTCATTACATAGAAATTTATTATTAAACTTAATACTGTAAATTAAAATGAGCAAAATTACCTTTTCTTGATGGCAGTTTTGTATCCCTGTTTGATTAGTAACATTTGATAAGGTTTCATCTTGAAAAGTGAGGCTCTCTTTATTTTCATCAATGAGAGAACTTTGATCTTCCAGATCTTCTTCCTTAATCTCTTCTTTCATCAAAATCTCTCCAACCTCTTCCTAGATACAAATATATTTCTATGTAAGAACCTGATGAATATTATTTTGTAGTTACTAACAAAAGAACTACTAGAAAATATACTGCACACTAACAGGCTATATAAGTTAAGCAAGTAGTGTAGTTTGCCTCATTGAATGAAAACACTGCTCCCATTAAAAACTAAAGGAATCTTGGGTATTTTGAATTACAGTCAAATAATATTAGTAACCCAGCAAATGAATGGAACAATCACATGGAGATTCCAAGAAAGCTATTAATTTAGATTGATTCCAAGAAAGCTGTTATTTATATTGAATTATCAATATTCTTACAAAGGAAAGATTTGAAATAATTACCTCCTTAACTGACCAATTTTGTGACATTATTTTATCACAACCACCAACTGTTGGTTCTTGACCTGGGAATTCTTGCTCAGTTTCATCACATGATTCCAAAAATTCTTCCTTGATATTACGAGATGGGATTTCTTGACAATCATCCTGATATAAATTTAATACCGATTTAAATCTTATTATAAACTTCATTCGAATATAATGATTAATTACATGTGTAACAAAATTTCACTTGTCTCTTGTCCTTGGGTTAAAAGTGTTATTTCTCAATTGTTTGTGGCTCTATTAAATAAAAAAAATGTCAATTTTAATCCCAAAACTTTGCTTTTGTGGCTAGGACATTGAATTTTTAAATTAGCCCATTTATGGTAAATAACATTATTTTGATGCAAATAGTAAAAATATATCAACTTTTTTCAGTTATTGTATAAACATGATATACTGTATTTAAAAAGTTATAGAAACAGCAATACAGTAGTAATAGCTATTATTTCCCACGAATTTGGAAAGAACCAACTGCCCACTCAGGCAATTGTTTCTTCTGTATGGTGAACCCTTCCAAAAGTCGAGCAGGCAAATGTGCCTGTTATTATGTATCCAGACCTTCAATCATCTAATGCGCCAGTGCCACAAAGTTCTGAGCTCTCTATAATGACTCTTCCAGAAAGAGAGCAGCAGTTTTTAGAAAGCAAAAGCAGTTCAGAAGAGGATGAAGTCATTGATCGAGATCAGAGGTGCAACTGAGGAGAGAAACCCATACTACTCCAACCAAAAAGATCTCAATGACCTTGTCAAAGATCTTGTTCTCACAAAGTCCAATGCCGAGCTTTTAACTTCAAGACTCAAGCAGTGGGATTTGTTAGATTACAGTGTACAAATATCGAGTCAGAGAAAGCATCACTAGCGTTTTTCAAGCTTTTTTTTACACAGCAAAATGAGCTTTGCTTTTATCACAATGTGACTGGTCTATTTGAGGCAATCAGAATCGCCTGTAACTCCAATGAGTGGTGACTCTACATTGACAGCTTGTCCAGGAGCCTCAATGCAGTGCTGCTTCATAACAGGAACATGTATCCATATATTCCCCTTACTTACTCAGTCCAGCTCAAAAGGAATACAGCAGTGTCAAGAAATATGAAGAGTACAATTGGGAGGTTATCGGAGACTTCAAAATGGTGGCCTTCTTGATGGGTCTCCAAGGTGGCTTTATCAAGTTTCCTTATCTTTTCCTTTGGGACAGCATGGATACCATGGTACACTACCATCAGTGGGATTGGCCACAATAGACCGAGTTTAGTGTGTGAAGAAATGTCAAATGGTAGCCTTTGTTGGACTTCTCAAAAGTACTGTTTCCTCCTCTGTACTTAAAATTAGGCCTTATGAAACAATTCGTCAGAGCTCTAGATAAGGAGTCTGCAGCTTTCAAGTATCTCCAAGATTTCCTTCTTAAGCTATCTGCAGCAAAGGTGGAGGCTGGGTTCTTCATTGGTCCACAAATAAAAAAGAATGGAATGGAAGGAGTTTCCCCGAGAAGCTCACTAGGATGGTAAAAGCAGTGTGGGAAAGCTTTAGCGCAGTGGTTTTTGGCTTCTTAGATAATCACAAAGCCAAAAACTATGTAGAACTTGTTGAGAACTTGATGAGAAATTACTGCAAGATGGGTTGCAGGATGTTCCTGAAGGTCCATATTCTCGACACTCATCTTGATAAATTTAGGAGAACATGGAAGCATACTCTCAGGAGCATGGTGAGCGCTTTCACCAGGATCTACTGGACTTTGAACACCAGTATCAAGAATCGTATAATGAAAATCTGATCGGAGATTATATTTGGGGGCTGATTAGTGCAAGTAATTTAAAGTATAAACATAAATCACGGAAAGCTACTCATTTCTAATATTTTAATTGTCTCACTTATGTAATTTTAGAATAAATAAATGCTATTTTTGTATCATGTCATTTTGTTTCTACTTTATGCAAATGAAAGTACAAATTCGCCACTTCCTTCCAGAAAGAATAGGTATATTTCATATAAATATCATTATCCTGGACACAAAAGCAAAGTTTGAAATAAATAACAGTGTATATTCATGTATTCTAGACACAAGCAAATAGAAAATAACAGTTATTTCCCAAAGACAAAAAGCGTATGATAATTAAATATAGTATAGAGAAGTTTAAAAATTAAATTAAGGAATAGAATTAAGGGAATAATGAAGTACATTAATATTGTAATTCTCAGATACCTTTATGCTATCCAAATCAGTGACCTGTGAATCTTCAAAGAATTCTTTTTCTATTGTCATCTCTCCAAAAATATCCTTAGAAGGAAAAAATCACAAATTCTTATAAATCTAAGGCAATTATTTAGAGAGAAATATGCTACTATTATAGGACTGAAATAAATTGTTGATAAAAATAATCAAGAAACTACCATTTTTCTTCCAATATGTTGATTTGAGAATCCAGCAATGCTTGATATTTTCAACTCAAAGAGCTTATTGGTAATAGCAATAGGGCTTTAGGGGAGCCCTGATATCTCTGATTAATTTATTGAGCAATAGAGGTCCATGCACAAGTTTCAAAATTCATTGTAGAATTTGTATTCAAAAGAAGATATTAATTGAATTTTGCCCCATCAAGTAAAACTATCAAAATAGCTTGGTATCTATTTCACAGGGTGATAAACACAAGCATTACACAATGGATTTCACCCTACTATTTTCAACATTATTATCTCTGATATACTTCCTGAAATCCCAACACCTAACTCTACAGCTATGTCAATGACATTACCATCCTCACACTAACATGCAAATCCATGCTGGGCACAATACACAATGCTATATCATGAGACTTGAATACTGGATACAATAGAACCTAATTACTGTCTCACATTCACAGCACACAAACTAGAGTACAGGAAACACCCACACAATAGGGCATTAAATATCAAACTCCTTTATAAGGACCCTATTACAGTGCCCAATGTCACCCTAGAAACAAACAAACTACTTGCCAACCAAAAACAAACAAATAAACAAGAATGACCACATTCCATCACTCACATTTGGAGACTCCAATAAATATATCTACAAAATACATTTATTCCTAATTTGCTTATACCTCTATTACTTGGGCACACAATCTTACATCCAGCCATCTTACCACACTACAACACAAATAAAGCCCTCTATATTGCTAGTACTCAGAGCTTCCGAATAAATCAGTTACTACCATAATTTTTTTTTTTTTTTAAGAGCTCATCTGGCGACTGCCTACTTGGGCATTAGTTGCCGTATTAAAAACTTGCCTAGTACTAGGCTACTTTAAAAACAAATTCAAAAACACACACACACAGACAAAAAAACAAACAAACCCAAACAAAAAATTAAAAAAAGGGAAAAGCCAACGAGCAGGAAGCAAGCTCCTGTGTCGGGGGGTCTCCAAACACAAATGTGAGATCACTCCTCACATTGGAACCACTATATTGGGCAGCAATAAGGGTCTTGAAAGCCCTAAAATTTTCAGGATAGGTGTACAAAGTCCCTGACACAGCCATGATGAGCAGAAGAAAAGACCAGTTTACCTATCCCTACTACCATAAAAGTAGTGTCTATAAAACACTATCTTGACCTCTTCAGAACAGAATTCATCCATAATATATGTAATTAAAGCCAATCATACCATTACAGGAAAATATTACCATCTGCAGAGAAAGATGCACAAAACCTTATAAGCAAGAATTACCTACAAAATTACACACACATGGACCTTAGCAAGGGGCAATTAAGTATGGAATGAATGAGTCAGTCTATCTTAAAAACAAATATCTGAATAATCATAATTAACTCACCTCTTTATTATCCAATATTTCATCCCAAAATGAATGTTCATTAGTCATGTTTATATCCATATTTAATTCAAGATTTTTATGTGACTATCCTTTATAGTCTTAAAGGGCTTCTGGTGGTTAAATCTCTTTCCTATATCACAGTCCTTTGCCTTGCAATATATTATTTTGACAACTTCTTTTTAAAACAATTTTTTATCTTTACAAATAATCCTAAGGATCAAGAGGAAAATTTAAGTCAGATACAACCTTCAGTTGCCCTTTCCAAAAAACTTTCAAAATGATGGAACAGTTTAATAATGATTAGTAATTTTTACAAGAGCCTCCAAAAATCATCACAGGTGGACAGATTCCAGACTTATTGGGAGCTAATTCTGTCAGTCATGGGGTTAGATCATGCAAAAAATAAGGTGAGATTGGTAAAGTGGTGAAGAGAGATGAAGATAATAGAGATGTGGTACCTCTTTGGCATTGGGGCTGAGAGGGTACACAACTATGGGGACTGGGAAAAAGGAGAAATGCTCTGGGCTGTCGAGTATTGTTCAAGAGAAAATAACACTTTCTTCCCTTTGCTTACAGTTATAATAATAATAAGTCTTTTGTAATGCGCTCTTCAAGGCCTGAGGCCTTCCCAGAGCGCACATTGTGCTGAGATGAGAATGGAAATTCAATGGAAATTCAAGAGAGGGAGAAGGCAATTCTGAAAAGATGCATTTTCAGGAGACACTTAAATGTGGTAAGAGAGGGAGAAGACCTGATTTCAGCAGGAAGAGCATTCCACAACTTAGGGGCGCAGATTGAGAAGGAGCAGTCCCCCATTGAGCAGAGGGATGAACGAGGAATATTCAAAAGAGGTGCATGTGATGACCCAAGGGCCCGAGGAACATGGCATGGCGAGAGGGCAGAAGAGAGGTAAGATGGGGCCTTGTTGTTTAGGGCCTTAAATGTGAAGAGAAGTATCTTGAAGTGAGTACAAGATCTGACAGGGAGCCAGTACAGTTCATGCAGCAAGGGTATTGAGGGAGAGAAGCGAGGGAGACGGAGGAGAAGCCGGGCGGCATAGTTCTGTACAAGTTGAAGGTTGCGGAGAGAGGAGGATGGCAGATTCACAAGCAGAGAGTTATAGTGGTCAAGGCGTGAGGTGATGAAGGCACAAACAGCAGTCTCAAGACTTTGGTGACCAAAGTGAGAGCGAATGCGAGAGAAGTTACGAAGGATACATAGAGAGGATTTGCTGATATTGCGGATATGAGGCTTAAAGGAGAGATGCTCATCAAAATGAACACCCAGATTCCTAACGCAGTCAGAGAAAATGATAGTATTACCGCCCAGAGTAAGACGAGGGAAAGAGAGATTTAGATTTTTTGACAAGAGCAGTGGTGACGATGAGGAGGACCTCAGTTTTGGAGTGATTAAGCCTGAGGAAGTTGGTAGAGAGCCAGTCAGAAATGGAGGAGTAGGCAGCCAGGAGGTCAGTGATAGAGTAGGCAAGAGACGTGGGAGATGAGGAAACAAAAATTTGACTGTCATCAGCATAGAGGTGGAAGGATAGACCGAGATTACAGGGAAGGGAACTAAGAGGGACAAGGTAGATACGAAATAGTAGAGGACCAAGGACAGAGCCTTGTGGCACTCCAAAGCGAATGGGGGTAGAGTCGGATGAAACATCGTCAATCACAACGGATTGGGTATGAGTTACAAGGAGTTACAAGGAAAGAAAGTACCCTAGGAGACCTTACGGTCCATTCAAAGAGAGGTAAGATCGGAACCAGTCAAGCACAGTGCCTGATATGCCGAGGAAAGAGTGGAGACGATCAAGTAGGATGGTATGGTCAATAGTATCGAAGGCAGAGGAGAGGTCGAGTAGAACGAGGATGGAGGCACAACCCCTGTCCGCGGCTCTTCGTAAGCAATCGGACACATTGAGAAGGGCGGTTTCTGTGGAGTGACCTGACTTGAAACCAGATTGATAGGTTTCATCAATGTTACAGGCCACCATGTGACTGTTGATGCGTGAAGCATCCACTCTCTCCAGAACCTTAGAGAGGAAAGGAAGTTGCGAAATCGGGCGATAATTGGAAGGGTCAGTGGGGTTCAGTTGAGGCTTTTCAAGAATCGGACGCATGTGAGCACATTTGAAGGAAGAGGGAACAAGACCAGTTGCAAGTGAAGTGTTGAACAGGTGAAGAAGTGTTGGGAGGATAGCAGGCAGAATTTTACATAACAGTTTAGGCGGAAAAATGTCCTTTGGGGAGCCCGATTTCTTAGAACGTGAGAGCAGGCTGTAAGCTCCAACGCGGTCACAGCGGGGAAAACGATAAGCCGCTGAGGCGGGAAGTCAGGGAGAATGGCAGGAGCCGGGACAGAAGGCTGAGGGAGGGAGGTATGGAGATTAGTGACCTTATCTGCGAAGAAATTTGAGAGAGTAGCAGGGCTAATGGGTGCGGAGACCTGGGCTGGGGAAGTAAGACGGGAGAGCAGGTGGAAGACAGTACGGGGATCATTCCTATTATCACTAAGCAGATTACATGAGTAGGCTTCACGAGCAGATTTTAATTTCGCCATGTAGGATGCTGTTGCAAGTCGGAACGCCAGCGAGAGAGGGGTCGTGTCTTGCCCACGGGTGCGAGCTTTTCTAAGGACTCTTTCATAGGCATGCATGGCCTGCCTAGCACAGAGGAGTTCCATAGAGTACCAAGGGGCACGGTGACAACGGGAGTTCGAAGGGGTGACAAGGGGAGAGTGGGTGTCAAGACAAGTGAGAAGGGGTTGCTTCAAAGAAGAGAGAATCTGGTCAGGTGCAGAAGCATCAATGGGAGAAAGTTTGGAGGCCACATCATTAGATAGGGAGGGAATATCAATGGAGGCTAGTCAACGGAAAGACTTAGGATTATGAGACAGCTGGGGAGGTATATGGAATGGGATAGAGAAGTTGAAGTTGATAAGGAAGTGATCAGATATAGCATTGGACAAATTTGTAGTCGTCAGGTTGGGAATAAGACAGTCAGAGATTACAAGGTCTAAAAAGTTACCGTGAGAGTGGGTAGGGAAAGAAACGTGTTGGGTGAGGGAGAAGAGATCAAGGAATTCAGAAAAGGCTTTGAAATTAGGATTGTGGCCAGGAAGGTTGAAATCACCGAGGATTAGCAGAGAACCAGTGGGGGAGAGGCCAGCGAGGAGGTTATTAAATTCATCAAGAAAAAGCTCGAGGGAGGAGCTGGGGGGGCGGTAGAGGACTAAGATAGTTAGAGAGGGGCTGGAATCAGAGACATTGATGAGCGCCTCAAAAGAAAGAAGAGGGGGAGAGGGCAGATTATTCAGAGGGAAGGAGGCACTGTGAATGAGAGCAACTCCACCACCGCGAGAGTTATGGAAGGTATGGGAGTGGACGTAACCATCAGGGGTAGTGAGATTTAAACAGCAAGCAGAAGGGGCAAGCCAAATTTCCGTGAGTCCAAGGAGAGTGACTCGAGTGCTAATGAGCAGGTCAAGTGAAATGAATGGTAACTACAGCTAGAAGTAAAAAGATCTAAGATTTTCACAATCAAATGTGAACTGTCTTTTTCTTGTTAGGAAATTACATTTCTTATTGATTAGGGACCAGCCCTCATCAGTACACACTAGTAGTATCTCACAGTAAAGATGACAAAAACTTCAAACAAAATGCAAGTGGTAGAGATATTTGCATGTAGCAGTGAATCTTTGACTGAAATGCCTTCTCTTTTTTAGCTATTTGGGACCAGCTAGACCAGGTCTTGACAAGCAGTGTTGTTATACCTCCCAGTTGCCTATAAGCTCTGAGCACTCCACCAAGTTCTATTTCCTGAACTGTATGTTGAGATGAGACGAATATAGGTGGGAGGTAGTAGATTAGTTAGATAGTTTGCCTCCCCTCATCACCTCAAATGCCTAATACTTTTTTTTTTCTAGGGTGGCTGAGATGACCAAGAACTGGGCGGTCATGATCCAAGTGAGGGACCCTTTTTTTTTCTTTTTTTTTTATAGAGCCCATCTGGCAACTACCCACTTGGGCATAAGTCGCCGAAAAACACGACAGCCTAGAATTAGGCTACTTTAAAGTAAAAATATGAAAACTTAACAATCGATATAAATTGGAAAAACTTAACAATCGAAGCAATCTCCGGCAGCGGGGGGAGGTCCCCCTCACCCCGGTGCAGGAGAGTGCAACCTACAAACAAAACAATAACAAAAAAAAGGAACCTTAAATAAAGGGGAGAAGGCCGGCCTCCCCCAAAAAGTCAATAAGTCCACCAGTCATGGTGCACGCACTCGTCCCGAGTACAAGGGACAGGCGGTAGCGACCCCGCCCATCCCGGTACCGAGACAGATATCGTGCGCGAAGATCACCCAGAATGGGACATTCGACAAGAATATGCCAAACAGTCTGGGGGACGACGCAGTCGTTGCAATAGGGCGCATGCGAGCGCTCCACCAAGCAACGATGCGTCACACGAGTGTGTCCGATTCGAAGACGACAGAAAGCAACCTGAAGCCACCGCGGCATTGGGGGATAGGTCCATGGGAACAGTCGCGGCGCAATGGCACGCAACTTTAAGTTCCCCTCGACCGTCTCCCATCTTCTTTGCCAAGCAGTCCGAAGAGCTGCCCGTATTCCTGCCATGTAGTCAGTGTGAGGAAGAGCGAAACGCTGGTCCGGTCGCAGAGTCATCGCGGACTCTTTGGCGCGCTCATTCCCCGCAATTCCTACATGTCCAGGAACCCAGCAGAAGATAATCTCGACATCTGCCCGGCTCGCCAAAACCGTGGCGTCACGGATTTCGCGAAGATTCCAATGCCCCGAGAGCACTCAGGGCGCTTTGTGAG
Source organism: Ceratothoa steindachneri (assembly GCA_963969495.1). Taxonomy (NCBI): domain Eukaryota; kingdom Metazoa; phylum Arthropoda; class Malacostraca; order Isopoda; family Cymothoidae; genus Ceratothoa; species Ceratothoa steindachneri. Next base: position 3,173,969 of record OZ018321.1, on the reverse strand, counting down.
TCGCTATAAATCACAATCCGGTCTCCGAACCGGGCACGTCGCGTAATCTCCCGTACCGAGTGGTGTATTGCCACCAGCTCGGCCGTGAAGACAGACGCAGCGCCTGGTAGAGCCCCGCTGACTTCAAACAGAGGGGATACGGCGTGGAAGCCGACCCCCTCTTGGGACTTGGAGCCATCCGTATACACTGGCACGGTACCAGCGTGACACGATGTGTGCTCCAAAAAGGTCGAACGCAATACTCCCGGCGCAGTACAAGCTTTGGGAGCAGAGGCGTGGCGACAAATAGCCAAATGTGGTACCCTCCAGGGTGGCGTCCTGGGCAGAACCAGGGGCGCCACCGGACCGAGAGCTATATCTACCTCTCGAAGGAGTTTCCTGGCCCTAAACCCAAAGGGCTTAGGGTATGACTGGCGTCTCTCGGCGGCATAGGCACCATCGAGATCAGCTGCGGATGCAGTGAGAGCTGTTGGCGACTGAGGGAGGCGCCGGGCTCGCGCGTACAGGCGAGTGATGCACTGCACGCGGCGCAGAGCGAGTGGCATCTCCCCAGCATCGACCAACAGGCTCTCAATGGGGGAAGTGCGGAAAGCACCGGTCGCAAGGCGAAGGCCGGTGTGGTGGATCGAATCCACCTTCCGCAATAAACGCTCGGCTGCGGATGCATAAAACTCGCAACCGTAGTCGAGCTTCGAGCGAACAAAGGATCGATAAAAAAGTAAGGCGGTAGCCCTATCAGCGCCCCAAGCGCTGAACGTCACCGAACGGAGAATGTCCATGGCGCGGGTACAAGAGACCCTAAGGCTGCGAATATGAGCCTCCCAGGTGAGGCGTCGGTCGAATACAAGACCAAGGAAACGGTGCGACTCAACCACATCCAGGCGCACCCCATTAAGAAACAAATCTGGGTCGGGGTGAAGCCGTGGATGGCGGCAGAAGTGCACCACCTTAGTCTTGGCCAAAGAAAACCGAAACCTGTGCGCTTCGGCATAGCGAGAGACGCGGTTCAATGCCTGTTGCAGTAGGCGCTCCAGAGTTGGCATCTGGGCCGCGCCAAAAGAGATCGAAAGGTCGTCCACGTAGAGCGTAGCGAGAACATCTTCCGGCAGCACCGAGGTGATGCCGTTGATGCTCAGGGCAAAGAGTGTGACACTGAGGACACTTCCCTGCGGGACATCCTCTTCCTGCTCCTTTAGGCCGGAGAGGGCTCCCCCCACCCGTACGCGGAATCGACGATCTCGCAAAAATTCAGATATAAACATTGGGAGGCGTCCCCTCGCCCCCATCGTGTGGAGAGTCTCCATGATACCGTATCGCCATGCGGTATCATAGGCCTTCTCCAGATCGAAAAAGACCGTGGCGTAGTGCTGTTTCGAAGGAAAGCCTCGCAGACGGCATTTTCCAGTCGGAGCAGAGCATCCGACGTGGAGTGGAACTTGCGGAAGCCGCACTGTGCGGAAGCCAGATGGCCTCCGCTGTCCAGGAAATAGGCTAATCTAACATTTACCAATTTCTCCATCAACTTGCACACGCAAGAGGTTAGAGAGATTGGGCGGAAACCGGTCGGAGTAGAGTGATCTCTCCCCGGTTTGCGAAAGGCGAGCACAGTAGCGATTCGCCAGGAGTCTGGGTGAAGACCTTCCACCCAGATCCTGTTGAACAAATCTAACAGAAAGGCCATGCCTCGCTCACCCAGGTGTTGAAGCATGGCGTACGGGACATCGTCTGGACCATGGGCGGTGTCCGCGCACGAAGCGAGAGCGGAACGCAACTCACTCACAGTAAACTTGTGGTTGAAGAGTTCTCCGCCTCTGGAGGTAAAGTCCAGCCGGCGGCCTTCCGCGACATTACGACGTGCATTGAATGCTGGCGGAGCAGCATCACGGCTAGAGAATGCGGTCGCTAAGGATTCCGCCACGGACGCGGGGTCTGAGATTGCGGTCCCATTCTCCTGGAGAACGGGAGGGGGGTCCTGCGAGAACTTGCCCCGAATCCTTTTGACTCGCTTCCACACCTCAGCTAAAGGGGTCTTTCCCGTTAAGTGAAGACACGTATGCTCGCCAAGAAGAGCGGCGGGCGTGCTTCGAAATATACCGGAACCTAGCCCTAGCCCGACCAAATTCAGCGACAGTGAAATCGTTCGGGCGGCGCTTATAGCGCATGTAGGCATAACGCTTCTGTTTGAGGGGCGTCTCACACTCGGCCGACCACCATGGGAGTGGTCGGCGTGCAAAACGGCCAGACGTCCTAGGAATAGTAGTCAGGCCCACGGCGATGAAGTTGCCGGAGAAGAACTCAACGGCCTCATCTACCGACCTAAACTCCTCGACTGAGATAGAGAATTCAGTCATTTCCTGAAATGCAGGCCACCGCGCCCGCGCCAAGCACCACCGAGGTGGTCTCTCAGGCGGCAGTTGCCCTGAAAATGATATTTGAATGGGAAAGTGATCACTACCATAGAGGTCATCGACCACCCCCCAATCAAAATCAGGCTGTGCATCCGAAGAGCACAAAGATAGGTCAAGGCAAGAAAATGAAGCGGTTCTCGGACAGTGATGCGTAAACTCATCCACGTTTAGGACACCCATCTCAAGCTCTTCGATCAGATCGGCAAGGACTTGTCCCCTGGGATTTATGGAGTAATCTCCCAAGAGAGGATGCCTGCCGTTCAGATCTCCAAGCAAGAGATAGGGCCTCGGCAACCGTGCCACGACGCGGCGGAAGTCCCCCGCGTCGAAGTCAGCTGACGGTGGAATGTACGCAGAAATGATAGTATACCTCCTATCCAGGTGCATCTGCACAGCCACTGCCTGAAAGGAGGTATCTAAAGAGAAAGGAAGAACGGAGACATCATGCCGGGTGTAAACTGCGCATCCCCCAGCCCGGCCATCCCGCGGTGGTGGGGTCGCAAGACCCTTATACCCCGGGAGGGCAGGGAGGGGGCACGAACCTAGCATGGTCTCCTGCAAAAAAATAGCTAACGGGGAACGGGACGAGACGAGCCTCCGCAGCTCCTCCCAGTTGGCCCGGAGTCCACGGCAATTCCATTGAAGAAATATGCCCTCCAGGCCTAGCTCGGAGGAGACGCGGGGGCCCTCCTCGAATTGAAGACCCTCACGGGAATGGCCTTACGCTTCCCGGGGGCAGAACCCCGGGCGCTGTTGGCCGGACATAGCGCTGAAGCCGCTGTCGCCTTCGAGGACTTATTGGGGGAGGTTGGGCTCGCCATGCGAGTCTTTTCCTCCCTCCGCCTCGAAACCTTAGGCGGGCGTTGCGGCTTCGGAGGCGGGGGGCCCTCTTTTCGAGGAACCACCGTCTCCAAGCCACTCGCTCCTCCTCGGGGCTCCTGTGAGTCTAACAACTCGGTGGAGGCGCGTGGCCGTTTCGCCTTACGGGAAACGGTCACGCTGGGGGAAGAGGGGGGAGCCCTGGTTTTAGCCGGGGCAGGGTATGAACCCTTTTTGCCGCCAGCTTTACCAGGGGAGCGCCCGGGTTGGGTAGAGCCCGCAGAAGGGCTCCGAATGGGCGCGGAAACAACCGTGCTCGTTGGCCTGGATGGGCCAGGAGCAGAGGGTGCCTTCCTAACTATTGAGGCATATGACGTCCCAGGCAGAGCCGGGCGCGCCAGGACCAAGTCCTTTGCCTCGCGGAATGAGAGTCGATCCTGGGCCTGAACGGCCAGGATTTCTTTCTCAAGGAGATATGCACCACATTGCTTCGAAGAAGCAGGGTACGGCTCTCCGCAATTGACACACTTGGCCACACACGATTTTGACTTATCGTGTGCGACCTTGGAGCAATTTACACAGACTTCGGGTGACCCCGACTTTGCACGTCTACATGAGCGATTCGTATGGCCGAAGCGGTGACAGTAATAGCACCGCCGCGGCAGTGGCACGAATGCCTTCACGCGGTAGCGGTACCAACCGGCACGCACCGACTCAGGGAGCTTGTCACAGTCGAACGTGACGAAGAGTGTAGGGGTGGGTCTCGAGGCCCCTCCCTGTTTTCTCATCACACGTTCGACCTTGACCGCCCCATGGTCGGCCAGCTCTAAGGTGATGTCCTCAATGGAGTAGTCAACGAGTTCCCTCGCATAAACTACTCCTTTCACAAAGTTCATGATAGAGTGCGGCGTCACACTCACCGGGGTGCCATGAAGTGTCCGAAGAGCACTTATCTTGGCCGCCTCGGCGGGATTCGCCGCATTCGCCAAAAGGCTCCCGTCCGAGAAACGGGTTACCTTCGGCTCTCTACCAATTGCACTAGCTAATCCTCTCCTCTGATGGATCATGTTGCCCTTGGACAACATGGTGCCATCAGTGGAGCGATTAACGAGGAAGCGTTTCAAGCCAGCGGGCTCGAAAAAGCCAGGAACTTCTGAATGAGGGGCCCCGATGTCATCGAGGCTCCGCCCTGTGCACTCTTGGTCTTAGTCTGGGGCTCCGCACATGAGGGGGTAGAGGGGCCGGATGTGCCGATATTTGCTTGGTCGCCTACCAAAGTGGTAGCAGACCCATCCGTCCCCGCAGCCCCCGCGGATGGAGAGGAGCCCCGAGTCTTTTTCGTCTTTTTTGTCTTTTTCTTTTTTGGAGAGGAGGGCGGGGAATGAACCCGCTTTTCACCTCCGCCGGCAGAAGCCCCTAGGCCAGATGGACCGGCCTCATCCAGGTCCCTCTCCGAAATGGAGAAGGTCCTGGTTGTCGTAGGGGCACCTGTCGGAGGAGATCCCTCCCCTCCTTCTACTGCCTCGGAGCCCTCAGCCATTTGAGGAGGACCTTGCATAGGGGCGGATTCGGGTTCGGTGCTTGGCGCCGAGCCCCATGGAAGGCCCTACCGTCTGAGGCTGGGTCTCCTCAAGGACCATGTCTATCACAGGAGGGGCCTCCAGTTGGCCATCCCCTCCCAGGACATCGCACGTCCCCTTGGCAGTGTCGCCAGTCTTGTGTGGGGAGGCACAGGCCTTGACCCCAGCAAGGTTTAAAATTCTTGCCAGCAGGTCTTTTGAGGGAAGCGACTGAAGGGGCCTGGCTTCCCTCTCCTCCCTAAGGGGGTTTGCCCTACCGAGCCGCTTTGATGGGGAGCAGCTGGCTAAGGGCTGCCTGCTGGCTTTCTTGGCAGTCCCCTTGGAAAGAAAAGAGGGGACTGCCGCTGGGAAAAGGGAGGTGCCCGAAAGCACCTCCAGAGAAGGGGGTGAGGGGGAGTCCCCTGCACCCGTAGGCGAAGGAGAGGAGTAAGCCTCCTCTCCAGTTAGAGAAATATGGAGGGTCCCCTGTGCAAGCACAGGGGGGGGGACCTCCATTTTTTTGCTGGAGCTGCCCGAGGGTGGCTCCGTCGATGGAACAGGGGAAGTTGAGGGTTGGGTTTGTTTTTTTTTATCTTCATCATTGGGCATGGTGACCCTTTTTTAAACACGGGATGCAATCACGCACACCTCTCGCAGTAGGCCGCACTGCGAGAGGTGCTTACAAGCCCGGCAGAGTCAGGCGCCGCCACTTGGGACCACCCCTCCCGCCTGGTGGCCTGGCAGTCCATCGGCATGGCGGCTCCACCTTAGACGCGGCGTAATAAATATAGATTGTGAAGAGGAGAGGAAAAGGGATGTGTGGAAGGTATGGGTGGGGATGAAGCAGGTTGTTAAAAACCAGCCACCCCAGACCGGAGCTCAGGGGTTAGGGAACTTTGTCCCCCACCCCCTCAGCCCCGATGCGTGATGGTTGGCTGAAAGGAAGGTCAGCATCTACCCTGTGAAATTAGAGGCTGACCAGAGAAAGTTGTGGGAGAGGTTGTGTGAAAAGAGAGGAAACAAGTGTTTTGAAGGAAGGAAGAGAGGCTAAGCTGGGGCCAGACGGAGCGCTGGATCCCATCAGCACGGCGGCCAGGATGGCAAATCGCCGTGCCCCTTACGGGGAGTGAGGGACCCAATGGACTTCCATTGTGCCTCCAATGCATCTCCTCCTATAGGCATATTTTGCAGCACATATTTTTAAATACACTCATACCTCAATTGAATGGACAAAAAGGTGGGACCTTCAGTCCGATGTTGCTGATTTTCTGTAGTTTCCAACACTGCTTATGTAGTGGCTAATATCAGCATTATATTACAAAAGAAAGAGGATAAAAGAGTCCTGTACACTACTTTTAATCAAGCACATTATCCATCAATACAGTATTTCAGAGCATATTTGGCAAGATTAGGTTTTGCCTTATGTATATCTGAAATTGTTTGGTTTTCTACTCCACATTCATCACACACATGCTTTACAGACACACCAATTCTAACGTTTTGATCAATTCTAGTTTCTGCGCTAATCTTAAATCTACTCTTTTCTTTTTTTCTATTTTTCCTGAAGACAATATGGTTATAGTAAATAATGAATTGCTATCCCCTAAAAAACATTAAATTGCCTACCCCTTAAAAAAACAGGGCATAAACAAAGAAGCAATTTCTGCACACACCAAAATTCCCATCAAAATGATATATAATACAATATGATGTAATTCTAATAACTTAACAATAAAACACTTGTTTAATATGCCCAAGAAAAAGTCTCTAAATAAATACCTTATTTTAAAGCACAAATATAGGTATATGAATTATCCACAAAATAAAGGGCATTCACTTTCCAAAATACCCGAGCATAAAAGAGCAGTTCCACAAATTCTTACTCGCTGCGGCAAAACTTTACTCACTGGTAGAATGTAATAAATGAATATCTTGAAAGTTTTTTAACTAAAAAATGCTAATAAATACCATTTAAACAAATAAAAACAAAAAAACTATTTAAAAATAACATGAACTTAAAAATAAACCAACAAACCAAAACATTAAAAAGAACAAAGAAATGGAGCAAAAGAATAGGTAGTATCAGGGAGAGTTTATTTAAGAGAAATCATTAATAAGATTAAAAAAACAACAAAAAAATTAGTTTATTCCCATCTTTATAAGTACAAAAGCAACCAGAGAAAATTAAAAACTTAGGATTGGTCAATGCCCATTGCCCATGAATGCTGAATATCGCTGATGGGGCAGTGAGTAACTTGAAAACGCTATAAAAATAGCAAAACTGTAACTAAATTGTTTGCCTCTAATCTAACATTTCCTGGCCACCATAGATGACATGCTTTTAGAAAATAAATTATATCATCTGAAATATAAAAGGGCAAAGACAAGGGAGCAAGTTACAAACACATGTTGAAAGACCATGTGATGGCTTACGTAATGCTCCTGCATTTGTTCGCAAAGTTAATATTAGTTAACTCTTTTAAAATTGAAAATGAAGATATTATAGAAATAACATAAGTAAAGGTAAATTTTGAGAACATCTCCACCTTTTTAGGCTGCTCATTTTATTATTTCACATTTAAGTGATAACATACCACAAAATTAAGCAAATTTTTGGCAAAAATAAACAATTTACTGAGATGATGATCATAAATCAGTAAACTAAACCAACCTAACCAAACCTGATTACATAAACAGTAGAAAACCCATAAAAGGTTCAAAAGGGTTTAATAGGGTTGATCAGAAGTAAAGATGGTATTATGACAGACGCCCAAGAACAAATTGCTTAAAATATTAAAAGAGCACTTCTGAGCATTTTTACTGTTGGGATGTTACATAATTAGCAACACTATGTGAAGGAAATAAATCTGGAAGGCACCCAGGCCCAACAGGGTATACTCAATCCACCTTAAAGAACCTAAAAAATCAATTAGCAATACTGCTCTGCAGGATTTTCAATAGAGGAAGGCATAGTCCAATAGAGTTCAAGCGTGCAAATGTTATGCCGGTATTTACAAAAGGGGAGAAATCTGAGCCCACTTATTTCCATCCTATCAGCCTAACTTCTGTAATTGGAAAGCTCTTGGAATCGAAATTAGAGATAGATTGGTGAACCATCTCAAGGCAAATGATTTGCATCTACAAAGCAACTAAAGTGGCGGATATAATTTACCTTGATTTAAAAAATCCTTTGATACAGTCCCACATGAAAGTGACGGGTAACATACTTAAATGGATTAAATCTGGCTCTCAAATTATTCACAGCTGGTTGTAAATGGGCATGTTCAGAGTGGGCCTCAGTCACTATCAAGGTTCCACAGAGGTCATTCCTGAGCCAATTAATATTTATTGTTTACATTAATGACCTTGATAATGGAGTGATTAGTAGGATTTCTAAATTTGCAGATGATATGAAGCTGGGAAGCCGAGCCGCTTTTGAGACCTGATATAGAGCAAATGTAGAGAGATCTTAATAAAATTGTTGAATGGGCAGATAAATGGCAGATGGGCTTCAAAATAGTTAAATGCAAGGTCAAGAATATAGGATATCATAATTTAAAACTAGAATAAAATACCATATGAAAGGCCAAATCCTAACTTAGAAAAAAACATGGGGATTTTAATCTCAGAGGACCATAAAGTATAAAAACAATGCACAGAAGCTTTTTTAAAAGCAAACTGAATGCTAGGATACATTGGTTAGAATTTTACTTTCAAATAAAAAGATATAATCTTCCCACTATACAAAGTGTTCATGCACCCACACCTCAAATATGAAGTTCAATTTTGGACTCCCTACCTAGACAAGCATATAGCGCAGTTAGAAAGAATGCAATGTAGGGCTACTAAACTAGTTCCTGGAATCCAAAACCTACTATCCCTTGAAAATAGACAATTACGTGGAGAGTTGATTGAGGTATTCAAAATCTTAAAAGGATTTACTAATATTAATTACAGAATATTGTTTGAGATGGATGAAAGGGCCAACACAAACCAAAACGGTTTCAAATTAGTGAACAAGTGCTTTAAATCTACTATAGCCCAAAATTACTTCACTTTTAAGATCACACAAACATGGAATAGCCTGCCCCACCATCTAGTAGAAAGCACATCAGTTAATATGTTCAAAAACTGACTTAATGAGTACTTCAATAGTGTAAATATAATGTAGTGATAGCATAGATGAAAATGTCATACATAATAATAAGCAGTTAGTAGGAATGATCCCCGTACCATCTTCGGCCTGCTCTCCCATCTTACTTCCTCAGCTTAGGTCTCCACACCCATTAGCCCTGCTACTCTCTCAAATTTCTTTGCAGATAAGGTCACTAACCTCCGTGCCTCCCTCCCTCAGCCTTCTGTCCCAGCTCCTGCCATTCTCCCTGACTTCCTGCCTCAGCCTCTTATCGTTTTCCTCGCTGTGACCACGTTGGAGCTTACAGCCCTGCTCTCACGTTCTAAGAAATCGGGCTCCCCAAAGGACATTTTTCTGCCTAAACTGTTAGGTAAAATTCTGCCTGCTATCCTCCCAACGCTTCTTCACCTGTTCAACACTTCACTTGCAACTGGTCTTGTTCCCTCTTCCTTCAAACGTGCCCACATCCGTCCGATTCTTAAAAAGCCTCAACTGAATCCCACTGACCCTTCCAATTATACCCGATTTCGCAATTTCCTTTCCTCCCTAAGGTTCTGGAGAGAGTGGTTGCTTCATGCATCAACAGTCACATGGTGGCCTGTAACAATGATGAAACCTATCAATCTGGTTTCAAGTCAGGCCACTCCACAGAAACCGCCCTTCTCAATGTGTCCAATTGCTTACGAAGAGCCGCGGACAGGGGTTGTGCCTCCATCCCCGTTCTACTCGACCTCTCCTCTGCCTTCGATACTATTGACCATACCGTCCTAATTGAACGTCTCAAGTCTTTCCTCGGCATATCAGGCACTGTGTTTGACTGGTTCCGCTCTTACCTCTCGTCTCGTACCCAATCCATTGTGATTGATGACCGATGTTTCATCCGACTCTACCCCCATTCGCTTTGGAGTGCCACAAGGCTCTATCCTTGGTCCTCTACTATTTCGTATCTACCTTCTCCCTCTTAGTTCCCTTCTCCGTAATCTCGGTCTATCCTTCCACCTCTATGCTGATGACAGTCAAATTTTTGTTTCCTCATCCCCCACATCTCTTGCCTACTCTATCACTGACCTCCTGGCTGCCTACTCCTCCATTTCTGGCTGGCTCTCTACCAACTTCCTCAGGCTTAATCACTCCAAAACTGAGGTCCTCCTCATCAGCACCACTGCTCTTGTCAAAAAATCTAAATCTCTCTTTCCCTTGCTTACTCTGGGCGGTAATACTATCATTTTCTCTGACTGCGTTAGGAATCTGGGTGTTGTTTTTGATGAGCATCTCTCCTTTAAGCCTCATATCCACAATGTCAGCAAATCCTCTCTATGTTTCCTTTGTAACTTCTCTCGCATTCGCTCTCACTTTGATCGCCAAAGTCTTGAACTGCTGTTCATGCCTTCATCACCTCACACCTTGACTACTGTAATGCTCTGCTTGTAAATCTGCCATCCTCCTCTCTCCGCCCCCTTCAACTGGTACAGAACTATGCCGCCCGGCTTCTCCTCCATCACCCTCGCTTCTCTCCCTCAATACCCTTGCTGCATGAACTGCACTGGCTCCCTGTCAGATCCCGTACTCACTTCAAGATACTTATCTTCACATTTAAGGCCCTGTCTTACCTCTCTTCTGCCCTCTCACCACGCCATGTCCCTCGGGCTCTTGGGTCATCACATGCACCTCTTTTGAATATTCCTCATTCATCCCTTTGCTCAATGGGGGACTGCTCCTTCTCAATCTGTGCCCCTAAGTTGTGGAATGCTCTTCCTGCTGAAGTCAGGTCTTCTCCCTCTCTTACCACATTTAAGCGTCTCCTGAAAATGTATCTTTTCAGTATTGACTTCTCCCCCTCTTGAATTTCCATTCTCATCTCAGCACAACATGCACTCTGGGAAGGCCTCAGGCCTTGAAGAGCGCATTACAAAAGACATTATTATTATTATTATTACCACATTTAAGCGTCTCCTGAAAACGCATCTTTTCAGAATTGCCTTCTCCCCCTCTTGAATTTCCATTCTCATCTCAGCACAACGTGCGCTCTGGGAAGGCCTCAGGCCTTGAAGAGCGCATTACAAAAGACTTATTATTATTATTATTAGTTAAGGAATAAAATCAAATGAACAATAGAAAGATGCTAGCGATGTTCCCCAGCATGGCATGGAGTGAATGTATATTCCCTTTTTCTTTTCTGTTTGTCCTATACATATATTATTTTCATCGCTAGCAGGCGAAAGTACTATCCTACCCCCCCCCCCCCCCACCCTCCCCAGTTCAGAGGTTTAATTGAACCTGCATGTCAGAGTGTACATGTGTAGATAAGTATGTACCATAAATTTGAAATAGTTAAAAAACAGCATGCTAAAAAAGGCCAAATGGTACACATGTAGATACGTATGTACTGTAAAAGTGAGAGTTAAAAAAATACAGCATGTTAAAAAGAAATAGCATGATGAACTACTAACATTAGAAAGTTTAACACTGTCTGAAAGTGGAGTGGCCTTGAGCAGACAAATACAGCATGTTAAAAAAAAATAGTATGATGCACTACTAACATTAGAAAGTTTAACACTGTCTGAAAGTGGAGTGGCCTTAAGCAGACCTTAGGGTCCTTGTTGGTCCTTGTTTCTGTAGTTCAGACTTTGGATAAAAAAGGTTAATGTTGGGTAAGGTTCACTTAAGTTACAGATTTATTATTGTCATGTCTCTGCAAATCGTTTATTTTCACCAAAAATACTCACTTTTTGAGGAAGCTATGCTCACATAAATATGAAGCTAGCTCAAAGGTTAAACTAAAATGTCATAAAAAATAAATTTTTAGCCAACAATCATTGTAGGGATGTTCTGCAAATTTTCCATAAATGTGCAAGTAAGCGTAACTGAGTGAGACTTCCAGGCAAATAGTAAAAGTAACACGCAAGCATTAGCATTTCAAGGTGGCTGTGTGTAGAAGAATCATTGTATTTCACTATGAAATTAAAATATTGTCTATTTGTAAATTTATAACGTGTGATAGACCTTCTCTGCCATCAAAATATTACTACTAGGTATAATTTTGAATTAGAATGATGCATGCATTTTAAGCTATTAAAGCCTGTAATATTGTTTACTATCATTATAATAGTATCCATGAAATAATATTTAAATGCAGAGAGGGTCTATCATGCATTATAAAATCTCAAATGGACAATATTTCAACCTGATACTGAAATAATAATTCTTCTACAACCACATCTTGAACTACTATAAGGACTAACGCTCGCAAGTGTGTTTCCCTATTTGCTTGAGAGTTGGATTAAGTCATGTGTGGATCTTAAAAAAAATGCCCTAAAAATGGCAGGTTAGGTAAAGTTCTTCTTCAAGGTTTTACGGGGCTGGTTAGGTCATGTAACTACAACCTATAGAGCCCCTGCTCTACTATTTGCTGTGATCTGTCAGTAACAGGTTGGATCTTTGGGTTAGGGCTATATCCTGTTTACCTGGCCTAACTTCTTCAGGAAGATGGCTGTGTGTTTGAGTACTTGGAAGAAAATGTTATGGTTGAGGTAGTCATTGTCAATTACATCTTCTAATGTTGGTCTAGGTATCACTAACTTTCTCAAATGTTTGGCTTGTGGAGATGTGCATTGAGTGGGTGTGGCTAATTCTAAGACAGGTGATGGCAGTGTCTGCTGGAGAAATAGGTGTGCCAGTGTTGGGTGGCTTAACATCTTAGATTGGTCTGTCTGAGGTTGACTGTCCCAGTGTCTGTTACAAGTCTCTTTAAGGTGGGTCAGGAGGTGTGTGTGTGTGTGTGTGTGTGTATGTGTGCCAGGTTGGCTGCTCAGTCGACTACACTATTTCTCACAATACCAATGTCTGAGGGCACCCACTGCGGGTGAACACATCTGGCCCCGGAGGACAGATGGGGCAGCAATAAGTAGATGTTGAAGCAGAGGGTGTGGTGGATGGAGAGGAGTTGTAGTGCAGTGAGGAAGTCAGTAAAGAGGAGTATGGTGGGTTTCTGTTGGGGACAGTGTTTGAGGCACTGGTTAAGCCTTCCTTAATAGCTATGAGCTCTACACCCAGGATGGTTACTGTTGGATGCAGTCTCTAGTTGGTGGTGGTATGGAGGGAAGGCAGATCGATGGATGCACTGGTGGAGGGAGGGGATGGAATATGTGAGCTGTCTGTAAATATGAAAAAAGTGTGTGTTGAAGAGGGAGAGGAATAGGGCCTTACCCTGTTCAGGGTTTCCTGCTTTGCTCCAGGGTCCTGGAAAGTGTTGAGATGAGGGAAGGAAAAGGAAACCAAGAGTGAGAAAAATTCTACTGCTGAGAAGGATGGTGGTGTGAAAGAGAGAGTGGCCAGGAAGGAGAAGACTCATGTGAGGAATGGAGTGAGTGTGTGGGTCATAAGTGGGTTGGACATAGACAGGTTTGTGTTGATGTTGTGACAGGAGTGTGTGTAGGAAGTGGTGTGGAGTTGAGGGTGTTGGTTTGGGTTGTGGAATGTGATGGCTGTGTTTGTGTGTCTCCTGTGGTCCAGTGATAAAAGGCCTGCCTCTGCCTGCAGTGATGTGATGAGGGAGGATCGGAATACTCCCAGGGCAATTCTGAGGGTCATGTTCTGGATTAGTTCCAGTGAGTGTAGCAGTGTGGGGGAGGCAGAGCCATACACCTCACAGCAATATTCCATTTTGTTGTAGATTTTGTAGAATCTCAGTAGTGTGGCTCTGTTGGCTCTCTACTTGACTCTAGTGAGGGCCTTCAAGATGTCCATGACATGGCAGTCTTAAGGCTGGAGACATGGTGTGAGGCAAGGCACATTCAACACAAGGCAAAGGAATCTGTGGGTAGTGTGGAATGGAATGGGAGTGCCTGTGATGAATGTCGGTGGTATGTGTGGGATGCAGCAGTGGGTGAAGCACATGAGGCATGAGTTTGGGTGCACAGAGGTTGAGGGCCCACCTTGTGCACCACTGGGTGATGGTATCGAGCCCTTTATGGAGGTTGTCTTGGGCTGTTTGAAGGGAAGGAGAAAAACAAAGAATAGACAGGTCATCTGCATACAAGAATGTGTGGGTGCCAGGTGGTGCAGAGAAGTCAGAGAACAGGGGGCTCAAGGGTGAGCTATGAGGAACTCCTCTGCAGGAGGAAAAGGATTGGGAGAGTGTTCCCAATAGAGAGGCAGAATAAGTTCCGGAGGAAGGAAAGATAGTAGCTAGTCTAAAGGTGTGCCATGAAGACCCCGGTTGGCAAGGTTTGAGAGGATGGCATTGTATGATGCTGAGTCAAAGGATCCCTCTAGATCCAAGAAGACAACTAAGTGAAGCAGCCATGAGAGAATCCCTCCTGAAGAAGGTGGTGCTCTAAGTGTAGAAGGGTGTTAATTTCACTACGGTGAGGACAGAAGACGTCATGTTGGTGGGAACGAGTCATTTGTTTCCAACCACCAGGAGAGCCTTGCCAGCACAAGGAGTTCAAAGAATTTGCTGATGCAAGAAAGAGGGCTAAAGGTCAATAGGAAGAATCTTGGGAAGGGTCCATCCCAGGTTTGTGGATGGGAAGTGTTATGGCATTGGTGAGGAAAAGTTCCTGACACCCAGCTATCATTAAAGATTTGGAGGAGAAGGTGGGAATGAGCATCTGGAAGGCATTTAAGAAAAACATTGGACACAATGTCAGCCCCCACTGACTTACCTAGTGGAAACCCTGATGTTGCAGTAGATAGTGTGGTGTGAAAGGTGCTGCAATGGGATGGGGTGTAGGAAGGTGTGGTAGGACAGGGGAAGGGACTGGGTCTTGTAAACCCAGATGTGTATGGAAGGGAGTAGACAGGTGCTCCACCTTCTGAGGACCCACAGTTGGTGGAGCACTGTTGTGACTGAAGAGAAATGAGAGGGGGTTCTGAGGATGGATCATCTTCCTGAAAAATAACCAAGTTTTGGTTAGTGAGGTAGTGAAGTTGAGGGACTCGCAGAATGCTGACCAGGATGTTCACTTGACTGACAAGATGGCCTGTCTGCACAGGGCCACCAGCTGGCAGAACTTCCAGTCCAGCTCTGCTGTAGGCACCACACCCTCAGAATGGGCTCTGGAGCAGGCATGGAGGGTGGGAAGAATGAATAAATGGTACAAAACAGATGGGTGCTGTGTAATGCCAAGTGGGCAAGCTCGCAGCCATTTTCAGAAAGAGAGGATTCATTAAAATTTCAAATATTCTTTAAAAACATAGACTATGGTTAACAATCTAAAAGATAGATATAAAAAAAAGGAAGAGGGAGTAAAAATGTAGAAAATTAAATGCCTCTAGAATGGTGTAAAATCAAAGTAAAATCATAAGACATGACACGTCTATCTGGTTCTAAAAATGATAAAACACTAAATTTCCTTTAAGAGATTTGTCTCTGATAAAAATTTAAACACTAGGTTCATGTTAAAGGTGCACTCATGTTCGGAGAGGATGCTCCTCAGAACCTGCTGAGGACACATCCCTTGGCAAATAAAAGAAAAAAGCCCTTGCCTCAGAGTATGGAAATGTAAGCATTCAGCAAATAGGTGGAGTACAGACATTGGTACTCCACAGTGAGTGCACATTGGAGGCTGCTGAAGGCCTTCGATTAGAAAGCCATGTGTCAGACGACAATGCCCAATTCTCAGACGGCATAGAATAACATCCTGAGTATGGGTCCTAGTAGCGCGTAGCCAGGGGCGGACTGACTGTTTGATGGCATGCAGTTTAGTTGGGAGAGTTTATCTCAAGTCCTTTGCCATTGGCCGACCACATACTTACGGATGTATGGCACGACATAGCGAAAAGGAAGATGAGCAGGGGTGGAGGTTCCTAGAGATGCAGCTGCCTTGGCAACAGCATCTGCTCTCTCATTTCCTTTTATACCTATGTGGCTAGGTACCCAACAGAATAAAACTTCATGGAACGAGGATAAATAAAAAAGCCACTGTTGGATATTTGGAACCAGCGTGTGATCTCAAAATAAAAAGACTAAAGCCTCCAAAGAGCTGCTGGAACCAGAGAATATTGTATAAGATCCCAGTGATGAAGTGATGGTATACAGTGCAGCCAGTATCGCGACAAGCTCAGCCGTGGAGATAGAGGCTGTATTGGGAAGGCACACAGACACATGATGGGGGGGGGGGGGAAAGATAGCAGAAGCTCCTACCCTATCAGAGGATTTAGATCTATCTGTGTAGATAAAAGTGCTTGATTTGTGGCACAAAAAGTGTTCATTAAAGAGGCTTCGTAGAACCCAAGGCAAGAACTTGGTCTTTGGTTCACCTGCCAGCACCTTGCAAACCCTCACGGGTGGCAATAGCCATGGGGGTACTTTAGGGATCTGATAGGAATAACTGATAATCCCCTCAGTTGACCTGTATCTCCAGTCATACTCAGGGCAAAGGGGCGAGTCAGCGAAGGAGTCCTGTCATATGAGGCCACCAAGTGAATATTATAGGTGCACTCATATACAGGTGAGTGGGAAGATGTTGCAGCCTGAAAAGGTACTGCAGGTGAAAATAGTGGAAGGATCCCACTCTCTGCATGGAGATTCCATACTGGGAAGGACTTGAATGCTCCCAAAGCTAGATGCACTCCCTAGTTCCTAATGGAATTGAGCTTATCTAGGTTTGAGGATGAGGTTGAAGAGTAGACCTGTGACCCATAATCCAGCTTAGACTGGATCAAGCTTGTATACCAAGCCACAGGGTACAGCGGTCACTTCCCCACGAAACATGTGATAGAAGTTTTAAGATATCCATTCTCTCCAAGCAGGATTTTTCAGGGCAGTTATATGGGGGACCCAGGAGAGCTTTGAGTCAAAGATAACCCTAAGAAATTTACAATGAGGCTCAAACGAGATGGGGGAGCCATACAAAGAGAAGGTTGGCTGTTCCCAGTCAACTTGCCTGAAATTGTAGAAATGAACTGCTTTTGTTTTTTAAGGTAACAGTTGGAAGCCTTTTGCAGCAGCATTCTTGGCAATGACGTTAATGGCCAGTTGCAATTTACAGATGACAAATGGCAGCCGAGGCGATGCTGTACATATGTCAAGGACGTTTTTACCATATGTAACATTAATACAGTGGTTCCAGATAATTTAGAATGTGTATGGGTAATGCTCGATAGCAAATTTTCCAGTCATGTAAACAGACTGGTTGTTTACTGTCTATATTACCCACTGTCCGCACCTGTACATGATGAACCCTTGGAGCATATTGTGAACACAGTTGACCAACTACACGCGGAGTACTGTGATTTGCAAGTGGAAATACTAGGCGATTGCAATGACCTAGGTGGACTTCCCCGAGTGAAGAGAGCGGATGCAGAGGGATAATAAACCATGGATCACAGCACGGATTCTTTGCCTCATGGATGTCAGACGCCGTGTTTATAGTCGTGGGAGGATGAATCGCTGGAGAACGCTGTATATTCAGGTCAAACAGGAAATTAAGAATGTTAAACATAGAATAGGCTTGAAAATACAAGAAAATGATACTAATTCCTCAATTTTTTTTTAACAATTTAAAGTGCATATTAGGAACTCCAAAGAAACCACTTAAAATACCTTTCCTCAGCCACCTCACTAGTGATGAAATTAAATCACATTTCACCAATATTTGCACACACCTACCAGCCATGGATCTTATGCAAATTCACAGTTTTTTGCCAGCTTATGAATTTCCTGTTATTGATAGGATTATTGTGTCCAAATTGTTGTTAACAATGAAGATAGGGAAAGCATCTCCACCCAATTCACTACCAAAAAGGTTAATACGTGAGTTTGCATACAATATTAGCAAGCCACTTACCTATATTGTTAATTTAAGTTTAAAAACTGGAATGTTTCCAGATAGATGGAAGGGAGCAACCATTAAGCCTCTGGCAAAGAAAACTCCCTTAGCTAATTTGGGTGACCCTAACCAGTACGGTAACCTGAGGGGTAAATGCACCACACATTATCTTGTGCACTTGCTGGACACAATTTTGAAAGGGCTTGGCCAACCAAAGAAAATAGCAAAAATTGTCCTTATTGACTTCCAAAAAGCCTTCAATTTTGCAGATCATACTGTGGCAATCACAGAACTTTTCCACCTTGGGTGTCAACCTCCCCCTCTTAGCATTTGTAACCAGCTTTTCAATCACCCGATTGTAATGCACATCGCTTAAACACTGCAGAAGCACCACATTAGCATTCAAACCCTTCATCTTCTCATCTTTGTACACAATCGGCCTCTCACCACCAAAGTGCACATAAATAATCACTCTATACAAACAACTGACTACAATCGACACTTCCTGAAATGGCGGGACCCCTTGCATACACATCGCTCTCAATTCTTTCATAAAGTTCCGCACCCTCGCCATACCAATACTTTCAGGCTTCTTACATACTTCACTAATTACCTCCTTCCTTAAGTCATCCACACTATCAGGCACATTGTAGCGGGCCGAAAATCTATAGTCTAATCCAAATTTTTCCAACCTGCTTCCTACACTAATTCGGACATGAGAAATCGAAGGAGAATGAAACGGATTGTATATACAGTCCTTTACTTACAAAAAAATTACAATAATCTTTACAAGAGATCTCGTTACTTATGCACACAAAAGTAGATATCTAATTTTCCTATATACACAATAAAAAATAAATAAATCCTACTTATGAATACTAGCAAAAATGCTCAATTAGACTATACAAAAGGAAAATAGGCAAAGTCAACAACCAGAAAATATCTGCCGGGGCAATCACAACAAACGATAAATGAACAACAAAAGAAAGATAAGGCCTGAAATGGTACAAATAGAAGACGTCCTGCCAGCTGCCACTTGAGCGGGCAAAGTGCCTAAGACTTACAAAGAAAATGGCACCTCCAAGCTTGGTATAAGATAAGCAACCTTGTCACACTTGCGTGGCTGTTATAAGCCCTCCTTCTTTAAATGCCAAGCTTATTTCAAATTTAACAAAGTCAAACACACTTTACAAGAAAAACATGGCCTTGGAACTTTGTAAAATACTAGTGACCTTTCTACATTAACAATAATAAATAGTTTGCTTCTCATACAAATATGGCGGCTGAGGAAAGGAAATAATTATTACAAAATGACATCAATTTATATTATATATAAAAAATATTAAAAACACATTTCCACTCACATACACATTCTTACAGAGGGAGGAAGAGGGTATTGGGAAACAGGGGTGGGAGAATGGCCCTTCACACACACACACACATTCACTCCACCACACCCCTCCTTCCTTAAGCCATTCGACCACAGTCACTCTCAATCCTTACTCACGGTACCTTTTATACTCAATCGCACCCTTCTGCACCCATTCACACTCGTCTACTGGTCCCTGGCTACGCGTAGCAATCGGTCGGGGTCATTCGTCAGTTGTCTTGTCAGTCTCGGTCTCCTCATCACTATCAATCATGTCATCCACCATACTCTTTGCTTTCATTACTAACTCGCTCATCTCTTGACAGAACTCTTTCATACTTTTTCGTTCAGAACCTTCACTTTTCATACCTCCATTCATCATCTCCTCACTCACAGCCCTCATCAAACTCAAAGAACACTCTTGCAAAACAGACAGGTCACTCACATCCCCTATATTCTCAACAGGCATACCAGAAACCCCTTCAACTGGTTCCCACCAGAAACTTGAAAAATCAGCGACTTCATCATTCACTACATCAAACTCACCCCTCCTATTACCATTTGTAAAAAACCCCAAAATCAGCCACACTAGGTTCATTCTGCCCAAACACACTATCATTCATACCATTCTAAAAACCAGAAAAATCAGGCACAGGCAGCTGACTCACTCGTCTACTTACACCAGCCAAATCACTCACCTGTTTATGCAAACACTCAATCTCTCTTTCAAGCTCCCCCATACCAGAAAGACTCTGCTCAGACTTACTTTCATTCGTACTTGCATTCTTCCTTGTACTCTTCTTTGTACGCTTTCTACTCCTCAAGACCAAGCAGACAGATCCATACTATCACATTCAATCTCATCATCATGCACTTTACCTCTCTCTCTGCACAGTTCATACACTGGATGACTCACCAGGTAGTTAGGAGGTTCTCTCCATCTCCTTAACTGACTCTGATGAGCCTGCACTCTCTCAGTCATACCGTCATTCAAACTCTCCAAAACATATGTCACCCCATTATCACAAACTCTCACAACTCTATAAGGTCTATCAAACTTCTCACTCATCTTTGACACATTCAACCTACCCTTCACTTCTTTCACCTTCAATACTTTCGCACCTAATTCAAATGAATAGAACTTTTCATGTGCCTCACGCCATACACTCTGCTCACTTTCACTGAAATGAAACATATCTTTCACTCGCCTTTCAAAATTCATCACAAACTGACACAGGGACATTCCAGTTGCACTATGCACAGTCGAATTATACGCCCACAACACTCTTCCCAACCATACATCCCAGTCATTCAATGTCGTACTCATCATTCTCAACATCTCACACAAGGTTCTTATTGTACATTCAGCCAACCCATTTGAAGACGATACATACAGAGTCATTCTCACATGCTCCACAACATTCTCTCTCAACATTTGCTCAAACAATTCTCCTACAAATTCAGGCCCATTATCACTCAGACATCTTTTAGGCTTCCATACACACATAGGAAAAAACAACTGCTCAACCACACGCGCAACAGTCACACTCCTTTTATCTCTCACAGGCGCTGAATACACAAACTTACTTTTATGATCACCATAACAACCATACCAACATTCCCACCACTCGTACATGGCAAAGACACACAATCAATCACTACCAATTCAAACGGTTCTTTCACATCAACTTTCAACATTGGTGGTTTCACTTGCACCTTTCGCTTCTGACACCTTTCACACATAGTCGCTACATCATTCACAACAGTTCTCAGAAACAGATGGAACACACGCTCCTTCATACACTCCCACAGCTTAAACTTACCCATATGCCCATAATTATCATGCATAACCTACACCAGACCAATCATACCAACCAAGGACATCACAGGTACATGCATATCATCACCACACTTCATATGCCCCACAAAATATACAATATCCATACAAACAATAAAATCCTTAGCATACCTTTTAAAATCACTTAAACACTCAGGCCATTGATTCAAATCAACACGCATCATTACAACTCACTGACAAAAGGACACATCTCTTGCATTTCTAGAATATCATCATCACTTAAAATCTCATTCTCATCATCCATGACTAACTCAGTGCAATGGAGGGCAACAAAGATTATTCCTTCCCTGAGGCACCTTGAATATATAGATTGACTGAGGGCATTAAATATGTTCTCGTTCGAAAGGAGGAGTGTGAGAGGGGATATGATTGAGCTCTTTAAAATTTTTTCAAGAATAGATAAATTGGATGTTAGAAAGTTTTTTGAGTTAGATGATGGAAATCGGACTAGAGGTCACCACTTGAAAATTAAAAAGCAAGGGTGTAGGTTGGATTTAAGAAAATATTTTTTCACCAATAGAGTGGTAGACTTCTGGAACAAATTGCCGCGGAGGGTAGTAGGTAGTCCAAATTTAAATGTATTTAAGAGTAGGTTGGATGAGTTTATGGGGAGGAAAGGTTGTGATGGTTCCTAAGTTTTGTATATATTAATATTGTTTGTATATATCTATAGCTGCATGATTTAGTTCTTGACAAGCCTTGATTGGTGATACCCTTGTTTGTGGACACAATCCTCTGGATGTAGTTTTCCTGGGAGTTTGGGTGCCTTAAAAAAAGAGGCTGTTTAACTCGGATGACCTATGATGAGCCCTTGTGGCTTTTGTCATCTGTTATATTATATTGTGGGGGACTTTGATTTTGTCTTCCCCTGGTGATGGTGCTTTTTGTGGGTGGGTTTTGACGGATGCGGATGACCTTTGATAGGCCCTTGTGGCTTTTGTCATCCGTGAAATTATGTTATGTTATGTTATGTTATACCGCAAAATTTGACAACATTCTTCGCACACTCATTCAACCTCATCACCTCACATTCACCTTTCATAATACAAACCTTATCAGCATCCAAAGACAAATCATTCAATCTCATAAAGTCTACACCAAGCAAGAAACAACACGGCATTTGCTCATTTTTCAGAATCACAAAGTCATGCTTCACATTCACACCACTGCCCAAACTCACTTTCAGACTAACCTGTTCCCATGCCACTATCATGCCATTTCCTAATCCACTTATCCGTAACTTCACAGGTTTATGCTCGTAACATCTAAATTTATCATACTTACTCAGAATTCTCTCATTCAGTAAAGACACTTGCACTCCAGTATCAATGAAGAACCTTTCACCAACTTTCACTCTCGCTTCTATCATATCAGGTCCACCATGTTTGCAATACACAGAAGGAATAAGCACACCAACATCAGCACTGACATCCACACCATCATCAACTCCCACATCATCACTCACCACACACTCATCTTCTCTCTCATATATGAACACTTTTCAATCACCCAATTGTAGTGCACACCGCTCACACACTGCAGATGCACCACACTAGCATTCAAACCCTTCATCTTCTCATCTTTGTACACAATCGGCCTCTCACCACCAAAGTGCACATAAATAATCACTCCATACAAAGGACTCACTACAATCAACACGTCCTGAAATGGCGGGACCCCTTGCATACACATCCCTCTCAATTCTTTCATAAAGTTCTGCACCCTCGCCATACCAATACTTTCAGGCTTCCTACATACTTCAATCATTACCTCCTTCCTGAAGTCATCCACACTATCGGGCACTCTCACATCTACTCCATCACTCTTCAAATCTTGCAAACCATTCCATACACTCTCAAACAGGGAATCACCACCACCCTTACTCTCCTTTCCATTCATAATCCCTTTCGGCAAATATTCAGGATCACTTACTCCACCCACATTTTCATCATTCGTACCAGGATACCTTGACATCAAATCAGCCACTCCATTCCGTTCACCAGGCACATACTCAATCACATAGTCAAAGTCACTCAAATCTTCCAAAGTCCTCACAATCCTATATCAGCCCACTTCATACATTGCCGATACACAAGAGGTTGATGATCCGTCTTAATCACAAACCTCACACCATACAAAAATGAGAGCAACACTTTCAAACAATACCTTATCTCAGCCAACTCTCACTCCACAGTTGAATACTTTCATTCTGCCACATTCATAGCCTTGGATACATACCAAATTATTCGCCTGACATACTCTCCATTCAAACGCTGCTCTTACATAGGAAAACCTCCCATACAATACCCACTCACATCTGTATACAATTCAAGTATTTTAGGATTCACACTATAATCCAGATATGCCAATTCAACATCTTCAGCCGCTGCCACTTTCAGTTTCTCATATGCCTCATTCACAATATCATTCCACCTGACAAAAGTAATACTTTTCTTGCCCATCCACTCAGTCAGAGGCTTACTCACACCAGAACAATCACATATAAACTTTCACTGAAACTCAATCAAACCCCAAAATGACTTCAGTTGCTTCACAGTCAGAGGTTTCGGAAACATTCAAACCTTCTCAACATACTTTGGCGACTTTCACAACCCATTCTCACTCACCCTATGTCCAAGGAATTCCACTTCTTTTGCAAACCATTCACATTTCACTACTTTCACCTTCATACCAATACTCTCCGACATTCTCAACACATCATTCACCAATCATCTATAAACGCAATCACATTCTTACTTGCAAACTTACTCAACACAACATTCATTGCCCACTGGAAGGCTACGAGAGCATTAGCCAACCCAAAGCTAAGGTTCCGGAACTGATAATGCCTCTTTGTGCAAGAGAAGGAAGTTACTGGCCGGCTCTCCTCAGCAATGGGCATCTGGTAATACCCCCGTACCAGATCCAGCTTCGTAAACCACTCCATCCCATGCATACTATATACACAATCAGTTACCACACACATCGGAAACCTTTCTTTCACCTTTCAATAATCCACACACAGACGCAATCTTCTATCCGGCTTACGTACAGGCCCAATTGGACCATTCCATGCACTCTCGCTTTTTTCAATCACCCCAATTGCTCTAATTCCAAACACTGCTCCTCAATCTCATCAGCAATCGGGCGTGGAAAATGCATCAGCCGCTGATAGATTGGGGAGTCCTCCTTCAGGACAATCTTGAATTCCGGGACTTTTGTAACCCCGAAATCCAGATCACCCTTACTGAGGGCTCCCTTTCATTCAAATATCATTTGATACACATCCTCCCTTTTATACTCAGTCAAACATCCATCCAATTCCACCATGCTCTTCACTTCATTATACGTCCATTCACACATCTTTTCATTTGCAACATTCCCCCCCGACATCTGTGCTATCATCCATAACTACCTCATTGTCAGTGGAGAGGTGACCCAGTACATCTCCAACTTGGATCCCCCTCACCTGTCCTTTCACCCTGGGGTCAGCCTGCACACATACAAAAGGATCATCGTTTCTCATCAAGCAATCAAACACACAAGTAACATGCCTTACCTTATAACATGTATCCTTTCCATCCAAGATTACAGTGTTCTCACCCACATTCAAACTAACATCCTTATTCCAACTCACTCTAACAGACACCCTTTCACCCTTCACAAGCCTTACACTCTCTATAGCAGTCACCTCAATACTGGTAAACACACTCCTCGAAACACTACCATCTTTCGCTACATACAACTTATACACCCCATTTTTACCAATCTTTCTCTCAATCTGATCACTCGCAGGATGCACAACCATATGGTTCACTTTCCTAAAATCATACCCACAAATCACACCATACTCAATACTCACCTTATCAATCACAGAGAATTCACATTCATTCATCAACATACCATGCATTTGAACACATGACCTCATCATTCCAATCACAGGCACTATCACACTACCAATACCTAACAAACTACGCTTATACTCAGACAGGAGGGCTTTATCACTCACTTTATCATATACATCGTTATACACCAAGCTCGTCTTGCATCCAGAATCTATCAAAGCCAAACACTAAATCCCAGCCAATTCAATCTTCACACTCAGACACTCATACTTCCTACCAGACAGCACTTTCACACTAGACAGACCTACCAACACATGTTTCACACTCACACCCCCAGAGGATACTTTACCAGGTACCCTCTCATGATTCAGTTTCCTGACTCAGTCTTTCCATTCACACCTTGCACTCTCAATCTTATCCAACACTTTTCACTTGAATGTCCTTCCATTGCACAATGGCTACATACATTTCTCTGATCATGGCACATTCTCGCATAATGACTAGCCTTTCCACAGTTACCAAAAGCATAATTCATACCCCCCTCTAGCAGTCATTCCACCATTCAACTTCGGACAGTCTCTCTTCAAATGGCCTCTTTCTTTACATTCAAAGCACTCTTTCACACTTTCCTGGCAATCCTTTTTCATATGCCCCTTTTTACCACATCCAAAACATGCACCAGACGTCCACCTACATTCTGCCAATATATGACCCTTCCTTCCACACCTACAACATTTCACAATCTTTCTCACCCCATTTGGTCTCTCATTTGCTGGGACATACCTCAGTTGCTCCCTCATATACCCATTCATGCACTTACCACTCATCTGGCCCCTTACATTTGTCCATCCTCCATTCGCCCATCCAGCCTGCTGGCCCAGGAAGCTCGACATCACCTCAGCTGGCGCAGCCCTCAGGGCATCCCGATAGCTGACAAACTGCTGGGGTGGAGGAAAGCTCCTGGGCTTCTTACCCCCAACATTTACACTATACTATCCATCCTCATCAAATTGCCCACTTCCAACAGTTTCAACACATCCTCCCACACCAATCATTCACCTGTCAGCCTCATTCTCTCCCTTCTTTTCCCATTCAGCCACTCACTTACCTTTTGCGGGACCGAATCCAGGAATTTTCTTATTGTTTACATTTATTCAAATCATCATCACCATACCTCTTTCTGGCCATACTCTCAAGCCTATGTTCATATATGTTCACACTTTCACTCTTTCCTATTCGAGCCTTTGCAAATTCATTCATCCTTTTATAATTCACACTCTCTTTCATTTGTTTCACCTGCCCAATTAGTCTCTCCTTCACAACCTCATACCTCGGTTCCCCCACACTTGTAATCACACAGAAAAACTCTAATACCTTTCTATCCAAACATTCCCCCAAAACATTAATCCAGTATCCCTTCTTCTCCAAGTACTTGAGCTTGCAATATTGCTCAAATTTACCAAAGAATTCTTCCATACTTTTCCCACCATGCAATCTAAACTTATCTACCTTTGGCACTTCCCTTATCAAAATCCCCTTCCCCACATTCACTTCACTCTCACTCATACCAATCATACCATCACTCTCTCCTTCATCCAGGTACAATGAGTCTACACTCTTCCCTCTCACCTTCCCCTTTGACCCAGTCTTCCTTCTTCTCTTGCGTTTCACTCTCTTTCATTCCCCATCTTCTCATTCTATCCTCTCTAGACTCACACACACTTCCACTCATCCCATGTCTTATCCTTTTCGGTCAGAGCAGGGGTCAGGGTCGAGGGCCTGGGGCTGGTCCTGACCCCTTCATCATGTCATACAAGTCCTTCATACGTTGGTCGACCTGCTTCTGTCTCTCATCCATTTCTTTCCTCATCCTGTCTGTCTTCTCATCCATACTCATCATATCACTCTTCAATCCCTAAATCACACTCCTCAACATCATACATTCCTCCTCTTTCTGCCTCAACTCCAGCCTCAGTCTCACGATCTCATCATGAAGGCCCTGTTCCACAGAAGTCATCCTCTCAAGTTAGTAAAAAGATAGAAAAAGGTGAAAAACAATCAACTACCTGTCACTCTAATAGGGTGTGGACTGCAATCCAATCCCATCACGCTCCTAGTTTCGAGATCTCACATCCCTATTCAGGCGTCAAATATAGCAGGCCAAAAATCTAGACTTACCCCAATTAATCCAACCCGCATCCTACACTAATTTGGACATGAAAAATTGAAGGAGAATGAAATGGATTGTATATATAGTCCCTTTTCTTACAAAAAAAAAAAAATATTTATAAAATATGGGATAAATATAGTCACAACGAGCCTATATGTGTGTATATATATATATATATATATATATATATATATATATATATATATATATATAATAAAAACAATCCTATCTTGCGAATACTCTCAATCGAGAATATTTACAAATACAAAAAAACAATCCTATATTGGAATCTTACCAATCGAAAATATTTACAAATACTAAGAAGAGACAACAAAAGGAGTTAGCTTACATATGGTACCATGGTTTACGATTTGCCAGCCCCCGGGGAGAAAATCTTGCCAGCAGTCACTCTTGTGACCAAAATTGGGTGCGCGCGCCTTAGGGGTCTGGCGCCTCTGAGCTTAATTTACTTCGCACCACCAGAATGTAATGAATGGAAGTTTGATGATGGCTAGGCTAAGACTCATGCTGTAAACCGCTATCAGCCCCAGAACAAGTGCGGCCTTCAAGGTGATAACTCTGGTGAACATGATCGGCAACCCATACAATGGTACTCAACACAGGGGTGTGAGGATCCTTAGTCTGACTCCTCCACAGTGGCCTGTTCAGCAAGGTAGGACCCCTGAAGACAGACTGATGGACAATAATGTCCATCACAGTCTTCACTGACATAGCTCACTGTTATTGAAGTATGCAAGCCCCTCTACCACAACACGGTGATCCTCGGGGAGGGGAGAGAGTGGGAAGAACAGGAGGTGAAGCACTTGGTTCCAACTTCCACCAAGGTGTCTATCAAGAACTGGATGGTGTCAGCAAGGAAAAGATTTGTGGAAGGAGGTTTAAGGATGGATGAGAAAGCGTGCCAGTTATCAACTATGAGAGACCTGAGCCATCAGGAGAGATGATTCCCACTACCTATGATAGGCATTGAAATCTCCCATGATGATAGCTGATTAACCCTTTAACTGCGTGTGACATATCTCAGCCATCATTGAAAACTCCCATCAGTGATGTGTCACATCGCACATCAGTTAAGACTTAAATTATATTCTATAGACATTTTTCTTACATGTGGATATTTTTATTCAGTCATAAACTGTTTCTAGAAGTATCCGGCAACTTTTCACACAATCAATTCTGAAGGTTTGTTTTATTTGCTAATTAGTGCCCTTCAAAATGTCAAAGAGAAAGGTTGGTCGAGTGATTTTCATGATGCTGTGCATGGCGATGATTACACTTTTGATTTTAGTGGCTTTAGTGATTTAGATGATGATGATTTTGATAATGAAAGTGAAGATGTATTTGAAAATGAATTGATTGATAATACAGTTCTTAAGGATTTCAATGAAAATAATGCTTCTGATGATGATAAAAATCAAACACAAGTAGAGCCTAATAAGAAAAAAACTAAAAGAGACATTTTCTATAATTGGAAAAATCTTGGTGATAATTTTAGTGGAATTAAATGTTATGAACTTTTTACTGGTGAAAACAAATTCAATGTAATTTGGAAAGCATGAAAATCTTTGATGTTTTTTGTCAGTTTTTTCCTGATAGTATATTCAAACTCATAGTGACTGGAATAAATGATTTTTCTGAAAAACTTTTGGATTAAACATCTAACTTGCTACCAAAATCTAAGTACAGGCAGTGGTACCCAACAAATTTAGGAGAAATGGAAAGTTTCATTGGATTAATGTTTCTTATGGGAATTATTCATAAGCCAACTATCATTTCCTATTGGTGAACAGATGAATATATAGGAACTCCAATTTTATGGGAAGTGATGTTGCGTGATAGATTTTGTAACATTTTGCGCTTTTGGCATTTTGAAGATGAGTCTTTACAGCTAGAAAACACCTTACTAGAGAAGATTACTCCTCTATTGAAACTTATTGAGGATGCATTGAATGAAAAATACACTCCTTCAAAAAATTTAAACCTAGATGAATCATTAGTTCTATGGAAGGGCAGACGATTATTTATCGCCAATATGTAAAAACCAAGTGCTCTAGGTTTGGCATAAAAATCTTCAAACTGGTTGATGAAAATGGTGTAACAATGAAGTCAAAAGTGCATACAAGTAAAATGGATAGCACAGAAGACTTTTCAAAAACAATCTGTGGTTGTCAACATGATGAATGACTTAGGAAATGGACACCATGTATACACAGACAATTATTATACAACTCTCAAGCTATTCAACTTTCTCAAGGACAATAAAACTGATGCAATAGGAAAAATATGGAATAATAGAAAAGGCATACCTATGGAACTATGAGGACTGAAAATTGGCATAAGGAAAAAGCATGCGTTAGAAACAAAGGATCTTCTAGCTTTGCATACAAATACTTCTCATACAAATGATGAAGTCACCGTAAGTAAGAGATCAAAAGGAGGTTCAATGAGTGTAAATATTCCTACATGTATAGATAGTTATAACTAGAACATGGGATTTGTTAATAAAACAGATCAGATTCTTCATTACTATTCCTCAGCAAGAAAAACACTTGGATGGTACAAGAAATTGATTTATATTTTATTTGAGTTCGAGTTCTAGATGCTTTGGGAATTTATAATTTTGTCAAAAAAAGAAAATTCACTTATCTGGACTTTTCTTTGGAAATAATCAAAGAGCTTACAGCAATCCATGATTCCATTAACCACATGCAGTTATACCAAGACTGATAGGAAGGCATTTTATGGCTCATCATAAGATAGAAAAGAAGCAAACCACTTTGAAATGAAGTCGCGTATGTTATTTGAATGGAATAAGAAAGGAAACACAATTCACTTGTAAAACCTGCTATGATAAACAAGGTCTCTGCATTGAACCATACTACAAAATTTATCATACAAAGCTTAATTATTTAGGTATTCATTATGTTTATTAAGATAAAAATCATGATTTTATTTTCTTTTTTATAGTATTTAGTGAGTATCAAAATATTATTTGGAAATAAAACTCTTAAAATTGCTTTTTATTTTATTTTAGCCCTTGTGAGGTGTGAAGTTTATTGGGGGTAGCAAGGATGGGTATCCCCATATTGGTGGAGATGTTTTGGGCAGGGACTTTTGGATGAGGGTTGTAGATTTGGTTTTGGTGTGGTGGGCTGTGGGTGGGAGTGGTGTTTTTTCAGTCAGGTGTGGTTGAAGTGTCACCATGGTTGTGAGGACCTGGCTGTATGAGGGGTTTCTTCATGAATTAAGTGTTAGGGGGGTATGAGTGGGATTAGTGGGCTGCGCTACTGGTATCCCGGGAATGAGCTGGAGTGGTGCAGGGGTGAGTTCGATGGTTGACTGTTGAAGTAAGGTCACTGTTTGCCCAAGGGTTGCAGCAGTTGTGTCTTTTGCTTGGGGTGATAGGACCTTGGTTGATCCGCTTCTGTCTTTGTTTTGCTTTGAGGGAGGCAATTTTGTTCATCTTGCAGAATTCTTTTTATGGCTTCTGCATCTTCATGGGCAGCACAGTGCCTGGAGGAAGGCTTAGAGTCAGAGCCACAGAACATACATCTGGGGCCATTCATGAGGTCACTGGCATTTTGGGGGCACTGCAGATGAGGCACCTGATCTTTCTCTGGCAGTTTGCTGTACCATCCCCATACCCCCAGTCAATGGTAGCACTGTAGTACTGGAAAGGTGCAAGTCTAACCAAGTAAGATATTGAGTGCATTGTTACACGGTCAGGGAAGGGACCTTTGAATTTGAGTCAGATTGCCAAGCCAGCAGCCCTGGTGCAATCCAGCTGGTTGACAGTGAGCCTTAGAAGAACTCCTGATAGGGTTGATGCCCCTTCCCCCCCAGTATGGTGTCTGCATCATGTCATTGTCAGTCAGATCTGGTGAAATTAAGTATATTCTTCTAGGTAAGCGTCCACCATCAAGCAACTCGGGAATCTGAGGCAGGTTGTCAAGATTAGCAACTTGAAAATATACCCTGAACCCACTGCCAGTGACCCACAGGGTGTCCCTCACTATCTTCTTGATGAAGATAGATGTGCGCAATACCTGGGACACTTTGGTAGGATGAATGAAGCATCTTCTAGTGGTAATGAAGACATGCACACGATAATAATAATAATAGTAATAGGTATTTATAATGCCCCCTTCAGGGCTGTTAGCCTCCCATAGCGCAAGTTGTGTAGCAAGCGTAGAGAAAGTTTACAGGGGAGAGGAGGCAATTCTAAAGAGATGAGTCTGCAGGAGACGTTTAAAAGTAGCAAGGGAGGGAGAGGATCGGACGTGGAGACCCCTGGGTCATACGATTCCATAACTCCCATCTCCCACCTCCAGAAGGCCAACGCCCAAAACGGTGTAAAGATCTTTTTAAATAAGACGTACCGCAACTGGGCCCCCTCCGACGTTCGCACTCTCCCTTGGATTTCCGCCCTCGTGAACCGTGGAGTGCTTGAGGAGGCCAGTATCCGCTGTGCCCACCGGATCTTCGGGGTGGCTAAGCCTAATGGCTCCGCTCACCTTATTTACGACATGTCTCCTGCTGCTGAGGCATACCGCCCCCCGAAGTTCAGCCTCCCTAGCGTGAAGAAAATCATGGAATCAGCCACCGAACATCTTTGGGCTATGAAGCTCGACCTCAAGGATGGTTTCTACCATGTACGCCTTCATCCGAAAGCTCGCCCCTGGTTCGGAATCCGATGCGACAGTCGATCGTTTCGGTTCACACGTCTCCCCATGGGCTTCAATGGGGCCCCCTTCTTAATGCAGAAACTCACGGCGACAACCATGAACCAGCTCGCTTCAGGTCACGGCATCCAGGTATACACCTACCTGGACGACGTGCTCTGTATTGGGCAAAAGCGCGCCCTCAGAGCGTTCATGAAGACCATCGAGCGTAGCTCGATCAACGCAAACTGGAGGAAATCGCTCACCACCCCCGTGAAGCAGATTTCATACCTTGGCTTTAATATTGACTTAAAGCTCAAGCGTATCCGCCTCACCTCCTCTATGCGAGATAAGACCCGGACTGCTCTCCGCGTCATGTCTACCCGCCCGGTCTCCCGCAAGGCATGGTCTCGTCTTGCTGGACTCCTCAACTTCATTCTTCCTGCACTTCGCCTTCCCTTCTGCTGGGTACAACTGTGCTACTTGCAAGACGCCCACCCAAACCCGGCACCTTTCCTCCACCTTAGCCGCCGCATCCACGGCAGGTGGACTCGCTTCCGCCCTCCTAAAGGGGCTCCTCCGGGACTTTTCGTCGACGCCTCTCCTTGGGGCATCGGGTGGTGGTCGCAGGGCGCCTCTATGGCCCTCGACTGCCGCCAATGGGACCTTGGGATCTTTGATCTTGAATCCTTGGGTCTCATCCTCTCCACCTTGTTCGCCCCCCGCGCCCTCACCTATGGTGACAACATTGGCGCCCTTTGGAACGCGAAGAGGGGCAAACTTCCAGAGGCTATTCTTCTCTGCCTCTCTACTACATCTCTACTTAACTACTCCTCGGCCTTCAGGATCTCATCTCGGAATTTTTCTTACGTTCGAAGCAGGCACAATCCGGCTGACGTCCCGTCTCGGCACTTTGCAAGAACCTTCTAGGCGTGTGCGGGCCCTTTCCTTCTCGGGACTATATAAGGACCCACACTCCCCGAGCCGGGACGGACGTTTTACAGCTCTGCTACCGGTGTGACCTGCACAAACTGAGAAGGAACAATCACCCATCTAGCAGAGGACAGAATGAAGAGTGTTCACACAATCAGTTGTGGAAGGGGTGAATAAGACTGCTGTTTCGTAGGTGGTACTTGCTTTTGACCTTACACACTTGTCTTTCCTCATTTGTGGAGAGTTATTGAGTTTTTGGCATTGGAATTTACATATAGGTACATCACCATCTGGGTCCTTTTATAGGGCACAGCTGTGAACTCCACTGCCATTTTGGTGGTTAGTGTGGCTGGAGGGGTTACATCCAGAGGTGAGGTAGGGAGAAGTGTGGCTCGCATTGGTCTGAATGCCTAAATGGTTATCTTCACTGATTGGTCTGGGCAGTATTTATTATCACTGCACTGTTTGACAATCACAAGTAGCATGTCCACTCAACATACTGGTATGATCAGTTTCATGGTCGTATACTGGTTAGGTAAGGTTGGGTGTGCCTTTTAGGTAACGTTTGGTTATGTTGGCGATTTATGATCTTCATCGTCTACAAATTGCTTATTTTCACCGAAAATTGCTTACTTTTTGTGATAGCTGTGGTCACATAAAAATAAAGTTAACTTGATAGTAAGCCTAAAAGCATTATTAAAAAAT
The DNA here is from genome assembly GCA_963969495.1 of Ceratothoa steindachneri. Classification (NCBI taxonomy): domain Eukaryota; kingdom Metazoa; phylum Arthropoda; class Malacostraca; order Isopoda; family Cymothoidae; genus Ceratothoa; species Ceratothoa steindachneri. The sequence goes on along the minus strand of OZ018321.1, from coordinate 3,140,712 downwards.
TGTACAGTGAAAAAATCATCGTGGGGTATTCTGGAAATTTACCATAAATATGCAAGCAAGTGTAACTTAATTGACTCACAAACAAATAGTTAAACAAGTGTGTAAGCATTAGCAATTCAAGGCAGAATGTAGAAGAATCATTATGTTTCAACAATGGGTTGGAATATTGTTTATTGTGAATTTATAATGTGTGATAAACCTCATCACCATCAAAATATTACTCCTATGATACTATTACAATGATACAAGGCATTATTGCAGGCTTTAGTAATCTAAAATGTGTGGAAAATAAAAATTAAGATTAACCAGTTACTAATAGTAGGTAGGGAAATACAAGAGTAGAGGGTGGGGCAGGGAAAGAAAAGAGATGCAGAGGAGATAAAGCAGAAGCTATACAGGCTAAAAGAGGTGCTTCAAGGATAAGAGGTCTGAGTTGTCTTTATACTAATGCTCCTAGTCTTAGAAATAAGAAAAATGAATTATTTAATTATATTAATGATGAAGATATAGATATAATATGTGTAATAGAATCATGGGTTAATGAAAATAAAGTTAATGACAATGTGAGTGAATTTGAACTACAGGGTTATGATATGTACATTAGTCAAAGGAGAGATAGGACTGGTGGTGAGTTGATTATTTATATCAGAAATAGCATTTCTTCAAGTCTAAATAATTCTATAAAACAAGGAGTAGTTGAGTCACTGAGGATAGATATTATAGTCAGTACAAATAGGATAATACACTCGTATTGATGAGTTAATGATCAGGGAAATAAGTAAAGGATGTGAGGTAGATACAGTTAGTCTTGGTGACTTTAATTTAAATTCTGTAGACTAGGAAAATATTATAGGAAGGGATAGAGCAAGTTGTAAGTTAATAGAATGCTTTGAGGATAATTTTTTGACTCAATTTGTTAATAAGTCAAAAGAGGTGCCAATATATTAGATCTGGTTCTTTCAAATAATGATCACTTGGTTCAGGAATTGACTGTCACAAAAGCATTGGGAAATAGTGATCATCAGATGGTTCATCTTAACTTGGGAATAGTGAATGGTAGAAACATCAATAAACTACATGAAAACTCCAAATGTTTATAGGGGTGATTACAATAAATTACACAACTTGATAAATCAGATTAGGTGGGATATAGAATTCAGTGGAAAGAATACTTATGAGATGTGGGACACTTTTTAGACTATATTAAAAATGTCTAGGAGCAGTGTATTCCACTAAAGGCTATTAGGGAGAAATGTAGGAAGGCATTGTGTTGGAATCAGGAGATAGCTAGAAAAATTTCTGAGAAAAGGGCATACCAAAGATTATGGAGAGAAAGTACTTTTGACAATTTAAATCATTATAGGTTGACCAGAAATGAGCTAAATAAGATTAGTAAGAAGAGCAAAAGGGGCAGCAGAAATTAATTTATACAACCTTTAAATTTTCAAAGACAAACATTTTTAATTCTTAAAATGATTCTCAATGATGTCACTTTCAACTTGTTAGAACTTAATATCGTAGTTATTCACTTTTAGAAAATGCGTTTTTACTTTGCAAAATTTTAATCTTTCTGTTCCATTCACCCTATTTCCTTCAATTCTTGGCCTGACTAGTTAGTGAATAGCAGGCTTTGTTATATCTGTAGGTAATCTGCACATGCGTCTTTTAGCAATTAACCAAAAGCATTCTTTGTTTTATTTCAGACGATTTATGGATGACTGTGTCTTCAGTTCATATGGTATAATGGCATGTGGTGGCTGTGCTAGGTCATAATACCAACTAATACCACAAGTTTTGATGCCGATTCTCAGGCATTAAAAATAGATAGGTCTCACAGTGTAATCCTATGAGATATTATATGCCACAGTATTTGTAAATTTAGAGAAGATCAGAATATATTTTACTGTGTCAAAATTGTACAGGATTCAAAAGGGTGTAAAACCCCATACAAATTTTCCGTTACTAGATTTAAGGGCATGTGGCTTTCTAAGACAAATGAGGCAAGTATTTTCCCAAATTTCTGTTGAATTTTATCAGGTTAAGTTCTGCATCTTTTAAATGATTTTGAAAATGTTTTTCTTATGCAGTTTTGTGCATTCTTTACGGATCTGAAACTCACTTTTGGTAGAAAAACCTACTTTCCTATTATGGACCTTCAATCAATTATTTGAAAAGGATGCATTTCTGGGGAAAATGAGTCAGATCTGAAAAATACACAAAACTACACAAGAAAAACACATTTTTAAATATGTGTTAAAATGATTCTTTAACATTATTTTAGCTCAAAATAAAATAAAGATCTAATAAAATTCTTTAGCTATTATAGAATCAATATCAAATCTAACAGTGATAAAATAGGGCCTATTATATATGAAGGCATTTTCAAAGAATCGGATGACAAAATAATAGAGGTTCTTAATGATCATTTTTCTTCAGGATTTACAGAAAAGAAACCGGATAGATTAAATTATGATAATTCTAGGTCAAGGGAAATTATGTTCAATACCATTAATGTGAACAGGGAAATAATTATCTTTCTACAGTATTTACATAACATAACATAATTTCCCAGATGAACAGAGCCACAATGGCCAATCAAAGGTCATCCGCATCCGTCCCACCCCCCACAACATAATATAACAATAAAAAAAAAGTCACAAGGGCCCATCATACATCATCTGAGTCAAATGGCCTCTTTTTTAAGGCACCCAAACTCCCAAGAAAACTATATCCAGAGGATTGCATCCAGAAACAAGGGTAACATCAATCAAGGCTTGTAAGAACTAAATCATGCGGCTATAGATATATACAAAATATTAATATATACAAAACTTAGGAACCATCACAACCTTCCCTCCCTATAAACTCATCCAACCTACTCTTAAATACATTTAAATTTGGACTAACTACTAAACTTGGCGGCAATTTGTTCCAGAAGTCTACCACTCTATTGGTGAAAAAATATTATCTTAAATTCAACCTACACCCTTGCTTTTTAAATTTCAAGTGGTGACCTCTAGTTCGATTTCCATCATCTAACTCAAAAAACTTGCTAACATCCAAATTATCTATCACAGAAAAAATTTTAAAGATCTCAATCATATCCCCTCTCACACACCTCCTTTCGAACGAGAACATATTTAATACCTTCAGTCTATATATTCAAGGTGCCTCAGAGAAGGAATAATCTTTGTTGCCCTCCGTTGCACAGACTTGAGAAGGTTAATAATATGTCTAAAATGTGGGGACCATGCCTGTATACAGTACACTAGATAACATAACATAATTTCATGGATGACAAAAGCCACAAGGGCCTATCAAAGGTCATCCGCATCTGTCAAAACCCACCCACAAAAAGCACCATCACCAGGGGAAGACAAGATGTGGCCTAACATAAGAGTTATAGAGTTTAAGAAAAACCTCCTTACTTTTGTAACTGACATTTCTCTTAATGAAACCCAGCACTCTATTTGCCCTATTTCTTGCTTCAATACACTGCTTAGAAAACCTTAATGACTTATCTATTACTACTCCTAGATCTTTCTCATCCTCTACTGAGCTCATAGTTAAATTCTCAAGAATTTAACAGACTACAGGAGTTAGGCTAACTGGTCTAAAGTTATTTGGATCCTCTTTACTACCCTTCTTGAAAATGGGGACCACATTCGCTCTCTTCCAATCATTGGGTACTTCTCCATATTCCAGTGACATAGTATACAACTTCTCCAGAGCTATTGAGATACTTTCTACCCCTTCTTAAGTATCCTAGAATGAATATTATCAGGGCCGGAGGCCTTGGTAGCATCTAAGTCACCTATTAGTCCTTTTATCGTCCTCCAATCCACACTAATAGTAGTAAACACCTCTTTCTCTGACCCCTGAGTACTATACATAAGACTATTTAGTTTCTCCCTTGTAAATACTGATGCAAAATGACCATTTAGTACCTCAACTATTTCCTCATCAGTTTCTCTCACAACCCCTTCATATTTGATAGGCCCTATTTTAACTCTGGCAGACTTGTTATTAATTTTATAGTAACTAAGGAACTTTCTAGGATCTTTGTTGCTATCCTGAGCTAATTAAATTTCTGACACCTTTTTGTTCTTCTTTATAATCTTATTTAACTCATTCAAAGCCATTCTATAATCACTTAAATTTTGAATATTATTTTCTACCTGTAATTTTTTGTATGCCCTTTTCTTCTCTGAAATTTTTCTAGCTATCTCCTGATTCCACCATAATGGTTTCCTACTTTTGTTCCTAATGGCCTTCATTTGGATACATTGCTCTTGGACTAACATATAACATAACATAACATAATTTCACGGATGACAAAAGCCACAAGGGCCTATCAAAGGTCATCCGCATCCATCAAAACCCACCCACAAAAAGCACCATCACCAGGGGAAGACAAAATCAAAGTCCCCCACAATATAATATAACAGATGACAAAAGCCACAATGGCTCATCATAGGTCATCCGAGTCAAACGGCCTCTTTTTTTAAGGCACCCAAATTCCCAGGAAAACTACATCCATAGGATTGCGTCCAGAAACAAGGGTATCATCAATCAAGGCTTGTCAAGAACTAAATCATGCAGCTATAGTTATATACAAACAATATTAATATATACAAAACTTAGGAACCATCACAACCTTCCCTCTCCATAAACTCATCCAACCTACTCTTAAATACATTTAAATTTGGACTACCTACTACCCTCCGCGGCAATTTATTCCAGAAGTCTACCACTCTATTGGTAAAAAAATATTTTCTTAAATCCAACCTACACCCTTGCTTTGTAATTTTTAAGTGGTGACCTCTAGTCCAATTTCCATCATCTAACTCAAAAAAACTTGCTAACATCCAAATTATCTATCCCAGAAAAAATTTTAAAGAGCTCAATCATATCCCCTCTCACACACCTCCTTTCGAACGAAACATATTTAATACCCTCAGTCTATCTATATATTCAAGGTGGCTGAGGAAAGGAATAATCTTTGTTGCCCTCCATTGCACAGACTCGAGAAGGTTAATATCGTGTCTAAAATGTGGGGACCATGCCTGTATACAGTACTCTAGATCTGGCCTAACCTAAGAGTTATAGAGTTTAAGAATAACCTCCTTACTTTTGTAACTGACATTTCTCTTAATGAAACGCAGCACTCTATTTGCCCTATTTCTTGCTTCAATACGCTACTTAGAAAACCTTAATGACTTATCTATTACTACTCCGAGATCTTTCTCATCCTCTACTGTGCTCAGCCAATGCCCATCCATCTCATAGTTAAATTCTCTATTATCTTTTCTCATGTTAATAACTTTGCACTTATCAAGGTTAAAAGTCATTTGCCACTTATGTGCCCAGGATAACAATTTATTTAAATCCCCCTGCACTTTAAAATTATCATCAATATCTTTAACTACAGCTGCTAATTTGGTATCATCCGCAAAAATTGACACTTTATTATTAACTGCCTCCCCAGAATCGTTTATATAGATGACAAATAATAATGGACCGAGAAGTGATCCCTGAGGAACCCCACTGATAACATCCCTCCACTCTGACTTTACACTATTTAGCACTACCCTTTGCGTCCTGTCTTTCAGCCACTCAGCTATCCAATTTGAAACACCCCCACATATCCCAATCATTTTTAATTTATGAACTAGTCCCCTATGTGGTACCTTATCAAATGTTTTACTAAAATATAAGTAAATTATATCTACATTCACTTCCTTATCTACTTGATCTGTTACAAACTCCAAAAAGTCTAGTAAATTAGTCAAACATGATGTACCTGATCTAAACCCATGCTGAGCATCGCTGATTAACCCATCCCTCTCTAGATGTTGGCAAATCCCTTTTTTAACTATCTTCTCAAGAATTTTACAAACTACAGGAGTTAGGCTAACTGGTCTAAAGTTATTTGGATCCTCTTACTACCCTTCTTGAAAATAGGGACTACATTCGCTCTCTTCCAATCATCGGGTATTTCTCCATATTCCAGTGACCTAGTATACAACTTCTCCAGAGCTATTGAGATACTTTCTACCCCTTCTTTAAGTATACTAGAATAAATATTATCAGGGCAGGAGGCCTTGGTAGTATCTAACTCACCTATTAGTTCTTTTATCGTCCTCCAATCCACACTAATGGTAGTAAACACCTCTTTCACTGACCCATGAGTACTATACATAAGACTATTTAGTTTCTCCTTTGTAAATACTGATGCAAAATGACCATTTAGTACCTCAACTATTTCCTCATCAGTTTCTCTCACAACCCCTTCATATTTGATAGGCCCTATTTTAACTCTGCCAGACTTATTATTAATTTTATAGTAACTAAAGAACTTTCTAGGATCTTTGTTGCTATCCTGAGCTAATTTAATTTCTGACACCCTTTTGTTCTTCTTTATAATCTTATTTAACTCATTCCTAGCCATTCTATAATCACTTAAATTTTGATTATTATTTTCTACCTGTAATTTTTTATATGCCCTTTTCTTCTCTGAAATTTTTCTAGCTATCTCCTGATTCCACCATAATAGTTCCCTACTTTTGTTTCTAATGGCCTTCATTGGGATACATTGTTCTTGGACTACATTTATTATATGCTTGAAAGTATCCCACATCCCATAAGCATTTTTAACTCTGAATTCTACATCCCAGTCTACAAAATTTAGCAAGCTTCGAAGTTTTACATCATTCTCGGTTATTTTACCCTTCTCAATTCCCAAGTTAAAATGAACTATCTGATGGTCACTATTTCCCAATGCTTCCCCAACAGTCAATTCTTGAACTAAATGATCACTGTTAGAAAGTACTAAATCTAATATATTGTCCCCCCTCGTTGGCTCATTAACAAATTGATTCAAAAAATTATCCTCAAAGCATTCTATGAACTTGCCACTTGTTCTATCCCTACCTATCATATTTTCCCAGTCCACAGAGTTTAAGTTGAAATCCCCAATAATAACTGCATCTGTTTTACACTCCTTACTTATTTCCCTTATCATTAGTTCATCCATATCATCAGTCTGCCCAGGTGGCCTGTAAAAAGCTCTCAAATGCACCATTCTATTTTTACTGAACCTAATATCTATCCAAAGTGACTCCAACTCCATCCTGCTTTATTGAAGTATTTAAACTTGAAACAATGTTTTTTATATAGATAATTATTCCTCCACCAATCCTACCTGTCCTTTGACTAGTGTACATATTATAGCCCTGTAAATCAAATTCACTTATAGTGTCACTAAATTCTATTTCATTAACCCAGGATTCAGTAACACATAATATATCTATATCCTCATTGCTAATATAACTAAATAGCTCATCCTTCTTGTTTCTAAGACTACGAGCATTTGTATAGAAACAATTTAACCCCCCTATCCCTGAAGAACCTCTTGAAACCTGAATGACCTCACCTCTATCGCCTGAGAACCTATTTCTGTTATCTGCCAAGTCCATTCTACTTTCAGTACTATAATGTCCTCTCATAATTCCCTGACCACTATTAGTCTCTAGTTTCCCACCTGCAAAGACCTAATAACACGATCATACTCCTCCCACAACACATCTACCCCCCTCCTACTCAAATGCAGTCCATCCATCGCATAATTTTTTTAATCAATTTGTTATTGAGCCAACGAGGGAGGACAATATATTAGATTTAGTACTTTCTAACAGTGATCATTTAGTTCAAGAATTGACTGTTGGGGAAGCATTTGGAAATAGTGACCATCAGATAGTTCGTTTTAACTTGGGAATTGAGAAGGGTAAAATAACTGAGAATGCTGTAAAAGTTCCAAATTTTCATAAGGGAGATTATGTAAAACTCCGAAGCTTGCTAAATTTTGTAGACTGGGATGTAGAATTCAGAGTTAAAAATGCTTATGGGATGTGGGATACTTTCAAGCATATAATAAATGTAGTTCAAGAACAATGTATCCCAATGAAGGCCATTAGGAACAAAAGTAGGAAACCATTATGGTGGAATCAGGAGATAGCTAGAAAAATTTCAGAGAAAAAAAGGGCATATAAAAAATACCAGGTAGAAAATAATATTCAAAATATAAGTGATTATAGGATGGCTAGGAATGAGTTAAATAAGATTATAAAGAAGTACAAAAGGGTGTCATAAAATAAATTAGCTCAGGATAGCAACAAAGATCCTAGAAAGTTCTTTAGTTACTATAAAATTAATAACAAGTCTGCCAGAGTTAAAATAGGACCTATCAAATATGAAGGGGTTGTGAGAGAAACTGATGAGGAAATAGTTGAGGTACTAAATGGTCATTTTGAATCAGTATTTACAAAGGAGAAACTAAATAGTCTTATGTATAGTACTCATGGGTCAGGTAAAGAGGTGTTTACTACCATTAGTGTGGATCGGAGAATGATAAAAGGACTAAGAGGTGAGTTAAATACTACCAAGACCTCCGGCCCAGATAATATTCATTCTAGGATACTTAAAGAAGGGGTAGAAAGTATCTCAATAGCTCTGGAGAAGTTATATACTAGGTCACTGGAATATGGAGAAATACCCGATGATTGGAAGAGAGCGAATGTAGTCTGGCTTTGTTCTGGAAGGTTGTCTTACAGGAAGCTCCTGATTCTCATTGTAAGATTGGGATATAATACTGATTTGGGTGTGTAGTTTTTCTTGTATTTATTTAATACATCAATCACTGTGTAATAAATACATTAGTGATTAATACTTTTGGGGAAGATAACTGGCAGCAATCCTGAGCAAGAATTTTTTTTGGTGAGTGTTAACTCTTTCCTTAGTAAATTTCTGAGAGTATGGCTGTTTGTATAGATGGTGAGAGCATGCCGTTTGAAAGTAGTGTGTATGTGGTGTGTGATGCATGTGGAGTTGAAAGGAGAGTGAATGTAACTGAATGCCGTGTGTGTTTTCGGGAAGGGGAGGTTAGGAGGTTGAGTGGGGAATGTAAGAGGTTGAATGATTTGGTGTTTGAGGTGAGAAGAGATTCAAGTGTGCGATTGAAGGGTGAGATTAGTTCTAAGAGGGTGGAAGATAGGGCTAGGACTGGGAACAGTGTGGAAGTTGTGAGTGATGATGAATGGTGGGTGAAAATGGATAGGATAGATAAGTTAGGACAGGTTAGGTGTGTGAATGAGAGGGACATAGAACCTGTTAGGTTGACTAACAGATTCAATGTCCTGAGAGAGGAAGAGTGTGAAAGTGATTTGCCTGGTGTGATTGTGGATGAAAGCAGGGTGGGTGGTAGTGTGACTGAGAGCAGGAAGGAGGGTAATGTTAGGCCAAGACAGAATAGGAGAATGACTGAAGTGCTAGTGATGGGTGACTCTCAGATTAGGTATTTAGATAGGAAGTTGAGTGATAGCAAGTGGAAGGGAATGAGAGTTTGTCTGCTGGGTGCTGGTGTAAGTGATGTTTGTGAGCGGTATGATAGGCTGGTTTCTGGGTGTGAGATGGATGCAGTTGTGATTTCGCATGTGGGAGTGAATGATGTAAAGAAGGTGGGTACATGTGAGTTACGTGAGCAGTATAAAAGGTTAGTTGAAAGGATGAGTAAAAGCAGGGTAAAAGGTGTTGTTTCTGGTGTGCTTCCGAGGGTGGAAGATAGGGCTAGGACTGGGAACAGTGTGGAAGTTGTGAGTGATGATGAATGGTGGGTGAAAATGGATAGGATAGATAAGTTAGGACAGGTTAGGTGTGTGAATGAGAGGGACATAGAACCTGTTAGGTTGACTAACAGATTCAATGTCCTGAGAGAGGAAGAGTGTGAAAGTGATTTGCCTGGTGTGATTGTGGATGAAAGCAGGGTGGGTGGTAGTGTGACTGAGAGCAGGAAGAAGGGTAATGTTAGGCCAAGACAGAATAGGAGAATGACTGAAGTGCTAGTGATGGGTGACTCTCAGATTAGGTATTTAGATAGGAAGTTGAGTGATAGCAAGTGGAAGGGAATGAGAGTTTGTCTGCCGGGTGCTAGTGTAAGTGATGTTTGTGAGCGGTATGATAGGCTGGTTTCTGGGTGTGAGATGGATGCAGTTGTGATTTCGCATGTGGGAGTGAATGATGTAAAGAAGGTGGGTACATGTGAGTTACGTGAGCAGTATAAAAGGTTAGTTGAAAGGATGAGTAAAAGCAGGGTAAAAGGTGTTGTTTCTGGTGTGCTTCCGAGGGTGGAAGATAGGGCTAGGACTGGGAACAGTGTGGAAGTTGTGAGTGATGATGAATGGTGGGTGAAAATGGATAGGATAGATAAGTTAGGACAGGTTAGGTGTGTGAATGAGAGGGACATAGAACCTGTTAGGTTGACTAACAGATTCAATGTCCTGAGAGAGGAAGAGTGTGAAAGTGATTTGCCTGGTGTGATTGTGGATGAAAGCAGGGTGGGTGGTAGTGTGACTGAGAGCAGGAAGGAGGGTAATGTTAGGCCAAGACAGAATAGGAGAATGACTGAAGTGCTAGTGATGGGTGACTCTCAGATTAGGTATTTAGATAGGAAGTTGAGTGATAGCAAGTGGAAGGGAATGAGAGTTTGTCTGCCGGGTGCTGGTGTAAGTGATGTTTGTGAGCGGTATGATAGGCTGGTTTCTGGGTGTGAGATGGATGCAGTTGTGATTTCGCATGTGGGAGTGAATGATGTAAAGAAGGTGGGTACATGTGAGTTACGTGAGCAGTATAAAAGGTTAGTTGAAAGGATGAGTAAAAGCAGGGTAAAAGGTGTTGTTTCTGGTGTGCTTCCAAGATTGGATGTGGGGGTAGAATGGTTGTCGCATGCAATTAGTTTGAATGAATTTGTGAAAGGACTGTGTGAGGAGTTAGGATTGGTGTTTGTAGATGTCTGGGGAGGGTTTTACGGGAATAGGAGGTTGTATGCGATGGATGGGCTCCATCTTAGTCTGGCAGGTGTTGAGGTTCTATGGGGGGAGCTGGATAGTATGATTAGGTCCTTACGGGTGGGAAACTAGAAGGTGTTAGAGGTAAGGGAATAACAGGAATAGAGGGCAGGTGTAGGAAATGGAAGGGATGCAGAGATAGAGGAATAGCTAGGGAAGAGGGCATACTGATGCGTTAAGGGGGACTAATGTACAAGTGAATGAGCAGATAACTAGGAATAGAAAAGCACGATGCAATGAAGATGGGAATAATAAAAAAGCCTTAAAAATATACTACACAAATGGTCGGAGTATAAGGAATAAGATAGATCTCTTAAGAGCGTTAGCGAGTGAAGAGAATTTTGATATAATTGCGATAACAGAGTCATGGCTTGATTTGGCAGGAAATCACTTTAAACCTGAGGTTGAGATTGAGGGCTTTAACATGTTCCATACAGATAGGAATAGGAAGAGAGGAGGAGGGGTTATTATTTATATTAAAGATAATCTCCAGTGTTGTGTAAACAGTACAATTAAATTAGATGATAACACAGAGTCATTATGGCTAAATGTAAAGGAAGGTAAAAACAAGCTTCTCATAGGATTATTATACAGACCACCAAATCTTAGTAAGGAAGCTTCAAATCTTCTGTGGCAGGAGATTGAACGGGCATGTAGAAGTAAGCATGTGTGTATAATGGGCGATTTTAATTACAGAAATATAGACTGGGAAGCTCTTGTGGGTGATCAGGAGGCTGAGGAATTTTTGAATGTTGTCCAAGATAATTTTCTGAGGCAGATTATTAACGAACCCACTAGAGGTAATAATATACTGGATTTAGTTCTGAAAAATAGGAAAGAAGTTATTAAGGATACTGAGATTGGAGGAAATTTGGGTAATAGTGACCATTGTGAAATTAGATTCAAGATGAAATGGAATGGTATTGATAGTAGCATGAACAATGTTAAAATTTCTGACTTTAGAAGAGCAAATTATAATGGGCTAAGGACTTACCTGGAGGCAGTTGTACAGAAACCAGGCAATGAAATCAATTCAGGAATAGATTCAATGATATCAGTTAGTGTAGACAATAATCACCAGGAGGAAGAGATTACAATTGAAGAGGAGTATGAAAGAATAATTGAGCAATTAATTACAGGTCAGATGATTAACATTCCATATAAGGAGATTAGGACTAAAAATAATGACCCAAAATGGATGAGAGATAAAATTAAGCATTATATTGGCATTAAAAAGGGCATTTATAGGAAAATAAAAAATGGAGAGGATCACTTAAGGCAGAGATATAATGAACTAGCAAGAGATGTTAAAAAGTTAGTTAGAGTAGCAAGGAGAAATTATGAAATTAAAGTGGCAAATAGGGCAAAGGAAGATCCTAAAAGTTTTTATCAATTATACAAAACTAAGGTTAGAGATAAAATAGGCCCACTTATAGATTCCAATGGAGAATTAGTGAGTGATAGGGACTCAATGGCTGGAATGCTAAATGACTTTTTTCTCTCAGTCTTTACACAGGAGGATACTCTAAATATACCCGAGGTGTCAATGATCTTTCGGGGTAATGATGAAGAGAAATTAAAGGATATCTTGATCACAAAGGAGATAGTGACAAAGGAAATTGATAAAATCAAAAGTAGTAAAGCACCCGGTCCTGATGAGGTCTTTCCTAGAATTTTGAAAGAATGTAAGGATGTGTTAAGTGAGCCCCTAGCATGCATCTTTAGAAAATCATTGGAGAGTGGCATTGTGCCAGTGGCATGGAAGAAAGCCAATGTGATACCTATATTTAAGAAAGGGTAAAACAAATATGTCTAATTACAGACCAGTAAGTTTGACATCAGTGGTAGGGAAAATGATGGAATCTATTATAGCAAGGAATATTAGAGATCACTTGGATAAGCATAAATTGATAAAAGAATCACAGCATGGCTTTAGTAAGGGTAAATCTTGTCTGACTAATTTGCTGTCTTTTTATAGTAAGGTGTATGAAGCAGCAGATAATGATGAAAACTATGATATTTTATACTTGGACTTTAGTAAGGCTTTTGATCGAGTGCCACACTTACGGCTTCTGAGCAAAGTTAAAGCACATGGGATCGATGGCAGTATATTTAGGTGGATTCAGTCATGGCTTGGTGACAGACAGCAAAGAGTTAGTATAGATGGAGTTAAATCTGAGTGGGGGTGTGTTAGCAGTGGAGTTCCGAAGGATCTGTTTTGGGTCCCTTGCTATTCTTAATTTATATTAATGATCTTGACATAGGTATAAGTAGTGACCTGAGTAAATTTGCTGATGATACTAAGCTAGGTAGGGCCATTAGGGCTGATTCTGATGCTGTTGTAATGCAGGAGGAATTGACCATTCTGTCCAATTGGGCCGAGAAATGGCAAATGAAGTTTAACATAGATAAATGTAGTGTACTTAGTATAGGTAGAAATAATCCACTGAATAGTTATAAATTAAATGGGAGAATTTTAGGGAGGACCGATTGTGAGAGGGACTTGTGTATTTTGGTAAGTTCAGACCTTCGTCCTAGAAAGCAATACCTAAATGCGAAGAATAAAGCTAATAGGATATTGGGATTCATTAGGAGGAGTGTAAGCAATAAGAGTGCTCAAGTCATTCTAAAACTGTATCTGGCGCTAGTTCAGCCTCATCTAGACTATGCGGTACAATTTTGGTCACCATATTATAGGAAGGATATTGATTTGATTGAGTCTGTGCAGAGAAGGATGACAAAGATGATTGGTGGGCTAAGGAACTTACCTTATGGTGAAAGGCTCAGAAAACTAAATCTACATACATTGGAAAGGAGAAGAGTCAGAGGGGAATTGATTGTAGTCTTCAAATGGGTAAAAGGATATAATAAAGGGGATCTGGGTAAGGTTCTTATACTTAGTGAACATGACAGGACACGTAGCAATGGGTTTAAGCTTGATAAGTATAGGTTTAGGAAGGAGATTGGGAGGAATTGGTTTACAAATCGTGTGGTAGATGAATGGAATAGGCTCACTAGACATGTGATAGAAGCCTCCTCTCTGGGTAGTTTTAAGAATAGATTAGATAAATATATGGATGAAGCTGCTAGATGGGACTGACTTTTTTTTTATGTACATATGTATATATTTTTCTAAGGAGTGGGGAGATTATATTTTGGGATTGCTTGAATGGACATAATCCTCTGGATGCATTTTATGTATATTGTAGATTAGATCTGACGAACTCCTTAAAGGGTGACAATGTTGATGACTTTTCTCTAGTAAGAAATCTTTTGTGTGTTGACTGGAACAGGAGCTGCCAAGTGTAGGCCATGAATGGTCTTTGCAGTCTCCTTTTCTTATGTAAGAAGGGTAGCAAAGAGAATCCAAATAACTTTAGACCGGTTAGCCTAACTCCTGTAGTCTGTAAAATTCTTGAGAAAATAGTTAAAAAAGGGATTTGCCAACATCTAGAGAGGGAGGGGTTAATCAGCGATGCTCAGCATGGGTTTAGATCAGGTATATCATGTTTGACTAATTTACTAGACTTTCTGGAGTTTGTAACAGATCAAGTAGATAAGGGAGAGAATGTAGATATAATTTACTTAGATTTTAGTAAAGCACTTGATAAGGTACTGTGGTAGAGCGAATGTGAGTGTGTGTATAAGGGGCCATTCTCCTACCCCTTTTCTCAATACCCTCTCCCTCCTTCTGTAAGAATGTGTGTGTGTGAATAACTGGAATTTAAATTTTGTTTTGTTTTTAATTTTATTGATGTTTGTATTCTCTTTTCAGAGATTATATTTTGAAAGAATAGTTTTAAAGATAAATATTTAAAGAATTATTAAATGCTGAAAATTTACTCGGGTAATGCCCACTTATTAGTTTCCCTTCCATGTATAGTAAATGGATCATAAACGGAGGATATATCTCTTCTACTGAGAGTGGAAGCTTGGACGGACTGCGAGAGGGGTTCTCTAGATGAGTGCTCTGCCCAGCCCTGAGACGGAGGACTTTCATACCTCGCTAGACACCTGAACTGCCCACCTGCATTGGCTGACAAGCCTGGCTCCTTTTGTATTAGCCTACTACCACCCACCTCCAGCACACAAGTGATAACGTGTGCCCCTTTTAGTTTGGTTGTTGTTGTTTTTTATTTTGTGTAGATATATTTAAGTAAATTTGTTCTATTCACCCGTTATCAAATTCTTTTGGTATCTTGTTTGGATTGGGGAATTTGGCCTCATTTTGAAGTGTGCACACTTCCCTTGTAAATATAAATTATTGTAATTATCATTGTAAATTTTTTTTGTAATTAAAGGGACTGTATATACAATCCGTTTCATTCTCCTTCGATTTCTCACATGCGGATTAGTGTAGGAAGCGGGTTGGATCAATTGGGGGTTAGTCTAGATTTTCGCCCACTACAGTACCACATAGGAGACTAGTTCATAAATTAAAAATAATTGGGATATGTGAGGGTGTTTCAAATTGGATAGCTGAGTGGCTGAAAGACAGGAAGCAAAGGGTAGTGCTAAATGGTGTAAAGTCAGAGTGGAGGGATGTTATCAGTGGGGTTCCTCAGGGATCAGTTCTCGGCCATTATTATTTGTCATCTATATAAACGATCTTGGGGAGCAGTTAATAATAAAGTGTCAATTTTTGCGGATGATACCAAATTAGCAGCTGTAGTTAAAGATATTGATTATAATTTTAAAGTGCAGGGGGATTTAAATAAATTGTTATCCTGGGCACATAAGTGGCAAATGACTTTCAACCTTGATAAGTGCAAAGTTATTAACATGGGAAAAGATAAAATAGAGAATTTAACAATAAAATGGATGGGCATTGGCTGAGCTCAGTAGAGGATGAGAAAGATCTAGGAGTAGTAATAGATAAGTCATTAAGGTTTTCTAAGCAGTGTATTGAAGCAAGAAATAGGGCAAATAGAGTGCTGGGTTTCATTAAGAGAAATGTCAGTTACAAAAGTAAGGAGGTTATTCTTAAACTCTATAACTCTTATGTTAGGCCACATCTAGAGTACTGTATACAGGCATGGTCCCCACATTTTAGACACGATATTAACCTTCTTGAGTCAGTGCAACGGAGGGCAACAAAGATTATTCCTTCCCTGAGGCACCTTGAATATATAGATAGACTGAGGGTATTAAATATGTTCTCATTCGAAAGGAGGTGTGTGAGAGGGGATATGATTGAGCTCTTTAAAAAATTTTCTGGGATAGATAAATTGGATGTTAGCAAGTTTTTTGAGTTAGATGATGGAAATCGGACTAGAGGTCACCACTTGAAAATTAAAAAGCAAGGGTGTAGGTTGGATTTAAGAAAATATTTTTTCACCAGTAGAGTGGTAGAATTCTGGAACAAATTGCCGGGGAGGATAGTAGGTAGTCCAAATTTAAATGTATTTAAGAGTAAGTTGGATGAGTTTATGGGGAGGGAAGGTTGTGATTATTCCTTTAATAAGAAAATAAGAACATAAGAAAAGAAGGAGACTGCAAAAGACCATTCATGGCCTACACTTAGCAGCTCCTGTTCCAGTCAACACAGAAAAGATTTCTTACCAGAGGAAAGTTATCAACATTGTCACCCTTTAAGGGGTTCGTCAGATCTAATCT
This sequence comes from Ceratothoa steindachneri, assembly GCA_963969495.1. Taxonomy (NCBI): domain Eukaryota; kingdom Metazoa; phylum Arthropoda; class Malacostraca; order Isopoda; family Cymothoidae; genus Ceratothoa; species Ceratothoa steindachneri. The sequence continues at coordinate 3,124,195 of OZ018321.1, read as the reverse complement.
AAAATATACATAAAATGCATCCAGAGGATTATGTCCATTCATGCAACCGCAAAATATAATCTCCCCACTCCTTAGAAAAATATATACATATGTACATAAAAAAAAAAGTCAGTCCCATCTAGCAGCTTCATCCATATATTTATCTAATCTATTCTTAAAACTACCCAGAGAGGAGGCTTCTATCACATGTCTAGTGAGCCTATTCCATTCATCTACCACACGATTTGTAAACCAATTCCTCCCAATCTCCTTCCTAAACCTATACTTATCAAGCTTAAACCCATTGCTACGTGTCCTGTCATGTTCACTAAGTATAAGAACCTTACCCAGATCCCCTTTATATCCTTTTACCCATTTGAAGACTTCAATCAATTCCCCTCTGACTCTTCTCCTTTCCAATGTATGTAGATTTAGTTTTCTGAGCATTTCACCATAAAGTAAGTTCCTTAGCCCACCAATCATCTTTGTCATCCTTCTCTGCACAGACTCAAGCAAATCAATATCCTTCCTATAATATGGTGACCAAAATTGTACTGCATAGTCTAGATGAGGCCTAACTAGCGCCAGATACAGTTTTAGAATGACTTGAGCACTCTTATTGCTTACACTCCTCCTAATGAATCCCAATATCCTATTAGCTTTATTCTTAGCATTTAGGCATTGCTTTCTAGGACGAAGGTCTGAACTTACCAAAATACACAAGTCCCTCTCACAATCGGTCCTTCCTAAAATTCTCCCATTTAATTTATAACTATTCAATGGATTGTTTCTACCTATACTAAGTACACTACATTTGTCTATGTTAAACTTCATTTGCCATTTCTCGGCCCAATTGGACAGAATGGTCAATTCCTCCTGCATTACAACAGCATCAGAATCAGCCCTAATGGCCCTACCTAGCTTAGTATCATCAGCAAATTTACTCAGGTCACTACTTATACCTATGTCAAGATCATTAATATAAATTAAGAATAGCAAGGGACCCAAAACAGATCCTTGCGGAACTGCAATGCTAACACACCCCCACTCAGATTTAACTCCATCTATACTAACTCTTTGCTGTCTGTCACCAAGCCATGACTGAATCCACCTAAATATACTGCCATCGATCCTGTGTGCTTTAACTTTGCTCAGAAGCCGTAAGTGTGGCACTCAATCAAAAGCCTTACTAAAGTCCAAGTATAAAATATAGTTTTCATCATTATCTGCTGCTTCATACACCTTACTATAAAAAGACAGCAAATTAGTCAGACAAGATTTACCCTTACTAAAGCCATGCTGTGATTCTTTTATCAACTTATGCTTATCCAAGTGATCCCTAATATTCCTTGCTATAATAGATTCCATCATTTTCCCTACCACTGATGTCAAACTTACTGGTCTGTAATTAGACATATTTGTTTTAGCCCCTTTCTTAAATATAGGTATCACATTGGCTTTCTTCCATGCCACTGGCACAATGCCACTCTCCAATGATTTTCTAAAGATGCATGCTAGGGGCTCACTTAACACATCCTTACATTCTTTCAAAATTCTAGGAAAGACCTCATAAGGACCGGGTGCTTTACTACTTTTGATTTTATCAATTTCCTTTGTCACTATCTCCTTTGTGATCAAGATATCCTTTAATTTCTCTTCATCATTACCCCGAAAGATCATTGACACCTCGGGTATATTTAGAGTATCCTCCTGTGTAAAGACTGAGAGAAAAAAGTCATTTAGCATTCCAGCCATTGAGTCCCTATCACTCACTAATTCTCCATTGGAATCTATAAGTGGGCCTATTTTATCTCTAACCTTAGTTTTGTATAATTGATAAAAACTTTTAGGATCTTCCTTTGCCCTATTTGCCACTTTAATTTCATAATTTCTCCTTGCTACTCTAACTAACTTTTTAACATCTCTTGCTAGTTCATTATATCTCTGCCTTAAGTGATTCTCTCCATTTTTTATTTTCCTATAAATGCCCTTTTTAATGCCAATATAATGCTTAATTTTATCTCTCATCCATTTTGGGTCATTATTTTTAGTCCTAATCTCCTTATATGGAATGTTAATCATCTGACCTGTAATTAATTGCTCAATTATTCTTTCATACTCCTCTTCAATTGTAATCTCTTCCTCCTGGTGATTATTGTCTCCACTAACTGATATCATTGAATCTATTCCTGAATTGATTTCATTGCCTGGTTTCTGTACAACTGCCTCCAGGTAAGTCCTTAGCCCATTATAATTTGCTCTTCTAAAGTCAGGAATTTTAACATTGTTCATGCTACTATCAATACCATTCCATTTCATCTTGAATCTAATTTCACAATGGTCACTATTACCCAAATTTCCTCCAATCTCAGTATCCTTAATAACTTCTTTCCTATTTGTCAGAACTAAATCCAGTATATTATTACCTCTAGTTGGTTCGTTAATAATCTGCCTCAGAAAATTATCTTGGACAACATTCAAAGATTCCTCAGCCTCCTGATCACCCACAAGAGCTTCCCAGTCTATATTTCTGTAATTAAAATCGCCCATTATACACACATGCTTACTTCTACATGCCCGTTCTATCTCCTGCCACAGAAGATTTGAAGCTTCCTTAGTAAGATTTGGTGGTCTGTATAATAATCCTATGACAAGCTTGTTTTTACCTTCCTTTACATTTAGCCATAATGAATGACTGTGTTATCATCTAATTTAATTGTACTGTTTACACAACACTGGAGATTATCTTTAATATAAATAATAACCCCTCCTCCTCACTTCCTATTCCTATCTGTATGGAACATGTTAAAGCCCTCAATCTCAACCTCAGGTTTAAAGTGATTTCCTGCCAAATCAAGCCATGACTCTGTTATCGCAATTATATCAAAATTCTCTTCACTCGCTAACGCTCTTAAGAGATCTATCTTATTCCTTATACTCCGACCATTTGTGTAGTATATTTTTAAGGTTTTTTTTATTATTCCCATCCTCATTGCATTGTGCTTTTTTATTCCTAGTTATCTGCTCATTCACTTGTGCATTAGTCCCCCTATAACGCATCAGTATGCCCTCTCCCCTAGCTATTCCTCTATCTCTGCATCCCTTCCATTTCCTACACCTGCCCTCTATTCCTGTTATTCCCTTACCTCTAACAGCTTCTAGTTTCCCACCCGTAAGGACCTAATCACACTATCCAGCTCCCCCCATAGAACCTCAACACCTGCCCGACTAAGATGGAGCCCATCCATCGCATACAACCTCCTATTCCCGTAAAACCCTCCCCAGACATCTACAAACACCAATCCTAGCTCCTCACACAGTCCTTTCACAAATTCATTCAAACCAATTGCACGCGACAACCATTCTACCCACACATCCAATCTCGGAAGCACACCAGAAACAACACCTTTTACCCTGCTTTTACTCATCCTTTCAACTAACCTTTTATACTGCTCACGTAACTCACATGTACCCACCTTCTTTACATCATTCACTCCCACATGCGTAATCACAACTGCATCCATCTCACACCCAGAAACCAGCCTATCATACCTCTCACAAACATCACTTACACCAGCACCCGGCAGACAAACTCTCATTCCCTTCCACTTGCTATCACTCAACTTTTGGAATATTTTTCACTATAAAGTATTACGGACACCCACCTCTCTTCTTTTCCTATCCAGCTCCTTACCTCTTTGACACGGTGTTTTCATTTAATCTATGTGGAGAGCACCGATACAAAAAGCGGAGGTGAAGATGGAGCCGGCTATCAGAAGGAAGAAGAACGGAAGATTACGTTGCGTAGTTCAAACGAACATTGAAGGTATTCTAGCGAAAGGAAGAATTCTTCGACAAGGAGCCTATTACATTCTTTTACTGAGGTGGGTGTCATTGTTATTCTTTCTTTATATAGCAGTTAACTTCAATTAACCAAATTAAGTCGAAGAATTCAACTTATTGCAGCATCCTATTTCCTTGTTAGGATTAAGATTGCTGCACCATAACCAAACATTCCCCATCAGCAAAGTTTCCATTTTGTGTTCTTGGCAGATCCTTTCCCTTGTCCCATTTTTGTGTATTATTTTGTGTGTATAATCTTTGTATTTTTGTGCGCTATTATATTTAATATGTCTGTAAAAGTACCAACCAAGAAGGAGTTGAGGTTCATAAAAATTTCCCTAACTAAAATAACTAGGAATGTCCTCAAAAAACCCGAAGAAAGCCTCACTCCTCAATATCTCAAAAATATAATAGCCTTCATTCAAGAAAAGTTTGAGGCTCTTAAGAAAGCCCAAAATGCCCACTATTTGTACATTACTTCATTAGAAGAGCTAGGGGAAGAGGCAATAGATGTTGAGCTGGAAGAATTGTCAGAGCTGGATACTGACTACAATGATGGAATACTATCCTGTATCAGCACTCTAGAATCTAAATTAATGGAACCAAATTCTCCTAGCAGCAGTCATAATAACCCCATCTCCACTTCTCAGTCTATACCAGGTTTTAAAGTTCAGTTGCCTGAACTCAAAATTACCTCCTTTGGAAAAAATGAGCAAGACCCATTTGAGTTTTTTAAATTTAAGGCTTCTTTTTTCAATGCCATTAATAGTGTTGAATGTTTGAAGAACTCAGTCAAGCTAGTTTACCTCAAGGCATATCTTAAAGATAGGGCTTTGTCATTAATTGAGAATCTTTCCATAGCGGATGAAAACTTTGAAGCTGCTTGGACCATTTTAGAGGAAGAATTCTTTGACCAGGATTTACTGATTAATGAAACCCTAACCCAAATCATTACTTGGAGTCCTTGTACTAATCTTGAAATGAACATGGACCTCATCTCGTATCTTAAAGCAAAAACTCTTGAACTAGAAAAATTTGGTCTAAAATTTACCGAGGAAGGTTCTTCAGGGTCAGTTCTCTTAAATAATATTGTCAGAGCTAAACTGTTTTCACCTTTCCTTAAAGAATTATGTAGGAAGGTACAAAATAACTTTCCATCAGCTGCTCTTATTTTTTCACATGCTTCATCTATTTATAAACTGATTAAACCTAGAGAATGTGTAAAATCTTTTGAGACCAAAAGGGATGGTAATGTGGTCAAAAGTGATAGGTCTGTTTCTAACCGACCTGTTGAGTTCACCAAAAAGGATAATAAAACTTATGTGCATTTTGACACTCATGTTAAGAATAAACCACTTGGGTGTAAATTTTGTCAGTTGACTAATCATTTGTCAATACATTGTAAAAAGTATTCCAATTTTGAAAGCAGGTCCAAGAGAGCTGTTGAACTTGGGATGTGTAGCAGATGTCTTAGCCTAAATCATAGAGAGAGTGCTTGTTCAGGTATTAATAGTAGGTTACCTTTTTCATGTAAAAGTTGCCATACCTCAACTCATGTAACCCCAATGTGTCCTTCCATGCTTCTGTCACTTTCTTCTGCAAAAACTGTGAAGGGGGAAGGAGGTGACAAATGACTAACCGTTGGATCAAAGGCAGATATTGCAAATCCAGTGTTATCCTTGTTTTTTCAAACTCCTACAGGTTTTCAGAGAATGCCTTTTCTTCTTGATAGTGGGGCTCAGTTATCAATAATAGATTATAGCCAACTTCAAAAGTATGGTGTAAAAGCTAAAGCAATTGCAAGGCCTATAATTAGCCTGGGCATTAATAAGTCCATCCAAGGTTATTCCTTTGATACTTCCATTATCTTACCCAGTTCGGATAAAGCTCAAGTAAATTTTTTCTGTGTACCAAATCTAAATTGAAATCTGACTGTAAAAGGTATCTCTTCAACTTTAGACAAGCTTAAACTTATGGATTTCCCTCTGAGTAAAAATATACCAGATTACCATAATGATTCAATCCATATTTGTGGAATTTTAGGCAATGATATTTTGCAACATTTCAGGGTTTTTGAGTTACAAAATTTGAATGGAGCTAGGATGCTTCGAGTATCAAATGGATTTATACCCATTGGATCTATTGAATCCCTGACTGCTACCATTTCCAATAAGAAATTTCAACATTGTAATAATACCAAGGATCTGCCAAACCATGATTTTTCTTTGCCTATTTCTTATAAAATTAATGTCTCTAACCAGGTAGAATCACCCTATATAAAGGGAGGAAACTTTGGAAATTTTGCTGATTCGACCAATTTGTCTAATGTACATAAAAAAGCATCTGCTGATCCCTCTTGTCCTGTCCGCCATGATGTCTCTTGTCAGGCTGACATCCCTGAAAAGAGAAAAGTTAAGAGAAAGGTCAGACCTTTAATAAAGTCTTTTCAAAAGTCCTCTTCTGTGAATACAGAAGTTAAAATACCTAAACAGTATAATAATGCAGTTAATTTTGTATTAAATCCTAAATCAAATTATTTCTCCCCTATGTCTGAGGCATTTCCTAATTCAGATGTAGAACTTAATCTGGAAAACTTGTATTCCCTAGAAACCATAGGTATTAGGCAAGAAAATACTTCCCTATATGATGAGAAAGAAGTGGAAAACTTTAAAAATTCAATACAGTTTAAAAATGGGCATTATTATATAGATATACCTTGGCACAGAGATGTGTTGGATAAAGTCCCATCAAATTATAACTTAGCCAAAATTATTGCTAGAAAGGTGTCCAGTAAGAATGGTCCTTTAGATTCAAATTATTTTGAAGTATTCCAGGAACAACTTAAATTAGGTATAATAGAGGAACTTAAGGAACCTTCCAATCCAGATGACCATAAATGGATACCTCACAGACCCATCATAAGGAAAGATCCATTAGTTAACTATACAAAAATTCGCCCAGTCTTTAATGCATCTTTAAAAGTTAAAAACAGTCCTTCACTAAATGAAGCTGTTTATGCAGGTACTGACATGCTGAATGACTTGTTAAGTTTATTGATGTACTTTAGGACCAATGAGTATGTGTTGTTAGCAGATATTGCAAAAGCCTTTCTCAATATTAAATTAAATAAGGATAGTGACAAGAACTGTTTTAGTTTTGTTGTGTATTATAATAATAAATTTCATTATTTCCGTTATTCCACCATTATATTTGGATTGATCTGTTCACCCTTTATATTAAATTATGTCTTATATCATCATGCCCAGAACTGTAATAATGTCATTGTAAGAGACATTATACAACATAAATTTTATGTAGATAACCTTATATTAACTAATAGGGATATAGATACTCTGATTAAGATTGGACATGCAGTGTCCAGTACCATGTCAGGGGCAGGATTATTACTTAGAGAGTGGTGTAGCAATGCTAATGATGTTGTCAACCAATTTGTCACAAGTGAGAAAACTTTAACTACTAACGAATCCAAAGTATTGGGATACGTCTTTAAACCTGAGGAGGATAAAATGTCTCTTAAAGTAAATTATGTAGATCCTAAGTGTAATACCAAGAGACAAATAGTCAGTTCTGTATCATCTGAGTTGGATCCTATAGGATTTATTTCTCCTCTATTAGTTGAAGCAAAACTTTTTATAAGGAAGTTATGCACCAATAAATATTCTTGGGATCAAGAACTTCCAGAAGAAATTTTATCTGAATGGCAGCATTATGCCACTAAATTCAACAAGTATCTTGGTCAGGAAAATATCTCTGTATCCCGCAAAGTTGCCAACGATGATCTACCATGCTCCTTAATTATTTTTACTGATGCCTCAAAACAAGCTTATGGTTTTTCAATTTATTGTGTCCAAAATGGAAATTCTAAGTTGCTCTTCAGTAAATTTAAATTAACTCCATTGCCTAACAAAACATTGCCATCATTAGAATTGTTGGCAATTTTTTTGGCTATAAAGTGTATTGATACAATTGTGAGTGATTCAAATTTCAATCTTAATGTTGAAAATATTACTTTTCTCACTGACAGTCAGGTGGCTCTTGCTTGGACCTTGACTGGAAGAGCTATGAAAAACAATATTTTTGTAAATAATAGGTTAAAGGATATGGAAATATTCCAAAACAGGCTAGAAAAGAGAAACATTCTCCTGTCCTTTAAATATGTTCCTTCTGAACATAATATAGCTGATAATTTAACTAGAGTTGTGTCTATTTCCAAGTTTCGCAATCAGGTGTCTATGTGGCTTAATGGTCCTATTTGGATTACCTTACCTGTGAAAGATTAGCCTAAAGGTCAGTTAGGCTGTCTTCCAGCTCCATTTAAGGAGGCAAGTTGTTCTATAGATGAACAGTCTTCTCCTGTCGTACTACCTGTGGCAGAAGATACTCAAGTTATTGACTTAAATAAATTTTCTTCATATACCAAATTAATTTCAGTAACTTCAAAGGTGTTAACAGCTGTTAAAATGTTCAAAAAATTGGTAATAAATGTAGCAGAAATTAAAGAATTAAGCTTTGTGTTTCTTATTAAACAAATGCAGAGTGTTTGTTTTGCAGAAGAAATTAAATTTCTTCAAAATTTTCCTACCTCTTATAAAAATGTACCCATTCTTGTTAAAAATCTCAACCTGTTCCTAGATGGTAATGGTATTCTTAGATCTAAAGGAAGGATGTCCAAGAATTTACTTTTAAGTTATGATGCAGTAAACCCAATTATTCTTAGTGATCAACATCATTTAACAACATTAATCATAAGAAATTCCCATCTTTCCTGCAAGCATTTGGGTGTGGATTCCACTGTTAATCATCTTAGACAAACTGTTTTTTGGGTCCTTAAAGTTAGACAAGCAGTAAAGAAAGTATTGAAAAATTGTATTTTATGCCATAAATACAATTCTAGCCATTTCCATGCCCCAGCTACAGCTTCTCTTCCAAAAGATAGAGTTAACTTTGTTAATCCCTTTGAGCATACTGGCATAGATTTTACTGGACATTTCTTCGCTTCTGATTTTTCTGGTAACAAACATAAAATATATATATTACTTTTCACATGTATGAATTCAAGAGCTATTCATTTAGAAGTTGTAAACAATATGTCTGTGGAAGAATTTATTATGGCTTTTGTCCAATTTTATAATAGATATGGTCTGCCAAAAGTTTTGTATTCAGATAATGCAAGGTCATTTACTTCAAGCACATCACTTTTATCAAATCTCATTGCTTCAGATATTTTTCAAGAAAAATTTGTTAAATATAACTTAGTGCATAAGACAATCCCAGCATACTCTCCTTGGTTTGGGGCCAGTTGGGAGAGACTCATTAAAACTGTAAAACAATGCATATATAAAACTTTTGGAAGATCAATTGTAAAGGAATCTAATTTTATAACAGCCCTTTCAGATATTCAACTGGCCATAAACAACCGTCCTTTAACATATAGGGATAAAGAGAATAGTATAAAGGTAATCACTCCTAATCATCTCATGTCATGCCGAGTATCTTTCCCATCATTAATTATTTCTGAAGAATTTATTGATAGCAATATTGATTTAGAAGAAATTAGAGACAATTTATTAAACTCTCTTGAGTTAAGAGATGTAATAGTTAACAGATTTCAAAAGGAATGGTATACTGATTATCTTCTTTCTTTAAGAAATAAACATAGTAATTCATTCTCGCTTGTAGATTGTTATAAGGGAAATAATAAATATTTATATGTAGGTTCTGTGGTACTTATTAAAAATCCAATTAAACCTCGCCCATACTGGAGTATTGGCAAAATAGTAGAAGTGCTCCCAGGGGAAGACAATTTAATTTGTGTGGTTAAAGTTTTAAAACATGATAATAATATTGTAACTACTTCAGTAACTAACCTGTATCCATTGGAATTAGATAGTGGGGACGGTCAGCAGCAGTTAGGTAGTCAAGAAACTCTTTCTGGTGTTGAAGCGGATCCTGATGAAATTATTGCTGGTGAGAATGTTGTTTCGGCTTCTTGACCTAGCAGAAAAGCTGCAGTAAAATTTAAAGAAAGAATGGATGAATAGTTAAAGTCTGATCAACTTTAACTTTCAGAATAACTTAGTTTATTTATGTATGAAACTTTTCAAGATAGCTTTATATTTATAATCTTTAAAAATGTGTTAACATTTAAACTTTATACAGTAAATACTGCAGACACATGAACTTCTAAACAAATAAAAACTTATATGTATTAAGGAAAAAAGATATCCCATAAATTTAATATTTGAAAGACTTTTAAATCTTCTAAAATATATGCATGCTATTTGTAAATTTAAAATCAAATATTGTTGATGAAGAAATATTTAAACAAGGGAGAGGGTAGGTCGCTGGGGGACTAAACAAAATTTACCTCCCAGGGAGTTGCTTTTCCTTTGATAAAAATTTATCTGCATATCATAGATATGCTATGTAATATAAAATGTAAATAGTATTAGTATTAAATATTAAACTGTTAAACTGAGTTTATCAGTTTAATTTCCTGGGGGGAGTGTTTGGAATATTTTTCACTATAAAGTATTACGGACACCCACCTCTCTTCTTTTCCTATCCGGCTCCTTACCTCTTTGACACGGTGTTTTCATTTAATCTATGTGGAGAGCACCGATACAAAAAGCGGAGGTGAAGACGGAGCCGGCTGGCAGAAGGAAGAAGAACGGAAGATTACGTTGCGTAGTTCAAACGAACATTGAAGGTATTCTAGCGAAAGGAAGAATTCTTCGACAAGGAGCCTATTACATTCTTTTACTGAGGTGGGTGTCGTTGTTATTCTTTCTTTATATAGCAGTTAACTTCAATTAACCAAAAACTTCCTATCTAAATACCTAATCTGAGAGTCACCCATCCATTTTCACCCACCATTCATCATCACTCACAACTTCCACACTGTTCCCAGTCCTAGCCCTATTTTCCACCCTCTTAGCACTAATCTCACCCTTCAATCGCACACTTGCATCTCTTCTCACCTCAAACACCAAATCATTCAACCTCTTACATTCCCCACTCAACCTCCTAACCTCCCCTTCCCGAAAACACACACGGCATTCAGTTACATTCACTCTCCTTTCAACTCCACATGCATCACACACCACATACACACTACTTTCAAACGGCATGCTCTCACCATCTATACAAAAAGCCATACTCTCAGAAATTTACTAAGGAAAAAGTTAACACTCACCCCCAAAAAAATTCTTGCTCAGGATTGCTGCCAGTTATCTTCCCCAAAAGTATTAATCACTAATGTATTTATTATAATGATTGATGTATTAAATAAATACAAGAAAAATTACACACCCAAATCAGTATTATATCCCAATCTTACAATAAGAATCAGGAGCTCCTGTAAGACAACCTTCTATAGGTAGAAACAATCCATTGAATAGTTATAAATTAAATGGGAGAATTTTAGGGAGGACCGATTGTGAGAGGGACTTGGGTATTTTGGTAAGTTCAGACCTTCGTCCTAGAAAGCAATGCCTAAATGCTAAGAATAAAGCTAATAGGATATTGGGATTCATTAGGAGGAGTGTAAGCAATAAGAGTGCTCAAGTCATTCTAAAACTGTATCTGGTGCTAGTTAGGCCTCATCTAGACTATGCAGTACAATTTTGGTCACCATGTAATAGGAAGGATATTGATTTGCTTGAGTCTGTGCAGAGAAGGATGACAAAGATGATTGGTGGGCTAAGGAACTTACCTTATGGTGAAAGGCTCAGAAAACTAAATCTACATACATTGGAAAGGAGAAGAGTCAGAGGGAATTGATTGAAGTCTTCAAATGGGTAAAAGGATATAATAAAGGGGATCTGGGTAAGGTTCTTATACTTAGTCAACATGACAGGACACGTAGCAATGGGTTTAAGCTTGATAAGTATAGGTTTAGGAAGGAGATTGGGAGGAATTGGTTTACAAATCATGTGGTAGATGAATAGAATAGGCTCACTAGACATGTGATAGAAGCCTCCTCTCTGGTTAGTTTTAAGAATAGATTAGATAAATATATGGATGAAGCTGCTAGACGGGACTGACTTTTTTATGTACATATGTATATATTTTTCTAAGGAGTGGGGAGATTATATTTTGCGGTTGCATGAATGGACATAATCCTCTGGATGCATTTTATGTATATTGTAGATTAGATCTGATGAACTCCTGTAAAGGGTGACAATGTTGATGACTTTTCTCTGGTAAGAAATCTTTTGTGTGTTGACTGGAACAGGAGCTGCCAAGTGTAGGCCATGAATGGTCTTTTGCAGTCTCCTTCTTTTCTTATGTTCTTAAGTTCCTATGTTCTTAAAGGTCATCCACATCTGTCAAAACCCACCCACAAAAGGCACCATCACCAAAGTCCCCCACAATATAATATAACAGATGACAAAAGCCACAAGGGTTCATCATAGGTCATCCGAGTCAAATGGCCTCTTTTTTTAAGGCACCCAAACTCCCAGGAAAAGTACATCCAGAGGATTGCGTCCAGAAACAAGGGTATCACCAATCAAGGCTTGTCAAGAGCTATAGATATATACAAACAATATTAATATATACAACACAATGAATTGGAACATTTTATAGTGATATCTGAATGTTTCATTCATCGTCAGTTTTACAAAGTTTAAAATAAATATTAAAATAAATAATAATAAAGGAGTTGAAGACTGTTGGCAGTTGAGTTTAGGGGTGAGTTTAGAAATATATAAAGATTTCAAAATATCCAGATCGCAACTATTCAGACACGAATCTAAAATAAAGAATTCAGTGTCTGAAATTTTTGATTCACAAGACATGGAATGGTTTCGAAAAGAAGATAATTCAAGCGTAGTAAATAGTGTGCTAGTATAAGAACATAAGAACATAAGAAAAGAAGGAGACTGCAAAAGACCATTCATGGCCTACACTTGGCAGCTCCTGTTCCATTCAACACACAAAAGATTTCTTACCAGAGAAAAGTCATCAACATTGTCACCCTTTACAGGAGTTCGTCAGATCTAATCTACAATATACATAAAATGCATCCAGAGGATTATGTCCATTCATGCAACCGCAAAATATAATCTCCCCACTCCTTAGAAAAATATATACATATGTACATAAAAAAAAAGTCAGTCCCATCTAGCAGCTTCAAACCTTAACATAACATAACATAACATAATTTAACGGATGACAAAAGCCACAAGGGCCTATCAAAGGTCATCCGTATCCATCAAATCCCACCCATAAAATGCATCCATAGGATTTTGTCAGATCATGCAGCTACAATATACAATTTAACAATCCATAGGAATGTCCAACCATGCATCTACAATATATAATTTAAAGCCTCCATAGGAGTCTGTCAAAAACAAAATCAAAATCCCCCAAAATATACAATAAAAAGAAACTGCATCCACAGGAATGAGTCAAGAAACATATCCACATACCAAAAAGTAAGAAATTAACCCTCCATCCCCATATAATCATCCAATCTGCGCTTGAAAACGTTCAAGTTTGGGCTGTCTACAGTCTCAGGTGGCAAACTATTCCAATAATCCACCACTCTGTTAGTGAAAAAATATTTTCTAACATGCAGTCTGCACCTCTGTTTTTTAATCTTTAAGTGGTGGCCTCTAGTTCTATTACTACCTTCTAACTCAAATAACTTGCTGAAATCTAATTTATCCATCCCAGAAAAGATTTTAAAAAGCTCAATCATATCTCCCCTCACACACCTTCTTTCAAATGAAAACATATTTAATACCCTCAGTCTATCTTCATATTGAAGGTGCTTCAGGGATGGTATTATTTTTGTTGCCCTCCTTTGTACTGACTCTAATAAGTTTATATCATGTCTAAAATGTGGTGACCATGCCTGTATACAGTACTCTAAATGTGGCCTGACATAAGAGTTGTATAGTTTAAGGATGACCTCCTTACTCTTGTAGCTAACGTTTCTTTTAATGTAACCTAGCACCCTATTTGCTCTATTTTTTGCCTCAATACACTGCTTTGAAAATTTCAGTGACCTATCTACTACCACTCCTAAGTCTTTCTCATCTTCAACTGAATTAAGCCAATATCCATCCATCTCATAGCTAAATTCCCTATTATCTCTCCCCATGTTAATAACTTTGCATTTATTAAGGTTAAAAGTCATCTGCCACTTCTGAGCCCAAGCTAACAGCTTATCTAAGTCACCCTGCACTTTAAAGCTACCCTCAACCTCTTTGACTACAGCTGCCAATTTAGTGTCATCAGCAAAAATTGACACTTTACTATTTACACCTTGCCCAAGATCATTTACATAGATTATAAATAATAAAGGGCCTAAAACTGATCCCTGAGGTACGCCACTAATAACATTCCTCCACTCTGACCTCACTCCATTCAGTACAACTCTCTGTTTCCTATTTTTCAGCCATTCAGTTATCCAATTTAAAACGTTCCCACATATCCCATGCAGCTGACTAATCCTCAATGTGAGTTGGAGAGTGGTTTTATCCACTTAGCATGAATGGAAGCCTGCACAAAAGAATTGGTAACCAATGAGGACTGAACGAAGTATTTTGGAGAGTTTTTCTTTATACTTACAGAAGACTTCATGGAAGAGGCTTACGCCTGTGACTCCAGATCTATATTATCAACTTGTGGCAGCGTGTGGTGGATTATCTTTGCCTTGAAATTGTATTTCAATTCTTGATTAAACCAAAATTTATCAAGTTAAAATATTACGCCGATATTGTTCACAGCTGACGCTACTGTCTGACGTCATAAGAGATATGTTGTAGCCCAAAATTGTAGCCGACTAACAGCGCCATCTACCGTGCGCCCCGAATCTGAAGTGTTACCCTTCTTTATTTTGGCTGAAAATGCGTTCAGCTTAATTCAAGAATTTATTTTTTTTATGTGTGGAACTTTGATTAATTTGTGTGCGAAATTTCTCGGAATCAACACCGCTGAATCCAAAGCTAATCCCACGAACGAATTGAGGGTTTTCAAACCGTCCCAGTCACGAAGGACGATTTATTACAAATTGAACCCCAATTTAGTTATTCGTGTAGTTTATTTGTTCTTTTCGGTGTACGAGCTAGTCTCTTAAAAGATTATCGAGACCTTTGTCGTGCGCACATAGACCAACTCGCTCGCGTGCCACATTTTCCCAGCTAACCTCTTAAGACGATGTCTTCGTTTGAAAGATTTAAAAACCAAGGTGAGTCTTTAGGCCTCACTGGAAACAACCTCCTATCCTATATACAGAAAGAGGAGAGATATGAGAGAGAGGGGAAAGAAGAGAATAAAAAAAACAACGAGAGATAGAAAAGAGCAGAGCAGAGATAGAAGAAAGGAAGGCCCAAAGAGATATAGCATAATGCGAGAGGACCAGACAACACGAGCGCAAAATAAGCCGAAATCGATTGGAGACAATGTCGGTTTTCTCCCGGACTGAGGTTCTGCAGTCCCCGTCGGTTAAGCTCCCAGTTTTCAAAGGAGAGTACTTCGGGTCCTGCGAGTACCTCACACATTTCGGAAAGAGCTTCGAAATTAATAATTGGGATATAGAGTCAGATGGTGTTGCCAGATTACTTCCCCTTCTTATTACCTCGCTGCGCGATATCTTTATTTCCTTCCTGTTTGAAGCCACCGTTGATTAGTTCAGCCTCATTCCCGAACTCCTGGTCGCCGTAAATAGGGGACCGGACTTTTACCGTGGTCGTTTTCGTCAAGAGGGAATCCGTGCTAGACAAACCTTCCGCTAATTTGGTTTTATCCTTCAAAAGAACCTCCAATTTTGGCTTGAGTCATGGAAAGTCTCTCCAGAATATCAGTCCCTTCTAGACTTTTTTTTTTATAAAAAGACCAACTTTTGGCTTTCTTGGCTCCCGAAATACGCTCGTTTGTGAAGGACAAGCGCTGTTCCACATTCAATCAGAGCTTGGAAGAAGCATACGTGTACGCCTCTAGCCATAACTTATTCTCTAAGGAGAACAAGAAGCCTTCCCCGTCGTTCCCAAGTCAAATTCGGTAATTACAGACCCACTCCACGGAATGCACCCATATTTGTGAAGATTCCTAGGCCCTGAAGCCCAGAAATCTCCTTCCATCGGAACTCAGGGATATTAAGCCCCTGATTACGACGCCTCTTCGTCATCGTACCCACGAAGGTCAATATTTTTTTTCCTGTTGAATTGAAGGGCATGTGCGTACAAACTTCCCTCATAATTTACAATTCAGAATAGCACCCTCTAACTAGGTAAACCAATCCTGGAAACCCCTGCTTCCATCTCTTCCACCAGCACCCTCGGTCACCACGTTAATTTTATTTTCATTTTGTGCAATGTTGGAAACCCACCTCGATTAGGAGTTTGAGTATTTTTAAGTATTATTC
This sequence comes from Ceratothoa steindachneri, assembly GCA_963969495.1. NCBI lineage: Eukaryota > Metazoa > Arthropoda > Malacostraca > Isopoda > Cymothoidae > Ceratothoa > Ceratothoa steindachneri. The sequence continues at coordinate 3,107,976 of OZ018321.1, read as the reverse complement.
TGGCCAGGTGCGGCCAACGATAAAGCAGAATAATGCAAATCGTGCGATGTTTGTCAAAAGACATCTGCCAAAGGGCGCGTCAAGCCAGTTCCCCTTCAGAAAAGCTCCATTATAACAGAGCCCTTTTCCCGAGCGCCATTGACCATATTGTCCAGATTCATTCTCCAGTCCAGTGAGGGACACATGTACGTCCTTACCTTCGTAGATTTTGCAACCCCTTCCACGAAACAGTCCCCATTAAGAGGATTGATAGTGTCACCTGTGCTGAGGCCCTAATATCCAGAGAGTTTACCTGAGAGCTTATGGAGTAAGTCGGAAATCTCCGGGTTGCAAGTTCCCTGTTTACCACTCTTTTCCACCCAATGGCAAATGGTATTTGCGGAAAATTGAATTGCACCTTGAAGACCATTCTAAAAAAGGTTTGTCTCGAACAGTCCCGAGAATGGCACAGTTATTTGCCTGTAGCACATTTTGTGTACAGGGAGATCCCTTAAAGGCCCTCCAGTTTCGTCCCATTTGAATTATTGTATGGCCGTAATGTGTGAGGCCCCCTATACATCTTCAAAGAAATCTTTGCTAACCCTAACTGGATAGAGAAATTCATTCCTCTTACTCCTACCTCCTGGACCTTAGGAAACGTCTAGAGACCTTCGCGGACATCGCTTACAAGAAAGCAGATGTGAACCTGGAGAAATATAGAACCTATTTCGACCTAAAATCAAAGGAAAGAACATTTAAGCCTGATGAGGAGGTGCTGTGGCTACTTCCCCCGAGGAGCAACAAGCTTCTTAGTCAGTGGAAAGCCCCTTCCCCATCCCTGAGGCCAAAGGTCTCGTGGATTACTTTATTCGGACAACCCTCTGGAGGTAAGGTATTCCACGTAAACATGTTGAAATACCAACGCCGTGCGAATGGTATTAATTTTGTGTCTCTTGACGAAGAGTTTTCCCTAGAAGCGTCGTGCCGCTCTGACCACCTCAACGTTGTCCAGGTGGTTTGCATCGAACAAGATGGCAACTGCCCTTTCCCATCTCTACTTGAGGCCCCAGAATCCTCCTCCCCGGCGCTAGACCTATACCCCGTGTTAGCCCCTCACCACAATAGTCAGCTGCAACAGAGGCTGAACGACTTTGGTGAAGTCCTTTCTGAGATCCCCGGCCTTGCAAAACACTTCGAACATGACATCGTTCTTACTATGCAAGAACCTGTCCGTACGACCCAGTATCCTCTTCCCACCCACCTGAGGCAGGCCTTCAATTCTGAGGTGGATAACTTGCTGAAACTCGATATCATCGAGCCCTCGGAATCGGATTTTTGTTCCTCAATCGTCATGGTTCCTAAACCCGGCCACTCCTTCCGAATGTGCGTAGACTTCAGAAAGTTAAACTCTGTGACCGTTTTCGAGTCAGAACCCATCCCTCTGATCTACGAGAACCTTCATCTATTCGAGGAAGCCAAGTACATCTCAAAGTTAGAACTCTGCATGGCCTATAACCAGATTCCCCTCCGTGAAAGTATATGAAAATACACGGCGTTCCCCACCTACAAAGGACTCATGCAGTTCAAGTGCCTCCCCTTCGGGCTTGTAACTGCATGCAACAAATACAACCGGATGATGCGAAGAATTATGGACGACCAGACAATCTATATGTCGCTACCACTACATAGGACCAGCAAATGATCCCCCTTAGAGCCCTTTTGACTCGGCTCCGTGAGCATGGACTCACCCTTATCCCCAGTAAGTAATACTTCGCCCACGATACCATCAAGTGCCTTGGCTTCCATATCGTGAAGAACCGAATGGGCCCCCAGGGAGAAAAGGTTCGGGCCATAGTAGAAAAGCCCCTCCCCCGCAGTAAGAAGCAGCTCCGGTCATCTATGGGATCGGCGTTGTTTTACCGGTCTCATCCCCAATTTTGCATCCATTTCTGCCCCCCTTCCTCCCCACGCCTGTGTGCAATGTTGCAGAAAACGTCAAGGATCCCTAACTCTGGAACCCCAAGGTTCCGGTAACTAAAAGACAAACTGGTGTCCATCCCAGTAAGGCCTTCGGCATCCGGACGAATGCTAGCGACGAAGGCCTCGGATGTGTACTCCTCCGTCCGCTGATAGCGGAGAAAGCCACCCTGTGGCTTACGCGAGTAGAAAGCTATTACCGCGTGAGAAAAACTACTCGGTAATAAAACGAGATAGCAAAAATAGCAGTTTTATATGGACAAACGACCCGGTCGGGTCATTGGTGCTCATTCCTGCGCATTAGTATTACACATGCCCCGCTAAAAGAGACCTGTGCTACATAAACAGACATGCAGCACACCCAACTTAAACCAACCTAAATACATCGCTACTATTGAAGGATACATTATTTGCATACTGAAAATCAAAGAAACACTTGACTGCCTTCTAATAATCAACACATAATCTTTTGGGGGGGGGAGGGGGAGGGCTCAAAACAAAAGCCACAAAATTGAATTTAGTACCATCGGAAAGAGTGCAAAAATGCAGTTAAGTGGATATGCTTGAGAGCTGAATCCTGGTAGAAGAAGCCCCTTTGAAAAAGAATTAGGTTGGAATTAATTAAAAAATTAGGCCTACATCGAAATATAATTTTTCTTCGATTTTGAGAATCAAGGTATGTGAAAAAATATAAGAAATCAGATTTTATTTTTCTTTCTTGCTTCTTCTACCTAATTTTCCTGTCCTAAGCCTCGAAGTTGGGTTTCGTTGTGTATTTTTCTTTACATACAAATAATAATTACTCTCCTCCATCATTTTGGAACAAATAGCAATTTTATATGGACAAACAACGTGGCCGAGCCATGTGAGCGCATTAATGCGCATTAGTATTACTTAAGCCCCTTTAAAAGATACCTTTGCTATATAAACAGAGATGAAGTACCAACCTAGGTACATCACTACAATTGAAGGATACAGTATTTGCCGCCTAGAAATCAAAGAAACACCGTACTGCCTTCGAATACTCGACAAAGAATCTTATTTGGGGGAAGGGGCGTAAAACGAAAGACACGAATTTAAATTTAGTGCCATCGGAAAGAGTACCAAAAATATGGTTAATTGGATATGCTTGAGAGCTGAATCATGGTAGAAGATGCCAGCTTTAAGGTGATGTCATCTGTGGAGTAGTTTTCGAGTTCCCTCGCATAAACTACTCCTTTCACGAAGTTTATGGTAGAGTGCGACGTCACACATAGGCGTGCCATCAAGTGTCCGAAGGGCAGTAATCATGGACGCCTCGGAGGGATTCGATGCATTCACCAAAAGGCTCCCGTCCGAGAAACGGGTCACCTTCGGCTCTCCACCAATCATACTAGCTAGAGCTCTCTTTTAATGGAGCATGTTGCCCTTAGCAAACATGTTGCCATCAGTAGAGCAAATAACGATGAAATGCTTAGAACCAGCAGGCACAAAAACGCCAGGTAGCCTTTGAATGATGGGCCCCGACGTAATCTAGGCTCCGCTCTGCCCAGTTCTGCTCTTCGGCTGGGACTCCCCAAACAGAGGGAGCACGGGGTCGAACGTGTCGATCTTGGGTTGGTTGCTTAACGAAACAGCAACGGACCCGTCCGTCCCCGCGGCCCCCGCGGAAGGAGAGGGGCTCCTAGTCTTCTTCGTCTTTTTTCTTTTTAGGAGGGGAAGGTGGGGAATGAACCCGCTCCTCCCTTCAGCCGGCAGGAGCCCGTAGTCATGATGGACCACCCTCAACGAGATCCTTCTCCGAGATGGAGAAGGTCTTGGTTTCCACAGGGGCACCAGCTCGGGATGGGGGGGGGGAGATCCCTCTTCTTGTACAGTCTTGGAGACCCGAGCCGTCTGAGGAGGACTTTGCACAGGGGCGGACTTAGATTCAGTGCTTGGCACCGAGCCCAGGTTCGTCCCCATGGAAGTTCCTACCCTCTGGGGCTGGGTTACCTCAGGGACCATGTCGATCTCAGGGGGGGGGGGGAGAGGGGGGCCTCCATGTGGCCTACAGGCCCGGTCTTCCCTCCTAATACTAATGAGGTTGCCATATCTTTCCTCTCGCACCGAGACTGGTCAATTATGGGCCACCTTCCTTTCTTGGCAGTCCCCTAAGAAAGTTTAGGGGAGACTGCCGCTGGATAGAGGGAGGCCCCCGAGGAACCTCCAGAGAAATGAGTGCGGGGGAGTCCTCTACACCCGTAAGCAAAGGAGGGGAGTTAGCCTACTCTCTTGTTGAACAGGTTTGGAGGGTTCCCTACGAAAGCACAGGGGTGAACCTCCCATTTTTTCAGTGAAGCTGTCCGAGGGCGGCTCAGGCGATGGTCGAGGAGGAGATAAGGGAGTATTTTTTTTAATTCATCAATGGGTGACCCTATAATAATCAGGGGATGCAAGCGCTCATCACCGTACGCCGTAGCCCGCTCTTCGAGAGGTGAGTACGGGCCCGGCAAGACCAGCTGCCGCAAATTTGGGCCACTCTTCCCGCCAAGTGGCCTGGCATCCCATCGACATGGCTGCTCCACCTTGGGCATGGCGTAAAATGGATAGAGGTTGGAAGAAGAAAGAAAGGGGAAGTGAGGAAGGTGTGGATGGAGATGAAATAGGTTGTTAAAAGCCACCACCACAGGCCGGAGGTCAGGGGTGAGGGATCAGTGTCCCCTCCCCCCCTCAACCCCAATCAGGGATGGATGGGTGAGAGGAAGCTAGTCAGCGTCAACCCTGTGAAATTAGAGGCCGACCAGGGAGAGTTGTGGGAGAGGTTGTAGGGAAAGTGTAGGGGTAGTGTAGAAGTGCCAGCAGTCTTAAAGAAGGAGAAGAGGCTAAGCTGGGGTTAGATGGGTCGCTGAGTCCCGTCAGCACGACGGCCAGGAAGGCAAATCACCGTGCGCCTTACGGGGGTATCTCTTGTTATAGCGGCCCTTTTCGATTCTCAGGCGGCACAGTATAATTTCATGCCGTTTTGTGGTAGATTATGATGATGACCACGGGGAAGAATTATTTAATATGTTGGACTAGATATGATGCGATCACAAAATATATGGCTAAGGCTATCGCTAGAAAATGGCAGAATGGAAGCCAGTGCGCTACTAGAATCAGTAGAGATGGTATATTAACCAGGGTAGGGAAGTTCGAGGGTGCGTACGGCTAGTTCAGGGGCCAGCAACCCGCGGCTTTTTCATCCCTCCCTGTATCTCCCTGTGGTGGAGAAACGACGCTGAAACAGCACGTCGCTCCTTGCGAATGGCTCTGATATCGAGCATTTAATTAAAATGTATTTTATTTCAGTTCGTTAGTTTTTTAATTTATTTATGTATTGAAATTTTAAACTCAAGGTAGGCGAATCATGAAAAAATCTAGGAATAAAACATTTCTGAAGCAAATAAAGCGTTCAATGCTACATGGACAGGTTCAGTTGCTTTCACTACTGACGAGAATGGTTTACCAGTATGCTTAATATATAGTGAGAAATTGGCAAACAACAAAAAGTGAAATGTTACAAGACATTTCCAGAATAAGCACACAGACTTGGTTGAAAAATATTCAAATGGAGATGAGAGAATAAAAGCCATTTTGGAACTGATGTGGAGGGTTGAACTAAACCAAAATAAATTCAAGATTTGCATGAAGTCTGTAAATTCAACAACATATGCTAGTTTTGTGTTTGCTTAGGAAATAGTCAGGCACAGGAAGCCGTTCACAGATGGAGAATATATAAAAGAATCATTCATTAAGATTTCAGAAAATCGATTCACGGAATTTAAAAACAAGACTGAAATTATGTAGAAAATCAGAGATATGCCTATCTTTGCGAAGAGGTTCAAAGACAGAACAATCAAAATGGCAGAAAACGTTACCAGACAGCAAATAAAAGACATCAATGGACTGTGATGAGCCCAAATACAATGGTGATACTAAACAAATAGCATTGTTCTCTCGATATGTGAACTCTGCTGAGCCACAGGAAGAGTTGATACCAATAAAACGCGAAACCCGGGTGAGGAGCATCTGTGAGGCTCTCCTCTGGATTGTTTAAGGGCCAAAGAAATAAACCCAAGCTACTTAGTATGAGTAGCCATTAATGCGGCACTGAGTATGATCGGTGTGCAGAATGGTTTTGTGGCTTCACTACAGAAGTGGCTGGGTACAACGCTACTGACATTTCACTGCATCCCTCACCAAGAGGAGTTGTGAGCTAAAAAATATCCTCTGGAATGCACAGAAGTTATGAATGTTGTCATTCAGATTGTAAACAAAATAATGGCAAAGGTTTAAATGACCGTCAGTTCGTTTATATTGGATGAGGTGGAAAATACGCATTCTGATCTCTTGCTGCACAACAATATCAGGTGGTTGTCCAGAGGGGAGGTGTTGAAAAGATTAGCGCGAGTCTGGAATCTATAAATACTTTCCTGGGCAGCATAGGACTCACCATTCCTGAGTTGCAACAGCCAGAGTGGCTGGAAAAGCTACACTTCATAATATATATGACAGTGCACCAAAACAGTATAAACATAGCTCTACAGGGAAATAGAGGCACAGCTCGGCACAAGCTGGAGGAGATTTTGCAGTTAAGGGCAAGTTGACAGTGTTTAACAGAGATCTACAGCGAGGTACACTGTTTCACTTCCCCTCTCTGAAAGCGTTCAGACAAGCTCACAAAATGACCAGTTCAGAGTATTTGCAGTCCGCAATCACCGCAATGCAAACATCGTTTGTGAAACGATTATGTGAGTTCAGAGATGAAAAGAACACATTATTCTTCCCTGTCACTCCCCTGACCGTCGATCCATCCCTACTGAATATCACTGCATTTGCAAGTGTGAGTCAACCAGATCTGGAAATGGAACTGGCCGACATAGATATGTGGGTGTCGAAGTTCCAGCGATTGACAAATGATCTTTAATATGTTGCTCGTCAGAAGGCCTGGCTTGCTTACAATTAAAATCACAAATGAAGTGAGATCGAAAACCTTCCAAAACAGGACCAGCTTGTTTTAGAAACATGGAGTGTCATCCCCGACACCTGCGCCAACATGAAGATGAGGGTGATGTCTTACAGCTCTGATGTGCGCTGAAGTTCAGGAGAAAAAGTCACATTGTCCAGATAAAGTAAATATTTTAATTGGCTATTATTTTGCATAGAAATTTTACTTTATTCAGTGGAATAGTCCTTTTTTTATTCAAGTTGACAGCCGACTGTACGATGACGGCATATAGAAGCAGACTGCAGTTTTACTTTGCTGCAGGTGGATTATTTACCTTCGGCCTTTAATTTTGTGAATACGAGGACGACTCAAATAGACTCTAAATATTTTATTTGTAAGGGGTGTTCAACACCGCATTTTATCGGAGTTCCAATGTGTTTGTATACAAAAATAAAATTTCATTTTCTTTATATCAGTTCTTTGATTTCATAAATGCAACAGACTTTTGTTTATTCAAATATATCATTGAGGTATTTGGCCTCAGTGTGTTTTTTTCAGTGGGAAACTGGTCAAAGTGGCCTTTGAGTGTTGAAAGTTGCCAACCCCTGGGCTAGCGTATTGGATACAAGATCTGATGGAAAAAGTGATGCTGTAGATGGGATGGTGAACCGCAGGGTAAGAGAGTAAAAGAAGACATCACTTCTAGTACCGGCATGCGTTTTCGACCCGTTAGACTAAATCAGGAATCCACTGAGGCCAATGTCTTCGTGCTCTTAGAATCTGACGCGTCGAGATGCAGCTGGGATCTGACCCTTGGGCAACCTAGGAAAGGTTCGTAAAATTGAGCATTTCTGCGAATCTAGAGGGGTAGCATAGATGCTCTCCCCAACGCAACAGAGAAGGATGAAGTTCGAGTGTCTGTAAGAGTTGTTCTACACGCAAAGTGTGAGAGCGAATTTCAAGCGAGGGTACCGCGGGGGTAAGAATTCGAGTGGGCTTAGAGCGCATAAGGAGGAGTCTGATGTAGAATCGGAGACAATGTAGTCCCCCCGTGTTTCTTCGATAAGGAAGCCATAGCGGCAAGGACAGGGAACTAATCTTAATGTAAGGTCTTCAGTATGACATCGCCATGTTATTTGTTGATCATATATATATATATATATATATATATATATATATATATATATATATATATATATATATATATAAGACAATGGAACTTGGCAGAAGTGACAAATTTTATTGGCTATCTCTCAAATACTAAGCAGTTGTTTTAAGTGGGTTTTAGAGTATGAATCCAGGAGATAAGGCATGGGCTACTATTAAATCGACAGTTTTCAGAAGTAGTGTCTTGTCCAACGACGCAGACGACCCGCCAACCAGAGAGCAGTGTCGTCTATATAAGGGAAGCAGCGCATAGCTGGTTAGATATGTCGTGAGAAAGAATTGATGACTATTATATATATAGTAGTGCTAAGCACGCTTCCTTGGTGGACACTCTCTTAATGTAAAAATTTCGAAGAGCTGGCGCCTCGTAGGTTGATAGAGAAGGAAGGGTCATTTACGAAATTGCATATAAATAAAGTCATTCATATAGCTGTTGTAGAATCAAACGCCTCCAGCCGAGATCATATGTTCTTTTCCAATTCAAAGAAGATTAGGTTACAAAATCTTTTTTGAGAAGGCAAGGAGGGATTTGGGTGAAACACAAATTGGGAAGGAGAGAGGAGTTGCTGTTCTTCAAAGTACCACATCAGGCGACAGGCGGACATTTACGATGCTCTCGAAAGAATTGTGAAGGCTCGAAGTAAGCGCAATTGGCAGGTCGTTTGTGTCGCCGGAAGGGTCTTTGGCAGGTTTGAGAAAAGGATGGATAATGCTATAGCGCCATTTTTAGGGAAAGATTGGGGATTGGAGAATAACATAATAAATTATTAGAAGACAGTTCAGGGTATCTATATTGGTGTGTTGAATAAATGTGACGAAAATAAATGAAATGATCTAATAGGGGGTAATTCTTATACGAAAAGAGTGCATGGATGAGTTCTTTAATATAGGAAGGTTTCCTGAATGGTTAAGGAAGTTGGGAGATAAGTTGATTAAGGGAGGCAAAGATGATTGGTTTTGATGGGAAAAATAGCTAGGCTGACATAAAGTCCTCATTATTTGGGTATCTATGGTTGATCCCCTCCTCCCCCCTGGGAAATCTGATAGTAGTCAGATAATAAAGCGAAATTTTGATAATCTCCGACTATATTCGATAAACTCCAAACTATGCCCAATTCTGGCGCCTCCCAATTGCCTATCGCAAATCTATCCGTGAAAAACCACTTAGATGGAAAAAATATTTAGGAGAGAGTAAAAGAATAGGCCTTGGGAGTCTACCGATCCCTCTTCCCTCTCTCCTATGAGCGAAGGAGGAAAGCGAGGGCGGGGTATGGAGTTCCGACCCCCTTAACGCTCACTTATCACCCCGGGGATTGTGCAAAATGGAAGAACAGAGAAGGAGGGCTGGGGGGGGGGTAGGGGGATAAAGATGGGAAGCGTAGGGAAATAGGGGAATAGTAAAAGGTTAGCATATGTAGTGTTAGGTGGTGCTACTATCTCGTTGCGTAGGGTGAGGAGGGGGAATACCGACCGAATGCTATGGTACGATAACTATTTCAAATTGCCCGCCGCCACTCACCACCAACACAGCACCCATTTTCAGTGAACAACACGCGAGCAACAGGTTTCTGCCATCACGGCGTCTGTGTTTACTAGGTAAGAATATTGAATTTTCGGATGTCTGTTGTTATCTTTCACAGTTCTCATATACTATCTCACGTCGGTGAATACGGCGTGATTGTTTTGAGTTAAGTTTCATTAAGATATTTAGCCATATTGACATATTAACGAGTGAAATGAAGTGCATCCTTTCGAAATGGCCACCATGGCATTGTTGTGAAAAAATGGTGGTGCGGGAGAACATCGACCGCCAACATGTGGGGGAACACCGATGCGTGAAATTTTGAAAATTTGATATACTTTGAAATACTTGGAAAAACATAACCATAAGTGACTGATTATGTATATTAGAATGAAAATAAATGATGGTGGTGAACTAGTGCATTTAAATGAAGTGGAACAGGTAGGGTTTTTTTGGTGTAAAGTTGAAGGTGATTTTTAGTGAATTATGATGCGATATCAGTGTCATTATGCTATAAGCACAAGAAATAACTATTATATAAGTGACTTGTGTTATTAGAATGACTCTAGGATTAATATTCAATTTACAAAAAAGATTTTTACCGCAGGATGTATTCGAGGCATAGTGCTCGGTGTACCCCCACATTACTACGACTTTTTGAAAAAAAAAAAAATTAAAATACTAATAAATGTTTAAATACTGTAAAAAAATACTGTAATATATAGTTAATTGCTAATATGAAGTACACAAGACTAATTATTCTTAAACTAAAAACAGGACATTTTTTGGGGGGGGGTCAACTTTACCTATTCATATCTCTAATGTAATTAACTCTTTTAGATCTAACCTACTGCATTCTTGAAAGCCTGATCATCATGCCTTGCAAGTATGTCAGGAAAAGTGACAAGCAACTCGACCGCACCAACCTGGAGGTTGCAGTCAATCTCCGGGTTGCAACCAATTGCAGCATCAAAGCGACCGCTGAGGAATTCGGGGTCAAGGAAAAAACTCTTGCAGTAAGTATAAAAATTGATTCATCTCATTTATGCTACATCAAAGGACTGGAATTCATTTCTATGTTTCCAGACTGCTGACCCTGCCATCCCGGGCCCTCGCAATGATGATCCTGCCATCCGGGCCCCTAGCACTGCTGACTCTGCCACCCCAGGCCATAGCAGCTCAAACCTTGCTTCCCCAGATATCACTCCAGAGAGTGTCAAGCCGTTCCCCAAGGCTGCTTCTCGTCCTTATAGAAAGGGACGTAAGAGGGTACGGGCCTGCACTCTGACTGAGAATGAGAAGGCCATCACAGATCTGAGGATGAAAGCAGAGAAGAGGAAGAAGATAGAGGAGAAAAAGAAGGCGGCCGCTGAAAAGAGGCATTAGGAGAGAAGAAAAAGTGTGCAAGGCGCAGGAAGTCTGTCCCTGTAGAGCAGGATAGTGAGGAGGAAGACGTTGATGGTGTTCCTATGCAGCTCGATGACTCCTCAGAGTACTCAGATGAGGTGGAGGACGAGGACAATTGGATAGAATTGCCATACCCTTTTGCTGAGAAGGCATTAGAGGTGAGGGACTTTATATTTTTGCAGCCAAAATTTATCAATTATCATAATTCATTATCAGGATTAGCCTAATCTGGCATATATATTTATTTTTTGTTTTGTTTTATCTCAGTTTTCAATTCTTTTTCAGGTAGGGGACTTTGTTTTTGTTGAGCTGAAGCTGGAAGAGGGAAAGAATGTGGGCACATTGGTGTGCTATGTTGCCCAGATCTTGGCCATCATGGAGGATGGGAAGTTTAATCTTTCTTTCCTCCGCATGAAGTCAGCTTTCTCCAAGGACACCTTTACCTTCCCTACCATCTTGGACGAAGCGTCTGTCAAGCCAGGACAGTGTAAGGGTGTCCTGATAACCACCAAGGTTGCCACCAAGAGGCAGGCCGACCTGGTTAAGGTGTACCCCCCTCTGATTGCCTTCAACATGCCATTCTGAACCTGAAGTAGCCTACAGGCTAAGGTATTTATTTGTATATAGTTTTATGTCTTGAATTCCCTCTATTTGTATGTAATTAGGCTAGAAGTTGCTTAAATATACTTTAAGGCGTCTTAACTTCCCTCTCTGGCTCAAATAGTTGTTAATAATTCATAAAATTTCATAAAAATTCAAAAAATGATTTTTGTCTGCCAGAGTTAATTTTGTTTTGTCAAATAAATGTTAATATTTTATGTGCTTATCTTTCATTTCATCACTTAATAATGATGGGGTGGGGGCTAAGGTTATCATATATGTTGACTTCAAGCAAAAAACCCCCAATGTTTTTGTTTTATGAGCTTCAAAAATAAGGGTCGATGTTCCCCCACACCCCGCTCGGTGCTCCCCTGCGGTAGGGGAACACCGACCGAGGTCCTCCAAAATTTTGAAGGGCCAAAAATGACACTTATTTTCTGAGTTGAGGATTTATGAGTATACCATAGGTGGGCAATGTTGTGATAGGTGGGCCATGTTGTGAAGTTTGTTTTGGGCAGAGTTTGCTCTCGCTCAGGTACAAAATGGAATTTTTATGCAGGTTTTTCTAATAATAGGTCGGTGTTCCCCCACCCCGCCATATTTAAGAGAAGGTTTTCTCATTTATAATTTCGATTCTATACTGTACCTAATTTTGTTAACTATTTAACTATTTAGGTTTATCTCTCATTGTTCTTTGTTATCGATGATTAGTGGTCGAGTGTACTTCGTTTTATTACAGAAAATCATGTAAAGTTCCCTTTATGCTTCCTAAAACCTAACATATAATTCGCCCCCGCTACCCCTACCTCATACAGCGATATTATATTGAAGGAAGCTTCATTGATAACATTCGTAAAAGAAATCGATTCGGATGCAAATTTTATTCTCCATTGTTCGCCAATCGCTGAAAAGCTTTCTCGACATTACCTCTGGCATTCTAAGCCTCATATCCCCAAAGCACGCAGAGTTGGCACTTTCAAATATCATAATAGTATTTCTATGTATTCAAAATAGGAATTATTTTTACTAAATAAAGAATTATTCTAAACTTAATTATACACTGTAATGGTTTCTTGTTTGGATAAAATGATTTCTAAGAAAAAACTTATCTGAAGCTTAAGAGAGCAACGAAGTGAGGGAATGTGCAAACAGTAAGAAGAGATCAAATTTCTTCTGGGATTAGATTCAGCAATTCAATGATCTTCGGTGTATACCAACACATGTTTCACAAATCGACACCTCCTAAAAAAAACTGGAATATGATACATGTGCAAATATGCAAAACCTAACTTGAAGTCACTTTATTTTTAAATATGTTAAAGAAACGGGCAAGACAAATCAATTTAATATGATAATTTTCAACCAGGGAAGGTTCATTATGATGAACAGTAATAATTAAGTATGGAGCTTTGAAAAAAGAGATCCAATCATTCTTAGTTTTCAGAAATCTTTGTAATTTTCCATTCATTTTAAAATAGTTTCAATTAGCGTTATTTTAAAAGAATTAAGTTTGCAACCATTATCAGAGGATTGTTTAAGTTGTAACTATATCAGTCCCAACTGATTAATGAGCTAAATAACCAAAGTTTACTGGTAGCCTTCCGGGTTGGATTGATGAGTAAGCTAAGAAAAGAGTTTATTTTAAAAGAACATAAATTTAGGTGCGGATCGAGGCTTAGTGAATGCATCAGTGAACAATGCGATTTATATTTCATTTTCAAGAACACGAAAAGGGGCTTTATAACTTAGTTTGAAAGTCCTTTGATGATATTATAATAACTGACCCAGTTTCCTACTACTATTTCATCATCCCGAAAGGTAAAAATTCGTTTTAAGTCATCTTTTTAATGGGAATTTAAAAATGTGTTTTGCTTATGCACTTATATCTGAACTTTTCAGATCTGAGACTCGTTTTTCCCGGAAATACATACTTTTCCCATCATGGAAAGAAGGTATATAATTAAAATCATATATTTCCATGAAAACTAGTTTCATATCTGAAAAGTACACATAAAACTGCATAAGAAAATAACATTTTCAATTCATTTAAAAGATACAAAACCAGACTTAACCTTCTCTAACCTAACGTTACCTTAAATAAAATACCCTAAACTAATCATACCAAACTTTACATAACCTAACATAAACTAACCTAACCTTACTTAAGATAACCTAACACAGCGATTCACAACGTGTGGCCATATGGCAAATATCTGGTGGGTCACAGAAAAGTTTGGGGAGTGAGGGGGCTTCAGGTCCAATGAAGGGGGCCACAGGGCTTCATTTTCTTATAAAATTATTATACTAATTCTAAAATTATCTAATTATCGGCCTTTTGATAATATGGCACATCTGACTATATTATGTAGTTCTCCATAATCTGTTAATCTAGTGACAAACAACTATTTACGGGTTAGTGATCATAAAACATTGAGTTTCCTAGTAGTAGTTTTCTAGTAGATATAACATCTCTAACGATTACTTTATATCACTTTAAATTAATTGCTAACGACAACATCATGGCGCGTTTGCATGCAGCTGCGTGGCGTTGCTAATACGAAATGTTTATTGTTTAAATAAATATTACGTTTTCTGGTGGTAATATTTGCTTACATTTATGTTCATTATGTGCTTAAATGGTGTCATAAGCATAATGCCAAATTTGAATACCAGCATTCATAAACTCTAAAAGTTATTAACTGTTTCTTAGGGCGAAGTGGAACACACCCTGCCCCGCAGCTTTGCGATCTAAAATTGAGTGGCATCAAATAGGGTTAAAATTATTATGTAATGGTTAACCGTTGTAAACTGTTTACCTAGTAAATAAATAATATATTTTATATATTCTTGAAAATATATGTATATTCGTACAATATATATTCAATTTAGTTCAGTATAAATTATAATTTACTTCAGTATAAATTACATACAACTGTATTTGTTAAATATATAACGAATAGAGTCGTTATATATTTGCTAAATATATAACGAATAGAGTTGCCAATCGTATCTATAGGCCCCAAGACGCAATGCGCGTTTCTGGGATTAGCAACTTTTCAGATTGCTTCCGGTTCCATTTCATTTTGTATAGCTTGTGATTCACTTCAGATCTACTCGAGTATTTTTTTTCCAAGATTGTTTCCTGCTGTTTAATTTCGTTTAGAATGTTTCTTACCCAGTGGCGTATTTAGGGAGGGGGGGCATTGGGCCATGGCTCCCCTCGGGGAATGGAAACCAACCCCTTACAAAATTAACACAGGAGGCCATGGGGGAAAACAAACTGTTCTAAAACAAATCAATATACATTATTTCCTCTGATTTACCATCAGAATTCAATAGTAAATATGTTTAATATCAAATTACTTTCATATTTCAGACAAAAATATGCATAGTCATTAAAAAATGTGACATTTTTTCCGGCATTGTTTCTGATCCGGAAACGCCTCGCAGGGCGCAGCCATCTTGGGACGTTTTCTATCCCATAATTTATGAGCATCAGCTGTCTGTGCATGTGCGCACATGCAGAAAGGCAAATTTTAGACGATTGCCATCCGCCTAAAAAGAAGTTCGACTTGAAAAAACACTTTTCATTGCTGAAAATCTCTCCTCAAACTTGTGTGAGTAAGATTTTGACATATATCTAACATTAAGCGGCCAATATATTTTTTTCTAAAACACACTGCATTGGGTATGGCATGGATTTTCTAGTGTAGAAAACGGTTCGTTTTATTACTACTTGTATCTTTGCCACATCTGTAAGCACATTCAAGCCATTTTCGATAAGTTATCATCAAGGCTATCGCTGTCTCCATTGTAAACAAATATGGCGTCGTATCTGGGAATTTAAAATCATTTATCTCTTTAACTTTAAATCATTTAGGAGCAATTTTCTGACCTGCAAAATTACAAAATTTGGTAGTTGAAATGAATAGTATCTATTTATTTCAACCATCAAATTTTGTAATTCAATGCCTCTTTAGAATAGACATTGGATTGATAAGTTTAGGCAGGGTGTATGGACTTGAAGCTGACAAACTGTTGGATATGAGGGTATAGAGTTTGCTGTCACTGTATCAACATTCAATAATGGTTGGTAGATAGTAAGAAATCAGTAAATCAATTAGGACCCACAAAGAATAAGATTTTAAAAAATGCATAAAATCTAGAAGTAGAACTACATACAGAGCTAATTTAGCATGCATGTTCTACTGTTGATTTCAAATTCAGCTTGCGTATGTATTGATCATGTCTGATATTAAGCTCTTTCAAATGATATATGACTCAATGTGTTCCAATGATGTTGAAATTTCCACATTTAATGCCAGATATCTCAGCAACCACTTTGTCTTTTCTCTAAATTCTCTTTGTATTAAACTCAGTTCTGTAATCCCTTTGAAATGATATATGACTCAATATGTTCCAATGATGTTGAAATTTTGGTGAACATTGCTACTATAAAGGACCATGAAAAAAAGTCGCGTTGAAGAAGGCATACACTGAGCATTTCCCTATCAAAGCATCAGCAAAGTATTCCGACCTACAAATTTTGAAACAGTTTTGCTTATACGAAAGCCAACAGTTCTTTGACAATTTGCCTAACATTGATAGAGATGACGATAACAATGATGCTGGAAGTGCTTTAAGGTTAGACAGTGTAGCGGGCCCAAAATCTAGACTAACCCCCAATCGATCCAACCCGCTTCCTACACTAATCCGGACGTGAAAAATCGAAGGAGAATGAAACGGATTGTATGTACAGCCCTTTACTAACAAAAATATACAATAATATTTACAAAAATATGGGGTAAATATGCACACAACAAATATATATAAATATATATATATATATATATATATATATATATATATATATATATATATATATATATATATATATATATATATATATATATATATATATATATATATATATATATATATATATATATATATATATATATATATATATATATATATATATATATATATATATATATATCTATTTTCCTATACACACAATATTATCTGACGAATACCAGAATAACAATCAAAATTAGACTATATGTATATGTAAAAGGGATAGCCTAAGTCCAACAACAAAGTATCTTTGCCATGGTAATAACCACTAACGATCACACAGTAGACAAGAAGTCACTAACAGGAGGCCTAAAGCAAACAAGAGGACCAAGAAAAAAAGAAGGAAGGGCTCACGTGTTACCCAGGTGGGTATTGACATCTCAAGCGTTTTACAAACAAAAACTGGTGCCTCCGAACATGCAATATAATTTGGTAACGTCTTGAAGCTATCAAAGCCCTCTCTCTCTCTGTCCTGGCGGGACTTGACAATTTCTTCTTTCTGCTCAGTTATCGGAACCCTACCACCTCCGCCGCTCCTTACAAATGGTGGCGATTAAGTCTACTGGAGTGGTCTTTCGACAAACTATTAAACATTTAGTTCACTAAATTTACTTAGGGCAAAGTAATATTTCGTCAAATTTACTTAATACAAAGTAATATTTTGTTAAAGCTTAATGTAAACAAAGAAATATCTGGGAAAGAAAAAACAATTTTAATACATGAAATCAAATACACATATATATATATATATATATATATATATATATATACAAAAAGAAAATATAAAAAAACTCATTCCCACTCACACACACATTCTTACAGAGGGAGGGAGAAGGTATTGGGAAAAAGGTGGGAGAATGGTCCTTCACACACACACTCGCATTCGCTCCACCACACGCCTCCTTCATGAGGCCATTCGACCATTTACTTCCATTCGTACTTGCATTCTTCCTTTCTCTTCTTTGTACGCTTTTAACTCCTCGAGACCAAGACAAGCTCTTTCCCAGACAGATCCATACTATCACACGCCTTCTCATCATCAGGCACCCTATTTCTCTCTTTGCACAATTCATACACCGGATGGCTCACCAGGTAGTCAGGAGGTTCTCTCCATCTCCTCAAATGACTCTGATGAGCTCGCACTCTCTCAGTCATACCGTCATTCAAACTCTCCAAAACATACGTCACCCCATTTTCCCAAATTCTCACAACTCTATAAGGTCCATCAAACTTTTCACTCATCTTTGACACATTCAACCTACCCTTCACTTCTTTCACCTTCAATACTTTCGCACCTAATTCAAATGAACGGAACCTTTCATGTGCCTCACGCCATACACTCTGCTCACTTTCACTCAAACGAAACCTATCTTTCACTCGCCTTTCAAAATTCATCACAAACTGACACGGGGACATTCCAGTTGCACTATGCACAGTCGAATTATACGCCCACAACACTCTCCCCAGACATACATCCCAATAATTCACTGTCGTACTCATCATTCTCAACATCTCACACAAGGTTCTTATAGTACGTTCAGCCAATCCATTTGAAGATGGTGCATACGGAGTTGTTCTCACATGCTCCACACCATTCTCTCTCAACATTTGCTCAAACACTTCTCCTACAAATTCAGGCCCATTATCACTCAGACATCTTACAGGCTTCAATACACACATAGGAAAAAAAAACTGCTCAACCACACGCGTAACAGTCACACTCCTTTTATCCCTCACAGGCGCTGCATACACAAACTTACTTGTATGACCAACCATAACAACCATACCAACATTCCCAGCACTTGTACGCGGCAAAGACACACAATCAATCACTACCAATTCAAACGGTTCTTTCGCATCAACTTTCAACATCGGTGGTTTCACTTGCACACTTTGCACCTTTCGCTTGTGACACCTTTCACACGCAGTCGCTACATCATTCACAACAGTTCTCAGAAACGGATGGAACACACGCTCCTTCATACACTCCCACAGCTTAAACTTACCCATATGCCCATAATTATCATGCACAACCTTCACCGGACCAATCATACCAACCAAGGACATCACAGGTACATACATATCATCACCACCATTCACATGCCTCACAAAATATACAACATCCATACAAACAACAAAATCCTTAGCATACCTTTTAAAATCACTTAAACACTCAGGCCATTCATTCAAATCAACACGCGTCATTACACACCTCTTCAACTCACTAACAAAAGGACACATCTCTTGCATCTCTAGAATATCATCATCACTTAAAATCTCATTCTCATCATCCATGACCGATTCAATCATACCGCAAAACTTGACAACATTCTTTGCACACTCATTCAACCTCATCACCTCACATTCGCCTTTCATAAGACAATCCTTATCAGCATCCAAAGACAAATCATTCAATGTCATAAAGTCTACACCAAGCAAGAAACAACACGGCATTTGCTCATCTTTCAGAATCACAAAGTCATGCTTTACATTCACACCATTACCCAAACTCACTTTCAGACTAACCTGTTCCCATGCCATTCCCTAATCCACTTATCCGTAACTTCACAGGTTTATGCTCGCAACATCTAAACTCATCATACTTACTCAGAATCCGCTCATTCACTAAAGACACTTGCGCTCCAGTATCAATCAAACCACAAAACAACCTTTCACCAACTTTCACTCTCGCTTCCATCATTTCAGGTCCACCATGTTCGCAATACACAGAAGGAACAAGCACACTAACATCAGCACTGATATCCACACTGTCATCAACTCCCATATCATCACTCACCACACACTCATCTTCATCTATACAATCATTCTTCTCTCTTATATATGAACACTTTTCAATCACCCAATTGTAGTGCACACCGCTCAAACATTGCAGATGTACCACATTAGGATTCAAACCCTTTATCTTCTCATCCTTGTACACAATCGGCCTCTCACCACCAAAGTGCACATAAACAATCACTCCATACAAATGACTCACTACAATCAACACTTCCTGAAATGGCGGGACCCCTTGCATACACATCGCTCTCAATTCTTTCATGAAGTTCCGCACCATTGCCATAACAATGCTTTCAGGCTTCATACATACTTCATTCATTACCTCCTTCCTTAAGTCATCCACACTATTGGGCACTCTCACGTCTACTCCATCACTCTTCAAATCTTGCAAACCATTCCATACACTCTCAAACAAGGAATCACCACCACCCTTACTCTCTTTTTCATTCATAATCCCTTTCGGCAAATACTCAGGATCACTCACTCCACACACATTTTCATCATTCGTACCAGGATTCCTTGACATCAAATCAGCCACTCCATTCCGTTCACCAGGCACAAACTCAATCACATAGTCAAAGTCACTCAAATCTTCCAAAGTCCTTGCAATCCTACTATCAGCCCACTTCATACGCTGCAGATACACAAGAGGTTGATGATCTGTTTTGATCACAAACCTCACACTATACAAAAACGGACGCAACACTTTCAAACAATACCTTATCGCAACCAACTCTCGCTCCACAGTCGAATACTTTCGTTCTGCAACATTCATAGCCTTGGATACATACCAAATTATTCGCCTGACATTCTCTCCATTCAAACGCTGCTCTTGCATCAGAAAACCTCCCATACAATACCCACTCGCATCTGTATACAGTTCAAGCATTTTAGCATTTACACTATAATCTGGGTAAGCCAATTCAACATCTTCAGCCGCTGCCTCTTTCAGTCCCTCATACGCCTCATTCATCTTATCATTCCACTTGACAACCGTACTACCTTTCTTGCCCATCCACTCAGTCAGAGGCTTACTCACACCAGAACAATCACGTATAAACTTTCGCTGGACCTCAATCAAACCCCAAAACGACTTCAGTTGCTTCACAGTTACCGGTTTAGGAAACATTCGCACCTTCTCAACATACTTCGGTGATTTTCGCAACCCATTCTCACTCACCATATGCCCAAGAAATTCCACTTCTTTCGCAAACCATTCACACTTCGCCACTTTCACCTTCACACCAACACTCTCCAACGTTCTCAACACATCATTCACCAATCTCATATGCTCCTCAAAAGTCTCAGTCATAATCAAAATATCATCTATAAACGCAATCACATTCTTACTCGCAAACTTACTCAACACAACATTCATTGCCCGCTGGAAGGCTCCGGGAGCATTAGCTAACCCAAAGCTGAGGTTCCAGAACTGGTAATGCCTCTTTGTGGAAGAGAAGGCAGTTACCGGCTGGCTCTCCTCAGCAATGGGCATCTGGTAATAGCCCCGTACCAGATCCAGCTTCGTAAACCACTCCATCCCATGCATACTATACACACACTCAGATACCACACACATCGGAAACCTTTCTTTCGCAGTCCTTTCATTCACCTTTCGATAATCCACACACAGACGCAATCTTCCATCCCAATTGCTCTAATTCTACACACTGCTTCTCAATATTATCAGCAACCGGACGTGGGAAATGCCTCAGCCGCTGATATATTGGGGAGTCCTCCTTCAGGACAATCTTGAATTCCGGAAGTTTTGCAACCCCGAAATCCAGATCACCCTTACTGAGGGCTCCCTTTCGTTCTAATATCATTCGATACACATCCTCCCTTTCATACTCAGTCAAACATCCATCCAATTCCACCATGCTCTTCACTTCATTATACGTCCATTAACACGTCTTTTCACCTGCGACATTCACCCTGACATCCGTACTATCATCCATACCTACCTCATTGACAGTGGAGAGGTGATCCAGTACATCTCCGACTTGGATACCCCTCACCTGTCCTTTCACCCTGGGGTCTGCCTGCACACATACAAAAGGATTATTCATTCTCATCAAGCCATCAAACACACTTGCAACACGCCTTACCTTATAACACGCATCCTTTCCATCCAATATCACAGTGTTCTCACCCACATTCAAACTAACATCCTTACTCCAACTCACTCTAACAGACACCCTTTCACCCTTCACAAGCCTTACATTCTCCATAGCAGTCACCTCAATACCAGTAAACACACTCCTCAAAATGCTACCATCTTTCCCTACATACCACTTATACACCCCATTTTTACCAATCTTTCTCTCAATCTGATCACTCGCAGGATGCACAACCATACGATTCATTTTCATAAAATCATAGCCCAAAATCACACCATATTCACTACTCACCTTATCAATCACAGAGAATTCACATTCATAAAGAAAGTAGAGGGAGAGGTGACGCCCCCTTGTCGCGGGAAAAGAGCTTGTGTGGACCTTGGATTTTTCGAGCTATGTCGGCGGGGGTACCTCTCCTGGGTACCCCTGGTAGGGCTTTCCTTGTCGAAATGTTCGGAAACGAGGTTCCAGACTAAGTGCGTCATTCCTTCCTTTTTCTACTCTATCCTTCTCCTTTTTTACTTTTATCCTATCTCCCACTTATACAAAAAGAAAAAAAACAAAAAAGCCTACTCCTATCATGTCACTCTTTCCCTTTTTTGCCTCTATCTACATATAAGGACCTGGCAGCTACCTCACGCGTCAGAAGAGAGGCTTTGGAACCTCTATAAACAACGCCAATCGACGCTCACTGGTTGCGAGAGACTAGGACTAGAGGTGTCCTAGGCGTTGGGGTACGATGAATGGGATGAAGCTAGTGCCCCGTTAACCCCTTCCCTGGCGCGTAATTATTGACCGTTCCCAGTGCCCGTTGACGGGTGCTTTTGGTAGCATTGGTCCGAGGTGACGGCCCTTTGTTCCCATGTTGGTTGCCAGGCCAATAAAAAGCCTTGGGTCGAGTTCCTTGGTGTGGCGGGATATCCATTGAACGCTACTCCGAGATCCTGGCCGTTGTGAAGGGAACTAGTAGGAGTTTAGTAAGGGGCGTGCTTCGTTGTTGTTCACCTGGTGACAAATCGATGGCCCCTTCGGGGACCGTCTGTGCTGCTTGGTTGGGAGCCACGGCACGCCGAGGCTTGACGACTCGGTCGGACGAACAGCAGCACATGGAGCGTGCCTTCTGGAAGACTCCGAAACGACTCCGATCAATAGGCGGGAGCGACTCACACGGGGATAACTCACCAAACCCCCCTTTTTATATATTGATTGGTCACAAGCATAAGAAATATAGAGTGTTCAAAATGGCAGGCAAGAAGGGTCCAGCAGCGCTAAAATTCACGTGTGCCCCATGTAATAAGGACAAGTGGTGCGTTGACTTCCCGGAGGGCTGCTATGCGAAATGCCACCCAGGCAGTGTATGCACCACTTGCATCTTAAAGAAGGAAGTGGAAGAAGTAGTGGCCTACTACAGGGAAAGGACTACAGACCTCGAAAAGAAAATCGAGAGGCTCAAGGAGGAGCACTCCCACCAGATCCGCAGGCTCGAAGAGAAGTTAAACGAGCTATCGAGTCCTCTGGCAAACACCACCTCTGCAGAGAGGCCGGGCCCGAATGTGGCAGAAACGCCAAAAGGAAAAAAGAAAAAGAGGTAAAAGACGAAAAAGGGAAAGAAGAAAGAGGAAGAGAGAGAAATAGAAGAAGAAAGGGTAGAAAAAGTTATTGAAAAGGATGACAAGGGGGAAAAGATGATAGAGAAGAAGAAGAAGAGGAAGAAGAAAAAAAAGACTGAAAAGACCATGACGGAGAAGAGAGAGGAATCGGAGAGCTTGCCTCCGAAAATAAAGACTCCGAGCTCAGCAGGCAAATGTGCCAGGGTCAGCCTTGTGGGTGATTCCCAGGCACGGGGCCTGCAGCCCCTGCTAGCGGCCCGCCTTCGCACAAGCGTTAAGGTGAGCTGTCTCCCAGGCTGTGGGAATAAGCAGGTAAGAGCTGAGGCCGAGAAGTCTCAGATTTCTGAGACTTCAGTCGTTGCCCTTATGGTAAGTGGCAACGACCTCTACCTCAGAGGAGGTAGGTTAGGCCCTACAGGCGAGATTACGAAGACGGTTATGGGCGCTGTCGACGACTGTGGATTAAAAACGCGCAGACGCGTCGTGGTGGGGATGCTCCCGAGGTGGGGTCCAAGCCGGACTGCCGACGTAAGGAACATGTCGCTAAACCGGCGCCTTGCAGACCTCTGTACGGCGGAGGGGGTCTTTTTGTCGACTCGTACGCCGTATTCTATGGTAGAAAAGACCTCTACCAAAGGGATGGGGTGCACCTCTCCTTTAAGGGCAAGGCTTTCCTAGCCAACCTCATCCAGGATGTCGTGGAGCGCACCCAAAGGAGTGTCCGGCCCATTGGGAAGGCGGACGTACGCCAGTACGCCCGAGCCAGTCCCCAAACAACCTTCTCGGAAGTTGTAAAAAATGGTGCCACCGCGACAACAAATAAGCCGGGAAACGGAAGAGTATAGGGGGTCCTACATTAGGGGACTCCCTGAAAGTTCTTTTGTTCAACGCGAGGTCAATCAGGAACAAGTTTCCTGAGCTCCGTAGTCTCGTAGCGACGGAAGAACCCGAAATGGTAGCCATAAAAGAATCGTGAATAAAAACCTCAAACCGAGACTTTGAAGGCGAATTCACGGTTCCTGGCTACCAACTCTTCCACAAAGATAGGCCAGATAGAGAGGGTGGCGGTGTAATGTTGTATGTCAAGGATACAATCAAATCTACGAACTCCAACATTATATCCGATCACGAGCTCCTAGGCGTTGACCTAGAGATAGGTCCTGTCAGATACAGGACCCTGCTGCATGTCAGACCCCCTTCCCAACCCGTTGAGAAGGACCGGGAACTGTACCAGCTGCTGGGTGAGCTTGTTCAAGGCAAAGTGGGCATCGTTATGGGTGACTTCAACAGACAAGTTGACTGGGAAACCAGAGCAGCCTGTGGCGAGAGCGCGCTACTCTTGTAGTTCGCCAACAACGAGTTCCTCACTCAATGGGTCAGAGAACCGACGAGAGGAGACATTATCCTCGACTTGGTCTTCACCTCTGAGGATGATATCGTTGAGGATGTCTCTGTAGGCGAAGAGCTCGGTGGCAGTGATCACCAGCTAGTTAGATTTAGCGTCAAGATCTCGAAGGTAAGGTCTGTTGCCAGTCAATCAAGGAAACTTGACTTGAGAAGAGCAGACTTTGCAAGCCTTCGTGCTGGGTTGACTGATGTAAGGCTAGCGGTATGCGAAGATGTTGATGATTCGTGGAACAATTTCAAAAATAAGTTCATGAGTCTTCAATCAAGTTGCATCCCTCTGATATGCCTCCGTCGGTCTTCTGTTCAACCAAAGTGGTTTAATCGAGAAATCGGCCAACTGCTTAGGGAAAAGAGAAATGCGTACCGGCGATCGAAGATCTCGGGTGCCTTTGACGAGTACCGGAGGCTAGCCAGGAGAGTGAAGTCCAGCATAAGGGTGGCTAAGCGTACTGAGGAACTCCGAGTGGCGAGACTCTGCAAGGAGAATCCCAAGGAGTTTTTCGGCTATGTAAATAGCCGTAAACCAATCCATCGTAGGATTGAGCCGTTAGTGGACGAGGAGGGTGGATTAACTCACTCAGATGCAGAAAATGCTAACCTTCTCAATGACAACTTCTCTTCAGTGTTTACTAAAGAGTGTGGTCCCATCCCCCAGCCGACGGATTCCTACTCGGGGGAAAAGCTGGAGGCAATGGACTTCACCGAAGGAGAAATAAAGAAAAAGATCGCTGACCTAAAGACGAATAAGTCACCTGGACCGGACGGGTATCTATCCAAGGTGTTGAAGGAAGTGTGCGATGAAGTATCACGCCATCTGTGCGCTATCTTTAACATGTCAATCCGGACCGGATGCGTTCCTAGAGACTGGCGTGAGGTGGAGGTGACTCCTATCTTCAAGAAAGGAGACCCCAGCCATCCGTCAAACTACCGACCTATCAGTCTGACTTCGATAGTAGGTAAACTCATGGAAAGCATGATGGTGGACAAAATGACGTCGTATTTAGAGTCAAACCTGCTACTGAGGAGTTCCCAGCACGGCTTCCGAAGGCAACGGTCATGCCTGACGAACCTTGTGGAATTCTTCCACTTCGTGTTCAGTGAGCACGATCGGGACAAAGCGGTGGATGTGGTGTACTTAGACTTTCAGAAAGCCTTTGATAAGGTACCACACCGCCACCTTCTCCGGAAAGTGCGAGCGCTGGGCATAGACGGAAAAGTAGCCGGCTGGATCGAGAACTGGCTAAATGGCAGACGTCAACGGGTGGTGGTGAATGGACAGGCTTCTGAGTGGGTGCCCGTTACTAGCGGGGTGCCTCAAGGTTCTGTCCTGGGACCACTACTATTCATCATCTACGTCAACGACATGGACGGTGACATGGTTTCCAAGATTTCAAAATTTGCCGACGATACCTAGCTTGGTATGAACGTTGCAAAGGATGGAGATACTGCCCACCTGCAGGAAGATCTTGGGAAAATTGGGGAGTGGTCGGACACTTGGCAAATGCCTTTTAACGTGGGAAAATGCAAAGTAATGCATATCGGCCACAGAAACCCCCAATCTCAGTATATCCTTAAGGGCACTGCTCTTGAAACAAGTGACACTGAGAAAGACTTGGGTGTAACTATCAATAGCGACTTGAAGTTCTCGAAACTGTGCATCGAGGCAAAGAAGAAAGCCCAAAGGATGCTAGGCTATATTAAGCGCCAGTTTGGATATCGGAACCAGGAGATTGTACTGTGCCTGTACAACTCACTTGTCCGACCGCACCTGGAGTATGCCGTACAATTTTGGAGTCCTTCATTGCGAAAGGACATCGCGAGATTGGAACGCGTACAAGCCAGGACAACCAAGCTGATTCCCTCTATCCGACATAAAAGTTATGAGGATAGACTAAGGGAATTAGATCTTTTCTCGCTGGAAACCCGTAGACTGCGTGGTCAGCTCATCGAAGTTTTCAAAATACTTCGAGGGTTCGACGATGTTGACTACCGGGATATTTTCACACTGAGTGAGAACAGAACGCGCAATCACGGCTTCAAACTTGAACTGAAGCGTTACAACCGCAATCTGTGTGGAAAGTTTTCACGTACAGTATCTGCGGTAAGTGGAAAGCACTTCCAGTGAAAGTTGTCAACAGTGAATCTGTTGACCAGTTCAAGTCAAGACTAGACAAGATCTTGAAAAGTGGCCGTTTAGGGACGCAAAACAATTGAGCAGCCATGTGCCCGCTCGATTGCTAGTCCAAAGGTAGCCTCCTTGAATAGCCGTAAGGTCTCCTAGGGTACCTTCTTTCCTTGTTGTTACTCCTTGTTTTTACCATGCATTCGAACAGGTGACCTTATCATTCCAATCACAGGCACCCTCCTATTACCAATACCTACCAAACTACCCTTGCACTCAGACAGGAGGGCTTTCTCGCTAACCTTGTCATATACATCTTTATACACCAAGCTCTCCTTGCATCCAGAATCTATTAAAGCTAAACATTCAATTCCATTCAATTCCACCTTCACACTCAGACACTCATACTTTCTACACGACAGCACTTTCACACTAGACAGACTTACCAAAACATGACTCACACTCATGCACCCAGAGGATACTTCAGCAGGTACCCTCTTACAATTCAGTTTCCCGCTTCAGACTTTCCATTCACACCTTGCGCTCTCATTCTAATCCAACACTTTTCACTCTCAAATGTCCTTCCAACGCACAATAGCTACATACATTCCTCTGGTCACAACATTCAAACTAACATCCTTACTCCAACTCACTCTAACAGACACCCTTTCACCCTTCACAAGCCTTACACTCTCTATAGCAGTCACCTCAATACCGGTAAACACACTCTTCGAAACACTACCATCTTTCGCTACATACAACTTATACACCCAATTTTTACCAATCTTTCTCTCAATCTGATCACTCGCAGGATGCACAAGCATATGGTTCACTTTCCTAAAATCATACCCCCAAATCACACCATACTCAATACTCACCTTATCAATCACAGAAAATTCACATTCATTCATCAACATACCATGCATTTGAACACATGACCTCATCATTCCAATCACTGGCACTATCACACTACAAATCCCTACCAAACTCCGCTTATACTCAGACAGGAGGGCTTTATCACTCACTTTATCATATACATCGTTATACACCAAGCTCGTCTTGCATCCAGAATCTATCAAAGCCAAACACTCAATCCCATCCACTTCAATCTTTGCACTCAGACACTCATACTTCCTACCAGACAGCACTTTCACACTAGACAGACCTACTAACACATGTTTCACACTACCTTTGGCACTTCACATATCAAAATACCCTTCCCCACATTCATATCACTCTCACTTGAGCTGCTCTCGCTCTCGCTAATCATGCCATCACTCTCCCCTTCATCCGAGTACAATGAGTCCACACTCTTGCCTCTTACCTTCCTATCCTTTCCCTTTGCACCACTCTTCCTTCTTCTCTTGCGTTCAACTCTCTTCCATTCTCCGTCCTTCCTATCACTCATAATCACCCTATCCTCTCTAGACTCCCACACACTCCCATTGATCCCATTAGTCTTATCCCCTTCAGTCGGAGCAGGGGTCAAGGTCGAGGGTCCTGGTGCGGTCCTGACCCCTTCATCATGTCATACAAGTCCTGCATCCGTTGGTAAGTTTGATCCTGTCGGTCTCCCATTTCCTTCTTGATCCTATCAGTCTTTTCATTCATCCCTTTCATTTCATTCTTCATTCCCTCAATCATTCCCTGCAACATTTCACACTCCTCTTCTTTCTTCCTCAACTCCAGTCTCAATCGCACTA
Source organism: Ceratothoa steindachneri (assembly GCA_963969495.1). Lineage (NCBI taxonomy): Eukaryota > Metazoa > Arthropoda > Malacostraca > Isopoda > Cymothoidae > Ceratothoa > Ceratothoa steindachneri. The sequence goes on along the minus strand of OZ018321.1, from coordinate 3,079,758 downwards.
CTTCTTCATTCAAAGTTTCAGCTACAGCCATTGTTCCCAAGTTTTTAAAAAGATAGGAGAAGGGAAAAATCAATCAAACTACTTGTCACGCTAATTTGGTATGGACTGCAATCCAATCCCGTCACGCTCCCGGTTTTGAAGTCTCACGTCCCTATTCGGGCGCCAAATGTAGCGGGCCGAAAATCTAGACTAACCCCCAATCGATTCAACCCGCTTCCTACACTTTTCCGGACGTGAGAAATCGAAGGAGAATGAAACGGATTGTATGTACAGCCCTTTACTAACAAAAATTTACAATAATATTTACAAAAAATATGGGGTAAATATGCACACAACAAATATATATATATATATATATATATATATATATATATATATATATATATATATATATATATATATATATAGCTATTTTCCTATACACACAATATTATCTGACGAATACCAGAATACCAATCAAAATTAGACTATATGTTTATGTAAAAGGGATAGCCTAAGTCTAACAACAAAATATCTTTGCCATGGTAATATCCACTAACGATCACACAAGAGACAAGAAGTCACTAACAGGAGGCCTAAAGCAAACAAGAGGACCAAGAAAAAAGAAGGAAGGGCTCACGTGTTACCCAGGTGAGTATTGGCATCTCATGCGTTTTACAAACAAAAACTGGTGCCTCCGAACATGCAATATAATTTGGTAACGTCTTGAAGCTATCAAAGCCCTCTCTCTCTCTGTCCTGGCGGGACTTGACAATTTCTTCTTTCTGCTCAGTTATCGGAACCCAACCACCTCCGCCGCTCCTTACAAATGGTGGCGATTAAGTCTACTGGAGTGGTCTTTCGACAAACTATTCAACATTTAGTTCACTAAATTTACTTAGGGCAAAGTAATATTTCGTTAAATTTACTTAATACAAAGTAATATCTGAGAAAAAAAAAAAACAATTTTAATACATGAAATCAAATAAATAAATATATATATATACAAAAAGAAAATATAAAAAAAACTCATTCCCACTAACACACACATTCTTACAGAGTGAGGGAGAGGGTATTGGGAAAAAGGTGGGAGAATGGTCCTTCACACACACACACACTCGCATTCGCTCCACAAATTTTGAAACAGTTTTGCTTATACGAAAGCCAAAAGTTCTTTGACAATTTGCCTAACATTGATAGAGATGACGATAACAATGATGCTGGAAGTGCTTTAAGGTTAGACATAACACATTTTTTTTACGTTCTTTGCCAATTTTTTGCAGTTTTCTGTTTTTGTCAACAAATTTATCGTTAATTATTCTTCTTCAATATCCCTAAAAATTTTCACGTTTAGTACCTCAAAATGCACAAAAAATAACTTTTAATCAACTGCTGTCAACTACTGTCTTCTTAGCTAATTAGCTGGCAATATCTGGCAGATTTGGTATCAAAATGATCAGTGTTGAATCAGCTTTAACGCTATCCTGAAAGGTCAATTTCATGAAATAACGCTCAATTTCATGAAATAACACTCAATTTCATTAAATAACACCACTTGATTAGTTGATATATCACCCCAACTTTGAATTCGATCTCTCTGAGCCAATCACAGGTTGTATTTCTGATTTGTTTCGACTATTGTCAACTTCCTCTTTCACAAGTCACCGATTGCTGCAAATCTTCGTAGTTTTTCTGCTCTAGTAGTGCTAGTACTGTTTTAGGGCTATTGAATGCAAAGTAATGCCTTTTGGACTTGGTAGAAAATAGAAATGCAAAATCCAGAAAAAGGGTTATGTCTAACCTTAAGGGAATCAATACCGCGTCTACTTTTGTAGTGTTTTCTTTTAGTTCTAACTTACAAGAGTCCAACATATGGACCCTAATTACTGCACTGTGTATAATCTGTGTTTTTATTTATTTTCTTTTGCAGTTTTACGGCTTAAATAAACATGATTTTATCTGAATTTTATTGAACTGATGAGCCTGTACAACTCTCCCTTTCAAGCTGGTAACCGCTACATACATATGGGGTTCTTTTTTCTAATATTCTACAGTCATCGCTTGTTTTTGATTTATCTTATTTTTATTTTCTTTCACTTCAGGTCAGATCCAGGAATTCGAGATGAAGAGAAGTATCGTTGATTACTTCACGCGCCGTAAGCCTGCGACTGCAGCCTGCGAAAAGCTTCACCAGAGTCACCTCAGCAACTTCTAGACGTCCACTGCAAACCCAGACACAGGAATCCTCTTCCTCTTCACCGACGGTAACACCGTCCACGTCTGCGTTACCTAATGGCAACTCCAGTAAAGATGATATAGCAGTTATAAACTGGTTGGAGCTCACTGATGCAGAGAAACTGCGTGTACTCAGCACACCTTGGGCTGCGCCATTAAATTTTCAGTGGCCTTACAACGAGCGTCAAGATGGAGGCAAAATCAGACGTAAATAACTCAGACCACAACATCTAATCTGGTAGTATAGCGTCTTCTCCTATTCTGTGTCGAAACGTGAACTAATCTGTCGCCCTTGCATGTTTTTCGCTCTTGAAGCAATCCGAGGAAACCAATTAAATCGCCTGGTCAGAACACCCCTAGAGAAGTTCGCTCACCTAACCGGCAAAGATGGCTATTTGTCAGCGCATCTATCAACCAAATTCCACGAAGAGGGTGTCGCGCGCGAAGAAGCGTTCAAAACAACGATGGAGACTGGAAACATAGAGCAGAAGTTAAACATCGTAGAGGCCAAGCAGCGTGACAAAACCGAGCTTCTCTGCAGCGGATACTCTTTTCTATAGAGTACCTGGGTATATTAGGTCTACCGCTTCAGGGTGATCCCGAATTCGGAACCCTGTTGCTCACTCTCGCAGGAACCGGCGCCGATATAGATTGCGGACAAGGAAATCTGAGAGCGACTCTACAGCTGATGAAGTGTTACGGGTAGGAATGCCACATACATTTACCCACAAGCCCAAAAGAAGCCAGAATCCATGCTTGCTGAAGGCGAATGAAGTACCAGATAGTAGAAAGGCAGTGACGTTGATGCACGAGATTGCGCTGTTTTTCTGTGGCTCAAATAAAAAATTGCTCAATCTTGAAGATTTTTTTTTTTCAAAGAGCTCATATGACGACTGTCTACTTGGGCATTAGTCGCCGTATTCAACAGTGCCTAAAATTAGGCATCTTTAAAAGAGGATGCTAAAAAAAACAAAGAAAAAAGGTAATAAGCAGGAAGCGAGCTCCGACGTCGGGGGAAGGTTCACCTCCCTCCGGCGCAGGAACATGCGACCTACTAAAATAAGAAAAATTACCAACAAAAAAACCCAACTATTTAAATAAAGGGGAGAAGGCCGGCCTCCTCCAAAAGGTCTAAAAGTCCACAGGTCGGTGTGCACAAATCTGTCCCGAGTACAAGGGACAGGTATCGTGGGCGGAGATCAACCAGACTGGGACATTCAACAAGAATGTGCTGAATAGTCTATGAAACAACGCAGTCTTCACAGTAGGGCGCAGGCGAGCGCTTCATCAAATGGAGGGGTCTCCCGCGAGTGTGTCCAATTCGGAGACGACAGAAAGCAACCTGAAGACTTCGCGGCATTGGGGGATAGGTCCATGGGAACAATCGCGGCGTAATGGCACGCAAGTTTACGTTCCCTTTGACCGTCTCCCATCTTCTTTGCCAAGCAGCCCGAAGAGCTGCCCGAATACCTATCATGTAATAAGTGTGAGGAAGAGCGAAACGCTGGTCCGGTCGCAGAGTCCTCGCGGAGTCTTTGGCGCCCTCATCGGCGCGCTCATTCCACGCAATTCCTACATGTCCAGGAAACTAACAAAAGATAATCTCGACATCCACCCGGCTTGCCAAAACCGTGGCGTCACGGATATCGCGATCCAAGTGATGCGGAGATTCCAATGCCCCGAGAGCACTCAGTGCGCTTTAAGTTGCTATAGATCACAATCCGGTCTCCGACAGAGCACGTCGCGTAATCTCCCGAAACGAGTGGCGTATTGCCACCAGCTCGGCCGTGAAGACAGACGCAGCGCCTGGCAAAGCCACGATGACTTCAAACAGGGGGGATACGGCGTGAAAACAGACCGCCTCTTGGGACTTGGAGACATCCGTATACACTGGCAGGGTTCCAGCGTGACAAGAGGTGTAGTCCAAAAAGGTCGAACGCAATACTCTCGGCGATGTATAAGCTTTGGGAGCAGAGGCGTGGCGACAAATAGCCAAATGTGGTACCCTCCAGGGTGGCGTCCTGGGTATAACTAGGGGCGCCACCGGCCCAACAACTATATCTAGCTCTCGAAGGAGTTTCCTAGCACTAAACCCAAAGGTCCTAGGGTATGACTTGCGTCTCTGGGCGGCATAGGCACCGTAGAGATCAGCTGCGGATACTTCGAGATCCATTGGCGACAAAGGGAGACGCTGCGCTCGTGCGTACAGGCGAGTAATGCACTGTGCACTGCGCACGGCGCATAGATAATGGCATCTCTCCAGCATCGACAAGCAGGCTCTCAATAGGGAAAGCGCGGAAGGCACCGGTCGCAAGGCGAAGGCTCGTGTGGTGGATCGAGTCCACCTTCCGCAATAGACGTTCGGCTGCAGATGTAAAAAATCACATCCGTGGTCGATCTTCGAACGGACAAAGGATCGATAAAAAAGTAAGTCAGTAGCTCTATTAGCACTCAAAGCGCTGAACGTCACCGACGAAGAATATCCATGCAACGGGTACAAGAGACCCTAAGGCTGCGAATATGAGCCTCCCAGGTGAGGCGTCGGTCAAATAAAAGACCAAGGAAACAGTGCGATTCAACCACTTCCAGGCGCACCCCATTAAGAAACAAATTTGGATCGGGGTGGAGCCGTGGATCGCGGACGAAGTGCACCACCTTACTGCCAACAAGACTTTTAACATGCCCCTCTTTCTTTCCTCCCCTATTACGCTCTTCCACTACACTTTATTTCCCCCTCTTCCTTCACCTATCTAGTGGTCCTTATCGATACCCGACCTCTTCTCGTTTAATGGATTGATTACGAATTGTTCTATCATGAAGGTGAAAGAGGCTGGGCATCTCCACCACCTTCGTCTACCGCATGCCCAAGGAGAAACCCATCGTTGGCCCCTTTTCTCCGTGCGTAGAACTCGGGCAGCCTCTTAGGTTTCTAAAGATGGTGTGGTGGATCCGTATCCATTCTCCAAGAGAACATACCGGACGTAACTGATTGTATAGTTTCAGTAGTGCCGGGCCATTGTAGGCCTCCATGGTAGGGAGCCCCGAGGGAGAATGCGAAGTTTTTTGCTCTTTGTAATGGCTAGCCATAAACCAAAAACCTCCCCTTCTCGTAAGGGTTCTCGTGCCAAACGTTCCTTATCTCCCTTTTCCGCCTTCCCTCGCTCGTTGGACCCCTATTCCAACGAAGTAGACCCAGATCTAGATTATCCTCGCTTTCTTGTCACGAATTCATCATCCGACATCCCACTTGCAAAAGTCGATGTGTTTGACGACAATGAATCTTTTGGGTCCCGCTATGGTGAACCCCGCCGGATGTGGTCAAGAGGAAGTGGTGATGTCGTAGTCGAGGTATGATCCCACTCTCAACACAACCTTGTGCGAAATCTATCTTCGATAGCTGAAATTCCAATAACTGTCTCGCCCCATCCGCGTCTGAATTTTGTCAAAGGTAGCGTCTGTTCAAACGAACTAAAGGACTACGACCCCACGCGCCTTCAGAGTAAGCTTAGTACCCAACGTGTCACACACGTACACAGGGTAACTAAAACATTAGGCTCCACTAAAATCACAACCGTCACACTTATTTTAACATTTAAACGACAAGAACTGCCACAGTATATTAAAGCTGGGTACCTTCTATAGCAATGCCTCTAGGCATTCCTATAATAAAAACCTCCTGGGAAACTTAAATATGTATATACATCCATTATTATGTAAAATTCATTCTGCATTACTTTAACTTGTCAATTTAATCATTTAATTATTTTACTTTAACTTTATTAATTTAATCATTTGATCATTTTACTTTAACTTTATTAATTTAATCATTTAATTATTTTACTTTAACTGTTAATTTAATCATTTTACTTAACTTTGTCAATTTAAACTTTCAAATTAATTTACTTCAACTTTTGTAAATCAAATCATTATGTTAAACTTAATAATTAATTAATTCATTTATTTTCTTGTCAATTCAATTAACGTATACTGTTCCAAACAACATCTCTTACATTTCACACACAAACAAACAAACACACGTTCCCAGCTCGACCAAATAAGCACGTGAACCTTCCCATTTGATTCGCCGCTCTCGTCGTCTAAAGGTCTGCAACCATTCTCTCTACAATTATTCATTTACCACCAAACAAATCATACTGAGTTAATTCCACTCTCACATTCTTTGCAAACGACAATACGAGAGTAAGTCCTAATTATTTTTACTTCTCCTTGCAGTACCAATTCACAGTCCATTATAGATACTTTAAAATACTCTAAATTACTACACTATATTACTTACAACTCAATATTATTTATTATATCAAAGATACTCTATTATACTCTATATTCCTATATTATTATTTACTCTATCATTCACTCTATATTGTTTCACCATATTATTCACCATATTTACTTAACCTACTTATCTCTGTACATTCGTTGAATTTTATAAATATATTATATAATTGTCTTTCTTAAAGCCCAAGTCTTTATTCCAAAATTTACTTCGCTGTCGCATTAGGCCTAAAGCTAACGGCAGACATCTTCGATCAAACAAAATTTATGGTTATGGTTTTCGAAACGCTATCTAGGCTGATTTAGTAACCGAAGATAAATCACATTGATAACCATAAACTATGCCTTCGTGTCCCGGTAAGTCCCTACATCGAACTACCCAGACGCTGCTTCAATTGCAATCAATTTGGACATGTTGGCCGTGCCTGTCGACACCCTCGCTCCTGTGTGAATTGTAGCTCTGACTACCATGGCTCCGAATGCACCAAAACACCCCGCTGTGCCAACTGCGGGGGTACCCACAGTGCTGCGTCAAAACTTTGCTCTATATTTTTATATGAAAAGGAAGTGCTCGCTTTGCGCGACTCCCTACATCTAGATATGAGAGGCCCGCCATCGTGCCCGAGCACATACCTCACCACTCGGCCGGCTCTTCTCTGACGTTTTACGTGACGCTGGACGAAACCGACCATCACGCGCGAGTTCCGACCAGCCTGAAGCACTTCACCCTAGATCTACTCGCAGCGTCGAAAACATTCTGAATTTGCAGTCGAAGCATCGCTCTCACACCGAGATAACTGATGTAGCCTCCCTCTCTCCAGCATCTCTAGCTGGGAGAGACGCTCAGGTTAAGACACTTGAAGACATCAGACGCTATTTGAAAGAATCCTCAACATCGATCAGTGAAGGTTCATCCACCCGGCCCCGAGACCCAAAGCCCAGTGGTAAGAGGAAGGATTCCTCACCTGGGTCATCGACCACCAATAAGCGGGCAGCTTCTGGAGCTGACTCGGCTGAACCCCGAGAATCTTCAATGGACTCCTTCCCTATGGCTGAACATTCTATGCCCTTAAGTCCGTCCCGCTCTTCACAGGACTTAGGCCCCATCCTGATCCAAACGATGGTAGATATACACCCAGCTCCACACACCTCGCTCAGATCACCTGTTCGTTCCGCTCACCCTTCAACCCATGATCCGATGGAAGCAGTTGATACTCCAACATCACTAATCGCAGCAGTTGGACCAACTCCTCAGACACTGAAAATACCCTCGACCTATGAATCCGGATCTACCGGCCGAAAATCCCTTCTTGATCTTCCTTTTCCGCCAGGTTGTGAGCCCGAATTACAATCAAGGGCCTAGTTCGGTTCTCCAAAACCCATGAAAAAAGCTCCAGTTACTGCTCCATCTAGGATCTCTCCCCCTGCAAAAGCAGGCTACTCAAAATCAGCTCTCTGTCTCCCAAGCTCTTTGGACGAACTTCAAATATAATATCGGGCTCAAAAGAGAAAAAGATATCCACAGTGGTATCTAATCGTCACACATAATATCTTCCACCTTACAATCGAATTGCCAAGGCGTTCTTCCAAAGTAGGAAGAACTCGAAATTCTTTTGACGAATATCCAACCCGCTGTTATTTGTCATCAGGAGAATAAACTGGGTATACGGCCCTTTCCGCCGGTACCCGGCTTTCTCACTTTCAACTCTATTCCTCCTGCTGGAAGCCCCTCTCATTGGAGGTGTCAATCATGGTATCTTCATCCCACCATGTTTCTCCCATCTTCCTACATACTACCCTCCAAGCTGTTGCCGTGAGGGTTTTTCTTACTAAGCTTTTTACTTTTGCTATATTTACCTACCCCCTTGTTTATCATTCTCAAGACCCGACCTTTTAGAACTTATAGACCAGTTACCCTCCCCATTCTTATTACTAGGATATTTTAACACCAGTCACCTATGCTGGGGTGACATCACTCGAAATGCCAAAGGCAGTGTTTTAGAGTCTCTTTTATTATGACTTTCTTTGTGTCTTAAATAGTGGTGATTTTACCTCTCATCATGTCCAGACTGACTCTTTTAGCTGTGTTGATCTGTCTGTTTGTTCCCCTGATTGCTTCACGTAATTTCGATGGTCAATTCTTGACGATCTCTATGGGAGTGACCACTTCCCTATTGTCTTGTCGGCCCTTCAAGTTAGCCCTCATACAACCATGCCCCTTAAGTGGGACTTAGGTCATGCAGATTGGGAAGGTTTCCAAGAGGCGTCCTTCACAAGTGCATCCTTGGGGACCTTCAATGGAGTGGACGCGGCAGTAGAATACTTTACACCGACTATCTACAATACAGCAACACAGACCATCCCACGGAGGCGACCTGCCACGGGCCGTTGAACCGTGCCCTGGTGGAGCTCGACGTGTGCAACAGCTATCAAAAATTACAAGTTAGCCCATGCTCGATTCCGAAAGAACCTAACTTTGTGCAACAAGGTCGACCGAAACCGAGCTCGTGCGCTTCGCCAAAGAACCCTTCGTCAGGCTCGCCGAAATTCATGGCGCCGTTACGTTTCATCAATTTCCTCTCTGACACCTACCGCTAAGATTTGGAAGAGGATTAATAAGATCAGGGGCCGTTATGCTAATCATCATACCCCCACACTCAGCTTACACGGTTCCTTGGAGAATGACGGCCTGGCGGTCAGCAATACATTTTGCTGACCATTTCTGCGCCGTCAGCAGTGTCAGCCGTTACGATAAGGCTTTTCAATCCTATAAATCAAAGGAAGAATCTCATTCTCTCAACTTCACAACAAAATCTAACCTTCCATATAATGCTCTATTAAGCATCCATGAGCTAAATAGCGCTTTGTCCCTTTGCAGATCTACTTCCCCTGGCTTTGATGAGATTCATTTCGATATGATTCGGCGCCTACACCCAAACTCTACTCTCTTCTTACTTGATTTGTACAACCTTATATGGGTGAAGGGTTTTTACCCGTCACCATGGCGCATTAGGATCATCCTTCCCTTTGTCAAACCAGGCAGGGCTGGGTTGGACGCAGATCACTACCGCCCTATAGCTCTCACCAGCTGTTTGAGTAAGTTGCTGGAAAAAATGATATTGAAGCGCCTAAACTGGTTCCTAGAAACCAATCACCTACTCTCTCCATTTCAATGTGGCTTCCGCAAAGGTCATAGTACCCTTGACCTCCTAGTACGTTTCGAGGGATCATTCCGGAAAGCTTTCTCATTAAAGTGTAGTATATAGTTATTCATGTGATTTATTTTCTGTTAATAAATCAGCCTAAATAGCGTTTCGAAAACCATAACCATAAATTTGTTTGATCGAAGTTGTCGGCTGATAGTTTTTAGGCCTAAGACGACAGCGAAATAAATTTTGAAATAATGAACTGGGTTTTAAGAAAAACAAATATAAATATATTCGTAGAATCAACGAATGTACAATGAGATAAGTAGATTAGGTATACAATGTAAGATATTGTAACATATGATTTACAGTAACAAGATGCGAAGAGAATTGAAGTATGTGAAATAAATATGAAATAATATGGTGACTATGATGTACTGTGAATTAGGGGCTGTAATATAAGAAGTAAATATAATTAGGACCTACTCTCGTATGGTCGTTTGCAAAGAATTGTGAGAGAAAGTGGAATTAACTAAGTATGATTTGTTTGGAGGTAAATGACTAATTGAAGAAGGAATGTTTACCGACCTTTATAAGAACGTTGAGAGTCGACTTAGAAGGAATAGTGTGCTATTTGGTCGAGTTGAAGTCGTGTTTGTTTGTTTGTGTGAAATTTTAAGAGATGTTGTTTGGAACAGTATTACATTAAATGAATTGACAAGTAAAATAAATGAATTAATTAATTATTAAGTTGTACATAAAATGATTTCATTTAAGATTAAATTGACAAAGTTAAGTAAAATAATTGCATTCGAATTTTACATAATAATTGATGTATATAATATTTAAGTTTCCCTGGAGGTTTTTTATTATAGGAATGCCCAGAGGCATTGCTATAAAAGCACCGAGTCCTGGCCATATTTTTCGATATTGAGAAAGCCTACGACACAACATGTAGATACAGCGTCTTGAAGCAGCTATACGTCTGGGAGATGAGAGGCCTTTTTACCTTCACTTATTCAACGTTTCTTAGCATCTCGATTCTTCAAGGTACGTGTTGGAGACGCATACTCTGACCTGCAACCCCAAGAGGAGGGAGTTCCTCAAGGCAGTGTTTTATGTTTTATAATTGCCATCAATGATATTATTTCGTCTCTCCCAGAGGGTGTATCGGCAACTTTGTTTGTCGATGATTTAGCACTATACTGTTCTTCACCTCGCCTTCCATCAGCAGAGCGTAGGCTACAACTGGCAGGGTATGCTGTATCCAAAAGAGCACAACTTAAGGGATTCCGCTTTTCCACAAACAAATCCAAAGCAATGTATTTCCACCGAGGCATTGGGGTTCTTGTTCCGCCATCTATCTCCTTACACGGCGAAGATATAGAGTTTGTTTCCGAGTTTCGGTTCCTTGGCGTAACTCTCGATCCAAAGTTATCCTGGTTACCACACCTACGCCGAGTTCGAAGAGGTCTGCAGGCTCTAGACATTTTTGAAAGTCCTCTCACACACTTCGTGGGGCAGTGACCGACAAACATCGTGGACATTATACACAGCCCTCGTCCAATCCAAATTGGATTATGGCTGTCAAATTTACTTATCGGCTTCCCCTTCAGCCCTTAAAATGCTGAACCCCATTCGAAACCTCTGAGTTCGCCTTTCTAGTGGAGCCTTCAGTACTTCTCCTGTCAACAGCCTTTACTGCAAGAGTTGGGTACTCCCTTTGCCCTACCATAGACTTCAAATCTGCATGCGATACCTCTGCTGAGTACAGCAAGCCCCTGTATCAGGTCTACAGATGCCTGTATGCTGCCGAATCAACGGCGGCATATGATAAGTTGCCATCTTTACCGCGCCCTTTGAACCTTCGCATAGATCATCCATCTAACCTGGGGGCTCCAAGGGTCCTTACCCTCCCATCCTTACTGACCCCTAGTTGGCGTGCTTCTCTCCCCACAGTATGTACCAACATGTGAAGCCTGGAGAAGTCCTCCATGGACCCTCGCATCATTAAGAGCCTGTTCTTAGAGCATTCGATCTCACACAAACAATGCTGCCCACTATACACGGATGTCTCTAAGTCGGACGGTGGGATGGGCGCCGCAGCCATCTACACAAGAAGAGAATTCCTCACTTTATCTTTGCCGCCCGCCAGCAGCATCCATTTTTACCGCTGAACTTTCAGCAATCCTTTTAGCCTTTTGACTCATCCAAATTTTACCTTTTAATGACTTTGTGATTTTTTCCGACTCAAGGAGTGTCCTACAGTCAATTAGATCTTTTAATGCGTCCCATCCCGTGGTCACAGAAATTTGAAAGTGGCTGATCCAAAATGCGTCCCGATATAGAATTATTTTTTTGCTGGGTCCCTGGGCAACGAGACGGCTGATCAGCTGGCCCGCACAGCACATTCTGTGTCTCCTGAGATCTCGGCTCTGCCTTTTAGGGATTACTTTCCTTCAATAAGAAAATATATTTTTCAACTGTGGCAGAATGAATGGGATGACTGTTCATCATCCAAACTATACAAAATTAAAAGTTCTATTCGCTCTTGGTCGAGTCGTCATAGAATGCGGTGGTTGGAGGTGGCCCTTTGACGAGTTCGAATGGCTACACGAGACTTACTCACGGCCATCTTGTTTCGGGTGATGCTCATATCAGCCCTTGCTGTCGTTTTTGCGGTGGGGACATATCGGTTGCCTACCTTTCATTGGATTGTAGCCATTTCGCCATTCTCTGGTTGTCCTGTTTCCCGACCCTTTTAACTATTCAACACCCCCCCCCCCCCGTCTTCGATTCATATTGGGGGAGGAATCTTTTAACCCGTCGTTTTTTAAATTTTTGTCACAAAGTGGTCTCCTCCACCTTTTATAGATGATTTGCCTCGTTTCATCCTAGCTGCCATATAGAAACCACTTGGATTGGGCAGCAACCCACTGGTTCCTTACCTTAAACCTCTTAACTTATGTCTATTTGTATTATAAGTGTTTCGCTCTATTCTTGATGGGTTCATTATTACATGGCATATTGTTTTAGTAATTAGTGCATGTACCCAATTTCAGAATTTCATACGTCCGACAGGGTGCTCATTCGTGAGGTTCCTCTCTGTGCTTACTTTACCTTGCAATTCGGGCTCGCTACAAAACTCAGCATCAAATAACGGAGTGTTAAAATTGAATAACTAATATACATCGACTCGGGGTACACAGTTTGTCTCACCTATAATGTTACACATTTACATAGCTTCAACATCCATATAAATATTTTTAATATTTTGGGTTCTTTCTGCCTCTTTAATTAGTCCCTCTGACAACACTATATGTAAAGATTACAATACAGGGTGTATGCAATAGGTTCACAGGCAAAGTATTGTGTACAAAATCATTTTGGCGTGCCAGTTACAGCCTTATTGAATTAACATGATACTCATTTATGAGGCTTTCCTTGTTGAACCTATTCCGCCTTGCAATGCACTTTTGTCCTATTTTGCTACATGGGCAAAAGCGATCCATTATTTTTTCATTAGTATTTTACATATATATATATATATATATATATATATATATATATATATATATATATATATATATATATATATATATATATATATATATAATATTCACACAAGGAGTTATTTTTATTTATGAAAGCCGTTATACCTTTTTTTATATTATTTGTATTCGCAGTATTCGCGTACCTGTTACAAACCTTTATAAGATTCACATGAAACTCATTTGTGAGGCTTCATTCTGAACCTATTCCGCCTTGCAATGATCGTTATAAGACTTTCGTACACGTATCACACTACCTTACCTTCAACTGGATAGCACTTAAGCATACTGAGGTAATTTTAAAATTAATATATACAGGGACTATGTACACTACATTAATGATTTACTGACTTTGTACATTTTTAATTTGTTAGGACTGATATTCTTTTCACCCACCGGACATTTACTGTTTACTTCTTTAAAAAGTACTGAATTTGTTCAGTTAAATTCATAAGCACTGGAACACGACAGTTTCTTTTTACGATTGTTATTGATAAATTTACAAAAAACTATACCCGAATGTATGGCGTGAGGTCGGTTATCTTCATATTGTTCCAGTGTTGCTTGAAGTGGTCCGGTGTGTAAAAATGCGTCCTTTTACCATCCTCAGTGCTACTCCTTCGAAAGGGGAGGTCAACGGGGATGGAGTTCGCCAGGTAGTTTTTTTTTTATTCCGCTGACAGTAGGCTCGATGGTGTTTTTCCTTAGTGACTTCTGCTTCCTTAAGTTCTGCGAGACCATTTTATTTTTCTCGTTCAAGCAAAGGGAGTCACCAGTTATGGACGGTGCTAAAGAGATGACTTGGCTAAGGTGGACTTTAATTTGTGATGAAGAATTCGGTAGGCCTACTTCTTTTCCACTCTTCGAGGGCTCACCGGTCATGGAGTCTACCTCCTTGGGAGAGGAGCATCGCATAGCCGGTGACAAGGCCAACTTCTTCAAGCCTGCCTAATTAATGTTTAGGGTGGAGGATGTCTTGTGACGACCTGACTGACTGGCTTACTGATTTACTGACTGAATGGGGGTGGGGAGTTCTTCTTGATCTCATATACGTGTTCCTGCAAATTTTATAAACATCGGTAAGGTTTGTCATTTTAAAGTTATCTTAGCAACCCTAAACGGAGTGGAAGAACGAGAAGATGGCTTTTAAAAATACCGACCGACTCAACATTACGTTGTTTGTCGGTGAAGACTTCTTTGAGGACGGAAGCGCTGAACTCTTATGTGGCGTCAGGTCCTGGGAAGTTATCCACTAGGACCGTGAAGGTCTAGACATTAAATTCGTTCTTGTTATGGCCGAGATTTTTAGAGAGCCGAGAGACTGTAGGCTAAGCAGACGTTGGGAAAGTGACTCAGTAGTAGCCCGGAGTATTATCTCGGGCGTGAGGCAGCAAATGAGGTCAAAGGCAGATTTAGGGAATATTTCTTTTAAGGCGTCGTACGTACGTAAGCCACATACCTTTTATTATTCTGGAACACGCAGATATATATATATATATATATATATATATATATATATATATAGAGAGAGAGAGAGAGACCAAACAGAGGTTGATAGGATATCATGTAGGTTTTCGGCGAAGGTAGGGGTGCTGTTGAGCACTAGAAAGTTGGAAGATATTGCGAGGGAAAGACCTCGAAGTGTTGTTGGCTTGTTGCGACGACGAGATAGAGGCTGTCGCATATGCCTCAAACTCGCCTGGTCGGAAGATAAGTCCATGATCATATCCAGTGGGGGAGTAAGTGTCGGGTGTTCAAGAGTTGTTTTAAAATTTTCATTGGTGGGCATTGGTACCCTAATATTATGGCGGAACGCTAACGCTAATCAACCCACGTAGTAACCGCTAAGCGAGCAATGAAGTCATTTAAGGTTTCCCTTGCTTGGAGGGGGCCAAAGGTCTAGAACTCATGGTACGGGTGTGGTGGCGAGCGAAGCGAGCCCTATCAGCTTGCAGCTTCGGCTGTAAACGTTCCCAAGAAAGTTTATGGCCATTTGGAAGCCATATAAGAGCTGTATTGAGTTAAAACAACAAGCTGGTGCGCCATACCCACACACATTTTATATATATATATATATATATATATATATATATATATATATATATATATAAATAATTATGTATAATCATCCCAAAGAACTGTTGGGATTCAGATTCCATTTCAAGGAAGATACTGTACATGTGTATCCATTTTAATTACCATCATCATTAATATACAAATATAGCAAATAGTTACACAGTAACGAGTATAAATGATAGATCCAACATTATTTAGTCTCCCTGCCCTTCTCCAGAGAATGCAACAAACACCAAAAAGTCAGAGAAAATGGAGTTCGGCAGCATCCTTCTGTTTGTGGGCAGTCTCACGCTCGGATAATCGCTAGGGAAGCACTCTATGTATTCACCCGCAGTGCAAGTTTAGGCGGCGCTTGAAGCGCATTGAGACATTTTGCTCTCTCTGTTATTTATGACCAGTGTGGGCTCTTAAATGTGCTACTAAGATTGTTCTTTCTCTGATCCTGATAAGGGCAGACTGCATTTAAAAGGCTGCTGGCCTGTGTGAATACATGGATGGCTTTTAAGCTGTGGCCAGTCTACGATGCCAAAGCTGTAGTTTTGTACTATCATGGCAAGCTGATTGATAGCAGTTATTTTGTTCTTATTCGTAAGCTGTGTTTTATAGATCTTCCTCACACGGCGGACGTATTCTCTGCCAATCTTCTGCCTTATCTAGGCATGCTGTATGGTGTCATTTTCTTCAGTGTCAAGGTATTTGTATGACTCCTGCCCCTCTAGGTCCCGGATGTTGTTGGCCTCATCTAGCTGGATGTTCTCAGCTTGGCTCTTTTTTCCAGCTCTCAGGCAGCACTTGGCACATTTATCCATGCCAAACTTCATCCCGATGCCGTTGGAGAAGGTATGTACTACCTGTAGGAGATGCTGCAACTCGGTGTCAGAGCTTGCATAGAGCTTGAGGTCATTCATGAAGAGCAGGTGATTGACTCTTATGCTTGGGTCTTGCTGGCGGCCCTGGGCTCAAGTTGTAAGCGCCTCAGCAGTTGTTCAGGAGCTTGCTGAGTGGGTATATCGCCAGGCACAAGAGTAAGGGAGATAGCTGTCACCTTGGAAGATTCCCCTACGGATGCTAATATCGGGGATGGTGGTCTTTCCCCTTCCTATGGCTTAGTGTGATGGTAGTTTGCCACAGCTGTATGTGAGCAGCCAATGTTTCCTTGACTACCAGATGGATGTTATACAACTCAAAGCACCGTAGTAACCATGAATGAGGCACGCTGTCAAATGCTTTTTGGTAGTGAATTCATGCCATGCTTAAGTACCGCTGCCTCTTCCTACAGTCTTCAAGGATGGTTTTGTTGATCAGTAGCTGGTAACAAGGAAAAAGAGGTGCCCTAGTAGACTTTACGATCCATTCAAAGAGGGTAGGTGGAGTACTTAGGTTTTGTGGAGTTTGGTGGCTGGTGGGAAGTTTTATAAGGTATTGAAGAGGGAAGTTATTACTTTTTATTAGGGCTACTACTCGGGTTTTTAGGAAGTCAAAATCTTCTTCGCTGAAAGGCAGGCTGCTATTGAGACGCTGGGCGTTAAGTTTTTTTAGGGAGAACATGGTTTTTCCGGGCAGTAATAATAGAAAATTTCTCTCCATGATTTTGTTATAACATTTTGTCTGCTATATTTTGTTCTTGAGTATTCCATTGCCCATATAAGTGTCCACCAGTGTGAGTAGATGAATGTCTTCTAATCTCTCTTTTTGTTGCAGCCTGATAAGGGCAAAGGTTGAATTTAAAGGTTTCTCGCCAGTGTGAGTATATAAATAGATTTTAAGCTGACCTTTCCCTGTAGCCTGATAAGGGTCGCATTTGTATGGCTGTTCGCCAGTGTGAGTCGTTGAATGTCTTATAACATCTCCTTACGTTGTAGCCTGATAAAGGCAAAGCTGCATTTGAAAGGCTTCTCGCCAGTGTGATTATATGAATGTGTCTTAATATGTTCTTTTCTAGCAGCCTGATAAGGACATACACCGCATTTGAATGGCTTTTCGCCAGTGTGAGTCGTTGAATGTCTTTTAATATCTCCTTTCGTGGCAGCCTGATATGGGCAAAGGTCGCATCTGAAAGGCTTCTCGCCAGTGTGAGTATATGAATGGATTTTAAGTTGACCTTTCCCTGCAGCCTGATAGGGGCAAAATCTACATTTGAAAGGCTTTTCGCTAGTGTGAGTATATAAATGTGTTTTAATATCTCCTTTTCTGGCAGCCTGATAAGGGCAAAGGTCGCACTTGAAAGGCTTCTCGCTAGTGTGAGTATATGAATGCATTTTAAGTTGACCTTTTCCTGCAGCCTGATAAGGGCAAAGACTGCACTTGAAAGGCTTCTCGCCAGTGTGAGTCAAAGAATGTCTTTTAATATCTCCTTTCGTTGAAGCCTGAAAAGAGCAATGGTTACATTTGAAAGGCTTCTCGCTAGTGTGAATATAGGAATGTGTCTTAATATCTTCTTTTCTGGCAGCCTGATAAGGGCAAAGGTCGCATTTGAAAGGCTTCTCTCCAGTGTGAGTATATGAATGGATTTTAAGTTTACCTTTCCCTGCAGCCTGATAGGGGCAACGGTTACATTTGAACGGCTTCTCGCTAGTGTGAGTATATGAATGCGTCTTAATATCTCCTTTTCTGGCAGCCTGATAAGGGCAAAGGTCGCACTTGAAAGGCTTCTCGCTAGTGTGCGTATATGAATGCATTTTAACTTGACTTTTTCCTGCAGCCTGATAAGGGCAAAGGCTGCATTTGAATGGCTTCTCGCCAGTGTGGGTTCTTAAATGTATACTAAAAACTCCCCTATGTGCAGTCTGATAAGGACAGGAGCAGCATTTATAGATTTTCTTATTCATTCTTGAATGATGCAGCGCATGTGAATTTGTGTGTGTCGACTGGGAAGGTATCGAGTTGTTTTTGGCGCATTTTCCTGGGCTTTCAGATCTTGAATATACACTAGTAGTCCAATTTGGGTCATAATCAAGGGCTCGAGGTGGCGATGGTACTATACCACTAAATTGTGGAATTACTTTATGGTTACTGGAAGAACGCAATTTCATCTCCTGAAAAAGAAACGGGGATTTTACAATCTCTCGTTCACAATCTTTCCGGTGTACCAGAGAGCATTCCTGCAAGAGGAATAAATGGTAGGGACCCCACCCAACCCAAAATGATTCTTTAGGACTCACACCTGATTATGGCTTCATCAAAAAGTGAGGGTAGCCTATCAGAAGGATTAGCGAATAGGCACTTGTTGGCCGTTGAAGAGAGTGTATGCACACCTCCAGTCTATGGTATGAAAATGGCAAGATGCCAGTTTTGATTGACGGTAGTGATAGATGATGTGATTAGTACACTTGATAACAGCAATAAGGAGCAATTACCCTAATTATACTTAGCCTATTTAAAAAAGAAAAAAAAAGAAAAATTGAAACAAAACCTCACTTTTCTACAGCATATTTGCATGCAGCCAACATCCTAAGATCATGGGGGAGGGCTACCTCCTCCAGAAATAAAAAAAATGCTGCAGTTGGGTGTGATAGAATACATCATATGTAAGTACAAGGGACAAGCGGTAGCAAACGCTCGTCCTGTGAAATTCAGAAAGAATGTTATGGACAGTTTGGGGAACCATTCAGTTATTGTTTCTAGGTGCATGGGAACAGAAATGGGAAGGAACAAGCATCATGAGTGTGTCAAGACGAAAGATCACTTTTGTTTTTCCTAAAAGGGGCCATCTTGATAATTACTTCAGAAATGACAAAGTGAACTGAAGCCACATGGACAAGGATGCAACTTTAGGTGCCGGTAGATCAGAGGAATGACCTGATACCTGCTATGTAATTAGTGTACGGAGGAGTAAAATGGTGGTATGTATGACAAGTGCTTGAGGATCCTTAGGCTCCATCATTTCTTACAATCCAACATGTCCAGAAAGAACCCAACAGAAAATAATCTTGACTAATCTCAGATAGGCGACAGCACTGGTGTCACAGATACTGAGAACCAGGGAGTGCCAAAATTCTAATACCTCAAGAGGACTTAGGGTTCTCTGTGAGTCAATATAAATCACAATTTTGTTTCTGAAGCAGGTACAATGCATAATCTCAAATAGCGAGTAGTGAATTGCAACCAGCTCAGTTATCAAGGCAGATGCAGTGCGCAGATGCAGTGCGCAGCTGGGCACCTAAAACATCAAAAACAGCGGAGACAGCATATAGAATAGAAGACAAATTTAGTCATGCTAATTAATGTTTTGGTAAATCTTCAGAAACTGATTTGAAAGGAGAAACCATTTTTAGCTGTGTGCAAGAGTACATATTTTCCAAAGTACAACATATCATTTAATAAGGATTTAAGGAACAAAATGGACAGCTGCCCAATCCAAGTGGATTCTATATGGGAGCAAAAACAAATAAAGGCAAATTAATTATAAAAGAGGGAGACGATCACTACGAGATAAAAGAAAATAAAGGAGGGACAGGCGAGATACTCTTGAAAGGGTGGGGACAGATGACAACTGAATAATAGCAAAGTGAGGACATTCCAATAAATAAAAGATGGGCAAATGACTGGTCCCACCACAAAAACGGCAAGTGGTGATTCAAGGACCAGCCAAAACAAGATGGCTATGGGTAAGTCCAATCTGTGCCCGTCTGGTTTGACAAAGAGGATGACAATTCCAACGTGGGATGATGATGGGTAAGAACCCTTCACCTATATAATGTATAAGTCAGGTAAGAACAGGACAGAGCGTGGATGAAGATGCTGAAACGTAACATAATGGATGCCGTGGATGGACAACAAGGAATTACATGGAAGGGTAGAGTTCATCTCAAACGAGGGAATAAGACATCGTTTGATTTATAGGAGAAAAGCCTTATTGTAACGGTTGACACTGCTGACGACACAGAAATAGTTAGCCAAAGCTGTCAATCACAAATGCTGAATGCATATTGAAGGTGGTGGTATTATTGCTGGCATAATGAGCCCGAATCTTGTTAATCCTCTTCTAGATCTTTGTGGTAGCAACAGTATAAAGTTCAGCAAGCCTGATGAATGGTTCTCTGATAAATCGACAGAGCTCAGTGTTGGTTAACCTTTTTACACAAGGTTGGGTTTCCGCCGGAACAGGGCTTTGGCAAAAGTGCCACGATGCAGCTGAAGACCCTGATGTCGAAGCCGGCTGATGGTGGAATGTAAACCTCGGGAGGGTGGACAGAAACACGCACCCAGCATGGTCTCCTGCAAAAAGACAGCTAAAGGGGAACGGGAGGAGACGAGCCTCCGCAGCTCTTTCCAGTTGGCCCGGAGTCTGCGGCAATTCCATTGAAGGAATATGCCCTTCTAGTCCTAGCTTGGAGAAGAAGCAGAGGCTATCTTCAAAGAAAAGACCCTCACGAGAATGAAGTTGGGCTTCTCGGAGGATGAACTACGGGTGAGAACGCTTTGTGATGCCTTCTCTACAAACTAAGTACTTGAGATGAGTAGAACCCAAAGAAGGGTTCTGAAATGGCAAGGAAACAGCCTGGTAGCCTGGCAGTCCATCGGCATGGCGTCTCCACCTTAGATACGGCGTAAAATCAAGGATAGACAGTGAATTAAGAAGGAATAGGGATATGAGGAAGGTATGGGTGGGGATGAAGCAGGTTGTTAAAAAACCCCCATCCCGAACCGGAGCTCAGGGGTTAGGGAACATTGTCCCCTCCCCCCTTAGCCCCGATCCGGGACGGTTGGCTTGAGAAGAAGGTCAGCATCTACCCTGTGAAATTAGAGGCTGACCAGAGAAAGTTGTGGGAGAGGTTGTATGAAAAGTGACGAGGTAGGGAAGAAATACAGGCTATCTGAAGGAAGGAAGAGAGGCTAAGCTGGGGCCGGACGGAGCGCTGGATCCCGTCAGCACGGCGGCCAGGATGGCAAATCGCCGCGCCCCTTACGGGGAAGGCGATGAAGAGTGTGCCATTGAAGCAGAACGTAATGTAGTGTTAGTATTGGATGGAATTCAGGTGTTGAGATAAGTTAGAACGATGGGAATATGTAGGTTTTGGATGGTAGTGCTGCAGAATATCAACTGAAGCGAGTTGTGCATGTGTGTTTGATGGTGTGTTTTTTTTTATATAGAGCCCATCTGGCAACTACCCACTTGGGCATAAGTCGCCGGAAACACGACAGCCTAGAACTAGGCTACTTTAAAATAAAAATATGAAAACATAACAATGATAAAAATTGGAAAAACTTTTTTTTTTTTTTTTTTTAAATTAAGGGGCTATCTGGCGACTGCCGACTTAGGCATTAGTCGCCGTAAACAAACAGCCTAGTTCTAGGCTACTTTAAAAATTAAACAGGAAACAATAAAAAGAAATAACTATAACAATAAAAAAGCAATAACAAAAACAATAACAAAAACAACAACAACAAT
Organism: Ceratothoa steindachneri; assembly: GCA_963969495.1. Taxonomy (NCBI): domain Eukaryota; kingdom Metazoa; phylum Arthropoda; class Malacostraca; order Isopoda; family Cymothoidae; genus Ceratothoa; species Ceratothoa steindachneri. Next base: position 3,058,087 of record OZ018321.1, on the reverse strand, counting down.
TAAACCGGGTTAAATGAAAGGGAGAAGGCCAGCCTCCCCCCAAAAGTCAACAAGTCCACTAGTCATGGTGCACGCACTCGTCCCGAGTACAAGGGACAGGCGGTAGCGACCCCGCCCATCCCGGTACCGGGATAGGTATCGTGCGCGAAGATCACCCAGACTGAGACATTCGACAAGAATGTGCCGAACAGTCTGGGGGACGACGCAGTCGTTGCAATAGGGCGCAGGCGAGCGCTCCATCAAGTAGCGATGCGTCACACGAGTGTGTCCGATTCGAAGACGACAGCAAGCAACCTGAAGCCGCCGCGGCATTGGGGGATAGGTCAATTGGAACAGTCGCGGCGCAATGGCATGCAACTTTAAGTTCCCCTCGACCTCTCCCATCTTCTTTGCCAAGCAGTCCGAAGAGCTGCCCGTATTCCTGCCATGTAGTCAGTGTGAGGAAGAGCGAAACGCTGGTCCGGTCGCAGTCGTCGCGGACTCTTTGGCGCCCTTATCGGCGCGCTCATTCCCCGCAATTCCTACATGTCCAGGAACCCAGCAGAAGATAATCTCGACATCTGCCCGGCTCGCCAAAACCGTGGCGTCACGGATTTCGCGAACTAGGGGATGCGGAGATTCCAATGCCCCGAGAGCAGTCAGGGCGCTTTGTGAGTCGCTATAGATCACAATCCGGTCTCCGAACCGGGCACGTCGCGTAATCTCCCGTACCGAGTGGTGTATTGCCACCAGCTCGGCCGTGAAGACAGACGCAGCGCCTGGTAGAGCCCCACTGACTTCAAACAGAGGGGATACGGCGTGGAAGCCGACCCCTTCTTGGGACTTGGAGCCATCCGTATACACTGACACGGTACCAGCGTGACAGACACGATGTGTGCTCCAAAAAGGTCGAACGCAATACTCCCGGCGCAGTACAAGCTTTGGGAGCAGAGGCAAGGCGACAAATAGCCAAATGTGGTACCCTCCAGGGTGGCGTCCTGGGCAGAACCAGGGGCGCCACCGGCCCGAGAGCTATATCTACGTCTCGAAGGAGTTTCCTGGCCCTAAACCCAAAGGGCTTAGGGTATGACTGGCGTCTCTCGGCGGCATAGGCACCATCGAGATCCGCTGCGGATGCAGTGAGAGCTGTTGGCGACTGAGGGAGGCGCCGGACTCGCGCGTACAGGCGAGTGATGCACTGCACGCAGCGCAGAGCGAGTGGCATCTCCCCAGCATCGACCAACAGGCTCTCAATGGAGGAAGTGCGGAAGGCACCGGTCGCAAGGCGAAGGCCGGTGTGGTGGATCGAATCCACCTTCCGCAATAAACGCTCGGCTGCGGATGCATAAAACTCGCATCCGTAGTCGAGCTTCGAGCGAACAAAGGATCGATAAAAAAGTAAGGCAGTAGCCCTATCAGCGCCCCAAGCGCTGAACGTCACGGAACGGAGAATGTCCATGGCGCGGGTACAAGAGACCCTAAGGCTGCGAATATGAGCCTCCCAGGTGAGGCGTCGGTCGAAAACAAGACCAAGGAAACGGTGCGACTCAACCACATCCAGGCGCACCCCATTAAGAAACAAATCTGGGTCGGGGTGAAGCCGTGGGTGGCGGCAGAAGTGCACCACCTTAGTCTTGGCCAAAGAAAACCGAAACCTGTGCGCTTCGGCATAGCGAGAGACGCGGTTCAATGCCTGTTGGAGTCGACGCTCCAGAGTTGGCATCTGGGCCGCGCCAAAAGAGATCGAAAGGTCGTCCACGTAGAGCGTAGCAAGAACATCTTCCGGCAGCACCGAGGTGATACCGTTGATGCTCAGGGCAAAGAGTGTGACACTGAGGACACTTCCCTGCGGGACACCCTCTTCCTGCTCCTTTGGGCCGGAGAGGGCTCCCCCCACCCGTACGCGGAATCGACGATCTCGCAAAAATTCAGATATAAACATTGGGAGGCGTCCCCTCGCCCCCATCGTGTGGAGAGTCTCCATGATACCGTATCGCCATGCGGTATCATAGGCTTTCTCCAGATCAAAAAATAACGTGGCTTAGTGCTGTCTACGAAGGAAAGCCTCGCAGACGGCATTTTCCAGTCGGAGCAGAGCATCCGACGTGGAGTGGAACTTACGGAAGCCGCACTGTGCAGAAGACAGATGGCCTCCGCTGTCCAGGAAATAGGCTAATCTAACATTTACCAATTTCTCCATCAACTTGCACACGCAAGAGGTTAGAGAGATTGGGCGGAAACCGGTCGGAGTAGAGTGATCTCTCCCCGGCTTGCGAAAGGCGAGCACAGTAGCGATTCGCCAGGAGTCTGGGAGAAGACCTTCCACCCAGATCCTGTTGAACAAATCTAACAGAAAGGCCATGCCTCACTCACCCAGGTGTCGAAGCATGGCGTACGAGACATCGTCCGGACCATGGGCGGTGTCCGCGCACGAAGCGAGAGCGGAACGCAACTCACTCACAGTAAACTTGTCGTTGAAGGGTTCTCCGCCTTTGGAGGTAAAGTCCAGCCGGCGGCCTTCCGCGACATCACGACGTGCATTGAATGCTGGCGGAGCAGCATCACGGCTAGAGAATGCGGAAAAAGCGGTCGCTAAGGATTCCGCCACGGACGCGGGGTCCGAGATTGCGGTCCCATTCTCCTGGAGAACGGGAGGGGGGTCCTGCGAGAACTTGCCCCGAATCCTTTTGACTCGCTTCCACACCTCAGCTAAAGGGGTCTTCCCGTTAAGTGAAGACACGTATGCCCGCCAAGAAGAGCGGCGGGCGTGCTTCGAAATATACCGGAACCTAGCCCTAGCCCGACGAAATTCAGCGAAAGTGAAATCGTTCGGGCGGCGCTTATAGCGCATGTAGGCATAACGCTTCTGTTTGAGGGCCGTCTCACACTCGGCCGACCACCATGGGAGTGGTCGGCGTGCAAAACGGCCAGACGTCCTAGGAATAGTAGTCAGGCCCACGGCGATGAGGTTGCCGGAGAAGAACTCAACGGCCTCATCTACCGACCTAAACTCCTCGACTGAGATAGAGAATTCAGTCATTTCCTGAAATGCAGGCCACCGCGCCCGCGCCAAGCACCACCGAGGTGGTCTCTCAGGCGGCAGTTGCCCTGAAAATGATATTTGAATGGGAAAGTGATCACTACCATGGAGGTCATCGACCACCCCCCAATCAAAATCAGGCTGTGCATCCGAAGAGCACAAAGATAGGTCAAGGCAAGAAAATGAAGCGGTTCTCGGACAGTGATGCGTAAACTCATCCACGTTTAGGACACCCATCTCAAGCTCTTCGATCAGATCGGCAAGGACTTGTCCCCTGGGATTTATGTAGTAATCTCCCCAGAGAGGATGCCTGCCGTTCAGATCTCCTAGCAAGAGATAGGGCCTCGGCAACCGATCCACGACGCGGCGGAAGTCCCCCGCGTCGAAGTCAGCTGACGGTGGAATGTACGCAGAAGTGATAGTATACCTCCTATCCAGGTGCAGCTGCACAGCCACTGCCTGAAAGGAGGTATCTAAAGAGAAAGGAAGAACGGAGACAGAATGCCGGGTGTAAACCGCGCATCCCCCAGCCCGGCCATCAAGTGGTGGTGGGGTCGCAAGACCCTTACACCCCGGGACGGGGGGCAGGGGGCACGCGCCTAGCATGGTCTCCTGCAAAAGATAGCTAACGGGGAACACGACGAGACTCCGAAGCTCCTCCCAGTTAGCCCGGAGTCCACGGCAATTCCATTGAAGGAATATGCCCTCCAGGCCTAGCTAGGAGGAGACGCGGTGGCCCTCCTCGAACAGAAGACCCTCACGGGAATGGCCGTACGCTTCCCGGAGGCAGAAACCCTGGCGCTGTTGGCCGGACAAAGCGCTGTCGCCTTCGAGGACTTATTGGGGGAGGTTGGGCTCGCCATGCCAGTCTTTTCCTCCTTCCGCCTCGAAACCTTAGGCGGGCGTTGCGGCTTCGGAGGCAGGAGGCCCTCTTTTCGAGGAACCACCGTCTCCGAGCCACTCGCTCCACCACTAGGCGTGGGCGAAGGAGCCGAAGCTCCTTTGTTGCTGTCCTCCTTTCGGGGGACAGCTTTAGGAACCTCGTAAGATGGCCTGGCGACCAACTTCAGGGGTGTTGCCTCCTGTGAGTCTAACGACTCGGTGGAGGCGCGTGGCCATTTCGTCTTACGGGATACGGTCACGCTGGGGAAAGAGGGGGGAACCCTGGTTTTAGCCGGGGCTGGGTATGAACCCTTTTTGCCGCCAGCTTTACCAGACCATTTGGTCTGGTCACTAGTTGATGACCCATCTAGTATGGGTAACCCTCTCCCCCAAGATGGGCAGAGTATGAGATGGAGCAATCTGTCCAGTATGGGCAGCCCTCTCCCCCCAATGATGATGAGAGTAGGAAGCTTGGTTCCCAACTCTAGGATTGGGACATGCAATCTGCCCCACAATATAAAGGCAGCTCCCGTTAGGGGGGTCCCTAAGCGCGCAAGACTCACCGAGTCTCGGAACCCTAAGGAATTCCAGGAAGAAAGCCAGCCTGCCTCCCTTACCCTCACTCATTCCTCCACCTTTTTTGTGCATTACTGGTACCAGATATTAGAGAGACTGTCATGACTGGATCCTGTGTATATAGTTTTAGGGTGTGCACCATATTTTTTCCTGTGTGATTTATATTTCAGCATTGGCCAATATTTAGACATTGTAAGGCCCGATATATATTTAGAGTTTTTGTGTACACATTTTTTTATTTATGCGATTGAGATTTCTATTTCTAAATTGCTAATATTTTGAAAAGAATCTGTACAAGGTTTAGGTGTATTTTATACTCTCGATTGGTTGGAGTTGTAATTTTCATCATTGTTTTGTTTTGTATATATTAGGTTTGGACAAGATTACCCCTCATTGTCCTCCCTTCATATGCACAGAGGTGGATCTGTTAGAGGAGCAGGCAATGTGATTGCAGGCCCCCGGAACCTGCCACCACAATGAGTGTCTCAATCAGTGGGGTTCAACAAAAGAGACATTATATTGGATTATGAGGTGGGAAGGGAATTGATACAGATGACACGAAAGGCTATGTACATGTTGATGAGTGTGGAGCTAATTACCTCTGCAATGATATCAGTCTCTCTTCCCAATGGGCAGCCAGCTTATGACCACTAAGCAGGAGTAGGTAGCTCCTACACACATCATCAAGCTCATAGCCAATTACAACACTGCTGTCTTTCCGCAAACCCTTCCCATCTTCACAGCAAAAAATATCCATTCTCTCCTCTGCCTCAGAACCTCTCAATGTACTTTGGGCATACACAATGCACACCCGATCCCCTCCTACCTTTCAAGGAAAAGCATCTATTGCCTTTACGCATATCAGCAATTGTCAGTCTGATCTTTATATGAATTTCAATAAGATCTTATCCATGAGGAATGGATAGAACAATTTATTTTTCCCATTTTCTATATAACGACTAAACCATAGATTCAAATTAACCACCATGACTGGACAAGATCTTCATCAAGAGTCCCCAATATATAACCCTTGGCATGGGCAGCAGCGTTTCACACCAGCAACCTAAAATCAGGACTTGGTTGCCTTTTATTTGACATTTGCTAGATTTTCCTCACAAGGCTTTGCATGTGCTATAAACTTTCCCCCAAATTACTAAGTCTTTTCACTGCATTAAAATTTGTAAATAAATTTGCTATTAAATTTTAAAGTGGGCAAAATTACCTTTTCAGGAAGAAAGTTTTGTATGGCTGTTTCAGTAGAGGATTTGAAGCTTGAGTTTTCCTCTTGCGAATCGAGTCTCTTTCCATCAAGGAGAGGAATTTCATCTTCCAGGGGTTCTTCTTTAATTTCCTCTTTCATTACAATCTCATAAAATTGCTCCTAAATTTAAAGACAAAGTCAATTCTATTTAAATACCCAATAATATTTTTATTTATATAAAATAGAGAAAAAAAGGACCAAAAGGCTACCCAGGCCACTCAGATTCCTGTTTGCCCACCAGGGACTACTAGTGGAAAAAGACTGAATGAGCTTCCCACATTTTTAATGTTTTCTTTGCAATCTTGTTTGACAAAAGTTTCTGAAGACATTTAACAGAAAAAAACTACATAGGGTAGGCAAAAGTCTGATAGCCATCGCATCCAATCATTTACCTATTGCACTCATTGGTTTTATCACTTAATATAACAGCAAACATGTTAGGAGGCCTTCAAGGAGTCCTACTGTGGCTCACCATTGCCTCCAAAGCCACAATATGAGGAGATTAAAAGCTTGCTCTAGCTCCCAGGTGATGCCTTTCTCATCGGCAAATATTTTTCTCTATCCTGGTACCCCTGGACCATGTCATTCTCCTCTTGGCTCTTTCCATCTCTCCGTACATTGCAGAAGAGGACCACAATCTCTTTGAACCATGTCACAACAAACATTTCTTACTATACTTAAGCAATAACACACAGGATCAAATATCTTAGTTTTTCATCCAAAAGATTACACAAATTAGGAACTGATAAGTTAAATCTTTTGCAATTGCACATTTAATCATTCAATTCTTTTGTATTTAAGTGTAGACTACCATTAATGACAACTTAGGCATGTAACATCTACATATTTTCACCACCACTTAATTTAGGAACCTTTTATTAAATACTTACAGGTATAGAAGCATTCCTTGCTTTTTGTATAGAATTTATAAAGAAATGTGAGATTTTTCTTTAGATATGCCCAAAGACATCTCTAGAGTTACAAACCTAAATCATATTTAAGACTAGGTAAGTGAAGAGTACAACTTAGTGGGGAATGCAAGATAGCTACCATTGATACCATACAAACAAATTGGATACAAAGAAAAAAATGACCTCTTTGTCTGAGCCAAATTGGCTGATTATTTCATAAGAACAACCAGATACTTCTTCTTGACTTCTTAATCCATGTAATTTACATCAAAAACTCATCTTTGATCTTTATGGCTGGATTATCTACACAATCATCCTGATAAAGAATTTAATTATCTCATTTAAAATTATTCAATTATAATAATTAGATTTATGCTGATAATGATGGTTAAAAATAAAACAAATGGAAACGATGAATAACTATAGGCAATTTTAGTGTTGTATCTTCTCTCACCATTTTATCATCAAAATTACCCCAAAGTGAATCTTCACAGAACTTGTGATTTATTCCTTTAATCTCTCCAGATGCATCCTGTAAAAGTTAAAAAAATACTTTCACACTTTATGATAAATCTTATAAATTATAAAAGGCTCATTATATTGATATTCAAGAAGGATGGATCAAGAAGAATGGATCAAAAAGGTGATATATTCCACTCAAAAGTTTAACTTTTTGATAGGAGCAATTGTTTAAAGGTCTCTTGACATCAGGAATATGGTCCCTGAGCCATTTGAATACAAACACAAACAAGCCTACAAAATATCTCACTTCTCATTAGGCGAGTTTTTTTCAAGAGGCCCATCTGGCGACACCTACTAAGGTCATAGGTCACCGGAATAACCCTTTTAGAATTCAGGTCAAAGCAGCCCATCCTACGAGTGCCTTACAAATTACCTTATTTGAATAATGTCGAGGTATGGCCAAGTGTACGTGAATATGCACACAAAGGCACTAAGGTAGGCCAAGCAAGGCGACAACTGTTATTGTTTCTAAGAATGCAATTTAAGTAGATAGCGGCAGCTTCGTAACCAAGGAATATACAAACACAATGACAAAACTAGATTTTAATACACAAACTAAAAGGGGACAACAATAAATATATAAATGGTACATAAATGAGACAGACTTAAGTTCCGAATACTAATTAGATAACCGTAGTTAGGGAACGGTTATAATGGGAGATTGAGGGTAGTGAATAATTTACTTCCTTTGAACTTGAAGGTAAGGTGGGGCAAATATGGGGAGGTCTTGGTGACCTTGATTACTCAAGGGGGGTAGCCACAGAACCCACAACGGTTAGGGCTACTATTCTCGAACTCGCATTTGCGAGATGCGGGCCTCCTGTCCTCAGGAGGTCACCAAACAAACTTCGAAGGGGGGGGGGGGTGACTTCTCTACACTCGGCTTGAGCGAGCTAATGGGTCTCCTATCGTAAGAGGTCACCAGAAGAACTTTGGACGGCTTCTCCAATCCTTGATCCTAAGGTGGGTGAGAAAGGCTGATGAGGCAGGGAGACTCTTCTCCCTGCCTTGAAGATACGGGGGGGATGTCCAGCTCTTCCGTGGCTTGCGACCGTCACTCACACTTCTTGGGAGAGAGCTAGTTGATTTTCACTCCTTTCGTGCAAGTCTCGTCTAACCGAATCTGTCCATCAGCCGGGAGCGGGTGCATATTCACCCGAAGCTATTCAAGACATTTTTTTAATTAAGGGGCTATCTGGCGACTGCCGACTTAGGCATTAGTCGCCGTAAACAAACAGCCTAGTTCTAGGCTACTTTAAAAAATTAAACAGGAAACAATAAAAAGAAAAAACAATAACAAAGCAATAACAAAAAGAACAACAACAATTAAACCGGGTTAAATGAAAGGGAGAAGGCCAGCCTCCCTCAAAAAGTCAATAAGTCCGCCAGTCAAAGTACACGAACTCGTCCCGAGTACAAGGGACAGGCGGTAGCGACCCCGCCCATCCCGGTACCGGGACAGGTGTCGTGCGTGAAGATCACCCAGACTGGGACATTCGACAAGAATGTGCCGAACAGTCTGGGGGACGACGCAGTCGTTGCAATAGGGCGCAGGCGAGCGCTCCATCAAATAGCGATGCGTCACACGAGTGTGCCCGATTCGGAGAAGACAGAAAGCAACCTGAAGCCGCCGCGGCATTGGGGGATAGGTCCATGGGAACAGTCGCGGCGCAATGGCACGCAACTTTAAGTTCCCTTCGACCGTCTCCCATCTTCTTTGCCAAGCAGTCCGAAGAGCTGCCCGTATTCCTGCCATGTAGTCAGTGTGAGGAAGAGCGAAACGCTGGTCCGGTCGCAGAGTCCTCGCGGACTCTTAAGCGCGCTCATTCCCCGCAATTCCTACATGTCCAGGAACCCAGCAGAAGATAATCTCGACATCTGCCCGGCTCGCCAAAACCGTGGTGTCACGGATTTCGCGAACCAGGGGATGCGGAGATTCCAATGCCCCGAGAGCACTCAGGGCACTTTGTGAGTCGCTATAGATCACAATCCAGTCTCCGAACCGGGCACGTCGCGTAATCTCCCGTACCGAGTGGTGTATTGCCACCAGCTCGGCCGTGAAGACAGACGCAGCGCCTGGTAGAGCCCCGCTGACTTCAAACAGAGGGGATACGGCGTGGAAGCCGACCCCCTCTTGGGACTTGGAGCTATCCGTATACACTGGCACGGTACCAGCGTGACACGATGTGTGCTCCAAAAAGGTCCTACGCAATACTCCCGGCGCAGTACAAGCTTTGGGAGCAGAGGCGTGGCGACAAATAGCCAAATTTGCTACCCTCCAGGGTGGCGTCCTGGGCAGAACCAGGGGCGCCACCGGACCGAGAGCTATATCTACCTCTCGAAGGAGTTTCCTGGCCCTAAACCCAAAGGGCTTAGGGTATGACTGGCGTCTCTCGGCGGCATAGGCACCATCGAGATCCGCTGCGGATGCAGTGAGAGCTGTTGGCGACTGAGGGAGGCGCCGGGCTCGCGCGTACAGGCGAGTGATGCACTGCACGCGGCGCAGAGCGAGTGGCATCTTCCCAGCATCGACCAACATGCTCTCAATGGGGGAAGTGCGGAAGGCACCGGTCGCAAGGCGAAGGCCGGTGTGGTGGATCGAATCCACCTTCCGCAATAAACGCTCGGCTGCGGATGCATAAAACTCGCATCCGTAGTCGAGCTTCGAGCTAACAAAGGATCGATAAAAAAGTAAGGCAGTAGCCCTATCAGCGCCCCAAGCGCTGAACGTCACGGAACGGAGAATGTCCATGGCGCGGGTACAAGAGACCCTAAGGCTGCGAATATGAGCCTCCCAGGTGAGGCGTCGGTCGAATACAAGACCAAGGAAAGGGTGCGACTCAACCACATCCAGGCGCACCCCATTAAGAAACAAATCTGGGTCGGGGTGAAGCCGTGGGTGGCGGCAGAAGTGCACCACCTTAGTCTTGGCCAAAGAAAACCGAAACCTGTGCGCTTCGCATAGCGAGAGACGCGGTTCAATGCCTGTTGGAGTCGACGCTCCAGAGTTCGCATCTGGGCCGCGCCAAAAGAGATCGAAAGGTCGTCCACGTAGAGCGTAGCGAGAACATCTTCCGGCAGCACCGAGGTGATGCCGTTGATGCTTAGGGCAAAGAGTGTGACACTGAGGACACTTCCTTGCGGGACACCCTCTTCCTGCTCCTTTGGGCCGGAGAGAGCTCCCCCCACCCGTACGCGGAATCGACGATCTCGCAAAAATTCAGATATAAACATTGGGAGGCATCCCCTCGCCCCCATCGTGTGGAGAGTCTCCATGATATCGTATCGCAATGCAGTATCATAGGCTTTCTCCAGATCAAAAAACACCGTGGCGTAGTGCTGTCTACGAAGGAAAGCCTCGCAGACGGCATTTTCCAGTCGGAGCAGAGCATCCGACGTGGAGTGGAACTTACGGAAGCCGCACTGTGCAGAAGACAGATGGCCTCCGCTGTCCAGGAAATAGGCTAATCTAACATTTACCAATTTCTCCAACAACTTGCACACGCAAGAGGTTAGAGAGATTGGGCGGAAACCGGTCGGAGTAGAGTGATCTCTCCCCGGCTTGCGAAAGGCAAGCACAGTAGCGATTCGCCAGGAGTCTGGGAGGAGACCTTCCACCCAGATCCTGTTGAACAAATCTAACAGAAAGGCCATGCCTCGCTCACCCAGGTGTCGAAGCATGGCGTACGGGACATCGTCCGGACCATGGGCGGTGTCCGCGCACGAAGCGAGAGCGGAACGCAACTCACTCACAGTAAACTTGTCGTTGAAGGGTTCTCCGCCTCTGGAGGTAAAGTCCAGCCGGCGGCCTTCCGCGACATCACGACGTGCATTGAATGCTAACGGAGCAGCATCATGGCTAGAGAATGCGGAAAAAGCGGTCGCTAAGGATTCCGCCACGGACGCGGGGTCCGAGATTGCGGTCCCATTCTCCTGGAGAACGGGAGGGGGGTCCTGCGAGAACTTGCCCCGAATCCTTTTGACTCGCTTCCACACCTCAGCTAAAGGGGTCTTCCCGTTAAGTGAAGACACGTATGCCCGCCAAGAAGAGCGGCGGTCGTGCTTCGAAATATACCGGAACCTAGCCCTAGCCCGACGAAATTCAGCGACAGTGAAATCGTTCGGGCGGCGCTTATAGCGCATGTAGGCATAACGCTTCTGTTTGAGGGCCGTCTCACACTCGGCCGACCACCATGGGAGTGGTCGGCGTGCAAAACGGCCAGACGTCCTAGGAATAGTAGTCAGGCCCACGGCGATGAGGTTGCCGGAGAAGAACTCAACGGCCTCATCTACCGACCTAAACTCCTCGACTGAGATAGAGAATTCAGTCATTTCCTGAAATGCAGGCCACCGCGCCCGCGCCAAGCACCACCGAGGTGGTCTCTCAGGCGGCAGTTGCCCTGAAAATGATATTTGAATAGGAAAGTGATCACTACCATGGAGGTCATCGACCACCCCCCAATCAAAATCAGGCTGTGCATCCGAAGAGCACAAAGATAGGTCAAGGCAAGAAAATGAAGCGGTTCTCGGACAGTGATGCGTAAACTCATCCACGTTTAGGACACCCATCTCAAGCTCTTCGATCAGATCGGCAAGGACTTGTCCCCTGGGATTTATGGTGTAATCTCCCCAGAGAGGATGCCTGCCGTTCAGATCTCCAAGCAAGAGATAGGGCCTCGGCAACCGTGCCACGACGCGGCGGAAGTCCCCCGCGTCGAAGTCAGCTGACGGTGGAATGTACGCAGAAATGATAGTATACCTCCTATCCAGGTGCAGCTGCACAGCCACTGCCTGAAAGGAGGTATCTAAAGAGAAAGGAAGAACGGAGACATCATGCCGGGTGTAAACCGCGCATCCCCCAGCCCAGCCGTCTCGCAGTGGTGGGGTCGCAAGACCCTTATACCCCGGGAGGGCAGGCAGGGGGCACGCGCCTAGCATTGTCTCCGTCAAAAAAATAGCTAACGTTGAACGGGACGAGGCGAGCCTCCACAGCTCCTCCCAGTTGGCCCGGAGTCCACGGCAATTCCATTGAAGGAATATGCCCTCAAAGCCTAGCTCGGAGGAGACGCGGGGGCCCTCCTCGAATTGAAGACCCTCACGGGAATGGCCGTACGCTTCCCGGGGGCAGAACCCCGGGCGCTGTTGGCCGGACAAAGCGCTGTCGCCTTCGAGGACTTATTGGGGGAGGTTGGGCTCGCCATGCGTGTCATTTCCTCCCTCCGTCTCGAAACCTTAGGCGGGCGTTGCGGCTTCGGAGGCGGGGGGCCCTCTTTTCGAGGAACCACCGTCTCCGAGCCACTCGCTCCACCTCGGGGCGTGGGCAAAGGGGCCGAAGCTCCTTTGTTGCTGTCCTTTCGGGGAACAGCTTTAGGAACCCCGGAAGATGGCCTAGCGACCATCTTCAGGGGTGTTGCGTCCTGTGAGTCTAACGACTCGGTGGAGGCGCGTGGCCGTTTCGCTTTACGCGAAACGGTCACGCTGGGGGAAGAGGGGGGAGCCCTGGTTTTAGCCGGGGCAGGGTATGAACCCTTTTTGCCACCAGCTTTACCAGGGGAGCGCCCAGGTTGGGTAGAGCCCACAGAAGGGCTCCGAATGGGCGCGGAAACAACCGTGCTCGTTGGCCTGGATGGGGCAGGAGCAGAGGGTGCCTTTCTAACTATTGAGGCATATGACGTCCCAGGCAGAGCCGGGCGCGCCAGGACCAAGTCCTTTGCCTCGCGGAATGAGAGTCGATCCTGGGCTTGAACGGCCAGGATTTCTTTCTCAAGGAGATATGCACCACATTGCTTCGAAGAAGCAGGGTGCGGCTCTCCGCAATTGACACACTTGGCCACACACGATTTGGACTTATCGTGTGCGACCTTGGAGCAATTTACACATAGTTCGGGTGACCCCGACTTTGCACGTCTACATGAGCGATTCGTATGGCCGAAGCGGTGACAGTAATAGCACCGCCGCGGCAGTGGCACGAATGCCTTCACGCGGTAACGGTACCAACCAGCACGCACCGACTCAGGGAGCTTGTCACAGTCGAACGTGACGAGAGTGTAGGGGTGGGTCTCGAGGCCCCTCCCTGTTTTCTCATCACACGTTCGACCTTGTCCGCCCCATGGTCGGCCAGCTCTAGGGTGATGTCCTCAATGGAGTAGTCAACGAGTTCCCTCGCATAAACTACTCCTTTCACAAAGTTCATGGTAGAGTGCGGCGTCACACTCACCGGGGTGCCATGAAGTGTCCGAAGAGCACTTATCTTGGCCGCATCGGCGGGATTCGCCGCATACACCAGAAGGCTACCGTCCGAGAAACGGGTTACCTTCGGCTCTCTACCAATTGCACTAGCTAATCCTCTCCTCTGATGGATCATGTTGCCCTTGGACAACATGCTGCCATCAGTGGAGCGAATAACGAGGAAGCGTTTGAAGCCAGCGGGCTCGAAAACGCCAGGTAACCTCTGAATGAGGGGCCCCGATGTCTTCGAGGCTCCGCCCTGTGCACTCTTGGTCTTAGTCAGGGGCTCCGGACACGAGGGGGTAGAGGGGCCGGATGTGCCGATCTTGGCTTGGTCGCCTACCAAAGTGGCAGCAGACCCATCCGTCCCCGCAGCCCCCGCGGATGGAGAGGAGCCCCGACTCTTTTTCGTCCTTTTAGTCTTTTTAGTCTTTTTCTTTTTGGGAGAGGAGGGCGGGGAATGAACCCGCTTTTCACCTCCGCCGGCAGAAGCCCCCATGCCAGATGGACCGGCCTCAGCCAGGTCCCTCTCCGAAATGGAGAAGGTCCTGGCTGTCGTAGGGGCATCTGTCGGAGGAGATCCCTCCCCTCCTTTTACTGCCTCGGAGCCCTCAGCCATTTGAGGAGGACCTTGCATAGGGGCGGATTCGGGTTCGGTGCTTGGCGCCGAGCCCGAATTACCCCCCATGGAAGGCCCTACCGTCTGAGGCTGGGTCTCCTCAAGGACCATGTCTATCACAGGAGGGACCTCCAGTTGGCCATCCCCTCCCAGGACATCGCAGGTCCCCTTGGCAGCGTCATCAGTCTTTAGTGGGGAGGCACAGGCCTTGACCCCGGCAAGGTTTAATATTTTTGCCAGCAGGTCTTTTGAGGGAAGCGACCGAAGGGGCCTGGCTTGCCTCTCTCCCCTAAGGGGGTTTGCCCTACCGAGCCGCTTTGATGGGGAGCGGCTGGCTAAGGGCTGCCTGCTGGCTTTCTTGGCAGTCCCCTTGGAAAGAAAAGAGGGGACTGCCGCTGGGAAAAGGGAGGTGCCCGAAAGCACCTCCAGAGAAGGGGGTGAGGAGGAGTCCCCTGCACCTGTAGGCGAAGGAGAGGAGTAAGCCTCCTCTCCGGTTAGACAAATATGGAGGGTCCCCTGTGCAAGCACAGGGGGGGAGACCTCCATTTTTTTGCTGGAGCTGCCCGAGGGCGGCTCCGTCGATGGAACAGGGGAAGTTGAGGGTTGGGTTTTTTTTTTTTATCATCATTGGGCATGGTGACCCTTTTTTAAATACGGGATGCAATCGTGCACACCTCTCGCAGTAGCCAGCACTGCGAGAGGTGCTTACAAGCCCGGCAGAGCCAGGCGCCGCCATTTAAGACCACCCCTCCCGCCTGGTGGCCTGGCAGTCCATCGGCATGGCGGCTCCACCTTGGACACGGCGTAAAAATTAATAGATTGTGAAGAGGAGAGGAAAAGGGATGTGAGGAAGGTATGGGTGGGGATGAAGCAGGTAGTTAAAAACCAGCCACCCCAGACCGGAGCTCAGGGGTTAGGGAACATTGTCCCCCACCCCCTCAGCCCCGATGCGGGACGGTTGGCTGAAAGGAAGGTCAGCATCTACCCTGTGAAATTAGAGGCTGACCAGAGAAAGTTGTGGGAGAGGTTGTGTGAAAAGAGAGGAAACAAGTATTTTGAAGGAAGGAAGAGAGGCTAAGCTGGGGCCGGACCCAGCGCTGGATCCCGTCAGCACGGCGGCCAGGATGGCAAATCGCCGCGCCCCTTACGGGGGAGGGGGTCAAACGAAGGAGAGGTCGGCAGGGTGGGGGAGTAACGGCTCATTTTCTCTCCCAAAATACTGTCTTAGTAGGTGGGGAAATAATATTATTCAAAAGGGATTCCTCCACAAATAACAAATTGATTCCAAATCAAGATTTTTTTAAAGGTCTCCTGGCGACTACACAAGCAAGTATTCTCTGCTAGCAGGAAAAGGTAGTGCCCCCTTAGCTCCAGAGTATGGACTTAACACAAAGACTCAAAATTGAATATAAAGGAAAGTGATAACTATGCCACTTTGCCTAGTACTGGTGGCAAGTGTGATTATCCCCCAGACTTAAACACTTAAAAAGAATATGTTAAAACAGTCATTGCAGTAAGGCAGAGGCGAATGCTCCATCAAATGGCGGTGCATACCGCGAGTAGCCCAATCAGAAGATTGGAGAGATCAACTTGAAGGTGTTGAGGCAATGGGGAACAGTCATGGCATGATGGCACACAACTTAGCCATCTCTCCTATTCTTTACAGGCAGCCCAGAGGGCTGACCTGATCCCAACCATGTAGGCAATGTGAGGAAGATAAAAATGCTGGTCTGGTAATGCAGTCCATGCTGACTCTTTGGTTCCCTCCTTTCTTGCAATCTTTACTTGTCCAAGAACCAAGTCGAAGATAATCCCAACATCTGTACAGTGTTGGTGCAGCATGGATACTTCAAACTAGGATGTATGGAGAGTACAATGCTGAGAGTGCACCAATGAAATTTGCAAGTTGTTATATATCAAAACCTGGTCTCTGAACCTAGCACAATGTGTTCTCTCTCATACCAGCTATGTATTGCAACAAGCTCAGCTGTGAAGATAGACACAGCATCTAGTAGAACCTTAATGACGTCAAACAACGGGAATAAGGCATGGAAGCTGGCCTCATCTTGGGACTTGTAGCCATCCATGTATAAAGGCATAGCTCCAGCATGAAATGAAGTGTGCTCTAAAAAGGTCTAATGCAATAATCCCGCTGCTCTAAGAAGCTTGGGGAGAAGATGTGGCAAGAGTCAAAGGTGGTACCATCCAAGGTGATATCCTGGGCAGAACCAGAGGCCCCACAGGTCTGGACTGTAAATTAAGCTTTTGAAGTTTTCTAGCCCTAAATCTTAAGAGCTTAGGGTATGACTCGTGACTCTTGAAGCTATAGGTAGTATCGAGATCGGTCACAGATGGGATGAAAGCTGTTAGTCATTGAGGAAGATGTCAGGCCTGCAAATACAACCTCATAATGCACAGTAAGTGGCATCTTCCTGGCATTGACAAGCAATCTGTCAAGAGACTTGCAGAGGCAACTAGATGGAAGTAGTGTTCTGGATCGCATTTACCTTTCACAATTCATGCGAACAAAGGAATGATAAAACAAAGCATTAGCACTAACAGCACCCCAGTGATGAATGGCACAGAATGAAGAATATGAATGGCACAGAAACACAAGGCCCTAAAGCTGTGAATATAGGCTTCAAAAATGAGGTAGTGGATGAAAACAAGATCAAGGAAAAGTGGGAATCCAACACTTCCAGAAAAATCTTGTTTAGGAAGAAGCCAGGGTGAAGGTGGAGCAATGCATTGTTGCAGAAGTGCACTACCTGAAGCTGGGGCAAAGAAAACCTATGCAGTTCTGCACAGGGAGAAACATTGGCACATCTTCAGAGTGCCTATTTCTGGACATGTATCTGTCCTGATGAATGGCATCTGGTTGATTCCAGTCACGACATTCTAAAATAAATTAGAATATCATTTCCTCATTGTTGTTCTTCTCTTCCTTCAGTCATTTTATGTTGATAGCGAGCATCTTTGCATATTCCTTGGACAAGTTTGTCCAAACCTCCTTGAGATGTTGAATCGAACCAAGGATTAGCCACCTTCCCAAGGCAGCTACGCTGTGAAATCCACTGTTAGTGGATGTGGTGTCATAACAATGGCAGTAACATTATCTGTAATATCCCAATTTCAATGACAGGTAATTTTAATAACTTTCCTTCAGTGAATAAAGGTGGACCAAACACTAGCACAGCTAATGTCTCTGAAGTACTTTCATGTTCACTGCCACAAAGACCTTTGAGCAACATTCCATTTTGGTTTAAGGAGGTTTACAGTGGGAAATTTTCACTCAACTTGGACATACCAGTTAGGTCACTCCAGGTAATGTTATCCACATGAACAATGGTCACTTGTTCTGCTACAGCTAGAAAATAGTAATTGGTTTTACATTGTTCTTGTTTATGCTGCAGTCTCATTCCTCTCTGTTAGCTTACAAGGACCGTGTTTCAAAAATATTGTCCTCACCAGACCTTTTCTCTCAGTCCTTTGGTATTCTTAGAACCTGATATCCCTGTCTTTCTTCTTAGTGCATAAGTCTGTTATTCTGTATTTCCTGATTAGCATCTGGAGATCCTATATACAACAGGCTACTTCTAACACAAATGCTCCTCTTTATCCTCCAGGGTTACTTGCTTATCCTTTGCTTTTCACTAGAACACAATGATTCTCAAGTATCTTCATGAAGAGATTCAATGCATTGTACTTGTCATTGTCTCATTCTGAGCTTCTGCAAGAATGGCACAATAGATTCATCAATTTTATATGGTTTTTTTTTTTAGCACCAATCAATCTACTGCCACCAAGGTCATAGGTCACTGTATTAATTGTTGGACTATTACTAGTTTACATAAAGTTCCAAAAAATACAAATTAAAAAAAAACAAAAAATAGGTGCTAACCAAAAAGTTGTGTGCCCTCACTTATTCTGATTTATGTCCTTACGACTTTGTAAACTTTCAATAATTCCTGGAGTAACCTTGGGAGGGCCTTAGCAATTATATCATTCAAAAGAGAATGTAAAACAGCATAATGGGTTCAAATTTTATTAGACTCAGCCGAATAGTTATGACATTTTTGCCAAAACAAAATAATTTCCTGGCTAACCTTAGGAGGACTTTGGCAATTATATCATTTGAAATATAATGTAAAACAACAAAAGGGTTTAAAATTTCACTAGAATCTGCCGAATAGTTATGATGTTATTGCCAAAACAATATAATTCCCGGCTAACATGAGAGGACTGCCAATTGTATCATTCAGAAGAGAATGTAAAACATAATAAGGTTACAAATTTCATTAGAATTGGCTAAATTGTTACAATATTATTAAAAAAAAAAAAAGCAAAGCATGGAGCGACCAACCGACCAACATAGTGAGATGTAAAGTCACTTGTGACTAAAATGTCAAAACTTTCTAAAAGTTTATCAAAAAGCAGAACTAAATTATATTAAAAACAGGCAATGGCTTTGCCACTCCCCCTTATCGAGGAGCTTGCGCTTCGATACTAAGATTAAAATTTAAAATCTAAAAAAAGGCTGCCATGGTAAATTTTTATTAATTTTCTGAACTTCACAATTATAATAATTTTAAAAAGGAACTCTTAAACTAAATTTCCCTCCTTTCAAAATATCACATAGCTAAAATATAGAGTTATAGAAGATATATAAAAATAAATTTTCGGAACTTCACCATTTTATTTTTTGATATTATGAAAGAATTATTAGAAATAACTTTGATAAAAAAACATGTCATAAACAAACTAAGATGAAATTATTATTCAAATACTCAAAAAATCCCTTTCTTAAATTATAAAGTTAGTGATGATGATGATGATATATATATTTTGTTAATTAAAATGGTGGTCCTTAACTTTTTGCTACCTGTCATTTATTGAATTGGAAAGGCAAAAAAATGGTCACACACTAATTGCATAGTCTAGAATAGTATAGCATAGTATAACATAGCATATTATTGCATAGTGGTGCTTATCATAGTGTAGCATAGTATATTATAGCATAACATAGTATAGCATAAAAAACATAGTATAGTAAAGTATAATATAGTATAGTACGAGGGGCGGTCAATAAGTTTTGCGAATAGGTAGGGCAAAACAGAGGAAGGGGGATGGCTGTTTGTGGGGGTGTTATGACAAGTTATGACAAGTCAGGACCTGCAGCCGCACGCTCCTGCCTCGTCTATTTAAGAAGCAGTAGCTGATTGCAGATCGTCAGTCACAAATTTTTCAACAATGGAGAAGGTTGAGCACCGCGCAGTGATAAAATTTTGACCAAGGAAGGCAAGAATGCAAAAGAGATCCATGAATGCATAGTTGCAGTGTACACCAACACCACCCCTTCCTATGCAACCATTGCTTGCTGGAATAGGGAGTTCCGCCATGGTCATGAGTCCCTTGAAGATGACCCCTATCAGACATGACCAACGAGGACAATGTGACCCGTGTGGAGAGGATGATCCTCGAAAATCGACGGGTGAAGGTCGAAGAAATCGAGCGAGAACTTGGAATATCACATGGAAGTGTTATCAACATCATCCACGACAATTTGGCCAAGACCAAGGTCTCTGCCCGTTGGGTCCCTAGAAACTTCACGCCCCATGATCGACTTCAACGTTGTCAAAGTCCACAAGGCCAGAGTTGCACAAGCTGCCCTGCGTGAGTGCAGATTCGAGGAGCTCAACCATCCCCCCTACAGCCTAGATCTGGCCCTTAGCGACTACTTTTTATTCTGCCAGCTCAAGGTTGCACTGCATGGATGCCGGTTTGAGGACGATGAAGATGTCCAGCCTGCCGTCCAGGAGTGGATTGAACAGCAGTCGGGAGATTTCTGGTGGTCGGGAATTTGAAGCCTCAGGGACAAGTGGCGCAAGTGTATTGAAGTTGAGGGTAGTTGTATTGAAAAATAATAAAACACTTTTCCTCGTATCTCGTTTCCTTATATCCGAATTGCAAAACTTATTGACCGCACCTCGTATATGTAGTATAGTATCTCCTAGCATAGTATATCCTAGTATTGTATAGATAGAATAACATTGTGTAGCATAACCTAGTATAGTCTGGAAAAGTAGCCTGGCAAAACCTAGCTTACCGTAGGATAGCCTACCATAGTATTACCTCAACTAGCATAATAAAGACTACCCTAGAGGAGTGCTCCATCAAATGGTGGTGCACCACACAAATGTGTCCAGTTTGAAGAAGACAACAAGACGTGACCTGAAGCTGATGCAGAATTGAGGGAATGTTTGCAGGAACCATCACTTATACTGGCACTCAATTTTAGGATCCTTTCAGCCATACCCTATCTTATTTGCCAGGCAGCCCTGAGGGCTTACCTGATTCCTGCCCTATAGTTACTATGGAGAAACGCTGGTTGGTAAGTGAGTCCTGAAAGACTCTTTGGAGCCCTCATTCCCTGCAATCCCTACCTGTCCAAGAACCAAAATCTGCCTGGTTCACAGTGACTGTGGTGCCATAGATAATGCAAACAGCAGAGATTCAAATAACACAAAGTGGTGGATGGCTGATGTGTGAATGGAGAGTATATTTGGGAGCCACTCCCCCATTTAGTCCACTATGGATTTTCACCTCTTTGCCTTAGTCTGTCCTTTCACCCTACTTTTCTTTGTTTATACTAAAAGAGGGTTGCTAGGAAAAGAGGTTGGGATAGACTAGGCTGGAAAAAGAAATTGGCAGTCTAGATTGTTTTTTATAATTTTGATAGGTAATTTAAAATAATTTCTCTTGTTGCAGGATATATATTTTGCCTATAAAAATCACCCCCCCCCCTTTGGCTGCTAAAATCTTTTGTCAAGGCTCAAAAGTCTTAATTTATTTTGCCACCAGCTCATTTAGGATGGCCATCAACAACCCAGCCTTTGGTATCCTGACCATCTTTGGCAACAGTTTTTCCAAAGGGTCAATTGGGCTGGCCTCCCTCCATTAATGCTGCTGACCATTCGGTCAATTTGGCTCCTTCAGCAGAGCCAATTGTGTAAGGGGGATGCCCCAATACACTCAAGTGGAAGCAAGAGCCAGTTTGGCAGTTCTCCAAAAGACATCTCACCCTCCCATTTTTCCTCCACTTTCCCACTCCCTTCCCACAAATTGAAGAAGGACAGATCATTTTTGTATTAAGAGTCTGTAACTTGGAGTTATTGTAAGGGTAACGTGGCCATTAGATCTCCAATATTTTTTTGTCTTGGTTACCATAAGTCCAACAGAGCTGTCTCAATTTTGTATATTTATATCATAATTTATTTATCCATTTGTAAATATCATTGTACATAATTGTAGGGTCTGAGATTATGGACAGATTCTCTTGTAGAAGGGTCTTGAGAGAACTTGTCCTGAATCCTTAACTCTTCTGCACCTCTGCAAGTGGGGTCTTCCTATTAAGTGAAGATATATATGCCTGCAATTGAAGAGCAGAGTGTGTGATTTGAGACATATGAAAACATTGCCCAAGCTCACAAATTTCACAGATGATAAAATTGTTTTGGTAATGCTTAGGTGTATTGCTTTTGCATGAGATTGTCTCACATCCAGCTGATTACACAGGGCAACAATTTTAATCACATTTTCTGGTGACTTAGATTTATCTGCCAATTTTAATTAATTTTTTCATGCTGAATTTAAATATATAATCCATTTTTACCTACATGCTATAGTTATTCTGTAATTTCTATTTTCTCGTTTCCCCCGAAACTGCCCTCTGGACAGACAGAGAGGGTGTTTGTAGAAAGCAAATACTTCAAAGTACATAGTAGTAAGATAGTAATAAGTGTTATTGTGCAAAATATTGACATTATTGTTTCTTTTTTCAGGTCTCATGTTAGAGTGATGGCTTCGTCAAGAGGAAATTGTGTTAATGATCCAGACACCTTCTGCTACATATGTGGCTGTTACATGCTAGTTCATCAAAGGGGCAATATATCAAACTTTGTGATCTGCACTTATAAGGCATATTTTGATGTTCCTCTTGGCGATCAAGATAAGAAGTGGGCCCCACATGCTGTTTGCCATAGTTGAGTGGAACATCTTTGTGAGTGGACAAAATGAAAGAGAAATGGTCTTCCTTTTGGAATCCCCATGGTGTGGCTAGAGCTAAAGGATCACGTATCGGACTGTTATTTCTGTCTCATGAATACTAGAGGGATTGGCAAGAAAAATCGGCACAAGATAGACTACCCCAACATTCCCTCGGCCATCCAGCCAGTACCTCATTCTGAGTCTTTACCAGTTCCGATTTTCAGTGGATATGCTTCCTCCGAGGTTGAAAATGATGTACCTGATATGGACATCCACAGAATGGATTCAGAGTCTGCAGATTCATCATCAGGTGCTGAACAGTCATTAGCTCCACACTGTTCCAATCAAGAGGATTTGAATGATGTGATACATGATTTGGCGCTCTCCAAGAAAAGTGCAGAACTTTTAGCCTCCAGGTTGAGTGAGACACATATGCTTGACAGGTCGGTACAGGTATCATAAAGTATTTCTCTGAGGACAAACAATTTGTATACTGCCATGATGTTCCTCGTCTGTTTACCGAGTTGGGACTTGGCACCTATAGCCTTGCTGAGTGGAGACCATTCTTGGATAGCTCCAAGCGTAGCCTCAACTGTGTCCTTTAGCATAATGGCAATGACTTTGGTGCAGTTCCTCTTGGTCACTCTGTCCATCTGCAAGAAACTCATGATGATATAAGAATGGTCATGAATTTACTTAGGTACCATGAACACAATTGGATCATATGTGTAGACCTTAAGATGGTCAACTTCCTCCTTGGCCAGCAGAAGGGATATACAAGGTTTCCATGCTATATCTGTATGTGGGACAGTTGAGCCTGTAACAAACACTGATCCCAAAAGGATTGGCCAGTTCAAGAAACTTTGGAAGCAGGAATGCCAAACATTGTTAATGAGCCAATTGTAAGTCAAGAGAAAATCATTTTCCCTCCACTTCATCTCAAACTGGGGTTGATAAAGCAGTATGCCAAGGCGTTGAGCAGTGACAATGATTGTTTTCAGTATAGTATCAGCGTTTCCTGCTTTGTCATACGAAAAAAATAAAAATCGTATTTGATGGTCCCCAAATCCGAAGACTTCTAAGTGATTCTAGATTCGTGAACACCATGAATGATTTTTTTTTTATGGAGCCCATCTGGCAACTACCCACTTGGGCATAATCCTAGAACTAGGCTACTTTAAAGTAAAAATATGAAAACTTAACAATGATATAAAGTGGAAAAACTTAACAATCAAAGCAATCTCCGGCAGCGGGGGGAGGTCCCCCTCACCCCGGTGCAGGAGAGTGCAACCTACAAACAAAACAATAACAAAAAAAAGGAACCTTAAATAAACAGGAGAAGGCCGGCCTCCCCCCAAAAGTCAATAAGTCCACCAGTCATGGTGCACGCACTCATCCCGAGTACAAGGGACAGGCGGTAGCGACCCCGCCAATCCCGGTACCGAGACAGGTATCGTGCGCGAAGATCACCCAGACTGGGACATTCGACAAGAATATGCCGAACAGTCTGGGGGACGACGCAGTCGTTGCAATAGGGCGCATGCGAGCGCTCCATCAAGTAGCGATGCGTCACACGAGTGTGTCCGATTTGAAGACGACAGAAAGCAACCTGAAGCCGCCGCGGCATTAGGGGGATAGGTCCATGGGAACATTCGCGGCGCAATGGCACGCAACTTTAAATTCCCTTCGACCGTCTCCCATCTTCTTTCCCAAGCAGTCCGAAGAGCTGCCCGTATTCCTGCCATGTAGTCGGTGTGAGGAAGAGCGAAACGCTGGTCCGGTCGCAGAGTCCTCGCGGACTCTTTGGCGCGCTCATTCCCCGCAATTCCTACATGTCCAGGAACCCAGCAGAAGATAATCTCGACATCTGCCCGGCTCGCCAAAACCGTGGCGTCACGGATATCGTGAACCAGGGGATGCGGAGATTCCAATGCCCCGAGAGCACTCAGGGGGCTTTGTGAGTCGCTATAGATCACAATCCGGTCTCCGAACCGGGCACGTCGCGTAATCTCCCGTACCGAGTGGTGTATTGCCACCAGCTCGGCCGTGAAGACAGACGCAGCGCCTTATAGAGCCCCGCTGACTTCAAACAGAGGGGATACGGCGTGGAAGCCGACCCGCTCTTGGGACTTGGAGCCATCTGTATACACTGGCACGGTTCCAGCGTGACACGATGTGTACTCCAAAAAGGTCGAACGCAATACTCCCGGCGCAGTACAAGCTTTGGGAGCAGAGGCGTGGCGACAAATAGCCAAATGTGGTACCCTCCAGGGTGGCGTCCTGGGCAAAACCAGAGGCGCCACCGGCCCGAGAGCGATATCTACCTCTCGAAGGAGTTTCCTGGCCCTAAACCCAAAAGGCTTAGGGTATGACTGGCGTCTCTCGACGGCATAGGCACCATCGAGATCAGCTGCGGATGCAGTGAGAGCTGTTGGCGACTGAGGGAGGCGCCGGGCTCGCGGGTACAGTCGAGTGATACACTGCACGCGGCGCAGAGCGAGTGGCATCTCCCCAGCATCGACACACAGGCTCTCAATGGGGGTAGTGCGGAAGGCACCGGTCGCAAGGCGAAGGCCGGTGTGGTGGATCGAATCCACCTTCCGCAATAAACGCTCGGCTGCGGATGCATAAAACTCGCATCCGTAGTCGAGCTTCGAACGGACAAAGGATCGATAAAAAAGTAAGGCAGTAGCCCTATCAGCGCCCCAAGCGCTGAACGTCACGGAACGGAGAATGTCCATGGCGCGGGTACAAGAGACCCTAAGGCTGCGAATATGAGCCTCCCAGGTGAGGCGTCGGTCGAATACAAGACCAAGGAAAGGGTGCGACTCAACCACATCCAGGCGCACCCCTTTAAGAAACAAATCTGGGTCGGGGTGAAGCCGTGGATGGCGGCAGAAGTGCACCACCTTAGTCTTGGCCAAAGAAAACCGAAACCTGTGCGCTTCGGCATAGCGAGAAATGCGGTTCAATGCCTGTTGGAGTCGACGCTCCAGAGTTGGCATCTGGGCCGCGCCAAAAGAGATCGAAAGGTCGTCCACGTAGAGCGTAGCGAGAACATCTTCCGGCAGCACCGAGGTGATGCCGTTGATGCTCAGGGCAAAGAGTGTGACACTGAGGACACTTCCCTGCGGGACACCCTCTTCCTGCTCCTTTAGGCCGGAGAGGGCTCCCCCCACCCGTACGCGGAATCGACGATCTCGCAAAAATTCAGATATAAAAATTGGGAGGCGTCCCCTCGCCCCCATCGTGTGGAGAGTCTCCATGATACCGTATCGCCTCTCGGTATCATAGGCCTTCTCCAGATCGAAAAACACCGTGGCGTAGTGGTCTACGAAGGAAAGCCTCGCAGACGGCATTTTCTAGTCGGAGCAGAACATCCGACATGGAGTGGAACTTGCGGAAGCCGCACTGTGCGGAAGACAGATGGCCTCCGCTGTCCAGGAAATAGGCTAATCTAACATTTACCAGTTTCTCCATCAACTTGCACACGCAAGAGGTTAGAGAGATTGGGCGGAAACCGGTCGGAGTAGAGTGATCTCTCCCCGGTTTGCGAAAGGCAAGCACAGTAGCGATTCACCAGGAGTCTGGGAGAAGACCTTCCACCCAGATCCTGTTGAACAAATCTAACAGAAAGGCCATGCCTCGCTCACCTAGGTGTCGAAGCATAGCGTACGGGACATCGTCTGGACCATAGGCGGTGTCCGGGCACGAAGCGAGAGCGGAACGCAACTCGCTTACAGTAAACTTGTCGTTGAAGGGTTCTCCGCCTCTGGAGGTAAAGTCCAGCCGGCGGCCTTCCGCGACATCACGACGTGCATTGAATGCTGGCGGAGCAGCATCACGGATAGAGAATGCAGAAATGCGGTCGCGAAGGATTCCGCCACGGACGCGAGGACCGAGATTGCGGTCCCATTCTCCTGGAGAACGGGAGGGGGGTCCTGCGAGAACTTGCCCCGAATCCTTTTGACTCGCTTCCACACCTCAGCTAAAGGGGTCTTTCCCGTTAAGTGAAGACACGTATGCCCGCCAAGAAGAGCGGCGGGCGTGCTTCGAAATATACCGGAACCTAGCCCTAGCCCAACGAAATTCAGCGACAGTGAAATCGTTGGGACGGCGCTTATAGCGCATGTAGGCATAACGCTTCTGTTTGAGGGCCGTCTCACACTCGGCCGACCACCATGGGAGTGGTCGGCGTGCAAAACGGCCAGACGTCCTAGGAATAGTAGTCAGGCCCACGGCGATGAGGTTGCCGGAGAAGAACTCAACGGCCTCATCTACCGACCTAAACTCCTCGACTGAGATAGAGAATTCAGTCATTTCCTGAAATGCAGGCCACCGCGCCCGCGCCAAGCACCACCGAGGTGGTCTCTCAGGCGGCAGTTGCCCTGAAAATGATATTTGAATGGGAAAGTGATCACTACCATGGAGGTCATCGACCACCCCCCAATCAAAATCAGGCTGTGCATCCGAAGAGCACAAAGATAGGTCAAGGCAAGAAAAAGAAGCGGTTCTCGGACAGTGATACGTAAACTCATCCACGTTTAGGACACCCATCTCAAGCTCTTCGATCAGATCGGCAAGGACTTGTCCCCTGGGATTTATGGAGTAATCTCCCCAGAGAGGATGCCTGCCGTTCAGATCTCCAAGCAAGAGATAGGGCCTCGGCAACTGTGCCACGACGCGGCGGAAGTCCCCCGCGTCGAAGTCAGCTGACGGTGGAATGTACGCAGAAATGATAGTATACCTCCTATCCAGGTGCAGCTGCACAGCCACTGCCTGAAAGGAGGTATCTAAAGAGAAAGGAAGAACGGAGACATCATGCCGGGTGTAAACCGCGCATCCCCCAGCTCGGCCATCCCGCGGTGGTGGGGTCGCAAGACCCTTATACCAAGGGAGGGCGGGCAGGGGGCACGCGCCTAGCATGGTCTCCTGCAAAAAGATAGCTAACGGTGAGCGGGACGAGACGAGCCTCCGCAGCTCCTCCCAGTTGGCCAGGAGTCCACGGCAATTCCATTGAAGGAATATGCCCTCCAGGCCTAGCTCGGAGGAGACGCGGGGGCCCTCCTCGAACTGAAGACCCTCACGGGAATGGCCGTACGCTTCCCGGCGGCAGAACCCCGGGCGGCCAGGATGGCAAATCGCCGCACCCCTTACGGGGGGACACCATGAATGAAAAAGAGAAGGCAGCCTGGCTCTCATTTTCTGCCATTGTTCATAACTTCTTGGGAAACAAAAAAGCGCATAACTACGAGGATCTGCTTACTAATATGGTTTTAGCATAACCTTGATCTGGGATGCAACATAAGTGTGAAGCTGCATTTCATAAATAGTCACCTCGACCTATTCCCAGAGAATCTGGGAGCTGTAAGCGATGAACAAGTGGAACGCTTCCATCAGGATTTGATGACAATGGGATAGACACATAATGGCAGACTACTGCTGGATGATTAGAAGAGATCAGCCAGATAAGACTTACAAGAGGAACAGTTACAAACACCAATTTTTGCCTGATTAAAATAAAGAAGAGGTCCTCCAGCCTGATGTACAGTCATTAATAAATTACCATCTATTTGATTACAGTATTTGTAATCCTAATGTGTAATTCAAGTTTCTTCTCATATGCAATAAAATGTTTGAACAAAACAACCTGCTTTACTATAAATAATGCAAAAGGATGATTCCAAATTACTTCAGGGCATGATGATAAGTGTGATAAAATGAAAATTATTATATAATATTATTTATTGATATTAGAAAAATCTGGAGCATTTAGAGAGAATCTGATTTGAGATTTGAATTCAGTATGCTTGAATTAGGTAGGAAAATGTACTTTTGTAAATTCACCAAATACATTGTTCCCCAGTGTTATCAATGAAGCAGACAGCATACAATACAGGCAGACATTATAGGAATATAATATTAGTTCAGTTTATGGCAATGAGGTTGCTAGGGAACTATTCAACAGACCTAAATGCCTCAAGTGGAAAGAGAAATGAGTCATTTTTTGAAATGCAGACAGCAATATTACTCCAAGCAACATTGAGGCAGTTTCTCAGGTGGCAGTACCTAGAAAATGATCCTAAGAATAAAAATCAGACTGGGCATCTGGACAGCACAAAGACGGATCCAGGAAGGAAAAAGAAGCACTTCTCAGACATGATGGGTAAACTCATCCACATTTAGCAAACCGATCTTCAGGTGATTGATCGGGTCAGTAAGGACCTGGTCCATGGGAGAGATCATGCAATCTACCATTTCAGATCACCTTGGAAGAGAAAGAACTTCAGTAGCCATGTCATAGAACTCCCCCCCCCCCCCTCTTTGAAGAAGTAAACTGCAGAGTAATGGATGCAGAATTAACAGTATACCTCCTATTGAGAGATAGGCACATTGCCACTGCCTGAAATGAGCTATTTATAGTGAATTAAAGAATAAATATCTCATACCAGGTGTAAATTGCACACCTCCTGCCTCACCCACATTCTATGATGTTGGCATAAGTCAGTATAATTAGATTACATTAAAATCAAATAAAAAAACAATAAGCACAAGGAAGCATGCTCTAGTATTAGAGGGAGTTGCCTCCTCCTCCCCCCCTTAGTGAAGTAGCATGCCAGTACCCAGACAGGTAATATATATGATCACCCAGACTGGGACATTCAACAAGAATGTGACAACTAGTCTGGAGTGGTCTTTGCAGTAAGGTACTGAGAAATCAGTCCTTTCCTGAAAAGAGAACCACCATTACTGTGCCAAGCACTACAGAGGTTTCCAAGGGGTCACTGCCTGAAAATGATAATTAGTGGTCACTACCATGGAGGTCATCAATCATCTATCACTCAAAATCCTGCTGTACTTTCAGAGGAAAGTGAGAGATCAAGGCAGGTAAATGAAGCAGTTCTTGGGCAGTGATGCCCAAGTCTGCAAAGGGTACAACAACCCTGGGGCACAAGGCAATGGGAGAAGATGTTTTACCTCCATTATGATTTTAAAAAATTTAAGAGCCTATCTGGTGACTGATTACTAGGGCAAAAGTCACTATAATCATGCTAGAGCACTTACTACTAGGTTAAATTAAAAAAAAAAACAGTAAAAACATGCAAATAACAAATATAAAAAACAGGAACAAATGCCAAAAAAGAAGCTAAAAAAAACAATAGAAATAAAAATGAAAAACAAGCAAAAAAGCAACAAGAAAGAAGCGTGCTCCTATGTCAGGGGTATGCCTGCCTCACATGCAACCTACAACAGAGAGTCAAATAAACTGGAGGAGGAGGACAGCCTCCTCCAAAGGTAATACAGTGGGCACAAAGGAAATGTTAACATTAAGAATTTTTGGATAATTAAACACAAAAGTACATTTCAAGTTTGTTTTATTGGGTCCTTTTACTTACATTTCTTTACATTTAGTACTTTGTCATGTTCCCACGGGTCTTCAACACCTCCTGGATCCTCTTGGGCATGGATGTTGCAAGATTCTCGAAGTAGGAGCCGTCCATTGCCACCCACAGCTTAATGAGTGTCTCCTTCAGAGCGGGGATCGAGGTGGGCCGGGACTTAGCAACTTCATTTTTCATTTGGTTCCAGGCATTCTCTATGGGGTTTAAGTCGGGTGAGTTGCCTGGCCAGTCCAAAACTTCGATGTTCTGCTCATTAAGGAAGTCTTTGACAGCTCGTGCCTTGTGTGCAGGGGCGCCATCGTGCATAAAAAAGTCGCAGCCATGGAGAGCGTAGAAATGGAGCAGATGTTCCTCCAAAACCTCAATGTAATTTTTTCCCTTCATGGTGACGTTCTTGGGGAGGAAATAGAGACCACCCCTGCCCTTCTCCCCACTGAAGCATCCCCAAACCATGACGCCATCGGGGTGCTTCACGGTCTTCACGGTGTAGCGGTGGTCATATCTGCTCACATCACTGGGCCGCCGCACCACTTTCGAGCCGAAAACTGCTCTCGTCACTCCACATGACTTTCTTCCACTGCTCTGGTGTCCAATCTTGATATTTCTTCCTGAAAGCTAGCCGTTTTTTCTTCATACCCTCTATCAGCAGCAGTTTCTTGGCGGCAGGGTGGCAGGGCAAACCCAGGTCTTTTTGTAGCCAGTGCTGGATCGTACGAATAGCGACATTGTGGAACAAGTCACGATGTTTCCCCTTCAATTCAGCCGCTGTTATCGAAGGGTCCTGCTTCACCTCATGTATCAAAACCTTGTCAGTCCAAGCAGTTGTCTTCTTCTTGCCCCCAGAGCCAGGTTTGCAAGGCGGTGCCGGGAGGGAGTGTGGTGGCTGCTTTTTTTGAGCTTAAAGAATGACACACGGCTCACGTTCAGATCGGCAGCTACAGGCTTTACTGGCACTTCCTGCTCCATTAGGGTTAGGGTACGGGTCTTCTCCATTGTCAGCTTGCTACGCCCCATTGCGATGGTATGGTGGTGTCTGGTAGGGCGTCAAAGTCAGCAGAAAGGTGAAAAGGATGCAGTCTGTGGGGCAGCATAACAGAGATGTACACTGTCTGAGCTCTGCGAGCACACTTAAACTGAGCCTGGCAGTAAGTTGCGAGGAAGCCCTGGCTGCAGGTACATGTATCATACCAAGCTCCTCTCACTAACTATATGGCGGGAATGCGGTAAAAAAGTTAACTGCGAAATTCGAGTTAACATTTCCTTTGCACCCACTGTATGTAGATGAACCTATCTCGAGTACAAGGGACAAGCAGTAGAGACCCCACTCATTTCGGTATTGGGATAGGCAACATGCACAAACATCACCCAGACTGGAAAATTCAACAAGAATGTGCGGACTGTGTGAGAGACAACGCAGTCAATACAATAAAGGTACAGGCAAGTGTTCCATCAAATTACGGTGCATCCTGCGAGTATATCCAATTCAGAGACTACAGAAAGCAACCTGAAGCCGTTGCAGCATTGGCGGGGGTGGAAGGGGTAGATCCATGGGAACAGTCATGGTGAAATGGCACATAACTTTAAGTTTCCCTCAGTCGCCTCCTATCCAATTGCAGCTACACTGCTACTTGCTGAACAATACGTTGTTACCTTTTATGGTGGAGGTTGGGCTCACCATGCAAGTCTTTTCTTCCCTCCGCCTTGAAACTTTACAGGGCCAAGTCCTTAACCTAATGAAATGATACACAATCCTTAACTTAAATGGCCAGAATTTTCTTCTCCAGGAGATACGCACCACATTGCTTTGAAGAAGTGGGGCATGGCCCTAGGTAAATGACATACTTGGACATACCCAAATTGGATTTATCATGTATGACCTTGGAGCAACTTACACAGACTTCAGGTAACTTTGAAATTGCATGTGTGGGGGAGTGATTTGTATAGCCAAAGTGGTGGCAGTAGTAGCACCTCTGCAACAGTGTCACAAATGCATTCACCCAGTAGTGATATCAACCAGCATGCACTGACTGACTAAAGGAGAGTATCAGTCAAATATGATGAAGGCTGTAGCAGTGAATCTCATGGTCCCTCCCTGTTTTCTTAACACACATTCAACTTTGACCACTCCTTGTTCAGCCAGCTTGTAGTCCAGGAGTTCCCTTGTGTAAACCACACCTTTCACGAAGTTTATAATAGAGTGCAGTGCCATCAAGTGATGAAGGGCACTAATCATGGCTGCCTCAGAGCGATCCAACACATTTACCATCTGAAAAACTGGTCACCTTCGCCACACTACCAATAGACTAGCTAGTTGCCCTTGGCAAACATTCTGCCATCAGAGGAGCAAATAACCAGAAAACGTTTGAAGGAAGCATGCTCGAAAATGCCAAGTAGTCTCTCAATGAGGGGCCCATCATAATTTTGGCGCCACTCAGTGCACAGAGTTAGTCTTTTTCTTATTTCTTTTCTTTATAGGAGAGGAGGGTGGGGAATGAACCCACCACTTCTCTCCACCACCAGAAGGAACCCTTAGGCCAGATGGACCAGCCTCAGCAAGATCCTTCTCTCAAATGGAGAAGGTTTTGGCTGTCAAAAGGGACTCAGCTGGGAAAGGAGATCACTCCTCTCATTGTGAGTTGTCAGGGGCCCAAGCCGTCTGAGGAGAAGCTTGCAAGAGGGTGGACTCAGGTTCAGTGCTCAACCCCATGGAAGATCCTTCTGACTGTGATTGGGTCACCATCAGGACCCTGTCTATCTCAGGGGGCCGCTGTGTGCCCCCCCCCCCCAATTCAAGGTTCCTTTTGTCTTGTCTATAGCCGGCGAACTAACCCATTGGGGAAGAGAGGGGATCAGCTACACTAACCCCCTGTATACTGGAAATACATGACTGCAGGAAATTAAGGTGCAGGAACTGCCAGGCCCTGCTATCCTTTGCCTCTCTCAGAGTCAGGGGGTTGGCCAATTTTGGCTGCTACCATCGGGAGCTGTCAATTTTGGGCTGCCATCTTTCTATCTTGGGTGTTCCCTGTGAAAGCAAGGAAGGGAATGCCACTGTAGAAGAGATGGAGTCACCCAAGGATGCCTCCAAAGAAAGGGGTGAGGGGGAGTCAACCACACCCATTGAAGGAGGTTGGTGGATGGGCCCCTGGGAAAGCGCACATGGGGAGGGGAGGCTCATTTTCTTATTTGGCACAGCTCATCAGAGGCTTTGATGATGTTAAAGGGGAGTAAAGGCTTTTTTTTACTTGTCCATGACCATTCAGGAACATTTTGCCACTCCTGTCTGTGATGACCAACACTGACCCCAGTAAGGGAACAGCCCTACTAGGCACCTTTGATTGACCCCAGCCGCTATCACTGGGTGAGAAAATATACACCTCCCCCCCCCCCCATGGGAAAACCGGGACCAAATCCTACAAATGGCATGGTAGGCAGGGTGGCATGAGGGATCCAGCTTGGTGATAGGCTTCTGAGAGGTTAGAGTCACCAAGCCTAACATCTTGTTGTAAGAGTTCGGTTCTGTGATCAAGATGAGCACCAAGTCATGATCGGAGAGGTCCAAGGGAAGGGAGAAGAGGTCAACAAAATGGATATGGGAATGGCAGGGGCAAGATGAGAGAGATTAGGGGTTAGCAAAGGATGGAAGAGAGGCTAAGCTGGGTTGGATGGGGAGCTGAGTCGCATCAGCAAGGCAGCCAGGGAAACATATTGCCATGGCCCTTACAGGGGTTTCTTCTCTAGGTTTCAGTGTTAACAGGGGGGTTTGCAGCTTCACTTTGTCTGGGTCTTCTTCTCTAGGTTTCAGTGTTAACAGGGGGGTTTGCAGCTTCACTTTGTCTGGGGTTTCTTCTCTAGGTCTCAGTGTTAACAGGGGGGTTTGCAGCTTCACTTTGTCTCATCAAAGAGTTCAAGTCAACCCAGTGATGGAGCCGTCCCTATTTTCTGTCAGGCCATCAGGATATGGTTTGTCTGGATACCACAAGTAACAGTATAGACAGTAGCCCCCCAACAAGGTCTCAAAACAGTAGGGTGTGCTGGTGCTCCTGGTTTCAGTTGTAGTAGAGAAAGGGTTGAAGGGATAGTAAATAAAAAAGAAAAGGAACTGATAAAGAGCAAGAGGAAGCTCACCAGGTTTAAGTCAACCCAGTGAATGGACCCTCCATTATTTGCACTTAGGCTGGCACAACAGACAGCTCCTCTAGCTACCAAGTGCACCAAGCTACACAGGGTACCTTCTTGAGTGGTCCACATCAACATTTCAATGTCTCTTTCATACCATCAGAAAATAATTGATGGAGTCAATTGATGGCAGAAAATAGAGCAATACTAAAGAGAAAACCCCATTTCACAATAAAGATAACTAAACTCATAAAACCAAAGAATGAATAATCAGCATTACTTAATTATACAAAATACCCAAAAGACCTAAAGTAACTCACCTTTTTATTATCCTTCATTTCATCATTAAATAAATTCTTTTCATTATTCATGTTTATTTCCTGTTTTTTACAAGAGTTCTATCTGAATGTTTGATATAGTGACTTAAAGTTTCTGCTGGATAAACTTCTTTCATATACCAGACTCTTCAGAAGCTTCAATATATTATTTTAACTTTCCTGTTTTCTAAAATAAGGTTGGGGAGAGAGAGGAAAATGAGTCTGATACAACGATTGGGGAGTGCAGTGACCCATCAGACACACTCAAAACAATGTGTACCTAACCAAGGCCTTTATTGCCTAATGATAGGACAGACCACTTCCAATTAGAGTAAAGTTAAGCATCATTAGGCATGGTTATTTGCTATATGGAGTCCCAATTCAAGTCAACTCAGTAGCTGCAATAAACTAGCGTGACCTGAAGATGAGTTCATTAAGAACAAAATGGCTTATGTGAGTGTTTAGGTTTATGAAACAATTCTCCCAAAATAAAAGAGTAATGTAGTTAGAAGCTATTATATCTAGCCATTTGCCTCAAGATATTTAAGGTAAAAAATCAGGTCAAGTAGTCTGGGTCAGGGTAGAGTGGCATAGCTGTAGTCAAAGAAGTTGAGGGTAGCTTTAAATTGCAGAGTGACTTAAATAAGTTATTGGCTTGGGCTCAGAAGTGGCAGATGACTTTTAACCTTAGAAAATGCAAAGTTCTTAACATGGGAAGGGATAATAGGGAATTTAGCTATGAAATGGATGGGCATTGGCTGAATTCAGTTGAGGATGAGAAGGACTTTGGCGTAGTAGTAGATAAGTCACTGAAGTTTTCAAAGCAGTGTATTGAGGCAAAAAATAGAGCAAATAGGGTGCTAGAATACATTAAGAGGAATGTTAGCTACAAGAGTAAAGAGGTTATCCTTAAACTCTACAACCTGTATGTTAGGCCACATAGGTGCAGGTTGGATGATATAAAATATTTTTTCACCAAGAGAGTGGTAGATTACTGAAATAGTTTGCCATCTGAGACGGTAACACAGATTAGATGGTTTTATGGGAAGGGAAGGTTAATTTTTTTTAGGAGGGAGGGAAGCATTCTGTACTCAATCATGTGGATGCAGTTTTTTATTATTGTATATTATGATTGATTTGGATTTTGATCAAATTATGTTATGTTATGATGCTTTTTGTTTTTGACACATTCCTGTGTATGGTTCAAATTGTATATTGTAGATGCATGATCTGACTCAATCCTATGGATGCAAGTTGGTGGGTTTTGACAGATGCGGATGACCTTTGATAGGCAGGTCCTTCTGGCTTTTGTTGTCCATGAAATTATGTTATGTTAGATGCACAATGATAAATTCTCCAGGTATGGGTGGGTTGTCTCTATACCAATGCTCATAGTCTTATAAATAAGAAGGATGAGTTATTTAGTTATATTATTGATGAAGATCTAGATATTGTATGTGTCCTACCTACATACTAAACCAGTAAACTGTGATTTAGATTGTGTTCATATACTAACTTGCATTTCATAGCTTTTGTTTTGTTTGTAATAGTTTTAAATGACTTAAGTTTACATACACCCTTTTAAGATGCTGCTGGGTGAATTTTACTACACAGTTTCTGCCAGTGAAAAGAGTGCTACATTGTTTTTAAGAGAAAAAGGACTTTTACAGGATGCAGATTTCTGCCTGAAGTGTGGTGGACCCATGACACTGACAAACAAGAAATTTCATGGCCATGACAGGGTGGCTTGGAGATGCAGGAGAAAAGCATGTCAAGCAAGTAAATCCATTCACACTGGTAAAAAGATTTTTGAATGGCAAATTAACTTGCAGGTATCATCTGAAATATTGGAAAGTATCCTCTTTAAATGGCTCATCAAAAACAACAGTCGTGGATTGGTTTAACTATTGCCGTGAAGTGTATGCAGCAATAGTTTTGGTAGAAAAAAGGGGGTCAGATGAAGGGTGATGAATGTGCACCGGTGGAAATAGATGAAGCTCACTTGACCAGACACAGAAAATATAACAATAGAAGCTGTATGTTAAATAGAGACCATGCAGCTGCAGAAGATGAAAATGTTGAAAATAATTGTAATCATGGGAGAAGAATCGACAGGCCATGTGAGTTTAGTTTGATTAATTCAAGGATGAGGTGTGTGCTACTTCTATGTGGAAAAGCGCAATGCTGAGACTTATTCCAATTATTCAGAGGTAGAAGCAGGTTCAAGCATTTATTCAATGAGTGGGCCGCTTATCGCCAACTCCAGTGACTGGGATTCACCATGAAAACATAAATCATTAGCATCGATCATGATAGTGGTGTTCACACTGTCAATTGAGCGATCTTGGCTGGAGAGCAAAATCAACATACTAAAGAAGAATCATGGAGTTCTCAGTCATCACCTCCAAGGGCATCTTGAGGAATACTGCTGGCGTGTGTGGAAGGGAGATGATGTTGATTTATTTATATGTATGCTTCAAGATATTCAAGAGATTTTTACTAATTAAAGTTATTTTTGAAATTGACTATAAATTTATATGGTAAAAATAAATGGTAATATATTTTTTTATATATTATTTTACCCTTTGGATATTGGTATTTTGCTTTCTGATTATGTAGGCCACATTTTAAACCAGAATCACATAGGTAGGCCACATACTAAACCGGAACTGAATACTTTTATACTTTCATCATTCGTCACTGTTAATTGTTGATCTAGGTAGCATAAGCTTTTGAATAATAAGTAATAATTTCCCTGCGCTTCGGATTTCCACCATTTCCATAGTATTGTAGTGTTAACTATTAATGTGAACAGGGATTAAAGGGCTTATATTAGAGTTAAATACTAGTAAGGCATCTGGCCCAGAAAATATTCATTCTAGGTTACTCAAAGGTGTACCTAGATAGTATTGCAGTAGCTCTTGAGAAGATATATACTAGATCACTAGAGTTTGGAGAAATACCTAATGATTGGAAATTAGCGAATGTAGTATCAATTTTTAAAAAGGAAAGTAAAGAGGGCCCAAATGACTTTAGCCGGTAAGTTTAACTTCTATTGTTTGTAAAATTCTTGAGAAGATAGTTAAGAAGGGGATTTCTGACCATCTAGAGTGTGGTGGGTTAATAAATGATGCTCAGCATGGGTTTAAAAGAGGTAGAGCGTGTTTAACAAATTTACTGGATTTTATGGAATATGTTACTAAACAATTAGATAAGGATAAGGAGAGAATGTTAGTGTAATTTACTTAGATTTTAGCAAAGCTTTTGATAAGGTTCCATATAGGAAACTAGTTCATAAATTAAAAATGCATAGAATATGTGGGAAAATTTGGAATTGGATAACTAAATGGCTGAAAGAGAGGAGAGAGTTGTACTGAATGGGATGAGGTCACAGAGGCCCATGGCATCACAGATATCGCGACCAGGGAATAGTGAGATTCCAATGCCCCGAGAGCACTCAGGGCGCTTTGTGAGTCACTATAGATCACAATCCAGTCTCCCAACCGGGCACGTCATGTAATC
Organism: Ceratothoa steindachneri; assembly: GCA_963969495.1. Lineage (NCBI taxonomy): Eukaryota > Metazoa > Arthropoda > Malacostraca > Isopoda > Cymothoidae > Ceratothoa > Ceratothoa steindachneri. Next base: position 3,020,662 of record OZ018321.1, on the reverse strand, counting down.
TACTGTACCGAGTGGTATATTGCCACCAGCTCGGCCATCAAGACAAACACAGCACCTGGCAGAGTCCCGCTGACTTCAAACAGTAAATTACTAAATAATATTAATGAATAGAAGTGCAGGCATTTACTAAATACTGGAGAATAAAGGCCATAAACAAAATAAACGATGCGATTGGCCAAATCCAGACTAGGCTACACTTTGCTGTAATAAGGCTTAAATTGTAGTCCCCTGCTATCATGTGCCCTTAAACTAAAGTATTACCAACTTTTGGGCTGGAGGGGAAAGGGGTTATTATGGACTCATACATGCGGATGCAGTTTTTTATTATTGTATATTATAGGTTTGGAGTTTGATGAGCCTTAACATAACATAATTTCACGGATAACAAAAGCCACAAGGGCCTACCAAAGGTCATCCGCATCTGTCAAACCCATCCACAAAATGCATCCATAGGATTGTGTCAGATCATGCATCTTTACCTTGATGAGGGTCTTCAATCCCTCACCAGTAGCTGCTGCATCTTCCAACCAGTAGGGCAGGAATAAGACTAAAGGCAAGCAAAAAGGTTGGCTAATTACAGATGCAGAACAAAACTACAAAGGAAAAATTGGTAAACATGTAGATAGGCAGCTCGGCCGAAAAAGTGGATTTTTGTTTGTTTATATTTCGTTCCCCCCTGCATGAATACTCGTGCATGTTGGAGTCCTTTTTGAAATATACCCAGCGCCATTTTTTTTAGAAAAATGTCCAAAACTAACCAAACGAAAAATACTATACTGGGGGCGGCTGTGCCCCCCCCCCAATTGATTGAAACTCAGGATCATCATAGGGTGGTCCCCTCCATTGTGTTTACCCCCACACGAGCCGTCCCCTTAAATTTATTCCAAAAATGTGAAACATATTGGAACATGGATGAAATAGTTTACGTCCTATCGTTCGAGCCGCCAATCCACAGGAGGCCAAGAAACAGTTCAACTTTCCACTTAAAAACAACCAAACTTGCACTGATATCATCCGGGAGAGAATTCCAGAGATTAACGACACGTAGAGAGAAAAAGCGAGTGCAAACATCCATATTTGAGTAAGGTAGAAGGATTGGGGGGGGGGGGCTGTGACCACAGGTTCAAACAAATGAAACAAGTAGGAACAATGACCATTTAGGATCTTCCAAGTCAGAATTAGGTCTACACAGAGAAAGCGAACTTTGATGGAGAAAAGGCCCAAATTAGATAATCTATCAGCATATTGATTGATTGATTTAATCTGTTTTATGGGTGCTGAAACCCTATAAGGATTATTGGCACCGTGAAATTACAGTCAAGATAGTCACCATCACCTCTTCAGTCCAACAGTTACACAATTATGTATACAAATACTCATATCTATATATGTACATAAATGGATATACAAACTGAAAAAAAAAACATTAAATGTGTCTATATAATGATGTATCTCTTAGAAACTTTAGTACTAGTTCAAATGGAACTGAGGAATTTAGGACAGTAGCATATGAAAATCTTAGGTGGTTTTCCAAGAAGAAATTTTATAGGGGGTTACGACTTAAAGCATATTCAGGGCATTGAGTTATAGCATGTTCTGGGGTAAGTTGTGTATTGCATTTTCCACAAAAGTGGAAAAGTGATGGATCAAAGAAGTAGCCATGGGATAGTCTACTGCACCCTAATCTTAGTCTAGTTAGTACGATACTGTCACAAGGTGACATTCTATAAGGTCTGTTATTGTTTAAATTAGGAATGATTTGGGGAAGAATGCCATTATTTTGGGACCATTCATTTTGCCAGAGGTTGAAGACTGAGGGCTGAAGCATGCCTATCTTTTCTGATACCGAGAACCCCAGGTGTGTCATATTAGCATTGTGTATTGCTGCTTTAGCTGCTGCATCAACCACTTCATTATCTTTTATATCTGCATGACTAGGAACCCATAAAAAAACAGCTTCCAGGTTGATTTTATGATATAGTTAATTATATGGTGGATTAAGTAGCGACTTTTTTGTTCTTTCACAGCTGGCAAACCTGATAGGGAGTCTGAAACTATGAGTAGTTTACAGTTGTCTATCTTTTGGTTTATTTACTTGAGTGAACTCAATATTGCATATAACTCAGCAGTAAATATAGAGCAGTGATGGGGCAGTTTGAAAGTCTTTATGGTTTCCCTCCAGCTAAAAGCACATGCTACTCCTTCATTACTTTTGGAACCATCTGTGAAAGTTACATTAAAACCTGAGGATTTATACAACTCAATTAATTCTAAGGACAATGTTTGATAAATGCATGAAGGAGTTTTGTTCTTAGGGTATGCAGTTAATGAGAGGTTAAAGTGAACTTTAGTTAGTGTTATATAGCAGTTAGATATTTTTATGGTGTTTAAATTAATGGAGTCATATCCTAAGTTCATTATATATTTTTTTAATCCAACCACAAAAAGGTTTTGGGTGAGGCCAAAGGTTATAGAAATTATACCAAAAGAATTGTAAAATACATATACGTGTGGGGTGATTTGCAATACTGAGTACTTTGATACCATATCTTAGCCCTAGCAATATTCTACGAAATTTAAGAGGCATTATATTAGCTTCTGCCTCTAAAAAATCAACTCTGGTACAATTTAATGCAGTCTAATACACTTAAATTGTATTCTATCAAGTTTTAATAGGTTGCTTTCTGATGATGTATGGTATAGGAAAGAGCCATAGTCTATTTTGATGTTATCAGTGGGGTTCCTCAGGGATCACTTCTCGGTCCATTATTATTTGTCATCTATATAAACAATCTCTGTGGTAAGCCGATTTGTACAGCAAATTTTTCTGAAGGGAGATTAGCTATCAAAACTCTTATAATTCTAGAAGAAATGAAATTTTTAATAAAGTTGGGGAGATGGCCACGTAAACCCATCTTGTAAAGTTTTTTATAAAGACCATGGTGCCAAATGGTATCGTATGCTTTTTCAATGTCCAGAAAGATTGCCATTACATATTTATTGCAGAGGAACGCTTCCCTTATGATACATTCCAAGCGTACCAAACTATCCATAGTTGAGAAGTGCTTTCTGAATCCACTTTGGTAGTATGATAAATACTTTTTTCATTAAGGTATTTCCATAACCTAATGGTCAATATTCTCTCTAATGTCTTGCATAAGCAACTTGTTAAAGCTATAGGGGAGGAGAAGATGGTTCCTGACTTGGTTTCCCTGGCTTTAAAATAGGGATGAGTAAACTCTCTTTCCATGTCTCTGGATAGGTATTATTTAGAAATAAGTTATTGTAGAAATTTAGGAGATTATGTTTATTTAGGTTACTAAGATTTGCTAGGAAACGATATATTATGTCATCCATGCCAGGAGAGCTTGGCTTATTTTGGGGAATAGCTTTTTCTAATTCATATAATGTAATTGGGCAGTTATAATCCTCATTGTTAGATACCCCAAATGAAATTTCATTAAATTCAGCCTCCACCATAGTGTATACAAAGGGTTCTATGTAGGAGTGAATACTGCTAATAGTAGCAAAGTGGCCAGCTAATATTTGGGCAGTCACAAATGGGTCAGAAGTAAAGTTACTGCCAGATTTTAATGTGATGAGTGGATGGGGTTTATGTCCTTTTGTAAGTCTCCCTATCTTATCCCAAACTTCTGCTGTATGAGTGTTATGATTAATAGTTTGTACAAACCTTCTCCATGAGAGACGTTTCGATAATCTAATTACCCTTCTGGCTAAAGCTTTAGCTTTATGATATAACAGTAAAGACTCTGGATTCATGTACTTCTAAAATAGTTTATAGGCTTTTTTTTAACTTTTATTGCATAGGCACAACTATCATTCCACCAGGGATTGTTATTTTAAGGAATATTCTTGAAGATGACATTGGTATGGTTTTGGCTGCACATTTGGTGATAGCAGAGGTTATTAGAAGGCAAGCATATTTGCATTAAGTGAAATATTTTATTTTTTTTTATTTTTTTTTTAAGGGTCTATCTGGCGACTGCCAACTTAGGCATAAGTCTCCGTAAACAAACAGCCTAGTTCTAGGCTACTTTAAAAAATTTGAAAAGAAAACAATAAAAAGAAATAACGCAATTAGGAAGCAATAACAATAACAAAAACAACTAAACCTAGTTAAATGAAAGGGAGAAGGCTGGCCTCCCCTCAAAAGTCAACAAGTCAATGTGCACGCACTCATCCCGAGTACAAAGGACAGGCGGTAGCGACACCACCCATCCCGGTACCGGGACAGGTAACGTGCGTGAAGATCACCCAGGCTGGGACATTCGACAAGAATGTGCCAAACAGTCTGGGGGATGATGCAGTCGTCGCAATAGGGCGCAGGCGAGCGCTCCATCAAATAGCGATGCATCACACGAGTGTGTCCAATTCGGAGACGACAGAAAGCGACCTGAAGCTGTCATGGCATTGGGGGATAGGTGCATGGGAACAGTCGCGGCACAGTGGCACGCAACTTTAAGTTCCCTTCGACCGTCTCCCATCTTCTTTGCCAAGCAGCCCGAAGAGGTGCTCGTATTCCTGCCATGTAGTCGGTGTGAAGAAGAGTGAAACGCTGATCCGGTTGCAGAGTCCCCGCGGACTCTTTGGTTCCCTCATTGGCGCGCTCATTCCCCGTAATTCCTACATGTCCAGGAACCCAGCAGAAGATAATCTGAACATCCGCTGGCTCGCCAAAACTGTGGCGTCACGGATATTGCAAACCAGGGAATGCGGAGGTTCCAATGCACTGAGAGCACTCAAGGCACTTTGAGTCGCTGTAGATCACAATCCAGTCTCTGAACTGGGCATGTCACGTAATCTCCCGTTGTAGCGGGCCAAAAATCTAGACTAACCCGCGTTCCAACCTTATCCTAGGATTTATGGCCCTTAGAACCCCGAGGGAGAATTGATACAATTTGATATACAGTCCTTTACTTTACAAAAACATAGTTATATTTACAGCTTATATTTCCAAAAAAAAAATAGATAAACACCAGTGCACATTCAAATAAATATTTTATACAAATTGTAATTTTCCCAACCGAAAACAAAATAAAGTATGACAGGCGCAGAGAACAAATGTCAACAACCCAACCAAGGTAGACACAACAAAAGGAGCACCCGAACGAGAAGGGGCACAGGGCTATTTCTTGGCGCTGGGGGGTGAGGGGGGTGGTAGTAGCAGTCTTATCAAATAAGAAGGGGCACAGGCTCGTCAGCCAATGCAGGTACCGCCCTCTGTTCCAGGGCTGGGCTGGGCGGAGCACTCGCCTCGAGGATTCTTCTTACAGTGCGTAAAAGCTTCCACTCTGTAGAAGAGATGATATCCCCCATTTACAATTTATTTACCATAAAGGGAAGGGAAAATCAACAAGTGGGCAATCGACCTGAGGAAATTCTGTTAATTTCTTACCTCTAAGTGAACATCCACATGCACACGACAAATTCCCGTTTATAACTTTTATAATTCTAGATATTTACTGTTATGCTTTATAACTGATTTAACAAAATATATTTATCGTTAAATTATGGCAAAGTAATATCTCTGAAAAGAGAATACAATTGGTTAACATTATTCCGAAAAAAAAATCGGAAGGAAAATTATACTCGCACACTCACACAGGGGTAGGGAAAGATATATGTAAAAGGGGGTGGGAGAATGGCCCTACAGACACACACACACACCGCTCCCCCACACTGTACTGAGTGGTGTATTGCCACCAGCTCGGCCGTGAAGACACGCAGCGCCTGGCAGAGCCCCGCTGACTTCAAACAGAGGGGATACGGCGTGGAAGCTGACCCCCTCTTGGGACTTGGAGCCATCCGTATACACATTAAGTGAAATATTGACTTTTTGAATTTGTAGCTCTTGATGAAATTTGTTTAAATTACCTTTATATAGCCATTTGGGCCTGGTATTATACTTCATTTCATATATCGTTTCAATAATTATGGGGAAGTGGTCACTATCATAAAGATCTGGTAGTACTTTCCACTCTAAGTTTAGTTTTAAAGAATGGGAGCATAGAGATATATCTATATGAGAAAAGTGTCCTCTAAATTCATTGCAATAAGTTGGGGCCTTTGAGTTTAGGATGTATAAATTTGCTTCTTCAATAAAATCTATTATTTTATTTCCTCTCTGACAGCATTCTGATGAGCCCCACAGGTAGTGATGTCGATTCAAATCTCCAGATATTAATACTGGTGGAGGAAGTTGGCTATAAAGATTCATTAGGTCTTGTGTAGTTAAAGGAAATCTTGGAAGTATATAGATTGAACAAATTGTGAATTTTAAAGATGGTAAATTAATTCTAGCTGTTATAGCTTCCAGATCTAAGGTGATATTTAAAGTTACAAATGGTACCCAGGAGGCTATGTCAAGAAGAACTCCTCCTCCATTATGCCTTCTATCTATCTTAAGATGGTATATCCTTTTAAAGAAATGTTTTGCTCTATTCCTAACCTTGTTTCTTGTAACATTACAATTGATGGGGAATACTCATTTAAGATCATCTGCAGGAATGGTAACCTTGTTGTATAACTGCGTATATTTCATTGACATATTCTAAAGTTTATTATCTAAATATAATTTAAACTATTAGGAAACCAAATAATATTCTGTAACCATCCCTTGAATCAATTTTTTTTGTAAAGCCCATTTTATTAAACACTATAGCCATTTTGTTAACTGCCTGTTTAGGGGCAATGTTTGCTTCCATGATTTTCTTATATTCTTTAAGGATAGACCATAGGTATTCATTTGAGACATCAACATTATGAGAGTTTTGTTTATCTTCATTATTAATACTTTTTGCAGGTAGAGTTTGTGGTCTAGTAATGGGTAGGTCACATTGTGTTTCTTTTGTAGCTTTTTCAGTTATATTTTTTTTCTTGTTATTTGTATATTGGTTGGCGAAGTGTGTCCGTCCTCTATTTCCGAATTATTAACTCTAGTTTCTGATATGTGGCCGGGCATTAGATGTGGTAAATATATAGATTAGTGACTCGAACGGCGGGACGTACTATTTCGTCTGTAGTTCAATCCCTACATATGGAAGAAAAAACTTAACAGTTCGACGCCATTCTTGCAAATTCTTGTTGTTCGTAAGTTTTTGTTTCTATTATTGTTCTTGTTTAAGTATGGCTGACTGTTTGGATGTAGAGAGTATGCCTTTTGAAAGTAGTGTGTATGTAGTGTGCGATGTCTGTGGTGTAGAGAGGAGAGTGAATGTGTCTGAGTGCCGTGTATGTGCTTTGACTGAGGAGGTGAGTCGATTACGTGCGGAATGCTTGAGACTGAACGATTTAGTGTCTGAAGTGAGAAGAGATGCAAGTGTACGTTTGAAGAGTCAGACTGGGACCAGGAGGGAGGAAGTTAGGCCTAGAACAGGGACTGGAGAGAAAGCAGTAAGTGAAGTAAGTGATGATGAGTGGTGGGTGAAAGTGAACAGAATAGATAAGTTAGGACAGGTTAGGTGTGTGAATGAGAGGGACATGGAACCTGTTAGGCTAACTAACAGATTTGATGCCCTGAGAGAGGAAGAATTTGAAAGAGATTTGTCTGGTGTGGCCGTGCCTGAAAGTAGAATAGGAGGTCGAGTGAGTGAGAGCAGGAGGGAAGGTAATACTAGGACTAGAGATAATAGGAGAATGACTGAGGTGATTGTGATGGGTGACTCTCAGATTAGGTATTTAGATAGGAAGTTGAGTGAAAGTAAATGGAAGGGAGTTAGAGTTTGACTGCCAGGTGCTGGTGTAAATGATGTGTGTGAGAGGTATGATAACATAACATAATATAACATTGTGGTGGAGCGAATGTGAGTGTGTGTAAAAGGGTCATTCTCCCATCCCTTTTCTCAGTACCCTCTCCCTCCCTCTGTAATAATGTGTGTGTGTGTGTGTGAATGGGAATGGGTTTGTTTTGTTTTTTGTTTATTTTATGTATAAAAATGATTACCATGTTTTTTTCTTTTTTTCCAGGCGCCATATTCTGGAAAGATAGTACCTAGTTTCATATATAATTATATTGCAAACAAAGCGCCATATTCTGGAAAGCTATATATTATTGTTAATTAATAAAGGCCAATAGTATAGCTTAATGAAAGAGGGCTAATAATAGCCACGCAAGCGTGATAAGGTCATTTATCTTCCATCAAGCGCAGAGGCGCCACACTTGTTGTAAGTCCTAGGCATTTTGCTCGCTCGAGTGGCAGGTGGCTGGACATCCCCCCCATCCTCTTTGTACCACGTGAGGCCTTGTTTGTTGTTTATATATCGACTGTTGTAGTCAGGATTTTTTTGGTTGTTTGATTTTTTTTATGTTTCTTAGGATTGATTAATAGTATTCATATATATAGGATTTTCTTTTTTTGTATTTTTTTGTGAAAAGTAAGGAGATCTCAAATATAATCGCCCCTCTCTATTGTAGATATTTTGTGCATTTACCCATATTTTTTGTAAATATTGTATTTTTTAGTTAGTAAAGGACTGTACATACAATCCGTGTCATTCTCCTTCAATTTCTCATGTCCGGATTAGAGTAGGAAGCGGGTTGGATCGATTGGGGTTAGTCTAAATTTTTCAGCCCGCTACATTTGGCGCCCGAATAGGGACGTGAGACTTCGAAACCGGGAGCGTGACAGGATTGGATTGCAGTCCATACCCAATTAGCGTGACAAGTAGTTTGATTGATTTTTCCCTCCTCCTATTTTTTTACTAACTTGGGAACAATGGCTGTAGCGGAAACTTTGAATAAAGAAGTAGTGCGATTGAGACTGGAGTTGAGAAAGAAAGAAGAGGAGTGTGAATGTTGCGGGGAATGATTGAGAGAATGGAGAAAGAAATGAAAGGGATGAATGAAAAGACTGATAGGATGAAGAAGGAAATGGGAGACTGACAGGATCAAACTTACCAACGGATGCAGGACTTGTATGACATGATGACGGGCTGGACCAACCCCAGGACCCTCAACCTTGACCCCTGCTCCAACTGAAGGGGATAAGACTAATGGGATCAATGGGAGCGTGTGCGAGTCTAGAGAGGATAGGGTGATTATGAGTGATAGGAAGGACAGAGAATGGAAGAGAGTTGAATGCAAGAGAAGAAGGAAGAGTGGTGCAAAGGGAAAGGATAGGAAGGTAAGAGGCAAGAGTGTGGAGTCATTGTACTCGGATGAAGGAGAGAGTGATGGTATGATTGAAATGAGTGAGAGTGAAGGCAGCTCAAGTGAGAGTGAAGTGAATGTGGGAAAGGGTATTTTGATAAGGGAAGTGCCAAAGATAGATAGATTTAGGTTACATGGTGGGAAAATTGTGGAAGAATTCTTCGGGGAATTTGAGCGATATTGTAAGCTCAAGTACCCGGAGAATAAGGGATACTGGATGAATGTTTTGGGGGAATGTTTGGAGTTTTTGCGAGTGATAACGAGTGTGGGAGAGCCAAAGTACGATGTAGTGAAGAAGAGATTGATTGGGCAGGTGAAACAAATGAAAAAGAGTGTGGAGTATAAAAGGGTGAATGAATTTGAGAAGGCACGAATGGGGAAGAGTGAAAGTGTGAATATGTATGCACATAGGCTTGAGAGTATGGCAAGAACGAGGTATGGTGATGATGATGTAAATGAATGTAAACCACTCATGAGGAAGTTTTTAGACACAATCCCGCGAAAGGTGAGTGAATAGCTGAGTGGGAAGAGAAAGGAGAGAGTGAGATGACAGGTGAACGGTTGATGTGAGAGGATGTGTTGGAACTGTTAGAAGATGGACGATTTGATGATGAAAGCGATCTAGAAGAGGATGGATGGTACAGTGTGAATGTTGGGGGTAAGAAGCCCAGGAGCTTTCATCCACCCCAGCAGTTTGTCAGCTACAGGGATGCCCTGAAGGCTGCACCAGCTGGAGTGATGTTGAACTTCCTGGGCCGGCAGAATGGATGGGTAAATGGAGGGTGGTCGAACGGAAGGGGGCAGATGAATTTCAAGCATGGGAACGGATATATGAGAGAGAAACCGAGGTATGTCCCAGCAAATGAGAGACCGAATGGTGGGAGAAAGATTGTGGAATGTCGTCGGTGTGGAAGGAAAGGTCATATGTTGGCAGAATGTAGGTGGACATCTGGTGCATGTTTTGGGTGTGGTAAGAAAGGGCATATGATAAAGGATTGCCAGGAAAGTGTGAAAGAGTGCTTCGAGTGCAAAGAAATAGGCCATTTGAAGAAAGATTGTCCGAGGTTGAATGGTCGAGCAACTGCTGGGGGGAGTGTGAAGTATGCATGTGGTAATTGTGGAAAGGCTGGTCATTATGCAAGGATGTGTCGTGACCAGAGGAATGTATGTAGCTATTGTGCGATGGAAGGACATTCAAGTGAAAAGTGTTGGATTAGACTGAGAGGGCAAGGTGTGAATGGGAAGTCTGAAGCGGGAAACTGAATGGTAAGAGGGTACCTGCTGAAGTATCCTCTGGGTGCATGAGTGTGAGTAATGTGTTGGTAAGTCTGTCTAGTGTGAAAGTGCTGTCTGGTAGGAAGTATGAGTGTCTGAGTGTGAAGGTGGAATTGAATGGAATTGAGTGTTTGGCTTTAATAGATTCTGGATGCAAGGCGAGCTTGGTGTATAAAGATGTGTATGACAAGGTTAGCGAGAAAGTCCTCCTGTCTGAGTGCAAGGGTAGTTTGGTAGGTATTGGTAATAGGAGAGTGCCTGTGATTGGAATGATAAGGTCAGCTGTTCGAATGCATGGTATGATGATGAATGAATGTGAATTTTCTGTGATTGATAAGGTGAGTAGTGAGTATGGTGTGATTTTGGGATATGATTTTATGAAAATGAATCATATGGTTGTGCATCCTGCGAGTGATCAGATTGAGAGAAAGATTGGTAAAAATGGGGTGTATAAGTTGTATGTAGGGAAAGATGGTAATCTTTTGAGGAGTGTGTTTAGCGGTATTGAGGTGACTGCTATGGAGAATGTAAGGCTTGTGAAGGGTGAAAGGGTGTCTGTTAGAGTGAGTTGGAGTAAGGATGTTAGTTTGAATGTGGGTGAGAACACTGTGATATTGTATGGAAAGGATGCGTGTTATAAGGTAAGGCATGTTGCTTGTGTGTTTGATGGCTTGATGAGAATGAATGATCCTTTTGTATGTGTGCAGGCGGACCCCAGGGTGAAGGGACAGGTGAGGGGTATCCAAGTCGGAGATGTACTGGGTCACCTCTCCACTGTCAATGAGGTAGGTATGGATGATAGTATGGATGTCAGGGTGAATGTTGCAGGTGAAAAGACGTGTGAATGGACGTATAATGATGTGAAGAGCATGGTGGAATTGGATGGATGTTTAACTGAGTATGAAAGGGAGGATGTGTATCGAATGATATTTGAACGAAAGGGAGCCCTCAGTAAGGGTTATCTGGATTTTGGGGTTGCAAAGCTCCCGGAATTCAAGATTGTCCTGAAGGAATACTCCCCAATCTATCAGCGGCCAAGGCATTTCCCACGTCTGGTTGCTGATGAGATTGAGGAGCAGTGCTTGGAATTGGAGCAATTGGGGGTGATTGAGGAGAGCGAGAGTGCATGGAATAGTCCAATTGTACCTGTACGTAAGCCGGATGGAAGATTGCGTCTGTGTGTGGATTATAGAAAGGTGAATGAAAAGACTGTGAAAGAAAGGTTTCCGATGTGTGTGGGATCTGAGTGTGTGTATAGTATGCATGGGATGGAGTAGTTTACGAAGCTGGATCTGGTACGAGGGTATTACCAGATGCCCATTGCTGAGGAGAGCCGACTGGTAACTGCCTTCTCTTCCTCAAAGAGGCATTACCAGTTCCGGAACCTCAGCTTTGGGTTGGCTAATGCTCCCGGAGCATTCCAGCGGGCAATGAATGTTGTGTTGAGTAAGTTTGCGAGTAAGAATGTGATTGCGTTTATAGATGATATTTTGATTATGACTGAGACTTTTGAGGAGCATATGAAATTGGTGAATGATGTGTTGAGAACGTTGGAGAGTGTTGGTGTAAAGGTGAAAGTGGCGAAGTGTGAATGGTTTGCGAAAGAAGTGGAATTCCTTGGGCATATGGTGAGTGAGAATGGGTTGCGAAAATCACCGAAGTATGTTGAGAAGGTGCGAATGTTTCCTAAACCGGTAACTGTGAAGCAACTGAAGTCTTTTTGGGATTTGATTGAGTTCCAGCGAAAGTTTATACAGGATTGTTCTGGTGTGAGTAAGCCTCTGACTGAGTGGATGGGCAAGAAAGGTAGTACGGTTGTCAAGTGGAATGATAAGATGAATGAGGCGTATGAGAGACTGAAAGAGGCAGCGGTTGAAGATGTTGAATTGGCTTACCCAGATTATAGTGTAAATGCTAAAATGCTTGAATTGTATACAGATGCGAGTGGGTATTGTATGGGAGGTTTCCTGATGCAAGAGCAGCGTTTGAATGGAGAGAATGTCATGCGAATAATTGGGTATGTGTCCAAGGCTATGAATGTTGCAGAGCGAAAGTATTCGACTGTGGAACGAGAGCTGGCTGCGATAAGATATTGTTTGAAAGTGTTGCGTTCGTTTTGGTATGGTGTGAGGTTTGTGATCAAAACAGATCATCAACCTCTTGTGTATCTGCAACGTATGAAGTGGGCTGATAGTAGGATTGCAAGGACTTTGGAAGATTTGAGTGACTTTGACTATGTGATTGAGTATGTGCCTGGTGAACGGAATGGAGTGGCTGATTTGATGTCAAGGTATCCTGGTACAAATGATGAAAATGTGCGTGGAGTGAGTGATCCTGAGTATTTGCCAAAAGGGATTATGAATGGAAAAGAGAGTAAGGGTGGTGGTGATTCCTTGTTTGAGAGTGTATGGAATGGTTTGCAAGATTTGAAGAATGATGGAGTAGACGTGAGAGTGCCCGATAGTGTGTATGATTTAAGGAAGGAGGTAATGAATGAAGTATGTAGGAGGCCTGAAAGCATTGGTATGGCAAAGGTGCGGAACTTCATGAAAGAATTGAGAGCGATGTGTATGCAAGGGGTCCCGCCATTTCAGGAAGTGTTGATTGTAGTGAGTCATTTGTATGGAGTGATTGTTTATGTGCACTTTGGTGGTGAGAGGCCGATTGTGTACAAGGATGAGAAGATGAAGGGTTTGAATCCTAATGTGGTACATCTGCAATGTTTGAGTGGTGTGCACTACAAATGGGTGATTGACAAGTGTTCATATATAAGAGAGAAGAATGATTGTCTGGATGAAGATGAGCGTGTGGTGAGTGATGATATGGGAGTTAATGATGGTGTGGATATCAGTGCTGATGTTGGTGTGCTTGTTCCTTCTGTGTATTGCGCACATGGTGGACCTGATATGATGGAAGCGAGAGTGAAAGTTGGTGAAAGGTTGTTCTGTGGTTTGATTGAAACTGGAGCGCAAGTGTCTTTAGTGAATGAGAGGATTCTGAGTAAGTATGATGAGTTTAGATGTTGCGAGCATAAACCTGTGAAGTTACGGATAAGTGGATTAGGGAATGGCATGATAGTGGCATGGGAACAGGTTAGTCTGAAAGTGAGTTTGGGTAATGGTGTGAATGTGAAGCATGACTTTGTGATTCTGGAGGATGAGCAAATGCCGTGTTGTTTCTTGCTTGGTGTAGACTTTATGAGATTGAATGATTTGTCTTTGGATGCTGATAAGGATTGTCTTATGAAAGGTGAATGTGAGGTGATGAGGTTGAATGAGTGTGCAAAGAATGTTGTCAAGTTTTGCGGTATGATTGAGTTGGTCATGCATGATAAGAATGAGATTTTAAGTGATGAGGATATTCTAGAGATGCAAGAGATATGTCCTTTTGTTAGTGAGTTGAAGAGGTGTTAATGATGCATGTTGATTTGAATGAATGGCCAGAGTGTTTAAGTGATTTTAAAAGGTATGCTAAGGATTTTGTTGTTTGTATGGATGTTGTATATTTTGTGAGGCATGTGAAGGGTGGTGATGATATGTATGTACCTGTGATGTCCTTAGTTGGTATGATTGGTCTGGTGAAGGTTGTGCATGATAATTATGGGCATATGGGTAAGTTTAAGCTGTGGGAGTGTATGAAAGAGTGTGTGTTCCATCCGTTTCTGAGAACTGTTGTGAATGATGTTGCAACTATGTGTGAAAGGTGTCAGAAGCGAAAGGTGCAAGGTGTGCAAGTGAAACCACCAATGTTGAAAGTTGATGCGAAAGAACCGTTTGAATTGGTAGTGATTGATTGTGTGTCTTTGCCGCGAACGAGTGCTGGGAATGTTGGTATGGTTGTTATGATTGATCATAAAAGGAGTGTGACTGTTGCACGTGTGGTTGAGCAGTTGTTTTTGCCTATGTGTGTATGGAAGCCTAGAAGATGTCTGAGTGATAATGGGCCTGAATTTGTAGGAGAAGTGTTTGAGCAAATGTTGAGAGAGAATGGTGTGGAGCATGTGAGAACAACTCCGTATGTACCGTCTTCAAATGGATTGGCTGAACGTACTATAAGAACCTTGTGTGAGATGTTGAGAATGATGAGTACGACAGTAAATGACTGGGATGTATGTCTGGGGACAGTGTTGTGGGCGTATAATTCAACTGTGCATAGTCAACTGGAATGTCCCCATGTCAGTTTGTGATGAATTTTGAAAGGCGAGTGAAAGATAGGTTTCGTTTGAGTGAAAGTGAGCAGAGTGTATGGCATGAGGCGCATGAAAGGTTCCGTTCATTTGAATTAGGTGCAAAAGTATTGAAGGTGAAAGAAGTGAAGGGTAGGTTGAATGTGTCAAAGATGAGTGAGAAGTTTGATGGACCTTATAGAGTTGTGAGAGTTTGGGAAAATGGGGTGATGTGTTTTGGAGAGTTTGAATGACGGTATGACTGAGAGAGTGCGGGCTCATCAGAGTCAGTTAAGGAGATGGAGAGAACCTCCTGACTACCTGGTGAGCCATCTGCTGTATGGACTGTGTAGAGAGAGAGGTAAAGTGCATGATGATGAGATTGAATGTGATAGTATGGATCTGTCTGGGAAAGAGCTAGTCTTGGTCTCAAGGAGTAGAAAGCGTACAAAGAAGAGTGAAAGGAAGAAAGCTGTGAGTGAGGAGCTGATGAATGGGGGTATGAAGAGTGAAGGTTCTGAACGGAAGAGTATGAAAGAATTCTGTCGTGAGATGGGAGAACTGGTTATGAGGGCTAAGAGTATGGTTGATGAGATGATCAATAGTGACGATGAGACTGACAGGACGACTGACGAACAACCCCGACTAATTGCTACGCGTAGCCAGGGACCAGTAGAAGAGTGTGAATGGGTGAAGAGTGATTGAAAGGGTTTTGTGAGTGACTGGTTGAATGGCTTAAGGAAGGAAGGGTGTGGTGGAGCGAATGTGAGTGTGTGTAAAAGGGCCATTATCCCACCCCTTTTCTCAGTACCCTCTCCCTCCCTCTGTAAGAATGTGTGTGTGTGTGTGAATGGGAATGGGTTTGTTTTGTTTTTTGTTTATTTTATGTATAAAAATGACTACCATGTTTTTTTCTTTCTTTCCAGGCGCCATATTCTGGAAAGATAGTACCTAGTTTCATATATCATTATATTGCAAACAAAGCGCCATATTCTGGAAAGCTATATATTATTGTTAATTAATAAAGGCCAATAGTATAGCTTAATGAAGGAGGGCTTATAATAGACACGCAAGCGTGATAAGGTCATTTATCTTCCATCAAGCGCAGAGGCGCCACACTTGTTGTAAGTCCTAGGCATTTTGCTCGCTCGAGTGGCAGGTGGCTGGACATCCCCCCCCATCCTCTTTGTACCACGTGAGGCCTTGTTTGTTGTTTATATATCGACTGTTGTAGTCAGGATTTTTTTGGTTGTTTGATTTTTTTTATGTTTCTTAGGATTGATTAATAGTATTCATATATATAGGATTTTCTTTTTTTGTATTTTTTGTGAAAAGTAAGGAGATCTCAAATATAATCGCCCCTCTCTATTGTAGATATTTTGTGCATTTACCCATCTTTTTTGTAAATATTGTATTTTTTTGTTAGTAAAGGACTGTACATACAATCCGTTTTATTCTCCTTCGATTTCTCATGTCCGGATTAGAGTAGGAAGCGGGTTGGATCAATTGGGGTTAGTCTAAATTTTTTGGCCCGCTACAACATAACATAATTTCACAGATGACAAAAGCCAAAAGGGCCTATCAAAGGTCATCTGCATCCGTCAAAACCCACCAACAAAAAGCACCATCGCCAGGGAAAGACAAAATCAAAGTCCCCCACAATATAATATAGCATTACAAAACATAATTTCACGGATGACAAAAGCCACAAGGGCCTATCAAAGGTCATCCACATCCGTCAAAACCCACCCACAAAAAGCACCATCACCAGGGGAAGACAAAATCAAAGTCCCCCACAATATAATATAACAGATGACAAAAGCCACAAGGGCCTATCATAGGTCATCCGAGTCAAACAGCCTCTTTTTTTAAGGCCCCCCACCCCTAAGAAAACTACATCCAGAGGATTGCGTCCACAAACAAGGGTATCACCAATCAAGGCTTGTCAAATACTAAATCATGCAGCTATAGATATATACAAACAATATTAATATATACAAAACTTAGGAACCATCACAACCTTCCCTCCCCATAAACTCATCCAACCTACTCTTAAATACATTTAAATTTGGACTAACTACTACCCTCCGCGGCAATTTGTTCCAGAAGTCTACCACTCTATTGGTGAAAATTTTTTTTCTTAAATCGAACCTACACCCTTGCTTTTTAATTTTCAAGTGGTGATCTCTAGTCCGATTTCCATCATCTAACTCAAAAAACTTGCTCACATCCAATTTATCTATCCCAGAAAAAATTTTAAAGAGCTCAATCATATCCCCTCTCACGCACCTCCTTTCTAACGAGAACATATTTAATACCCTCAGTCTATCTATATATTCAAGGTGCCTCAGGGAAGGAATAATCTTTGTTGCCCTCCGTTGCATTGACTCAAGAAGGTTAATATCGTGTCTAAAATGTGGGGACCATGCCTGTATGCAGTACTCTAGATGTGGCCTAACATAAGAGTTATAGAGTTTAAGAATAACCTCCTTACTTTTGTAACTGACATTTCTCTTAATGAAACCCAGCACCCTATTTGCCCTATTTCTTGCTTCAATACACTGCTTAGAAAACCTTAATGACTTATCTATTACTACTCCTAGATCTTTCTCATCCTCTACTGAGCTCAGCCAATGCCCATCCATTTCATAGTTAAATTCTCTATTATCTTTTCCCATGTTAATAACTTTGCACTTATCAAGGTTGAAAGTCATTTGCCACTATGTGCCCAGGATAACAATTTATTTAAATCCCCCTGCACTTTAAAGTTATCATCAATATCTTTAACTACAGCTGCTAATTTGGTATCATCCTCAAAAATTGACACTTTATTATTAACTGCCTCCCCAAGATCGTTTATATAGATGACAAATAATAATGGACCGACAAGTGATCCCTGAGGAACCCCACTGATAACATCCCTCCACTCGGACTTTACACCATTTAGCACTACCCTTTGCTTCCTGTCTTTCAGCCACTCAGCTATCCAATTTGAAACTGCCACCACATATCCCAATCATTTTTAATTTATGAACTAGTCTCCTATGTGGTACTGTAGCGGGCCGAAAATCTAGAATAACCCGCATTCCAACCTTATCCTAGGATTTATGGACCTTGAGAACCCCGAGGAAGAATTGATACAATTTGATATACAGTCCTTTACTTTACAAAAGAATACAGTTATATTTACAGCTTATATTTACAAAAATATGGGGTAAATATTCACACAACAATATATATATATATATATATATATATATATATATATATATATATATATATATATATATATATAGATATTCTCCTATACACACAATATTCTCTGCCAAATACCAGAATACTAATCAAAATTTGACTATAACCAACCTTTAATTAGACTATATGTATATGTAAAAGGGATAGCCTAAGTCTAACAACAAAATATCTTTGCCACTAACGATCACACAGTAGACAAGAAGTCACTAACAGGAGGCCTAAAGCAAACAAGAGGAGCAAGAAAAAAGAAGGAAGGGCTCACGTGTTACCCAGGTGGGTATTGGCATCTCAAGCATTTTACAAACCAAAACTGGTGCCTTCGAACATGCAATATAATTTGGTAACGTCTTGAAGCTATCAAAGCCCTCCCTCTCTCTGTCCTAGCGGGACTTGACAATTTCTTCTTTCTGCTCAGTTAGCAGAACCCTACCACCTCCGCCACTCCTTACAAATGGTGGCGATTAAGTCTACTTGAGTGGTCTTTCAACAAACTATTCAACATTTAGTTCGCTAACTTTACTTAGGGCAAAGTAGTATTTTGATACAAGATTATCTTAATCAAAGTACAATCTGAGAAAGAAAAAACAATTTTAATACATGAAATCAAATACATATATATACAAAGAGAAAATATAAAAAAACCTTATTCCCACTCACACACACATTCTTACAGAGGGAGGGAGAGGGTATTGGGAAAAAGGTGGGAGAATGGCCCCTTATACACGCACTCACATTCGATCCACCACACCCCTCCTTCCTTAAGCCATTCAACCACAGTCACTCACAATACACTCTCAATCATTACTAACGGTACCTTTTATACTCAATTGCACCATTCTGCACCCATTCACACTCATCTACTGGTCCCTGGCTACGCGTAGCAATTGTTCGGGGTTGTTCGTCAGTCGTCCTGTCAGTCTCATCGTCACTATTGATCATCTCATCAACCATACTCTTAGCCCTCATTACCAGTTCTCCCATCTCACGACAGAATTCTTTCATACTCTTCCATTCAGAACCTTCACTCTTCATACCCCCATTCATCAGCTCCTCACTCACAGCTCTCATCCAACTCAAGGTACATTCTTGCGAAACAGACAGGTCACTCACATCCCCTGTATTCTCAACAGTCATACCAGAAACCCCTTCGACTGGTTCCCACCAGAAACCTGAAAAATCAGCCACTTCATCATTCACTACATCAAACTCATCCCTACTATTACCATTCATAAAACCTGAAAAATCAGCCACACTAGGTTCATTCTGTCCAAATACACTATCATTCATACTGTTACCAAAACCAGAAAAATCAGGCACAGGCAACTCACTCACTCGTCTACTTACACCAGCCAAATCACTCACCTGTTTACTCAAAAACTCAATCTCCCTTTCAAGATCCCCCATACCATAAACACTCTGCTCAGAGTAACTTTAATTCGTACTTGCATTCTTCCTTTCAGTCTTCTTTGTACGCTTTCTACTCCTCGAGACCAAGACAAGCTCTTTCCCAGACAGATCCATACTATCACATTCAATCTCATCATCATGCACTTTACCCTTCTCTTTGCACAATTCATACACCGGATGGCTCACCAGGTAGTCAGGAGGTTCTCTCCATCTCCTTAACTGACTCTGATGAGCCCGCACTCTCTCAGTCATACCATCATTCAAACTCTCCAAAACATACGTCACCCCATTTTCCCAAACTCTCACAACTCTATAAGATCCATCAAACTTCTCACTCATCTTTGACACATTCAACCTACCCTTCACTTCTTTCACCTTCAATACTTTTGCACCTAATTCAAATGAACGGAACCTTTCATGCGCCTCACGCCATACACTCTGCTCACTTTCACTCGCCTTTCAAAATTCATCACAAACTGACACAGGGACATTCCAGTTGCACTATGCACAGTTGAATTATACGCCCACAACACTGTCCCCAGACATACATCCCAGTCATTCACTGTCATACTCATCATTCTCAACATCTCACACAAGGTTCTTATAGTACGTTCAGCCAATCCATTTGAAGACGGTACATACAGAGTTGTTCTCACATGCTCCACACCATTCTCTCTCAACATTTGCTCAAACACTTCTCCTACAAATTCAGGCCCATTATCACTGGCATCTTCTAGGCTTCCATACACACATAGGAAAAAACAACTGCTCAACCACATGCGCAACAGTCACACTCCTTTTATCTCTCACAGGCGCTGCATACACAAACTTACTTTTATGATCAACCATAACAACCATATCAACATTCCCAGCACTCAAACGCGGTAAAGACACACAATCAATCACTATCAATTCAAACGGTTCTTTCGCATCAACTTTCAACATCGGTGGTTTCACCTGCACACCTTGCACCTTTCGCTTCTGACACCTTTCACACGTAGTTGCAACATCATTCACAACAGTTCTCAGAAACGGATGGAACACATGCTCCTTCATACACTCCCACAGCTTAAACTTACCCATATGCCCATAATTATCATGCACAACCTTCACCAGACCAATCATACCAACTAAGGACATCACAGGTACATACATATCATCACCACCCTTCACATGCCTCACAAAATATACAACATCCATACAAACAACAAAATCCTTAGCATACCTTTTAAAATCACTTAAACACTCTGGTCATTCATTCAAATCAACACACATTGTAGCAGGCCGAAAATCTAGACTAACCCGCGTTCCAACCTTATCCTAGGATTTATGGACCTTGAGAACCCCGAGTAAGAATTGATGCAATTTGATATACAGTCCTTTACTTTATAAAAGAATACAGTTATATTTACAGCTTATATTTACAAAAATATGGGGTAAATATTCACACAATTTATATTTACAAGGGAAGTGTGCACACTTCAAAATGAGGCCAAATTCCCCAATCCCAATAAGATGCCAAAAGAATTTGATAACGGGCGAATAGAACAAATTTACTTAAATGTACCTACACAACGAAATGAAAAACTACAACCGAACGTAAAGGGGCATGTGCTATCACTTGTGTGCTGGAGGTGGGTGGTAGTAGGCTAACATAAAAGGAAGCAGGCTTGTCAACCAATGCGGGTGAGGTAGTTCAGGTGTCTAGCGAGGTATGAAAACCCTGCATCTCAGGGCTGGGCGGAGCACTTGTCTAGAGAACCCTTCTTGCAGTCCGTCCATGCTTCCACTCTCTGAAGAAGAGATATATCCTCTGTTTATGATCCATTTACTTATACATGGAATGGCAACTAATAAGTGGGCATTACCCAAGTAAATTTATCGACTATCTTACGTCTAAATGTATATCCAAACAATCCTCAGCATCAACAATTCTCCAAATATTTAACTCTAAAAACTACTCTTTCAAAATATAATCTTTTGATAAAAGATTATTTTAAACAAAGTACAATTTTGATAAAAGATTATTTTAAGCAAAGTACAATCTGAGAAAGAGGAAACAATTTTAATACATGAAATCAAATACATATATATATACAAAGAGAAAATATAAAAAACCTCATTCCCACTCACACACACATTCTTACAGAGGGAGAGAGAGTGTACTGAGAAAAGGGGTGGGAGAATGGCCCTTTTTACACACACTCACATTCGCTCCACCACACCGTCATTACACACCTCTTCAACTCACTAACAAAAGGACACATCTCTTGCATCTCTAGAATATCCTCATCCCTTGAAATCTCATTCTCATCATCCATGACCAACTCAATCATACCGCAAAACATAACATTCTTTGAACACTCATTCAACCTCATCACCTCACATTCACCTTTCATAAGACAATCCTTATCAGCATCCAAAGACAAATCATTCAGTCTCATAAAGTCTACACCAAGCAAGAAACAACACGGCATTTGCTTATCTTTCAGAATCACAAAGTCATGCTTCACATTCACACCATTACCCAAACTCACTTTCAGACTAACCTGTTCCCATGCCACTATCATGCCATTCCCTAATCCACTTATCCGTAACTTCACAGGTTTATGCTCGCAACATCTAAACTCATCATACTTACTCAGAATCCTCTCATTCACTAAAGACACTTGCGCTCCAGTATCAATCAAACCACAGAACAACCTTTCACCAACTTTCACTCTCGCTTCCATCACATCAGGTCCACCATGTTCACAATACATAGAAGGAACAAGCACACCAACATCAGCACTGATATCCACACCATCATTAACTCCCATATCATCACTCACCACACGCTCATCTTCATCCAGACAATCATTCTTCTCTCTTATATATGAACACTTTTCAATCACCCAATTGTAGTGCACACCGCTCAAACATTGCAGATGTACCACATTAGGATTCAAACCCTTCATCTTCTCATCCTTGTACACAATCGGCCTCTCACCACCAAAGTGCACATAAACAATCACTCCATACAAACAACTCACTCCAATCAATACTTCCTGAAATGGTTGAACCCCTTACATACACATCGCACTCAATTCTTTCATGAAGTTCCGCACCTTTGACATACCAATGCTTTCAGGCCTCCTACATACTTCATTCATTACCTCCTTCCTTAAATCATCCACACTATCGGGCACATCTACTCCATCACTCTTCAAATCTTGCAAACCATTCTATACACTCTCAAACAAGGAATCACCACCACCCTTACTCTCTTTTTCATTCATAATCCCTTTTGGCAAATACTCAGGATCACTCACTCCACACACATTTTCATCATTCGTACCAGGATACCTTGACATCAAATCAGTCACTCCATTCCATTCACCAGGCACATACTCAATCACATAGTCAAAGTCACTCAAATCTTCCAAAGTCCTTGCAATCCTACTATCAGCCCACTTCATACGCTGCAGATACACAAGAGATTGATAATCTGTTTTGATCACAAACCTCACACCATACAAAAACGGACGCAACACTTTCAAACAATACCTTATCGCAGCCAGCTCTCGTTCCACAGTCGAATACTTTCGTTACGCAACATTCATAGCCTTGGATACATACCCAATTATTCGCCTGACATTCCCTCTATTCAAACGCTGCTCTTGCTTCAGAAAACCTCCCATACAATACCCACTCGCATCTGTATACAATTCAAGCATTTTAGCATTTACACTATAATCTGGGTAAGCCAATTCAACATCTTCAGCCGCTGCCTCTTTCAGTCTCTTATACGCCTCATTCATCTTATTATTCCACTTGACAACCGTACTACCTTTCTTGCCCATCCACTCAGTCAAAGGCTTACTCACACCAGAACAATCCTGTATAAACTTTCGCTGGAACTCAATCAAACCCAAAAACGACTTCAGTTGCTTCACAGTCACCGGTTTAGGAAACATTCGCACCTTCTCAACATACTTCGGTGATTTTCGCAACCCATTCTCACTCACCATATGCCCAAGGAATTCCACTTCTTTCGCAAACCATTCACACTTCACCACTTTCACCTTCACACCAACACTCTCCAACATTTCAACACATCATTCACCAATCTCATATGCTCCTCAAAGGTCTCAGTCATAATCAAAATATCATCTATAAACGCAATCACATTCTTACTCGCAAACTTACTCAACACAACATTCATTACCCGCTGGAAGGCTCCGGGAGCATTAGCCAACCCAAAGCTGAGATTCCGGAACTGGTAATGCCTCTTTGAGGAAGAGAAGGCAGTTACCGGCCGGCTCTCCTCAGCAATGGGCATTTGTTAATACCCCCGTACCAGATCCAGCTTCGTAAACCACTCCATCCCATGCATACTATACACACACTCAGATACCACACACATCGGAAATCTTTCTTTCACAGTCCTTTTATTCACCTTTTGATAATCCACACACAGACGCAATCTTCCATCCGGCTTACATACAGGTACAATTGGACTATTCCATGCACTCTCGCTCTCCTCAATCACCCCCAATTGCTCCAATTCCAAGCACTGCTCCTCAATCTCATCAGCAACCAGACGTGGAAAATGCCTTGGCCGCTGATAGATTGGGGAGTCATCCTTCAGGACAATCTTGAATTCCGGGAGCTTTGAAATCCCGAAATCCAGATCACCCTTACTGAGGGCTCCCTTTCGTTCAAATATCATTCGATACACATCCTCCCTTTCATACTCGGTTAAACATCCATCCAATCCCACCATGCTCTTCACTTCATTATACGTCCATTCACACGTCTTTTCACCTGCAACATTCACCCTGACATCCGTACTATCATCCATACCTACCTCATTGACAGTGGAGATGTGACCCAGTACATCTCCGACTTGGATTCCCCTCACCTGCCCTTTCATACTGGGGTCCGCCTGCACACATACAAAAGGATCATTCATTCTCATCAAGCCATCAAACACACAAACAAGACGCCTTACCTTATAACACGCATCCTTTCCATCCAATATCACAGTGTTCTCATCTACATTCAAACTAACATCCTTACTCAAACTCAATCTAACAGAAACCCTTTCACCCTTCACAAGCCTTACATTCTCCATAGCCGTCACCTCAATACCAGTAAACACACTCCTCAAAACGCTACCATCTTTCCCTACATCAAACTTATACACCCCATTTTTACCAATCTTTCTCTCAATCTGATCACTCGCAGGATGCACAACCATACGATTCATTTTCATAAAATCATACCCCAAAATCACAACATACTCACTACTCACCTCATCAATCACAGAAAATTCACATTCATTCATCATCATACCATGCATTCGAACAGCTGACCTTATCATTCCAATCACAGGCACTCTCCTATTACCAATACCTACCAAACTACCCTTGCACTCAGACAGGAGGGCTTTCTCGCTAACCTTGTCATACACATCTTTATACACCAAGCTCGCCTTGCATCCAGAATCTATCAAAGCCAAACACTCAATTCCATTCAATTCCACCTTCACACTCAGACACTCATACTTCCTACCAGACAGCACTTTCACACTAGACAGACTTACCAACACATTACTCACACTCATGCACCCAGAGGATACTTCAGCAGGCACACTCTTACCATTCAGTTTCCCGCTTCAAACTTCCCATTAAAACCTTGCGCTGTCAGTCTAATCCAACACTTTTCACTTGAATGTCCTTCCATCGCACAATAGCTACATACATTCCTCTGGTCACGACACATCCTTGCATAATGACCAGCCTTTCCACAATTACCACATGCATACTTCACACTTCCCCCAGTTGTTGCTCCACTATTCAACCTCGGACAATCTTTCTTCAAATGGCCTATATCTTTGCACTCAAAGCACTCTTTCACACTTTCCTGGCAATCCTTTATCATATGCCCTTTCTTACCACACCCAAAACATGCACCAGATGTCCACCTACATTCTGCCAACATATGACCTTTCCTTCCACACCAACGACATTCCACAATCTTTCTCCCACCATTCGGTCTCTCATTTGCTGGGACATACCTCGGTTTCTCTCTCATATATCCGTTCTCATGCTTGAAATTCATCTGCCCCCTTCCATTCGACCACCCTCCATTTACCCATCCATTCTGCCAGCCCAGGAAGTTCGACATCACTCCAAGGGTGCAGCCTTCAGGGCATCCCTGTAGCTGACAAACTGCTGGGGTGGATGAAAGCTCCTGGGCTTCTTACCCCCAACATTCACACTGTACCATCCATCCTCTTCTAGATCGCTTTCATCATCATATCATCCATCTTCTAACAGTTCCAACACATCCTCCCACATCAACCGTTCACCCGTCAGTCTCACTCTCTCTCTCTCATCTGAGTATAGCGAATCCACACTCTTCCCTCTCACCTTCCAATGCCTTAACCTTAGAACCATGCTTACTTCCTCTCTTACTTTCCACTCTCTTCCATTCACCCCCTTTCCTACCACTCACCGTATTTTCTTTAGACTCAATCCTACTGCCATCCATTCCATTTAGCGGAGTCCCTTCAGTAGGAGCAGGGGTCAGGGTTGTAGGTCCTGGGGCTGATCCAGCCCCTGTCATCATGTTATATAGGTCCTGCATCCGTCGGTCCATCTGATCCTGTCAGTCTCGCATTTCCTTCTTCATCCTATCAGTCTTTTCATTCATCCCGTTTATTTCATTCTCCATTCCCTCCATCATTCCCCGCAACATTTCACACTCCTCTTCTTTCTTCCTCAACTCCAGTCTCAATCGCACTACTTTTTCACTCAAAGTTTCAGCTACAGCCATTGTTCCCAAGTTAGTAAAAAGATAGGAGGAGGGTAAAATCAATCAAACTACTTCTACCAATATACAGATGAACTGCAATCAAATCAAATTCCTCTGGGTTCGAGATCTCAAGGTCCCTATTCGGGCGCCAAATGTAGCGGGCTGAAAATCTAGACTAACCCGCGTTCCAACCTTATCCTAGGATTTATGGACCTTGAGAACCCCGAGGAAGAATTGATACAATTTGATATACAGTCCTTTACTTTATAAAAGAATACAGTTATATTTACAGCTTATATTTACAAAAATATGGGGTAAATATTCACACAATTTATATTTACAAGGGAAGTGTGCACACTTCAAAATGAGGCCAAATTCCCCAATCCCAATAAGATGCCAAAAGAATTTGAAAACGGGCGAATAGAACAAATTTACTTAAATGTACCTACACAACGAAATGAAAAACAACAACCAAACGTAAAGGGGCACGCGCTATCACTTGTGTGCTGGAGGTGGGTGGTAGTAGGCTAACATAAAAGGAGGCAGGCTTGTCAACCAATGCGGGCGTGGTAGTTCAGGTGTCTAGCGAGGTATGAAAGCCCTCCGTCTCAGGGCTGGGCGGAGCACTCGTCTAAAAAACCCTTCTTGCAGTCCATCCAAGCTTCCACTCACTGAAGAAGAGATATATCCTCTGTTTATGATCCATTTACTTATACATGGAATGGCAACTAATAAGTGGGCATTACCCAAGTAAATTTATCGACTATCTTACCTCTAAATGTATATCCAAACAATCCTCAGCATCAACAATTCTCCAAATATTTAACTCTAAAAACTACTCTTTCAAAATATAATCTTTTGATAAAAGATTATTTTAAACAAAGTACAATTTTGATAAAAGATTATTTTAAGCAAAGTACAATCTGAGAAAGAGAAAACAATTTTAATGCATGAAATCAAATACATATATATATATACAAAGAGAAAATATAAAAAACCTCATTCCAACTCACACACATATTCTTACAGAGGGAGGGAGAGGGTACTGAGAAAAGGGGTGGGAGAATGGCCCTTTTTACACACACTCACATTCGCTCCACCACACCGTCATTACACACCTCTTCAACTCACTACAAAAGGACACATCTCTTGCATCTCTAGAATATCCTCATCACTTAAAATCTCATTCTCATCATCCATGACCAACTCAATCATACCGCAAAACTTAACAACATTCTTTGCACACTCATTCAACCTCATCACCTCACATTCACCTTTCATAAGACAATCCTTATCAGCATCCAAAGACAAATCATTCAGTCTCATAAAGTCTACACCAAGCAAGAAACAACACGGCATTTGCTTATCTTTCAGAATCACAAAGTCATGCTTCACATTCACACCATTACCCAAACTCACTTTCAGACTAACCTGTTCCCATGCCACTATCATGCCATTCCCTAATCCACTTATCCGTAACTTCACAGGTTTATGCTCGCAACATCTAAACTCATCATACTTACTCAGAATCCTCTCATTCACTAAAGACACTTGCGCTCCAGTATCAATCAAACCACAGAACAACCTTTCACCAACTTTCACTTTCGCTTCAATCATATCAGGTCCACCATGTTCGCAATACACAGAAGGAACAAGCACACCAACATCAGCACTGATATCCACACCATCATTAACTCCCATATCATCACTCACCACACGCTCATCTTCATCCAGACAATCATTCTTCTCTCTTATATATGAACACTTTTCAATCACCCAATTGTAGTGCACACCGCTCAAACATTGCAGATGTACCACATTAGGATTTAAACCCTTCATCTTCTCATCCTTGTACACAATCGGCCTCTCACCACTAAAGTGCACATAAACAATCACTCCATACAAACGACTCACTACAATCAACACTTCCTGAAATGGTTGGACCCCTTGCATACACATAGCACTCAATTCTTTCATGAAGTTCCGCACTTTTGCCATACCAATGCTTTCAGGCCTCCTACATACTTCATTCATTACCTCCTTCCTTAAATCATCCACACTATCGGGCACATCTACTCCATCACTCTTCAAATCTTGCAAACCATTCTATACACTCTCAAACAAGGAATCACCACCACCCTTACTCTCTTTTCCATTCATAATCCCTTTTGGCAAATACTCAGGATCACTCACTCCACACACATTTTCATCATTCGTACCAGGATACCTTGACATCAAAGCAGCCACTCCATTCTGTTCACCAGGCACATACTCAATCACATAGTCAAAGTCACTCAAATCTTCCAAAGTCCTTGCAATCCTACTATCAGCCCACTTCATACGCTGCAGATACACAAGAGGTTGATAATCTGTTTTGATCACAAACCTCACACCATACAAAAACAGACGCAACACTTTCAAACAATATCTTATCGCAGCCAGCTCTCGTTCCACAGTCAAATACTTTCATTCTGCAACATTCATAGCCTTGGATACATACCCAATTATTCGCCTGACATTCCCTCCATTCAAACGCTGCTCTTGCATCAGAAAACCTCCCATACAATACCCACTCGCATCTCAATTCAAGCATTTTAGCATTTACACTATAATCTGGGTAAGCCAATTCAACATCTTCAGCCGCTGCCTCTTTCAGTCTCTTATATGCCTCATTCATCTTATCATTCCACTTGACAACCGTACTACCTTTCTTGCCCATCCACTCAGTCAGAGGCTTACTCACACAAGAACAATCCTGTATAAACTTTCGCTGGAACTCAATCAAACCCCAAAACGACTTCAGTTGCTTCACAGTCACCGGTTTAGGAAACATTCGCACCTTCTCAACATACTTCGGTGATTTTCGCAACCCATTCTCACTCACCATATGCCCAAGGAATTCCACTTCTTTCGCAAACCATTCACACTTCGCCACTTTCACCTTCACACCAACACTCTCCAACGTTTCAACACATCATTCACCAATCTCATATGCTCCTCAAAAGTCTCAGTCATAATCAAAGTATCATCTATAAACGCAATCACATTCTTACTCGCAAACTTACTCAACACAACATT
Source organism: Ceratothoa steindachneri (assembly GCA_963969495.1). NCBI lineage: Eukaryota > Metazoa > Arthropoda > Malacostraca > Isopoda > Cymothoidae > Ceratothoa > Ceratothoa steindachneri. Next base: position 2,991,512 of record OZ018321.1, on the reverse strand, counting down.
CATTGCCCGCTGGAAGGCTCCGGGAGCATTAGCCAACCCAAAGCTGAGGTTCCGTAACTGGTAATGCCTCTTTGAGGAAGAGAAGGTAGTTACTGGCCGGCTCTCCTCAGCAATGGGCATCTGGTAATACCCCCCATACCAGATCCAGCTTCGTAAACCACTCCATCCCATGCATACTATACACACACTCAGATACCACACACATTGGAAACCTTCTTTTCACAGTCCTTTCATTCACCTTTCTATAATCCACACAAAGACGCAATCTTCCATCCTGCTTACATACAGGTACAATTGGACTATTCCATGCACTGTCCCTCTCTTCAATCACCCCCAATTGCTCCAATTCCAAGCACTGCTCCTCAATCTCATCAGCAACCAGACGTGGAAAATGCCTCGGCCGCTGATAGATTGGGGAGTCATCCTTCAGGACAATCTTGAATTCCGGGAGCTTTGCAACCCCGAAATCCAGATCACCCTTACTAAGGGCTCCCTTTCGTTCATATATCATTCTATACACATCCTCCCTTTCATACTCAGTCAAACATCCAACCAATTTCACCATGTCCTTCACTTCATTATACGTCCATTCACACGTCTTTTCACCTGCAACATTCACTCTGACATCCGTACTATCATCCATACCTACCTCATTGACAGTGGAGAGGTGACCCAGTACATCTCTGACTTGGATTCCCCTCACCTGCCCTTTCACACTGGGGTCCGCCTGCACACATACAAAAGGATCATTCATTCTCATCAATACATCAAACGCACAAGCAACACACCTTACCTTATAACACGCATCCTTTCCATCCAATATCACAGTGTTTTTTTGTTTTTTTTAATTTTATGGAGCCCATCTGGCAACTACCCACTTGGGCATAAGTCGCCTAAAAACACGACAGCCTAGAACTAGGCTACTTTAAAGTAAAAATATGAAAACTTAACAATGATATAAATTGGAAAAACTTAACAATCAAAGCAATCTCCGGCAGCGGGGGGAGGTCCCCCTCACCCCGGTGCAGGAGAGTGCAACCTACAAACAAAACAATAACAAAAAAAAGAACCTTAAATAAACAGAAGGCCGGCCTCCCCCAAAAAGTCAATAAGTCCACCAGTCATGGTGCACACACTCGTCCCGAGTACAAGGGACAGGCGGTAGTGACCTCGCCCATCCCGGTACCGGGACAGGTGTCGTGCACAAAGATCACCCAGACTGGGACATTCGACAAGAATATGCTGAACAGTATGAGGGACGACGCAGTCGTTGCAATAGGGCGCATGCGAGCGCTCCATCAAGTAGCGATGCGTCACACGAGTGTGTCCGATTCGAAGACGACAGAAAGCAACCTGAAGCCGCCGCGGCATTGGGGGATAGGTCCATGGAAACAGTCACGGCGCAATGGCACGCAACTTTAAGTTCCCTTCGACCGTCTCCCATCTTCTTTGCCAAGCAGTCCGAAGAGCTGCCCGTATTCCTGCCATATAGTCGAAGTGAGGAAGAGCAAAACGCTGGTCCGGTCGCAGAGTCCTCGCGGAGTCTTTGGCGCCCTCATTCCCCGCAATTCCTACATGTCCAGGAACCCAGCAGAAGATAATCTCGACATTTGCCCGGCTCGCCAAAACCGTGGCGTCACGGATATCGCGAACCAGGGGATGCGGAGATTCCAATGCCCCGAGAGCACTCAGGGCGCTTTGTGAGTCGCTATAGATCACAATCCGGTCTCCGAACCGGGCACGTCGCGTAATCTCCCGTACCGAGTGGTGTATTGCCACCAACTCGGCCGTGAAGACAGACGCAGCGCCTGGTAGAGCCCCGCTGACTTCAAAAAGAGAGGATACGGCGTGGAAGCCGACCCCCTCTTGGGACTTGGAGCTATCCGTATACACTGGCACGGTACCAGCGTGACACGATGTGTGCTCCAAAAAGGTCGCACGCAATACTCCCGGCGCAGTACAAGCTTTGGGAGCAGAGGCGTGGCGACAAATAGCCAAATGTGGTACCCTCCAGGGTGGCGTCCTGGGCAAAACCAGGGGCGCCACCAGCCCGAGAGCGATATCTACCTCTCGAAGGAGTTTCCTGGCCCTAAACCCAAAAGGCTTAGGATATGACTGGCGTCTCTCGACGGCATAGGCACCATCGAGATCAGCTGCGGATGCAGTGAGAGCTGTTGGCGACTGAGGGAGGCGCCGGGCTCGCGCGTACAGTCGAGTGATACACTGCACGCGGCGCAGAGCGAGTGGCATCTCCCCAGCATCGACCAACAGGCTCTCAATGGAGGAAGTGCGGAAGGCACCGTTCGCAAGCCGAAGGCCGGTGTGGTGGATTCAATCGACCTTCCGCAATAAACGCTCGGCTGCGGATGCATAAAACTCGCATCCGTAGTCGAGCTTCGAACGAACAAAGGATCGATAAAAAAGTAAGGCAGTAGCCCTATCAGCGCCCCAAGCGCTGAACGTCACGGAACGGAGAATGTCCATGGCGCGGGTACAAGAGACCCTAAGGCTGCGAATATGAGCCTCCCAGGTGAGGCGTCGGTCGAATACAAGACCAAGGAAAGGGTGCGACTCAACCACATCCAGGCGCACCCCTTTAAGAAACAAATCTGGGAAGGGGTGAAGCCGTGGATGGCGGCAGAAGTGCACCACCTTAGTCTTGGCCAAAGAAAACCGAAACCTGTGCGCTTCGGCATACCGAGAGACGCGGTTCAATGCCTGTTGGAGTCGACGCTCCAGAGTTGGCATCTGGGCCGCGCCAAAAGAGATCGAAAGGTCGTCCACGTAGAGCGTAGCGAGAACATCTTCCGGCAGCACCGAGGTGATGCCGTTGATGCTCAGGGCAAAGAGTGTGACACTGAGGACACTTCCCTGCGGGACACCCTCTTCCTGCTCCTTTGGGCCGGAGAGGTCTCCCCCCACCCGTACGCGGAATCGACGATCTCGCAAAAATTCAGATATAAACATTGGGAGGCGTCCCCTCGTCCCCATCGTGTGGAGAGTCTCCATGATACCGTATCGCCATGCGGTATCATAGGCCTTCTCCAGATCAAAAAACACCGTGGCGTAGTGCTGTCTACGAAGGAAAGCCTCGCAGACGGCATTTTCCAGTCGGAGCAGAGCATCCGACGTGGAGTGGAACTTACGAAAGCCGCACTGTGCAGAAGACAGATGGCCTCCGCTGTCCAGGAAATAGGCTAATCTAACATTTACCAATTTCTCCATCAACTTGCACACGCAAGAGGTTAGAGAGATTGGGCGGAAACCGGTCGGAGTAGAGTGATCTCTCCCCGGCTTGCGAAAGGCGAGCACAGTTGCGATTCGCCAGGAGTCTGGGAGAAGACCTTCCACCCAGATCCTGTTGAACAAATCTAACAGAAAGGCCATGCCTCGCTTACCCAGGTGTCGAAGCATGGCGTACGGGACATCGTCCGGACCATGGGCGGTGTCCGCGCACGAAGCGAGAGCGGAACGCAACTCACTCACAGTAAACTTGTCGTTGAAGGGTTCTCCGCCTCTGGAGGTAAAGTCCAGCCGGCGGCCTTCCGCGACATCACGACGTGCATTGAATGCTGGCGGAGCAGCATCATGGCTAGACAATGCGGAAACAGCGGTCGCTAAGGATTCCGCCACGGACGCGGGGTCCGAGATTGCGGTCCCATTCTCCTGGAGAACGGGAGGGGGGTCCTGCAAGAACTTGCCCCGAATCCTTGTGACTCACTTCCACACCTCAGCTAAAGGGGTCTTCCCGTTAAGTGAAGACACGTATGCCCGCCAAGAAGAGCGGCGAGTGTGCTTCGAAATATACCGGAACCTAGCCCTAGCCCGACGAAATTCAGCGACAGTGAAATCGTTCGGGCGGCGCTTATAGCGCATGTAACGGCCAGATGTCCTAGGAATAGTAGTCAGGCCCACGGCGATGAGGTTGCCGGAGAAAGCAAATGCCTCATCTACCGACCTAAACTCCTCGACTGAGATAGAGAATTCAGTCATTTCCTGAAATGCAGGCCACCGCGCCCGCGCCAAGCACCACCGAGGTGGTCTCTCAGGCGGCAGTTGCCCTGAAAATGATATTTGAATGGGAAAGTGATCACTACCATGGAGGTCATCGACCACCCCCCAATCAAAATCAGGCTGTGCATCCGAAGAGCACAAAGATAGGTCAAGGCAAGAAAATGAAGCGGTTCTCGGACAGTGATGCGTAAACTCATCCACGTTTAGGACCCCATCTCAAGCTCTTCGATCAGATCGGCAAGGACTTGTCCCCTGGGATTTATGGAGTAATCTCCCCAGAGAGGATGCCTGCCGTTCAGATCTCCAAGCAAGAGATAGGGCCTCGGCAACCGTGCCACGACGCGGCGGCAGTCCCCCGCGTCGAAGTCAGCTGACGGTGGAATGTACGCAGAAATGATAGTATACCTCCTATCCAGGTGCAGCTGCACAGCCACTGCCTGAAAGGAGGTATCTAAAGAGAAAGGAAGAACGGAGACATCATGCCGGGTGTAAACCGCGCATCCCCCAGCCCGGCCATCCCGCGGTGGTGGGGTCGCAAGACCCTTATACCCCGGGAGGGCAGGCAGGGGGCACGCGCCTAGCATGGTCTCCTGCAAAAAAATAGCTAACGGGGAACGGGACGAGGCGAGCCTCCGCAGCTCCTCCCAGTTGGCCCGGAGTCCACGGCAATTCCATTGAAGGAATATGCCCTCCAGGCCTAGCTCGGAGGAGACGCGGGGGCCCTCCTCGAATTGAAGACCCTCACGGGAATGGCCGTACGCTTCCCGGGGGAAGAACCCCGGGCGCTGTTGGCCGGACAAAGCGCTGTCGCCTTCGAGGACTTATTGGGGGAGGTTGGGCTCGCCATGCGAGTCTTTTCCTCCCTCCTCCTCGAAACCTTAGGCGGGTGTTGCGGCTTCGGAGGCGGGGGGCCCTCTTTTCGAGGAACCACTGTCTCCGAGCCACTCGCTCCACCTCGGGGCGTGGGCAAAGGAGCCGAAGCTCCTTTGTTGCTGTCCTCCTTTCGGGGGACAGCTTTAGGAACCCCCAAAGATGGCCTAGCGACCATCTTCAGGGGTGTTGCCTCTTGTGAGTCTAACGACTCTGTGGAGGCGCGTGGCCGTTTCGCCTTGCGGGAAACGGTCACGCTGGGGGAAGAGGGGGCAGCCCTGGTTTTAGCCGGGGCTGGGTATGAACCCTTTTTGCCGCCACCTTTACCAGGGGAGCGCCCGGGTTGGGTAGAGCCTGCAGAAGGGCCCCGAATATGCGGAAACAACCGTGCTCGTTGGCCTGGATGGGCCAGGAGCAGAGGGTGCCTTTCGAACTACTGAGGCATATGACGTCCCAGGCAGAGCTGGGCGCGCCAGGACCAAGTCCTTAGCCTCGCGGAATGAGAGTCTATCCTGGGCCTGAATGGCCAGGATTTCTTTCTCCAGGAGATATGCACCACATTGCTTCGAAGAAGCAGGGTGCGGCTCTCCGCAATTGACTCACTTGGCCACACACGATTTGGACTTATCGTGTGCGACCTTGGAGCAATTTACACAGACTTCGGGTGACCCCGACTTTGCACGTCTACATGAGCGATTCGTATGGCCGAAGCGGTGACAGTAATAGCACCGCCGCGGCAGTGGCACGAATGCCTTCACGCGGTAGCGGTACCAACCGGCACGCACCGACTCAGGGAGCTTGTCACAGTCGAACGTGATGAAGAGTGTAGGGGTGGGTCTCGAAGCCCCTCCCTGTTTTCTCATCACACGTTAGACCTTGACCGCCCCATGGTCGGCCAACTCTAGGGTGATGTCCTCAATGGAGTAGTCAACGAGTTCCCTCGCATAAACTACTCCTTTCACAAAGTTCATGGTAGAGTGCGGCGTCACACTCACCGGGGTGCCATGAAGTGTCCGAAGAGCACTTATCTTGGCCGCCTCGGCGGGATTCGCCGCATTCGCCAGAAGGCTGCCGTCCGAGAAACGGGTCACCTTCGGCTCTCTACCAATTGCACTAGCTAATCCTCTCCTCTGATGGATCATGTTGCCCTTGGACAGCATGGTGCCATCAGTGGAGCGAATAACGGGGAAGCGTTTGAAACCAGCGGGCTCGAAAACGCCAGGTAACCTCTGAATGAGGGGCCCCGATGTCATCGAGGCTCCGCCCTGTGCACTCTTGGTGTTAGTCTTGGTCAGGGGCTCCGCACACGAGGGGGTAGAGGGGCCGGATGTGCCGATCTTGGCTTGGTCGCCTACCAAAGTGGCAGCAGACCCATCCGTCCCCGCAGCCCCCACGGATGGAGAGGAGCCACGAGTCTTTTTAGTCTTTTTCTTTTTTGGAGAGGAGGGCGGGAAATGAACCCGCTTTTCAACTCCGCCGGCAGAAGCCTCCATGCCAGATGGACCGGCCTCAGCCAGGTCCCTCTCTGAAATGGAGAAGGTCCTGGTAGTCGTAGGGGCACCTGTCGGTGGAAATCCCTCCCATCCTTGTACTGCCTCGGAGCCCTCAGCCGTTTGAGGAGGACCTTGCATAGGGGAGGATTCGGGTTCGGTGCTTGGCGCCGAGCCCGAATTCCCCCCCATGGAAGGCCCTACCGTCTGAGGCTGGGTCTCCTCAAGGACCATGTCTATCACAGGAGGGGCCTCCAGTTGGCCATCCCCTCCCAGGACATCGCAGGTCCCCTTGGCAGTGTCGCCAGTCTTGTGTGGTGAGGCACAGGCCTTGACCCCGGCAAGGTTTAAAATTCTTGCCAGCAGGTCTTTTGAGGGAAGCGACCGAAGGGGCCTGGCTTCCCTCTCCCCCCTAAGGGGGTTTTGCCCTACCGAGCCGCTTGTACGAGGGGCGGTCGGCAATGGGCTGCCTGCTGGCTTTCTTGGCATTCCCCTTACAAAGCAAAGGAGGGACTGCCGCTGGAGATAGGGAGGTGCCCGAAAGCACCTCCAGAGAAGGGGGTGAGGGGGAGTCCGCTACACCCATAGGCGTAGGAGAGGAGTAAGCCTCCTCTCCGGTTACAGAAGTATGGAGGGTCCCCTGCGCAAGCACAAGGGGGGGGACCTCCATTTTCTCGGTGGAGCTGCCCGAGGGCGGCTCCGTTGATGTTCTTAAGGAAGTTGGGGGTTGGGTTTTTTGGGGTTTTTTTGTCATACATGGGCATGGTGACCCTCTTTTTAATACGGGACGCAATAGCTCATCACCTCTCGCAGTTGCCCGCACTGCGAGAGGTGCTTACAAGCCCGGGAGAGCCAGGCGCCGCCATTCGGGACCACCCCTCCCGCCTGGTGGCCTGGCAGTCCATCGGCATGGCGGCTCCACCAATGACACAGCGTACCAAAGATAGATTTTGAAGACGAGAGGAAAAGGAATGTGAGGAAGGTATGGGTGGGGATGAAGCAGGTTGTTAAAAACCAACCACCCCAGACCGGAGCTCAGGGGTTAGGGAACATTGTCCCCTCCCCCCTCAGCCCCGATCCAGGACGGTTGGCCGAGAAGAAGGTCAGCATCTACCCTGTGAAACTAGAGGCTGACCAGAGAAAGTTGTGGGAGAGGTTGTATGAAAAGAGAGGAAACAAGTGTTTTGAAGGAACGAAGAGAGGCTAAGCTGAGGCCGGACGGGGTGCTAAGTCCCGTCAGCACGGCGGCCAGGATGGCAAATCGCCGCGCCCCTTACGGGGTTTAGAGGTGGGAAACTAGGTTTTGATAGTGGTCAGGGAAATTTAGGCTCAAAGTGAGGCAGGGAAAGGAAGCAAACACAGATTTGTAGAAGGTAGGCAGGCTAATGGAAGTGCTTTAGGGTTAAATTACTTGAGTAGTGATAGTGGTCAGGAAAAAACAAGAGTACAGGGTCGGGGAAGGAGAGAAAGGAGATGCAGAGGAGATAGGCCCTCAGGTGCTTCAGGGATAGGTGGGCTGAGTTGTCTTTACACAAATGCTCGTAGTCTTAGAAATAAGAGGGATGAATTATTTAGTTATATCATTCATGAAGATATAGATATAATATGTATAGTTGAATCATGGGTTAATGAAAATATATTTAATGATAATGTCAGTGAATTTGAACTAGAAGGTTATACTATGTACATTAGTCAAAGGAGAGATAGGACTGGTGGTGGGTTGATTATTTATATCAGAAATAGCATTTCTTCAAATCTAAATAACTCTATAAAGCAAGGAGAAGGTGAATCATTATGGATAGATATTAAGGTTGGTAAAAATAGGAAAATACACTTGGGAGCTTTTTATAGACCACCAGGACAGACTGATTGCATCGATGAGTTAATGATTAGGGAAATAAGTAAAGGATGCAAAGAAGATACAGTTATTCTTGGTGACTTTAATTTAACTTCTGTAGACTGGGAAAATATGATAGGAAGAGATAGAGCAAGTTGTAAGTTTATGGAGTGTTTTGAAGATAACTTTTTGACCCAATCTGTTAATAAGCCAACAAGGGGTGCCAATATATTAGATCTGATTCTTTCAAATGATGATCACTTAGTTCAAGGATTGAGTGTAGGGGGAATCATTGGGAAACAGTGATCATCAGATGGTTCAGTTTAATTTGCAAATAGTTAAGGGTAGAACAACGACAAACTCCACAAAAATTCCAAATTTTTATAGGGGAGATTATGATAAATTATGCAGCATGCTAAATCAGATTAGGTGGGATATAGAATTCCATGGAAAGAATACTTATGAGATGTGGGATATTTTTAAGACTATATTAAACATGGTTCAGGAACAGTGTATTCCAATGAAGTCTATTAGGAAGAAATGTAGGAAACCATTATGGTGGAATCAAGAAATAGCTAATAAAGTTTCAGAGAAAAAAAGGGCATACCAGAGATTACAAAGTGAGAGTAGTTTAGATAATTTAAACCATTATAGGTCAACCAGAAATAAACTAAATAAGATTATTAAGAAGACCAAAAGGAAGGCAGAAATTAATTTAGCTAAAAATAATAATAAAGATCCTAAAAAATTCTTTAGCTATTATAGAATCAATAATAAATCTAAAAGTGATAAAATAGGGCCTATTAAATATGATTTTATTTTTTTTTTTAATTAAGGGGCTATCTGGCGACTGCTGACTTAGGCATAAGTCGCCGTAAACAAACAGCCTAGTTCTAGGCTACTTTAAAAAATTAAACAGGAAACAATAAAAAGAAATAACAATAACAAAGCAATAACAAAAACAATAACAAAAACAACAACAACAATTAAACCGGGTTAAATGAAAGGGAGAAGGCCAGCCTCCCACAAAAAGTCAATAAGTCCACCAGTCAAAGTACACGAACTCGTCCCGATTACAAGGTATGGGCGGTAGCGACCCCGCCCATCCCGGTACCGGGACAGGTGTCGTGCGCAAAGATCACCCAGACTGGGACATTCGACAAGAATGTGCCGAACAGTCTGGGGGACGATGCAGTCATTGCAATAGGGTGCAGGCGAGCGCTCCATCAAATAGCGAGGCGTCACACGAGTGTGCCCGATTCAGAGAAGAGAGAAAGCATTTTTTTTTTTTTTTAAGAGCTCATCTGGCGACTGCCTACTTGGGCATTAGTCGCCGTATTAAAACTGGCCTAGTTCTAGGCTACTTTAAAATAAAATTAAAGAGAAAAAAAAAAAAAACAACACCCCAAAAGGGAGAAAGGAAGAAAGCTGGTGCGTCGGGAAGAGGTCCCCCGGCGCAGGAGCGTGCAACTAAAGGAAAAAAACAAACAAAAAAAAAAAAAAAAACAAATGCAAAAAAAAAACAAAACAAAACAAAAAAGGCCGGCCTCCCCAAAGAAGTCAACAAGTCCACAAGTCAATGTGCACGAATCTGTCCCGAGCACAAGGGACAGGTGGTAGCGACCCCGCCCATCCCGGTACTGGGACAGGTATCGTGCGCGAAGATCACCCAAACTGGGACATGCGACAAGAATGTGCCGAACAGTCTGGCGGACGACGCAGTCGTTGCAATAGGGCGCAGGCGAGTGCTCCATCAGATAGCAATGCGTCACACGAGTGTGTCCGATTCGGAGACGACAGAAAGCAACCTGAAGCCGCCGCGGCATTGGGGGATAGGTCCATGGAAACAGTCGCGGCGCAATGGCACGCAACTTTAAGTTCCCTTCGACCGTCTCCCATCTTCTTTGCCAAGCAGTCCGAAGAGCTGCCCGTATTCCTGCCATGTAGTCGGTGTGAGGAAGAGCGAAACGCTGGTCCGGTCGCAGAGTCCTCGTGCTCTTTGGCGCCCTAATCGGCGCGCTCATTCCCCGCAATTCCTACATGTCCAGGAAGCCAGCAGAAGATAATCTCGACATCTGCCCGGCTCGCCAAAACCGTGGCGTCACGGATATCGCGAACCAGGGGATGCGGAGATTCCAATGCCCCGAGAGCACTCAGGGCGCTTTGTGAGTCGCTATAGATCACAATCCGGTCTCCGAACCGGGCACGTCGCGTAATCTCCCGTACCGAGTGGTGTATTGCCACCAGCTCGGCCGTGAAGACAGACGCAGCGCCTGGTAGAGCCCCGCTGACTTCAAACAGAGGGGATACGGCGTGGAAGCCGACCCCCTCTTGGGACTTGGAGCCATCCGTATACACTGGCACGGTTACAGCGTGACACGATGTGTGCTCCAAAAAGGTCTAACGCAATACTCCCGGCGCAGTACAAGCTTTGGGAGCAGAGGCGTGGCGACAAATAGCCAAATGTGGTACCCTCCAGGGTGGCGTCCTGGGCAGAACCAGGGGCGCCACCGGCCCGAGACCTATATCTAGCTCTCGAAGGAGTTTCCTGGCCCTAAACCCAAAGGGCTTAGGGTATGACTGGCGTCTCTCGGCGGCATAGGCACCATCGAGATCAGCTGCGGATGCAGTGAGAGCTGTTGGCGACTGAGGGAGGCGCCGGGCTCGCGCGTACAGGCGAGAGATGCACTGCACGCGGCGCAGAGCGAGTGGCATCTCCCCAGCATCGACCAACAGGCTCTCAATGGGGGAAGTGCGGAAGGCACCGGTCGCAAGGCGAAGGCCGGTGTGGTGGATCGAATCCACCTTCCGCAATAAACGCTCGGCTGCGGATGCATAAAACTCGCATCCGTAGTCGAGCTTCGAACGAACAAAGGATCGATAAAAAAGTAGGGCAGTAGTCCTATTAGCGCCCCAAGTGCTGAACGTCACGGAACGGAGAATGTCCATGGCGCGGGTACAAGAGACCCTAAGGCTGCGAATATGAGCCTCCCAGGTGAGGCGTCGGTCGAATACAAGACCAAGGAAAGGGTGCGACTCAACCACATCCAGGCGCACCCCATTAAGAAACAAATCTGGGTCGGGGTGAAGCCGTGGATGGCGGCAGAAGTGCACCACCTTAGTCTTGGCCAAAGAAAACCGAAACCTGTGCGCTTCGGCATAGCGAGAGACGCGGTTCAATGCCTGTTGGAGTCGACGCTCCAGAGTTCGCATCTGGGCCGCGCCAAAAGAGATCGAAAGGTCGTCCACGTAGAGCGTAGCGAGAACATCTTCCGGCAGCACCGAGGTGATGCCGTTGATGCTCAGGGCAGAGAGTGTGACACTGAGGACACTTCCCTGCGGGACACCCTCTTCCTGCACCTTTAGGCCGGAGAGGGCTCCCCCCACCCGTACGCGGAATCGACGATCTCGCAAAAATTCAGATATAAACATTGGGAGGCGTCCCCTCGCCCCCATCGTGTGGAGAGTCTCCATGATACCGTATCGCCATGCGGTATCATAGGCCTTCTCCAGATCAAAAAACACCGTGGCGTAGTGGAACTTACGGAAGCCGCACTGTGCAGAAGACAGATGGCCTCCGCTGTCCAGGAAATAGGCTAATCTAACATTTACCAATTTCTCCATCAACTTGCACACGCAAGAGGTTAGAGAGATTGGGCGGAAACCGGTCGGAGTAGAGTGATCTCTCCCCGGCTTGCGAAAGGCGAGCACAGTAGCGATTCGCCAGGAGTCTGGGAGAAGACCTTCCACCCAGATCCTGTTGAACAAATCTAACAGAAAGGCCATGCCTCGCTCACCCAGGTGTCGAAGCATGGCGTACGGGACATCGTCCGGACCATGGGCGGTGTCCGCGCACGAAGCGAGAGCGGAACGCAACTCACTCACAGTAAACTTGTCGTTGAAGGGTTCTCCGCCTCTGGAGGTAAAGTCCAGCCGGCGGCCTTCCGCGACATCACGACGTGCATTAAATGGTGGCGGAGCAGCATCACGGCTAGAGAATGCGGAAAAAGCGGTCGCTAAGGATTCCGCCACGGACGCGGGGTCCGAGATTGCGGTCCCCTTCTCCTGGCGAACGGGAGGGGGGTCCTGCGAGAACTTGCCCCCAATCCTTTTGACTCGCTTCCACACCTCAGCTAAAGGGGTCTTCCCGTTAAGTGAAGACACGTCTGCCCGCCAAGAAGAGCGGCGGGCGTGCTTCGAAATATACCGGAACCTAGCCCTAGCCCGACGAAATTCAGCGACAGTGAAATCGTTCGGGCGGCGCTTATAGCGCATGTAGGCATAACGCTTCTGTTTGAGGGCCGTCTCACACTCGGCCGACCACCATGGGAGTGGTCGGCGTGCAAAACGGCCAGACGTCCTAGGAATAGTAGTCAGGCCCACGGCGATGAGGTTGCCGGAGAAGAACTCAACGGCCTCATCTACCGACCTAAACTCCTCGACTGAGATAGAGAATTCAGTCATTTCCTGAAATGCAGGCCACCGCGCCCGCGTCAAGCACCACCGAGGTGGTCTCTCAGGCGGCAGTTGCCCTGAAAATGATATTTGAATGGGAAAGTGATCACTACCATGGAGGTCATCGACCACCCCACAATCAAAATCAGGCTGTGCATCCGAAGAGCACAAAGATAGGTCAAGGCAAGAAAATGAAGCGGTTCTCGGACAGTGATGCGTAAACTCATCCACGTTTAGGACACCCATCTCAAGCTCTTCGATCAGATCGACAAGGACTTGTCCCCTGGGATTTATGGAGTAATCTCCCCAGAGAGGATGCCTGCCGTTCAGATCTCCAAGCAAGAGATAGGGCCTCGGCAACCGTGCCACGACGCGGCGGAAGTCCCCCGCGTCGAAGTCAGCTGACGGTGGAATGTATGCAGAAATGATAGTATACCTCCTATCCAGGTGCAGCTGCACAGCCACTGCCTGAAAGGAGGTATCTAAAGAGAAAGGAAGAACGGAGACATCATGCCGGGTGTAAACCGCGCATCCCCCAGCCCGGCCATCCCGCGGTGGTGGAGTCGCAAGACCCTTGTACCCCGGGAGGGCGGGCAGGGGGCACGCGCCTAGCATGGTCTCCTGCAAAAAGATAGCTAACGGGGAGCGGGACGAGACGAGCCTCCGCAGCTCCTCCCAGTTGGCCCGGAGTCCACGGAAATTCCATTGAAGGAATATGCCCTCCAGGCCTAGCTCGGAGGAGACGCGGGGGCCCACCTCGAAATGAAGACCCTCACGGGAATGGCCGTACGCTTCCCGGGGGCAGAACCCCGGGCGCTGTTGGCCGGACAAAGCGCTGTCGCCTTCGAGGACTTATTGGGGGAGGTTGGGCTCGCCATGCGAGTCTTTTCCTCCCTCCGCCTCGAAACCGTAGGCGGGCGCTGCGGCTTCGGAGGCGGGGGGCCCTCTTTTCGAGGAACCACCGTCTCCGAACCACTCGCTCCACCTCGGGGCGTTGGCGAAGGAGCCGAAGCTCCTTTGTTGCTGTCCTCCTTTCGGGGGACAGCTTTAGGAACACCCCTGAAGATGGCCTAGCGACCATCTTCAGGGGTGTTGCCTCCTGTGAGTCTAACGACTCGGTAGAGGCAAGTGGCCGTTTCGCCTTGCGGGAAACGGTCACGCTGGAGGAAGAGGGGGGAGCCCTGGTTTTAGCCGGGGCTGGGTATGAACCCTTTTTGCTGCCAGCTTTACCAGGGGAGCGCCCGGGTTGGGTAGATCCCGCAGGGCTCCGAATGGGCGCGGAAACAACCGTGCTCGTTGGCCTGGATGGGCCAGGAGCAGAGGGTGCCTTTCGAACTACTGAGGCATATGACGTCCCAGGCAGAGCCGGGCGCGCCAGGACCAAGTCCTTTGCCTCGCGGAATGAGAGTCGATCCTGGGCCTGAACGGCCAGGATTTCTTTCTCCAGGAGATATGCACCACATTGCTTCGAAGAAGCAGGGTGCGGCTCTCCCCAATTGACACACTTGGCCACACACGATTTAGACTTATCGTGTGCGACCTTGGAGCAATTTACACAGACTTCGGGTGACCCCGACTTTGCACGTCTACATGAGCGATTCGTATGGCCGAAGCGGTGACAGTAATAGCACCGCCGCGGCAGTGGCACGAATGCCTTCACGCGGTAGCGGTACCAACCGGCACGCACCGACTCAGGGAGCTTGTCACAGTCGAACGTGACGAAGAGTGTAGGGGTGGGTCTCGAGGCCCCTCCCTGTTTTCTCATCACACGTTCGACTTTGACCGCCCCATGGTCGGCCAGCTCTAGGGTGATGTCCTCAATGGAGTAGTCAACGAGTTCCCTCGCATAAACTACTCCTTTCACAAAGTTCATGGTCGAGTGCGGCGTCACACTAACTGGGAGGCCATGAAGTGTCCGAAGAGCACTTATCTTGGCCGCCTCGGCGGGATTCGCCGCAATCGCCAGAAGGCTCCCGTCCGAGAAACGGGTTACCTTCGGCTCTCTACCAATTGCACTAGCTAATCCTCTCCTCTGATGGATCATGCTGCCCTTGGACATCATGCTGCCATCAGTGGAGCAAATAACGAGGAAGCGTTTGAAGCCAGCAGGCTCGAAAACGCCACGTAACCTCTGAATCAGGGGCCCCGATGTCATCGAGGCTCCGCCCTGTGCACTCTTGGTGTAAGTCTTGGTCAGGGGCTCCGCACACGAGGGGGAAGAGGGGCCGGATGTGCCGATCTTGGCTTGGTCGCCTACCAAAGTGGTATTAGACCCATCCGTCCCCGCAGCCCCCGCGGATGGAGAGGAGCCCCGAGTCTTTTTCGTCTTTTTAGTCTTTTTCTTTTTTGGAGAGGAGGGCGGGGAATGAACCCGCTTCTTACCTCCGCCTGGAGAAGCCACCAGGCCAGATGGACCGGCCTCAGCCAGGTCCCTCTCCGAAATGGAGAAGGTCCTGGTTGTCGTAGGGGCACCTGTCGGAGGAGATCCCTACCCTCCTTTTAATGCCTCGGAGCCCTCAGCCATTTGAGGAGGACCTTGCATAGGGGCGGATTCGGGTTCGGTGCTTGGCGCCGAGCCCGAATTCCCCCCCATGGAAGGCCCTACTGTCTGAGGCTGGGTCTCCTCAAGGACCATGTCTATCAAAGGAGGGGCCTCCAGTTAGCCATCCCCTCCCAGGACATCGAAGGTCCCCTTGGCAGTGTCGCCAGTCTTGTGTGGGGAGGCACAGGCCTTGACCCCGGCAAGGTTTAAAATTCTTGCCAGCAGGTCTTTTGAGGGAAGCGACCGAAGGGGTCTGGCTTCCCTCTCCCCCCTAAGGGGGTTTGCCCTACCGAGCCGCTTACACGAGGGGCGGTCGGCAATGGGCTGCCTGCTGGCTTTCTTGGCAGTCCCCTTAGAAAGCAAAGGAGGGACTGCCGCTGGAGATAGGGAGGTGCCCGAAAGCACCTCCAGAGAAGGGGGTGAGGGGGAGTCCCCTACACCCGTAGGAGTAGGAGAGGAGTAAGCTTCCTCTCCGGATAAAGAAGTATGGAGGGTCCCCTGCGCAAGCACAAGGGGGGGGACCTCCATTTTCTCGGTGGAGCTGCCCGAGGGTGGCTCCGTTGATGTTCTTGGGGAAGTTGGGGGTTGGGTTTTTTTGTCATACATGGGCATGGTGACCCTCTTTTTAATACGGGACGCAATAGCTCATCACCTCTCGCAGTTGCCCGCACTTCGAGAGGTGCTTACAAGCCCGGCAGAGCCATGCGCCGCCATTCGGGACCACCCCTCCCGCCTGGTGGCCTGGCAGTCCATCGGCATGGCGGCTCCACATAGGACACGGCGTAAAATTGATAGAATGTGAAGAGGAGAAGAAAGGGGATGTGAGGAAGGTATGGGTGGGGATGAAGCAGGTTGTTAAAAAATCCCCATCCCGAACCGGAGCTCAGGGGTTAGGGAACAATGTCCCCTCCCCCACAGCCCTGATCCGGGGTGGTTGGCTTGAGAAGAAGGTCAGCATCTACCCTGTGAAATTAGAGGCTGACCAGAGAAAGTTGTGGGAGAGGTTGTATGAAAAGCGACGAGGTAGGGGAGAAATCGGGCTATCTGAAGGAAGGAAGAGAGGCTAAGCTGGGGCCGGACGGAGCGCTGGATCCCGTCAGCACGGCGGCCAGGATGGCAAATCGCCGCGCCCCTTACGGGGCTATTAAATATGAAGTGGTTTTGAAAGAATCTGATGAGGAAATAGTAGAGGTCCTTAATAAGAACATAAGAAAAGGAGACTGCAAAAGACCATTCATGGCCTACACTTGGCAGCTCCTGTTCCAGTCAACACACAAAAGATTTCTTACCAGAGAAAAGTCATCAACATTGTCACCATTTACAGGAGTTCGTCAGATCTAATCTACAATATACATAAAATGCATCCAGAGGATTATGTCCATTCATGCAACCGCAAAATATAATCTCCCCACTCCTTAGAAAAATATATACATATGTACATAAAAAAAGTCAGTCCCATCTAGCAGCTTCATCCATATATTTATCTAATCTATTCTTAAAACTACCCAGAGAGGAGGCATCTATCACATGTCTAGTGAGCCTATTCCATTCATCTACCACACGATTTGTAAACCAATTCCTCCCAATCTCCTTCATAAACCTATACTTATCAAGCTTAAACCCATTGCTACGTGTCCTGTCATGTTCACTAAGTATAAGAACCTTACCCAGATCCCCTTTATTATATCCTTTTACCCATTTGAAGACTTCAATCAATTCCCCTCTGACTCTTCTCCTTTTCAATGTATGTAGATTTAGTTTTCTGAGCCTTTCACCATAAGGTAAGTTCCTTAGCCCACCAATCATCTTTGTCATCCTTCTCTGCACAGACTCAAGCAAATCAATATCCTTCCTATAATATGGTGACCAAAATTGTACTGCATAGTCTAGATGAGGCCTAACTAGCGCCAGATAGAGTTTTAGAATGACTTCAGCACTCTTATTGCTTACACTCCTCCTAATGAATCCCAATATCCTATTAGCTTTATTCTTAGCATTTAGGCATTGCTTTCTAGGACGAAGGTCTGAACTTACCAAAATACCCAAGTCCCTCTCACAATCGGTCCTCCCTAAAATTCTCCCATTTAATTTATAACTATTCAGTGGATTATTTCTACCTATACTAAGTACACTATATTTGTCTATGTTAAACTTCATTTGCCATTTCTCGGCCCAATTGGACAGAATGGTCAATTCCTCCTGCATTACAACAGCATCAGAATCAGCCCTAATGGCCCTACCTAGCTTAGTATCATCAGCAAATTTACTCAGGTCACTACTTATACCTATGTCAAGATCATTAATATAAATTAAGAATAGCAAGGGACCCAAATCAGATCCTTGCGGAACTCCACTGCTAACACACCCCCACTCAGATTTAACTCCATCTATACTAACGCTTTGCTGTCTGTCACCAAGCCTTGACTGAATCCACCTAAATATACTGCCATCGATCCTGTGTGCTTTAACTTTGCTCAGAAGCCGTAAGTGTGGCACTCGATCAAAAGCCTTACTAAAGTCCAAGTATAAAATATCATAGTTTTCATCATTATCTGCTGCTTCATACACCTTATAAAAAAAAGACAGCAAATTAGTCAGACAGGATTTACCCTTACTAAAGCCATGTTGTGATTCTTTTATCAACTTATGCTTATTCCTTGCTATAATAGATTCCATCATTTTCCCTACCACTGATGTCAAACTTACTGGTCTGTAATTAGACATATTTGTTTTATCCCCTTTCTTAAATATAGGTATCACATTGGCTTTCTTCCATGCCACTGGCACAATGCCACTCTTCAATGATTTTCTAAAGATGCATGCTAGGGGCTCACTTAACACATCCTTACATTCTTTCAAAATTCTAGGAAAGACCTCATCAGGATCGGGTGCTTTACTACTTTTGATTTTATCAATTTCCTTTGTCACTATCTCCTTTGTGATCAAGATATCCTTTAATTTCTCTTCATCATTACCCCGAAAGATCATTGACACATCTGGTATATTTAGAGTATCCTCCTGTGTAAATACTGAGAGAAAAAAGTCATTTAGCATTCCAGCCATTGAGTCCCTATCACTCACTAATTCTCCATTGAAATCTATAAGTGGGCCTATTTTATCTCTAACCTTAGTTTTGTACAATTGATAAAAACTTTTAGGATCTTCCTTTCCCCTATTTGCCAATTTAATTTCATAATTTCTCCTTGCTACTCTAACTAACTTTTTAACATCTCTTGCTAGTTCATTATATCTCTGCCTTAAGTGATCCTCTCCATTTTTTATTTTCCTATAAATGCCCTTTTTAATGCCAATATAATGCTTAATTTTATCTGTCATCCATTTTGGGTCATTATTTTTAGTCCTAATCTCCTTATATGGAATGTTAATCATCTGACCTGTAATTAATTGCTCAATTATTCTTTCATATACCTCTTCAATTGTAATCTCTTCCTCCTGGTGATTATTGTCTCCACTAACTGATATCATTGAATCTATTCCTGAATTGACTTCATTGCCTGGTTTCTGTACAACTGCCTTCAGGTAAGTCCTTAGCCCATTATAATTTGCTCTTCTAAAGTCAGGAATTTTAACATTGTTCATGCTACTATCAATACCATTCCATTTCATCTTGAATCTAATTTCACAATGGTCACTATTACCCAAATTTCCTCCAATCTCAGTATCCTTAATAACTTCTTCCCTATTTGTCAGAACTAAATCCAGTATATTATTACCTCTAGTTGGTTCGTTAATAATCTGCCTCAGAAAATTATCTTGGACAACATTCAAAAATTCCTCAGCCTCCTGATCACCCACAAGAGCTTCCCAGTCTATATTTCTGTAATTAAAATCGCCCATTATACACACATGCTTACTTCTACATGCCCGTTCAATCTCCTGCCACAGAAGATTTGAAGCTTCCTTACTAAGATTTGGTGGTCTGTATAATAATCCTATGACAAGCTTGTTTTTACCTTCCTTTACATTTAGCCATAATGACTCTGTGTTATCATCTAATTTAATTGTACTGTTTACACAACACTGGAGATTATCTTTAATATAAATAATAACCCCTCCTCCTCTCTTCCTATTCCTATCTGTATGGAACATGCTAAAGCCCTCAATCTCAACCT
This sequence comes from Ceratothoa steindachneri, assembly GCA_963969495.1. Taxonomy (NCBI): domain Eukaryota; kingdom Metazoa; phylum Arthropoda; class Malacostraca; order Isopoda; family Cymothoidae; genus Ceratothoa; species Ceratothoa steindachneri. The sequence continues at coordinate 2,972,171 of OZ018321.1, read as the reverse complement.
CAGGTTTAAAGTGATTTCCTGCCAAATCAAGCCATGACTCTGTTATCGCAATTATATCAAAATTCTCTTCACTCGCTAACGCTCTTAAGAGATCTATCTTATTCCTTATACTCCGACCATTTGTGTAGTATATTTTTAAGTTTTTTTTATTATTCCCATCTTCATTGCATCATGCTTTTCTATTCCTAGTTATCTGCTCATTCACTTGTGCATTAGTACCCCTATAACGTATCAGTATGCCCTCTCCCCTAGCTATTCCTCTATCTCTGCATCCCTTCCATTTCCTACACCTGCCCTCTATTCCTGTTATTCCCTTACCTCTATCAGCTTCTAGTTTCCCACCCGTAAGGACCTAATCACACTATCGAGCTCCCCCCATAGAACCTCAACACCTGCCCGACTAAGATGGAGCCCATCCATCGCATACAACCTCCTATTCCCGTAAAACCCACCCCAGACATCTACAAACACCAATCCTAACTCCTCACACAGTCCTTTCACAAATTTATTCAAACCAATTGCACGCGACAACCATTCTACCCCCACATCCAATCTCGGAAGCACACCAGAAACAACACCTTTTACCCTGCTTTTACTCATCCTTTCAACTAACCTTTTATACTGCTCATGTAACTCACATGTACCCACCTTCTTTACATCATTCACTCCCGCATGCGTAATCACAACTGCATCCCTCTCACACCCAGAAACCAGCCTATCATACCTCTCACAAACATCACTTACACCAGCACCCGGCAGACAAACTCTCATTCCCTTCCACTTGCTATCACTCAACTTCCTATCTAAATACCTAATCTGAGAGTCACCCATCACTAGCACCTCAGTCATTCTCCTATTCTGTCTTGGCCTAACATTACCCTCCCTCCTGCTCTCAGTCACACTACCACCCATCCTGCTTTCATCCACAATCACACCAGGCAAATCACTTTCACACTCTTCCTCTCTCAGGACATTGAATCTGTTAGTCAACCTAACAGGTCCTATGTCCCTCTCATTCACACACCTAACCTGTCCTAACTTATCTATCCTATCCATTTTCACCCACCATTCATCATAACATAACATAACATAACATAACATAACATAATTACACGGATGACAAAAGCCACAAGGGCCTATCAAAGGTCATCCGCCTCCGTCAAAACCCACCCACAAAAAGCACCATCACCAGGGGAAGACAAAATCAAAGTCCCCCACAATATAATATAACGGATGACAAAAGCCACAAGGGCTCATCATAGGTCATCCGAGTCAAGCGGCCTCTTTTTCAAGGCACCCAAACTCCCAGGAAAACTACATCCAGAGGATTGCATCCAGAAACAAGGGTATCACCAATCAAGGCTTGTCAAGAACTAAATCATGCAGCTATAGATATATACAAACAATATTAATATATACAAAACTTAGGAACCATCACAACCTTCCCTTCCCATAAACTCATCCAACCTACTCTTAAATACATTTAGATTTGGACTACCTACTACCCTCTGCGGCAATTTGTTCCAGAAGTCTACCACTCTATTGGTGAAAAAATACTTTCTTAAATCCAACCTACACCCTTGCTTTTTAATTTTCAAGTGGTGACCTCTAGTCCGATTTCCATCATCTAACTCAAAAAACTTGCTAACATCCAATTTATCTATCCCGGAAAAAATTTTAAACAGCTCAATCATATCCCCTCTCACACACCTCCTTTCGAACGAGAACATATTTAATACCCTCAGTCTATCTTCATATTCAAGGTGCCTCAGGGAAGGAATAATCTTTGTTGCCCTCCGTTGCACTGACTCAAGAAGGTTAATATCGTGTCTAAAATGTGGGGACCATGCCTGTATACAGTACTCTAGATGTGGCCTAACATAAGAGTTATAGAGTTTAAGAATAACCTCCTTACTTTTGTAACTGACATTTCTCTTAATAAAACCCAGCACTCTATTTGCCCTATTTCTTGCTTCAATACACTGCTTAGAAAACCTTAATGACTTATCTATTACTACTCCTAGATCTTTCTCATCCTCTACTGAGCTCAGCCAATGCCCATCCATTTCATAGTTAAATTCTCTATTATCTTTTCCCATGTTAATAACTTTGCACTTATCAAGGTTGAAAGTCATTTGCCACTTATGTGCCCAGGATAACAATTTATTTAAGTCCCCCTGCACTTTAAAATTATCATCAATATCTTTAACTACAGCTGCTAATTTGGTATCATCCGCAAAAATTGACACTTTATTATTAACTGCCTCCCCAAGATCGTTTATATAGATGACAAATAACTCACAACTTCCACACTGTTCCCAGTCCTAGCCCTATCTTCCACCCTCTTAGCACTAATCTCACCCTTCAATCGCACACTTGCATCTCTTCTCACCTCAAACACCAAATCATTCAACCTCTTACATTCCCCACTCAACCTCATAACCTCCCCTTCCAGAAAACACACACGGCATTCAGTTACATTCACTCTCCTTTCAACTCCACATGCATCACACACCACATACACACTACTTTCAAACGGCATGCTCTCACCATCTATACAAACAGCCATACTCTCAGAAATTTACTAAGGAAAAAGTTAACACTCACCAAAAAAAATTCTTGCTAAGGATTGCTGCCAGTTATCTTCCCCAAAAGTATTAATCACTAATGTATTTATTACACAGTGATTGATGTATTAAATAAATACAAGAAAAACTATACACCCAAATCAGTATTATATCCCAATCTTACAATGAGAATCAAGAGCTTCCTGTAAGACAACCTTCCAGAACAAAGCCAGACAGCCAACCAAACAAAGCCAGACAACCAACCATACAAAGCCAGACAGCCATTATAATTTGCTCTTCTAAAGTCAGGAATTTTAACATTGTTCATGCTACTATCAATACCATTCCATTTCATCTTGAATCTAATATCACATAACATAACATAACATAATTACACGGATGACAAAAGCCACAAGGGCCTATCAAAGGTCATCCGCCTCCGTCAAAACCCACCCACAAAAAGCACCATCACCAGGGGAAGACAAAATCAAAGTCCCCCACAATATAATATAACGGATGACAAAAGCCACAAGGGCTCATCATAGGTCATCCGAGTCAAGCGGCCTCTTTTTCAAGGCACCCAAACTCCCAGGAAAACTACATCCAGAGGATTGCATCCAGAAACAAGGGTATCACCAATCAAGGCTTGTCAAGAACTAAATCATGCAGCTATAGATATATACAAACAATATTAATATATACAAAACTTAGGAACCATCACAACCTTCCCTTCCCATAAACTCATCCAACCTACTCTTAAATACATTTAGATTTGGACTACCTACTACCCTCTGCGGCAATTTGTTCCAGAAGTCTACCACTCTATTGGTGAAAAAATATTTTCTTAAATCCAACCTACACCCTTGCTTTTTAATTTTCAAGTGGTGACCTCTAGTCCGATTTCCATCATCTAACTCAAAAAACTTGCTAACATCCAATTTATCTATCCCGGAAAAAATTTTAAACAGCTCAATCATATCCCCTCTCACACACCTCCTTTCGAACGAGAACATATTTAATACCCTCAGTCTATCTTCATATTCAAGGTGCCTCAGGGAAGGAATAATCTTTGTTGCCCTCCGTTGCACTGACTCAAGAAGGTTAATATCGTGTCTAAAATGTGGGGACCATGCCTGTATACAGTACTCTAGATGTGGCCTAACATAAGAGTTATAGAGTTTAAGAATAACCTCCTTACTTTTGTAACTGACATTTCTCTTAATAAAACCCAGCACTCTATTTGCCCTATTTCTTGCTTCAATACACTGCTTAGAAAACCTTAATGACTTATCTATTACTACTCCTAGATCTTTCTCATCCTCTACTGAGCTCAGCCAATGCCCATCCATTTCATAGTTAAATTCTCTATTATCTTTTCCCATGTTAATAACTTTGCACTTATCAAGGTTGAAAGTCATTTGCCACTTATGTGCCCAGGATAACAATTTATTTAAGTCCCCCTGCACTTTAAAATTATCATCAATATCTTTAACTACAGCTGCTAATTTGGTATCATCCGCAAAAATTGACACTTTATTATTAACTGCCTCCCCAAGATCGTTTATATAGATGACAAATAACTCACAACTTCCACACTGTTCCCAGTCCTAGCCCTATCTTCCACCCTCTTAGCACTAATCTCACCCTTCAATCGCACACTTGCATCTCTTCTCACCTCAAACACCAAATCATTCAACCTCTTACATTCCCCACTCAACCTCATAACCTCCCCTTCCAGAAAACACACACGGCATTCAGTTACATTCACTCTCCTTTCAACTCCACATGCATCACACACCACATACACACTACTTTCAAACGGCATGCTCTCACCATCTATACAAACAGCCATACTCTCAGAAATTTACTAAGGAAAAAGTTAACACTCACCAAAAAAAATTCTTGCTAAGGATTGCTGCCAGTTATCTTCCCCAAAAGTATTAATCACTAATGTATTTATTACACAGTGATTGATGTATTAAATAAATACAAGAAAAACTATACACCCAAATCAGTATTATATCCCAATCTTACAATGAGAATCAAGAGCTTCCTGTAAGACAACCTTCCAGAACAAAGCCAGACAGCCAACCAAACAAAGCCAGACAACCAACCATACAAAGCCAGACAGCCATTATAATTTGCTCTTCTAAAGTCAGGAATTTTAACATTGTTCATGCTACTATCAATACCATTCCATTTCATCTTGAATCTAATATCACATAACATAACATAACATAATTACACGGATGACAAAAGCCACAAGGGCCTATCAAAGGTCATCCGCCTCCGTCAAAACCCACCCACAAAAAGCACCATCACCAGGGGAAGACAAAATCAAAGTCCCCCACAATATAATATAACGGATGACAAAAGCCACAAGGGCTCATCATAGGTCATCCGAGTCAAGCGGCCTCTTTTTCAAGGCACCCAAACTCCCAGGAAAACTACATCCAGAGGATTGCATCCAGAAACAAGGGTATCACCAATCAAGGCTTGTCAAGAACTAAATCATGCAGCTATAGATATATACAAACAATATTAATATATACAAAACTTAGGAACCATCACAACCTTCCCTTCCCATAAACTCATCCAACCTACTCTTAAATACATTTAGATTTGGACTACCTACTACCCTCTGCGGCAATTTGTTCCAGAAGTCTACCACTCTATTGGTGAAAAAATATTTTCTTAAATCCAACCTACACCCTTGCTTTTTAATTTTCAAGTGGTGACCTCTAGTCCGATTTCCATCATCTAACTCAAAAAACTTGCTAACATCCAATTTATCTATCCCGGAAAAAATTTTAAACAGCTCAATCATATCCCCTCTCACACACCTCCTTTCGAACGAGAACATATTTAATACCCTCAGTCTATCTTCATATTCAAGGTGCCTCAGGGAAGGAATAATCTTTGTTGCCCTCCGTTGCACTGACTCAAGAAGGTTAATATCGTGTCTAAAATGTGGGGACCATGCCTGTATACAGTACTCTAGATGTGGCCTAACATAAGAGTTATAGAGTTTAAGAATAACCTCCTTACTTTTGTAACTGACATTTCTCTTAATAAAACCCAGCACTCTATTTGCCCTATTTCTTGCTTCAATACACTGCTTAGAAAACCTTAATGACTTATCTATTACTACTCCTAGATCTTTCTCATCCTCTACTGAGCTCAGCCAATGCCCATCCATTTCATAGTTAAATTCTCTATTATCTTTTCCCATGTTAATAACTTTGCACTTATCAAGGTTGAAAGTCATTTGCCACTTATGTGCCCAGGATAACAATTTATTTAAGTCCCCCTGCACTTTAAAATTATCATCAATATCTTTAACTACAGCTGCTAATTTGGTATCATCCGCAAAAATTGACACTTTATTATTAACTGCCTCCCCAAGATCGTTTATATAGATGACAAATAATAATGGACCGAGAAGTGATCCCTGAGGAACCCCACTGATAACATCCCTCCACTCTGACTTTACACCATTTAGCACTACCCTTTGCTTCCTGTCTTTCAGCCACTCAGCTATCCAATTTGAAACACCCCCACATATCCCAATCATTTTTAATTTATGAACTAGTCTCCTGTGTGGTACCTTATCAAATGCTTTACTAAAATCTAAGTAAATTATATCTACATTCTCTCCCTTATCTACTTGATCTGTTACAAACTCCAGAAAGTCTAGTAAGTTAGTCAAACATGATCTACCTGATCTAAACCCATGCTGAGCATCGCTGATTAACCCCTCCCTCTCTAGATGTTGGCAAATCCCTTTTTTAACTATTTTCTCAAGAATTTTACAGACTACAGGAGTTAGGCTAACCGGTCTAAAGTTATTTGGATCCTCTTTACTACCCTTCTTGAAAATGGGGACTACATTCGCTCTCTTCCAATCATCGGGTATTTCTCCATATTCCAATGACCTAGTATATAACTTGTCCAGAGCTATTGAGATACTTTCTACCCCTTCTTTAAGTATCCTAGAATGAATATTATCAGGGCCGGAGGCCTTGGTAGTATCTAAATTACCTATTAGTCCTTTTATCATCCTCCGATCCACACAAATGTTAGTAAACACCTCTTTTCCTGACCTATGAGTACTATACATAGGACTATTTAGTTTCTCTTTTGTAAATACTGATGCAAAATGACCATTTAGTACCTCAACTATTTCCTCATCAGTTTCTCTCACAAACCCTTCATATTTGATAGGTCCTATTTTAACTCTGCCACACTTGTTATTAATTTTATAGTAACTAAAGAACTTTCTAGGATCTTTGTTGCTATCCTGAGCTAATTTAATTTCTGACACCCTTTTGTTCTTCTTTATAATCTTATTTAACTCATTCCTAGCCATTCTATAATCACTTAAATTTTGAATATTATTTTCTACCTGTAATTTTTTATATGCCCTTTTCTTCTCTGAAATTTTTCTAGCTATCTCCTGATTCCACCATAATGGTTTCCTACTTTTGTTCCTAATGGCCTTCATTGGGATACATTGTTCTTGGACTACATTTATTATATGCTTGAAAGTATCCCACATCCCATAAGCATTTTTACCTCTGAATTCTATATCCCAGTCTACCAAATTTAGCAAGCTTCGAAGTTTTACATAATCTCCCTTATGAAAATTTGGAACTTTTTCAGCATTCTCAGTTATTTTACCCTTCTCAATTCCCAAGTTAAAACGAACTATCTGATGGTCACTATTTCCCAATGCTTCCCCAACAGTCAATTCTTGAACTAAATGATCACTGTTAGAAAGTACTAAATCTAATATATTGTCCCCCCTCGTTGAATCGTTAACAAATTGATTCAAAAAATTATCCTCAAAGCATTCTATGAACCTGCCACTTGTTCTATCCCTACCTATCATATTTTCCCAGTCCACAGAGTTTAAGTTGAAGTCCCCAATAATAACTGCATCTGTTTCACATCTCAGTATCCTTAATAACTTCTTCCCTATTTGTCAGAACTAAATCCAGTATATTATTACCTCTAGTGGGTTCGTTAATAATCTGCCTCAGAAAATTATCTTGGACAACATTCAAAAATTCCTCAGCCTCCTGATCACCCACAAGAGCTTCCCGGTCTATATTTCTGTAATTAAAATCGCCCATTATACACACATGCTTACTTCTACATGCCTGTTCAATCTCCAGCCACAGAAGATTTGAAGCTTCCTTACTAAGATTTGGTGGTCTGTATAATAATCCTATGACAAGCTTGTTTTTACCTTCCTTTACATTTAGCCATAATGACTCTGTGTTATCATCTAATTTAATTGTACTGTTTACACAACACTGGAGATTATCTTTAATATAAATAATAACCCCTCCTCCTCTCTTCCTATTCCTATCTGTATGGAACATGTTAAAGCCCTCAATCTCAACCTCAGGTTTAAAGCGATTTCCTGCCAAATCAAGCCATGACTCTGTTATCGCAATTATATCAAAATTCTCTTCACTCGCTAACGCTCTTAAGAGATCTATCTTATTCCTTATACTCCGACCATTTGTGTAGTATATTTTTAAGGTTTTTTTATTATTCCCATCTTCATTGCATCATGCTTTTCTATTCCTAGTTATCTGCTCATTCACTTGTGCATTAGTCCCCCTATAACGCATCAGTATGCCCTCTCCCCTAGCTATTCCTCTATCTCTGCATCCCTTCCATTTCCTACACCTGCCCTCTATTCCTGTTATTCTCTTACCTCTAACAGCTTCTAGTTTCCCACCCGTAAGGACCTAATCACACTATCGAGCTCCCCCCATAGAACCTCAACACCTGCCCGACTAAGATGGAGCCCATCCATCGCATACAGCCTCCTATTCCCGTAAAACCCACCCCAGACATCTACAAACACCAATCCTATCTCCTCACACAGTCCTTTCACAAATTCATTCAAACCAATTGCACGCGACAACCATTCTACCCCCACATCCAATCTCGGAAGCACACCAGAAACAACACCTTTTACCCTGCTTTTACTCATCCTTTCAACTAACCTTTTATACTGCTCACGTAACTCACATGTACCCACCTTCTTTACATCATTCACTCCCACATGCATAGTCACAACTGCATCCCTCTCACACCCAGAAACCAGCCTATCATACCTCTCACAAACATCACTTACACCAGCACCCGGCAGACAAACTCTCATTCCCTTCCACTTGCTATCACTCAACTTCCTATCTAAATACCTAATCTGAGAGTCACCCATCACTAGCACCTCAGTCATTCTCCTATTCTGTTTTGGCCTAACATTACCCTCCCTCCTGCTCTCAGTCACACTACCACCCATCCTGCTTTCATCCACAATCACACCAGGCAAATCACTTTCACACTCTTCCTCTCTCAGGACATTGAATCTGTTAGTCAACCTAACAGGTTCTATGTCCCTCTCATTCACACACCTAACCTGTCCTAACTTATCTATCCTATCCATTTTCACCCACCATTCATCATCACTCACAACTTCCACACTGTTCCCAGTCCTAGCCCTATCTTCCACCCTCTTAGCACTAATCTCACCCTTCAATCGCACACTTGCATCTCTTCTCACCTCAAACACCAAATCATTCAACCTCTTACATTCCCCACTCAACCTCATAACCTCCCTTTCCAGAAAACACACACGGCATTCAGTTACATTCACTCTCCTTTCAACTCCACATGCATCACACACCACATACACACTACTTTCAAACGGCATGCTCTCACCATCTATACAAACAGCCATACTCTCAGAAATTTACTAAGGAAAAAGTTAACACTCACCAAAAAAAATTCTTGCTCAGGATTGCTGCCAGTTATCTTCCCCAAAAGTATTAATCACTAATGGATATATTACACAGTGATTGATGTATTAAATAAATACAAGAAAAACTATACACCCAAATCATTATTATATCTCAATCTTACAATGAGAATCAAGAGCTTCCTGTAAGACAACCTTCCAGAACAAAGCCAGACAGCCAACTGAACTGAGCCAGACGGCCAATATTGTTTGTATATATCTATAGCTGCATGATTTAGTTCTTGACAAGCCTTGATTGGTGATACCCTTGATTCTGGACGCAATCCTTTGGATGTAGTTTTCCTGGGAGTTTGGGTGCCTTAAAAAAAAGAGGCCATTTGACTCGGATGACCTATGATGAGCCCTTGTGTCTTTTGTCATCTGTTATATTATATTGTGGGGGACTTTGATTTTGTCTTTCCCTGGTGATGGTGCTTTTTGTGGGTGGGTTTTGACGGAGGTGGGTGACCTTTGATAGTCCCTTGTAGCTTTTGTCATCCGTGAAATTATGTTATGTTTATGTTAAGGGAGTAGATATAAGGATAACCTAGGTTAAGCACACTTCGGTAAATATGTAGATTATCAGCGCGAACGATGGGACGTACTATTTCGTCCGTGTTCCAAAATGTTTCACGTTTTTGGAGTACATTTAAGTTGACGGCTCGTGTGGGGGTAAACACAATGGGGGACTACACTACGATGATCCTGAGTTTCATTAAATTGGGGGGGGGGGTCTGGGGGGCACAGCCCCCCAGTATATAATCCCTATTGTTTATAGAATAATAATTCGAAAAGGACTCAAACGCGCATGAATATTCCGACACGAGTGAACGATAATATTTACACAGAAATTTTTTTTTCGGCCGGGCCGCTAATCTACATATTTACCCAAACGTCTCACTAAAGTGCCTAACGATTTATTACTTATATCAAACAAGATTTGGAAAGCGTGGAGCGATACAACCTTTCTGAAGAAAGTCTACAGAGAGAGTGATCTATCAGCATAAGAAAGATCAGAAAATCCCCAAATCTTTTTTGCTCATCATCCTCTGTATAGACTCCAACAAGTGCAAGTCACCAACATAGTCAGTATTCCACACCGCAAAATCAAAATCACTAATAGGTCGAATATGAGTGATGAACACTTGCACCATGAATTTAGCTGTCTTACAAATTTTGCCTCTAAGAATATTATTGGCTATGGTTTTAATATATAATTATAACAATACACAAGAATGTGTCAAAAACCAAAAGCATCATCATCAAGACTCGTCAAAATCCAAACCAATCGTAATATATAATAATAAAATACTTCATCCACAGGAATGAGTCCAGAATACCCCGCAAAGTTAACCCTCAGCTAACACTTCAGTTTCGGGGGCGCAGGGTAGGTTGCGCTGTATATAGGCTACAATATATGTCTTATGAAGTCAGGCGGTAGCGTCAGATGTGAACAATCACGGCGTTATATTTTTTTTTTTTGTATAGGAGTATATACTGGCCCCCGCAATTGATTGAAACTCAGGATCATCGCAGGGTGGTTACGCACAGTGATATCTTCCCCATTAGCAGTCCCCTTGAATTTACTGGGTTTTTTCCCAATTTTTGTTTCGCTGCAAACGACAACAGCCTTTTATTGGCAGAAAAACTTAACCTAATGACAAACAATACTTACTTTTATAGGTTTCTTGATTAGTTTATGCGCCTCTAAATAATCTAAAAGTTTTTCGCGCTCATGCAAAATAAACCTGAATTTGAAAACGATGAAGCACCACTAGAGCACGAAAAAGACATAACGAAACAGAAACAACTGCGAAGCGAGTTCTATTTATAGCTACGACGTTGCCAGTAAGACGCTGTTATCGTTCGCTGCGAAACAAAAAAATACGAAAAAAAACAAAACAATATAAAAGACATCAAGAAACCTTACCTAACTTAGAAAAAAAACTATAAACGAGCAGAGACGCAGATATTTAGTAAATAATACAGACTAAAAGTTACAAATCCCCAAAACAACAAAAAAATATAACGCAATGATTGGTCACATCTGAAGCTACCGTTTGATGTTATAAGAGATATATTGTAGCCTACTAACAGCGCCACCTACCGCGTGCCCCTAATCTGAAGTATTGCCAACCCTCCCTCCATATATAATCATCTAATCTGCGTTTGAATACATTCAAGTTTGGACTGTCTAGCGTCTCAGATGGCAAACTATTCCAGTAATCTACCACTATATTGGTGAAAAAATATTTTCTAACATCCAACTTACACCTCCGTTTTTAAATTTTTGAGTGGTAGCCCCTGGTCCTATTACCACTTTCTAACTCAAATAGTTTATGTTGATACCTTGTGATTTTAACGCATTCCTGTAGATGGCTTAAATTGTAAATTGTTTTAGTAATACTTCAGATTCGAGGCGCACGGTAGGTGGTGCTGTTAGTAGGCTACAATTTTGGGCTACAATATATCTCTTATGACGTCAGACGGTAGCTTCAGATGTGACCAATCACAGCGTTATATTTTTTTGTTGTTTGGGGGATTTGTAACTTTTAGTCTGTATTATTTACTAAATATCTGTGCCTCTGCTCGTTTATAGTTTTTTTCTAAGTTATGTAAGGTTTCTTGATGTCTTTTATTGTTTTGTTTTCGTATTTTTTGTTTGCTGCGAACTATAACAGCTTCTTACTGGCAACGTCGTAGCTTATAAATAGGACCCGTTTTGCAAATGTTTTTGTTTTGTTTTGTTATGGCGTTTTTGTGCTCTCCATGTGCTTCTTCGTAAATTTGAATTCGGCTTTATTTTCTATAATCGCGAAAAACTTTTAGATTACCTAGAGGCGCATAAACTAATCAAGAAACCTATAAAAGTAAGTATTGTTTGTTATTAGGTTAGGTTTTTCTGCTAGTAAAAAGCTGTTGGGGAAAAAAACCCGGTAAATTCAAGGGGACTGCTCGTGGGGGAGATATCACTGTGGGAGGACCACCCTGCGATGATCCTGAGTTTCAATCTATTGGAGGGGGAGGGGTCTGGGGGGCGCAGCCCCCCATTATATACTCATATACAAAAAAATATAACGTCGTAATTGTTCACATCTGACGCTACCGACTGACGTCATAAGACATATATTGTAGCCTATAAATAGCGCCACCTACCGTGCGCCCCGAAACTGAAGTGTTACCATTGTTTTAACCCCAAGCGTATTCTCAGAGAGCTCTCTATTCAGTGACAGTTTTTTTTTGGTGTAATATATTTAAGTTCGGGAAGATGGTAAAAATTTAGATTGGCGGCTCGAACGATGGGACGTACTATTTCGTCCGTGTTTCAAAATGTTTCACGTTTTTGGAGTAAATTTAAAGGGACGGCTTGTGTGGGGGTAAACACAATGGGGAGACCACCCTACGATGATCCTGAGTTTCAATCAATTGGGGGGTATGGGGGGCACAGCCCTCCCATTTTATAGTCCTAATTGTTTATAGAATAATGTTCTAACGTTTACAGAAGTGAGTGATTTAACCAAAAATGGCGTAAGTAAACAGCGTTTTTAGTTTGTTTAGTTTCGGGCATTTTGTTTAAAAAAAAAATTGGCGTCGGCTATATTTCGAATAGGACTCAAACGCGCATGAATATACAGGCAGGGGTGAACGAAATATAAACACACAAAAATCCACTTTTTTGGCCGAGCCGCTAATCTACATATTTACCAGATAGTTAACGTTGAGTATTAGACAAAATATTCAAGGAATTTTTAATTATATTTTCAATTAAATGGTGAAATAGCTCCCGTTTGTGTACGTTTCAGAGCGGCCTAATTTTCTCCCCTTTTTATTTACACTTTTCTTGATTGCTTAATTAAAGGGTTTTAAAAGTTGTCATAGTATGGCTGTTGCTTTGGGTGAAGTGAGTATGCCCATTGATGTAAGTAGCTTGTGATTTTTGCGGTGTCGAAAGAAGAGCAAATGTACCTGAATGCCCCTTGTGTACTGCGACTCGTGCAATGTGGCTTTGGTAGAGGAGGGCAGTCAGTTGCATGACGAATACAAGAAATTAAGTAAGTTAGTGCGAAGAATGTGGCTGGGACCAGGAGGGTGGAGGATAAGCCTAGATTAGGGACTGGAGAGAAAGAAATGACTGATGTAAGTGAAGATGAATGGTGGGTGAATATGGATGGGTTAGGATAGGTTGTGTGTGTGAGTAAGAGGGAAATGGAACCTGTTAGTTTGACCAACAGATTCGATACCCTGAGTGAGGAGGAGCTTGGAAGTGATTTGTTTGATGTGATTGTGGCAGAAAGTGGAATAAGTGGTAGTTTGAATGAGAACAGGAGGGTAGAGTGAAGCTAGTCCTATGGGACTAGGAGGATGACTGGAGTGCTTGTGATGAGTGACTCTCAGATTAGATATTTAGATAGGAAGTTGAGTGTAAGCAAATGGAAGGGAGTGAGAGTGAGTTTGCCGGGTTCTGATGTAAATGATGTGTCTGAGAGGTATGATGCAAGGTGTCTACTTGATTGGTGACTTTGAATTCAAGGACTTTTTTTTAAATAATCAAGGAGTGGTTTTAGCCATTGTTTTTTCTTTAAATAATTAGTTATACGACCTTTGTGTTTTATTACATTTATGAGGCATAATTTTTTTAATTAAATAATTTATATCATCAAAAACTATCCATTTCATGAAAATCTATTACCTACATTTGGAAATGCCTCCATTTTCAGGTATAAAAATATATTTTAAGCCATTTATTTTTACTCAGCCACACAATTACCTAAATTATACTTAGCAAAAATATCCATTACTTTCCACTCTTCATAACAGAGAAGTTTTTGTTTCAAACTGACCCCCAAACACTGAATCATAAAGGCATTTAGTAAAAAATCTGAAATATTTCAATTGAAAATTAAATGTATTACAAAACAGAATGAACATTCATGATTCAGAGGTTACCGTTTAATTTTATTTTTAATTTAATCATTCTTGATGGTTACTATTTCCTTATCAAGAAGACTTATTTTTGCTTAGAAATCCATTTTTAGTCTTTGTTTCTGATCTTCTTTTTCTTTGTTCAGAGCATCAGTTCGTCTTTTCTTGGCTTCCATGTCTGTAAGACTTTTGTCCTGCTTCCTTTTTTTTTCAAGATCTTCTTTGTACATAACATAACATAACATAATTTCACGGATGACAAAAGCCACAAAGGCCTATCAAAGGTCATCCGCATCCGTCAAAACCCACCCACAAAAAGCACCATCACCAGGGAAAGACAAAATCAAAGTCCCCCACAATATAATATAACAGATGACAAAAGCCACAAGGGCTCATCATAGGTCATCCGAGTCAAACAGCCTCTTTTTTAAGGCACCCAAACTCCCAGGAAAACTACATCCAGAGGATTGCGTCTACAAACAAGGGTATCACCAATCAAGGCTTGTCAAGAACTAAATCATGCAGCTATAGATATATACAAACAATATTAATATATACAAAACTTAGGAACCATCACAACCTTCCCTCCCCATAAACTCATCCAACCTACTCTTAAATACATTTAAGTTTGGACTACCTACTACCCTCCGCGGCGAGAAGAATTCCTAACTACCTTCATAAGTGACTTAGTCACTTTAAAATCAGTTAAAGGCTTCTCAGTTGCAACCAAAGCATCGTGTACAACTTTATGAGAAATCATAGACTTCTGCTCACCCTTAATCAAAGATCAATCCAGATCCCAGGGAGGGTAACAAAAGCCTTTCACAGAGAAGACTGGGAAACGTACAAGAGAGAATTAAGCACATATCAGCCGAAGGACCTAGACGGCGCATTGCAAGAAGAGATAGACGAAGAACTAGAATCTATTAGGAATTTGATAAAAAAAGGCGGATAGAAAAGCCATCCCAAGAAACAGCTAGTCGACGATTGAGACCTTTACCTGGTCTCCAGAGATGATAAGAAACCATCGTCGACAAAGGGAAATTTCAGACAACATAAGGAGAAACGAACCAACGAGGGAGCTATTCAACGCAATGAAGAGGATAAAGTGGATTCTTAATACGGAAATAATAGAAAAACAAAATCAGCACTGGAATGAAACAATCCAGAAGATTGACGATGACGCATCCGCAAGAGAATTTTGGAAAACGATAAAACAAATGAAAGGAAAATCAGGGGACAAGAAGATGACCCTGAAGGATAATCAAGGCAATAAGATAGAAGATATTGATGCAATAGAACAACTATTTAAAGAACATTGGAAGAACATTTTTAACATTAGTGAAGAGGACAATCAAGAGTTCGACAGGGACTTCGAACGAAACATCACAAGACAACTCAAACTAAAAGCGGAGAGGATAATCCCTTATAGAAATGTTGATGCAGCAAGAGACACCTTGGACGGTAACGACGCAAAAATTACCGTCCAAGAATTGAAAAACACAATCGCTCAGTTTAAGCAGAAAACACCAGGTAGATCAGGGCTCACTAAGAGGATACTTCCAGAAAGAACTTAAAGTAGCCAAGATGATTTTCATACCTAAAGCTGGCAAGCCTACTACACGAGTGAGAATTACAGATCTATATCTCTACTCGACTTCATCGGGAAGATGTTCGAGAAAATTATGAACACTCACCTAAATGAGCACCTGGAAACTAATGACCTTCTAAATAAATTTTAATTCGGCTTTAGAAAGAAAAGAAGCACGGAGATGGCCCTCGGAGTTATAACATAAAAAATAGCTAAAGCAAAAAGAGAAAAGGCTAGCGTTGATATAGTCTGCAGGGATGTGTCCAAAGCTTTTGACGGGGTATAGGGGTATAGACGAAAAGAATGCAATATAAGATATTGCAGTTACGCCTAGAGAACAAGATGGAAAGACTACTTTGCAATTACATAACCGAACGATACGCATTAATCAAAGTGGGAAACTACCATGGAGATAAATTCAGGATGGAGGCTGGCCTTCCGCAAGGAGGATGTCTGAGTCCAACATTTTACTCTGTATATACCTCGGACATTCCTCCGCCAGCTACATGCGGGTGCCTAAATATACAGTTCGTAGATAACATCACACAGATTGTCGTCTGCCCTTATAGGAACCCTGATATGCAAGCAAGATTAACAGCAGAAGAAATACGACGGATTACCGCTTATGAAAAACAGTGGAAGATCAGCACCAAGAGGAATAAATTTAAAATCGTACCAATACACAGGACGAGACTCAGAAACATTGTGATCGAAGGAAGCAGATACGAATACACAAACGAAGCTACACTGCTAGGATTGACGATTACGAAAAGAGGATACACCGAGCATGCGAGAGAAAGAGTAGAAAAAGGAAGAAAGAGACTCGGGCTACTATTTAGGCTCAGAGCACTTAAAAGGAAAAAACAAGAAGAAAATTTATCAAGCCTTAATTCAGTCAACAATGGTATACACGGTGATACCATTGTATACAATCTCAAAAAGTAATGTTATCACACTGCAACGAATACAGAACAAGGCAGTTTTGATAATCACGAACCAAAGAAGAATAGACAGAAGAAGACAGCAAGATTTGCATCGCGAAGCAAGAATTCAGCTAATCAACAGGATTATAGATAAAAGGGCCAAGAAACTCATCCAAACCACGCAACGCGAGATAGGAAAGAAAGTAATGGCCATGATCACCCAGAGGCAAGAAAGGGGAGCACGTAGAGATTTCTCCACCTATACTTCAAAGATCAACGAGGAAGAGGACGAAGTGTTCACATGATGAGAACAAACAGAGAGAGTAACTAAACAATGTTAGAAAAAAGCTAGAAATAATAAAAAGAAACAAAAAAGGATACACAAGAAACAGGTATAATAAAATAGAAAGGAGAAAACTTTATACCAGTGAAGGGAAACAACTAAAGGAACGGTTTGAACGCCACATCACAGCAACAATAACACAGATTTATAAACATGACATAAAACGAACATAAAGGATAAACCTGATACTCAGGCAACAATTTCTATTCATTTGAATTATAAACTATAACATTTCTAAATGCCAGACATTAGCGTGACCTCCACGTATACTTTGCATTCAAGTGCACATCTTCTGCTTCCTTCTTTTCCATCTACATATTCTTCTATCTTTCACACTGGGCTTAACACAGCATACGTGGGACAGGGGTACTAGAGATTGAATGAATAGACAGGATATAGTATACACCGTGGTTCGGATTCCACGTAAAGGTGTATGTCCCCGACCACCTTGGTTTCCTTTTAATCTTCCAAACTACTTCAAACTTTGCTATTCCCCTTTCCTTTTTCTCTTCCTCTCCCTGCCCTTCTCTCTGTCTCCCTCTCTCTTATCCAGAAGTCCAACAGGACTCTGGAGGGAGATGGGAGACCGGGAGGGCCTAGTGCCCTCCCCTCCCCCCTCTGGTCATCTTAGGATGATCGGACAAGCCATTGTTTCAAATATGAAATATATAGAAAACCGACAGACATAGACTCTTTGATACACTTTTATTCTAACCACCATAATAACATCAAACAAAGTGTTTTCTCCTCTATGTTTTTGCGTGACCTTAGAATTGTCTCACGAGAATACCTATACAAAGAAGTCGATAGAATATATAAAATAGGGATAATTTGTGCTACCCTCTGTACTTTCTCGATAATTGTTATAAGTCCGCCAAGCGTTCCTATTATCAAACTAATGTTAAAATCTCTATGTTTCAGGCCAAAAACTTATTAGTTTTACCCTATAACCATATTTTCATTAAATTATCTAGTTTACTTAGGCCTCTGAACATAAATGTTAGTTTTAAGTACGAAACCTTAATTTATCGCATCCTTGTCAAAAATTCACCCCCCTCCCCCCCCGACCTGGCATTGTTTATTCGATAGGCTGCAACAACTGCCAAAAATGTTATGGACAAACCGGGCAAGAACTAGATGTCCGGGTTAAGCAACATCAAGCCAATGTACGTAATCACAGTGACAATCTGCGCTTTTTCTACATATGCACAATCATAACCATAGCATTAACTAGAACAGTGCAAACCAGTCATAAAATGCAGTAATTTTATTTCGAAAAATATATTAGAATGTATCTACATTAACGCGTTCCCAAATTTCAATCTTAGCCTTGATTTGTTCATGCTAGACCCCATTATCACTACATACATAAAATCTCAAATAAAGTTGTTTCAGGATTTTGTACCTCCTAATTATGGTTCAGAGGTGAGTAGTTTAATTCCTCCTTCCACCATTTAAGGCAATGTATGTCCAGCCTCCTGTTCATTCCTTGAAAAGGCCTTTAAGAATAAAGACGAAAACGCTCGGAATCGTTTTCCACTTTTCCTTTGTATATATATATATATATATATATATATATATATATATATATATATATATATATATATATATATTATTAAATAACTCGAGGGCGGGCATAAAACGAAAAATAACCAATACTTTAATCAATTTCTTTTAATCAATTTTAAATAAATATTTAATATATTTTAAGGGTAAGCTAAATAAAATATCGTTAATAAAGAGAAATCAAATAAAATAAGCTTCGTTCTTTAAAACGAAATTTTGAAATGTCTCTATCCACCTTTGGTTTAAGAAGAGGGATGCAGCACAGATTATAAGCGGCGACACGGCGTAAATTATAATTTATAACCCCATTTAAATTACCTAAGCTGTATTTTCTTTACTTTATTTTTTATATTGCAATGCTCCCTTTCAGTGGCGTATTTAGGGTGGGAGGGGGATTGGACCATGCCCCCCCCCCCCTCAGGGAATGGAAACCAACCCTTTACAAAATTAGCAGAGGAGGCCATGGTGAAAAAATACCGCTCTAAAACAAACCAATATACATCATTTCCTCTGATTTACCATCAGATTTCAATAGTAAATATGTTTAATATCAAATTACTTTCATATTTCAGACAAAAATATGCATAGTCATTAAAAAATGTGACATTTTTTCCGGCACTTTTTCTGATCGGCCGGAAATGTCTTGCAGGGCGCAGCCATCTTGTGACGTTTTCTATCCCATAATTTATGAACGTGAGCTTTCTGCGCATGTCCACACGTGCAGAAAGGCAAATTTTAGACGATTGCCATCCGCCTGGGAAGAAATTCGACTTGAAAAAACATTTTTTATTGCTGAAAATTTCTCCTCAAACTTGAATGAGTAAGATTTTGACATATATCTACGTAACATAAAGCGGCCAATATATTTTTTTCTAAAACACGATGGCATGGGTATGATATAGATTTTCTAGTGCAGAAACGGTTCTTTTTTATTCGTACTTGTATCTTTATCTCATTTTTTGTGAGTTATCATCAAGGCTATCGCTGTATCCATGGTAAACAAATATGGCGTCGTATCTGGGAATTTAAAATCATTTATCTCTTTAACTTTAAATCATTTAGGAGCAATTTTCTGACATGCAAAATTACAAAATTTGGTGGTTGAAATGAATAGTATCTATTTATTTCAAGCACCAAATTTTGTAATTCAATGCCTATTGTGACCGACGTTCCTGCCGCCAGTAGGTCATCTTGAAATGCCTTACATGAGAATATATAAATAAAGAGTGTGGCCATTCCACGACACCTTTTTATTGTTGTTATTTTAAAGTAACCTAGTGCTAGGCTGTCGGGAGTGCGGGGACATATAAGTGGGTAGTCGCCAGATGGCTTCTAAAATTTTTTAAAAAAATGTCAGTTGTTGGTATTTTGGTGTTTTGACCTCTTTGTATTTATCAACATTTGTCAGTTCTTGTGTTTTATGGTGTTTTTACCGTTTTGTATTTCTGACCTTTTGTGAGTTTTTGTTTGTTTTGCGTTTTGACAGTTTTTCACATACGACTATTCGCGAGTCAGGAATGCTTCGTTTTCGCCATAGATTACTCTTAAAAACGAAGCGTTTCCTGATGGAAAAAGTATTAAAGCAGATCACAAACCATACCCATTAGAGTAAAGTGTTGGTAGAAAGTATAAATTTAGTGTAATTTCTTGTATGTTCAGTTCCGTCTGTTTGGATTTTCCCCTCGCTCGGTGCTTTCAAACATTCCTTCAATTTTAGGCGTGCGGGCACTCTGCGAGGTCCCACGGAACTGTATAGCGTCATACAGATGCATTATTATTATTAACCTCAATATATTTTATTATTATGCCTTTCTATTGCCCTTATTGCTCGCTCTACTAGCTGGGTGCCATGTTGCACCACGAGTGCCAGTGTGGCCTTTTTCCCCTTGAAATTCAAACTATATACCAATGAGGGCATCTCCGTCACAAGGTTTGCAAGGGAAGATCTGTATAGAAAGTGGTGAAGATGGGGGAAGTGAAAATGTGTAGAAGATATATAGTCAAATCCTCCGGCAAGGATTAGGGTTCGGAGAACACACTATCATCCAGATGTCAGCTGCAGCATGGTTTGCATGATACACCTGACACCCATTGCGGAGTTCCAGTGTAGCTAAAATAGGAAATATATTTTGGGGTGGCAACAGGGTGGGGCACGGCCTGGTGTAAGGCCAATCCAAGGTTCGCTATGACATTTTTTTAAATTAAAAAATGAATAACCAACGAGGGCACTATTACTCATCAAAGTAATGGGCAGTGAGACGAAAAGTGGAATAAATAGAACAGGAGTAATAAACATGAAGAAAACTAACGAAAGCTACAATTGCTTTCAAACCGTCAATACTGACGATTGCGTATTACTAACCTCCAAGGAGAGTGCGGACTAAGCACTTGGGTAGTGACAAGTAGAAAAATAGGCCACCCTACGAGACACAATAGTAATAAAACAATTTTGATGCTCCTGAAATATTGCAAACAACAAGGTCTGTGTCGTCCTTTATCCAGAAGCGTTCGCAGTAATCTCGAAACTCTTCTGTGGCGGGAAGTTAGAAAGAACGAATTCGTGATTAACCACCAATTAAATCGTGAATGGAATTTCACCTCCAATTTGGGTGTGTGTAACTTCCGAACCTAAAGTTTCAGCTCACATCGTCCACGGACACTCTGGCACGCCCTTGAGAGGACCTCCTGCTGCACCTTTCCTACACCTCCTTGCCTTTGAAACACTTGACTCAGTGTAGGGAGCTTCGTCATATCATCATTTTTACTCGTCCAAGTTCCGAAATTTACGGACTAACCAGGGATCCCCAAACCATTTTGCCCATTGACCCCTTCATGGAATCTTTGACTCCTCATCCAACCCCAGGCATGTACTTGAAAACAAATATGTAAATAGAAATTAAGTTTATGTGGCAATTCCGATGTACAGCAATAGGGAAAACTGCATATCAAACCCCACGAAACTGTTGTTCTGTGTTCTTCTCCTTTGTAAAGATTTCCCATTAAATATTAGGAAAAAAGAAAAACTGTTTACTGTCATTATGGAGATCATGGAAAATTAGAAAAAATAACATATATTGATCGACCCCTAGAATAGTCATATCGACAACTTTGGAAACCCCTGGACTAAACGGTCACAGGTCAATCGTAGAATCGACTCGAAGCTTTCCATGGCACAAATTACAAATCTGTTTTGTTTGTTTTTTAAGTCCCTCCCGAAAAACAACGAAAGTAATACCGCTAGGAATTTACGAGAAAAGTGTGGAAATTTGGTGGCGTAGTTAGGGGAAGTGAATATGTGTGGAAGTAGAAATCACTTAGTGCGATCGGGATGGGGATGGTGGGGAGCAACTCTACATCATCTGTTTAACCTTCTCAATTAAGGACGGGCGTTTAGGAACTGCAGCAGCATTGGTGCATTTGATACTCCCTTGTAAACGCGTAGGTGGGAGGGTGTTTGTGTAAAGGATAAACGAAAATAAAGAACTCGAGTAGCGAACGTGATAGGATTCAGACAGTGCAGTGGGCGCGTATTGAAACCCTTGAATCAATATTATAGGGGGTGGGAGCTAATTTATAAAAGAGGCCCTGTTTCAGGCAAATTACATTATTACATTCACTCCAAAAATGGGATTACAAGTATCATAAAAGCAGGATAAAGAGGAGTGTTTTTACCTTACTAATCTTTCGTGTATGAAGGAGTCCCATTATAATAAAATTTAAAACATGAGAAACTTATTCCCTTACCTCTAGATGCAATTAATAATTCACTAATTCACTTGGGCTTGATGCAGATATTCAACGAATAGCAGTGGCAACGAATTTTGGCGATTGATTCAAGACGTCAAGTGCAAATGAAGACCGATTTCATAACAGTGGTATTATATAGTGTGAATGGAGGGAACTCCGCCCAGTTTTATTCAGGAGTGGAGGAAATGTGATTGATTTTCAAGAATGAAGTGAATTACTGAGGGATTTTTACGGTGTTTTTCCCTAGCTTACTCTGGGCGGTAATACTATTATTTTCTCTGACTGCGTTAGGAATCTGGGTGTTGTTTTTGATGAGCATCTCTCCTTTAAGCCTCATATCCGCAATGTCAGCAAATCCTCTCTATGTATCCTTCGTAACTTCTCTCGCATTCGCTCTCACTTTGGTCACCAAAGTCTTGAGACTGCTGTTTGTGCCTTCATCACCTCACGCCTTGACTACTGTAACTCTCTGCTTGTGAATCTGCCATCCTCCTCTCTCCGCCCCCTTCAACTTGTACAGAACTATGCCGCCCGGCTTCTCCTCCGTCGCCCTCGCTTCTTCCCCTCGAAACCCTTGCTGCATGAACTGCACTGGCTCCCTGTCAGATCCCGTACTCACTTCAAGATACCTCTCTTCACATTTAGGGCCCTAAACAACAGGGCCCTAAACAACAAGGCCCCGTCTTACTTCTCTTCTGCCCTCTCGCCACGCCATGTCCCTCGGGCCCTTCGGTCATCACATGCACCTCTTTTGAATATTCCTCGTTCATCCCTCTGCTCAATGGGGGACTGCTCCTTCTCAATCTGCGCCCCTAAGTTGTGGAATGCTCTTCCTGCTGAAATCAGGTCTTCTCCCTCCCTTACCATATTTAAGCGTCTCCTGAAAACGCATCTTTTCAGTATTGCCTTCTCCCCCCTCTTGAATTTCCATTCTCATCTCAGCACAACCTGCGCTCTGGGAACGCCTCAGGCCTTGAAGAGCGCATTACAAAAGACTTATTATTATTATTATATTTTTAAAGTCGTGATTTGCTTTGTATAGAGGAACCCACTAGGAATTTTTGTATTTAGTCACCATTTAGTTTTTAGTGGACTCACCCATGAATCTCGAATTGGTGATCTTCAGTTCTTTTGTTTTGAAGGCTTTTAATCACCTATCCCTGACCCACCGTTCAAGAGTTGAAATGAACTTATTAACTAATATTAGATTGATCTTTTTTCACCTTTTCTTGCTTTCTTTCCCTTCCTCCTCTCATTCATTACCTCCTTAATGAAAAATAACCCTGTTTTAATATATAAAATTACCCGGCAATAGTTTAGCCACTGCCCCCTACGGGGGAGAGCTTGCGCTTCGCTACTAAGATTAAAATTTAAAATCTAAAAAAAAGCAGCCATGGTTAAATTTGTAAACATTTTATGAACTTCGCCAATTATAATAAATTTAAAAAGGAACTCTATACTAAAATTTCCACCCTTTCAAAATATCACGTTGCTAAAATATAGTTATAGAAGAAGATATATAAAAATAAATTTTCTGAACTTCACCATTTGTAATTCTTTGGGTTTTAAAAAATTCACAAAATTTCGATACTTATATTTATTTCTGAACTTCACCATTTTGTTTTTTGATATTATAAAAGAATTATTAGAAATAAATTTGATAAAAAAACATGTCATAACCAAACTAATATGAAATTATTATTCAAATACTCAAAAAAATCTCCTTCTAAAATTATAGAGTTAGTGAAGTGATGATGATGATTAGAAAGTAATGCTAGAGATAACTAATACTCGATTTGGCCTTTTTTTCCTTTCCCTCTTCCTTACACTCCGATATTTTCTCTCTTCTTTTCCTATATTGGATTAGGCTCGAGGGAATGTTAGAGTATTTCCTGGATTCTAATTTCGTAATTCTATGTTTTTAATCATTCTTTTATGGTGGACTACTTCAAACTCCTCCTCGAAATACAAATCTATCTCCTGCTCTAGTTTCGTCTGACTTTTAATCGCGGGCGACTCTATATCTCACTACATATATCGATCGAATGGTCGGTCCCCGTTTGGCTTATTTTTCTTTGGGTAATAACATTGTAATTATTCGGCCAATTCTAACGAAAGTTGATACCCGTATGTTGATATTAATTCTATTTCGAATGATGTAATTGGCAAGGTCCTCCTAAGTTTAGTCCGGTAATTATTGAAAGTTTTGAAAGTCCTAAGGTCAGAAACCAGAATAAGTGAGAGCACGCGACTTTTGTTTAGCAGACCTTGTTTCAATAATTTTTGATGAGACGATGAATAACACGGGATAATAGAAGTAACATTCATTATTTTAAAATGAAAAGAAACTAAGAGTACTAATCTAGTTTTTGAAAAGATTGTTCAGTGGTCTAGCTATAAATGCTATAGCTGGATGTTGGAGCAACGACTCCAACATCCATTGAACTACATCTCTCGCGATGCCCAATTTGCACAGGTTTCGGTCTTCCTTGGCCAAGACTAAGTGGTCCACTTCTACCGCTATCCTCAACCCCATCCCGAACGGGACTTTTGCCTAAACAGGTTTTGCGTGAAAGTGGTGAACTCGCACCGTTTCCTTGGTCTTGTATTTGACCGACGCCACACCTGGGAGGCTCATATTCGCAGCCTCAGTGCCTCTTGTACCCGGCCCATGTGAATTCTTCGTTCCTTGACGTTCAGCTCTTGGGGCGCTTATGGGGCTAATGCCTTACTTTTTTATCGGTCCTTTTTTGGTTTGAAGCTCGACTACCGATACCGATTCAATGTTTGCGCAGCCACGCGTATATTTTAGTTGGTAGACTCGATCGACCAAATCGGTCTTCGCATGGCGACCGCTGCCTTTCGCACGTCCCCCATTGAGAGCCTACTTGTCGATGCTGATGAGGTGCCACTCTCTCTGAGGCGTACACAGAGCATTTTACGCTTTTAAACTTGTCGCCAACGGTTCTCACGGCATGTGCTGCCGATCCCGACGGTGCCTATGCCACCGAGAGACTCCAGTCATACTTTAAACCCTTTGGGTTTAGTCATAGTAAATTCATCCGACAGCTCGGTGTAGCTCTCGGGTCGGTGGCACCTCAGGTTCTGCCCAGAACGCCACACTGAAGGATACCACCTTTGACTATTTGTCGTCACTTCTCTGATCCCAAAGCTGCCAAAACGCCGGGAGTATTGCGTCAATCTTTTGAGAGCACCCTTCGTCTTACGCCGTATCCGTATCTCTGTAGGCGGATGGCTCTATGTCCCAGGAGGGGTTCGGTTTCCACGCCGTAACTCCTCTCTTTGAAGTAAGCGGGGCTCTAATAGGCGCTGCGTCTGTCTTCATGACCGAGCTCGTTTCAATACACACCTCAGTACGCAAGATAACGCGTCGTGCCCGGATCGGAGACAGGATTTTGATCTTTATTGACTCACAAAGCGCTCTAAGAACACTCGAGGCATAGGATCTCCACATCCCATGGTTCGCGGTATCCGTGAATCCACGGTTTTGGCTAGCCCAGTGGATTTCGAGATTATCTTCTGCTGGGTTCCTGGACTTGTGGCAATTGGAGGGAATGAGCACGCCGATGAGGGCCCCAAATAGTCCGCGAGCCCCGGAAGACCAGACCAGTGCTTCGCGCTTCTTCGAAGAAATTCCATGCCAGGTATCGGTGAAGCCCTCTGTGATGCTTAGCAAAGAAGATGGAAGACGTCTGAGGGGAAGCAAAAATTACGTGTTAATGAGCTGCGACTGTTTCCATCGATCTATCTTCCACAATGCCACGACGGCTTCAAGTCGCTTTCTGTCGCCTTCGAATTGGGTACACTCGCAGGACGCTCCGCCATTTGAATGAGCGCTCCCCTGCATCTTACTGTGACGACTGCGTTGTCCTCCAGACAGTTCTTCAGATTGTTGTTGAATGCTCCAGTCTGGGTTATCTTCGCGCACGCTACCTGTTCCGGATCC
This sequence comes from Ceratothoa steindachneri, assembly GCA_963969495.1. Lineage (NCBI taxonomy): Eukaryota > Metazoa > Arthropoda > Malacostraca > Isopoda > Cymothoidae > Ceratothoa > Ceratothoa steindachneri. The sequence goes on along the minus strand of OZ018321.1, from coordinate 2,945,727 downwards.
GGGACGAGTGGTATCGCTACTGCTCGTCCGTCATACTTGGGACGAGTTATCACACATAGATTGGTGGACTATCTGATTTTTTGGAGGAGGCTGGCTTCGTTCGTTTTATTGAATTCTCTTTGGGGTTTATAGCATTTTATGCTTATTTTCGCCAAGATTGGTACGACCGGTCTCGGTTCTCCCTTGGGTGGAAAGTCCCAGACTAAGATCCGGAGTGCGCAGAGGGAAGCCTCGATTCCGTCGGGTCCTCCCATTCATAGTTTACCTGGCGTTTTGAAGCCCACTGTCTTCAAACGCTTCCTCGTTATTCTCTCCATCAGAGGAGAGATCTAGCCAGGTTGATTGGTAGAGAGCCGAAGGTGACACGTTTCTCGGACATGAGCCTTTTGGCGAACGCATCGAATCCCTCCGAGACGGCCATGGTTAGTGCTCTTTGGACACTTGATGGCACGCCTGTGAGTTTGACACCGCACTCTACTCAATAGTTGACATCACCTTAGAGCTGGCCGACCATTGAACGGTCATGGTCGAACGTGTGATGAGAAAACAAGGAGGAGCCTCGAAACCAGCCCTTACACCCTTCGTCACGTTCAAATGTGACAAGTTCCCTGAGTCGGAGCGTGCCGGTTAGTATCGCTACCGCGTGAAGGCATTCTTGCTACTGCCACGGAGATGCCACTACTGCCATCGCTTCGGCTATACGAATCGGTCCTGTCCACGTGCAAAGTCGGGGTTACCCGAACTCTGTGTAAGTTGCGCCAAAGCCGAAGACGATAAGTGCAAATCGTGTGTGGTCAAGTGTGTGTATAGCGGAGAGCTACACCCAGCTTCTTCGAAGCAATGTGGTGCTTTTCTCTTCGATAAGGAAATCCAGGCCGTTCAGGCCCAGGATCGTCTCTCATTTCGCGATGCTAATGACTTGGTCCTGGCGCTCTCAGCTCTGCCTGGGACATCTTATGCCTCAATGATACGAAGACACCATCTGCTACGGGCCGCTTCAGGCCTAAGAGCACGGTCGTTTTCGTGTCCATTCGGAACAGTTATGCGGGTTATACTCACCGCCGGTTTCCTCCTGGTGAAGCTGGTGGGGCCAAAGGTTAACACCCAGCTTCGGCTAAAACCAGGATTCCCCCCTTTCACACTCCGTTTCCCTAGTGTGACTATGTCCCGTAAGGCAAAACGACCGAGCACCTCCACCGAGTCGTTAGACTCACAGGAGGCAACGCACCTGAAGTTGGTCGTAAGGCAATCTTAAGAGGTTCCTAAATGTGCCCACTAAAAAGAACAGCACTAAAGGAGCTTCCGCTCCAACACCCAGAGCGAGTACAAGGCCGGGTGACACGAAGACGATGAATCCTCTAAAGGAGGGTCCCCACCTCCAAAGCGACCCCGCCTGCCTAAGGTTGCGAGGAGGAGGAAGGAAAAACTCGCGTGGCAAGCCCAACCTCCCCCGAAATGTCCTCCAAGGAGACAACGCCTTCAGCGCATTGTCCGACGAACAGCGCCCGGAGTGTTGTCTACGGGAAACGTACAGCCATTACCGTAAGGGTCTTCCCTTCGAGAGGGGCCCCGAGTCTCCTCCTGATTGACGAGTGGTGATAAGTGTCCTAAATGTGGATGATTTTTTACGCATCAGTGACCAAGAACCGCTTCATTTTAGTGTCTAGATCTATCTTTGGGTGTGGGGTAGTTGATGACCTCCATGGTAATGATCACTGCTGACTGAGAGCACTCCCAAGTGGTGCATAGCGCGTGCGCAGTGGTCTCTATTTCAGGAAATGACATGTCTTTGTCTGAGTGGAGAAGCTTAGGCCAGTAGACGAGGCTCATGGTTTCTTGTCCGGCGACCTCTTCGCCCTGGACCTAACTAGTATTTCTTGAACGTCTGGCGTTTTAGCATGCAGATCGCTCCCGTAGTGTTCAGCCGAGTGTAAGGCGGCCCTCAAACAGAAGAGTTTTGCCTACATGCGCTATAAGCGCCGCCCGAACGATTTCACTGTCAGTGAATTTCGTCGAGCAAGGGGTTGGTACCAGTATGTTTCGAAGCACGCCTGCCGCTCTTCCTGGTGGACATACGTTTATTCACTTAACTGAAAGAACCCTCTAGCAAAGGTGTCAAAGCGAGTCAAAAGGATTCGGGGCAAGTTCTCGCAGGTCCCGCCTCCCGTTCTCCAGGAGAATGGGACCGCAATCTCGGAACCAACGTCTGCGGCGGAATCCTTCCCGACCGCTTTTTCCGCATTCTCTAGCGGGGATGGTGCTCCACCAGCATTCAATGCACATCGTGACGTCGCGGAATGCTGCCAACTGGACTTTACCTACAGAGGCAGAGAACCCTTCACCGACAGGTTTACATTGAGTGAGTTTCGTTCCTCTCTCGCTTCGAGCGCGGATACCACCCCCGGTCCGGACACTGTCCCCTACGCCATTCTTCTACACCTGTGTGAGCGAGGCTGGCCTTTCTGTTAGATTTGTTCAACAGGATCAAGGCGCATGGTATCCTCGCAGACTCCTAGAGAATCGCTACTGTGCTGGCTTTTCAGAAACAGGGGAGAGATCACACTACCCCGACCGGTTTATGCCCAATCTCTTAACCCCCTGCGTGTACAAGTTGATGGAGAAATTGGTAAATGTTAAATTTTTTTTTTTCTATAAAGTGTAAGCCATCTGTTTTGAGCACAGTGCGGCTTCCGCAAGTTCCATTCCACGTCGGATGCTCTGCTCCGACTGGAAAATGCCTCTGCGAGGCCTTCCTTCGTAGAAAGAACTATGCCACGGTGTTTTTCGATCTGGAGAAGGCCTATGATACCGCATGGCGATACGGTATCATGGAGACTCTGTACACGATGGGGCCGAGGGGACGCCTCCCAATGTTCATATCTGAATTTTTGCGAGATCATCGATTCCGCGTACGAGTGGGGGTAGCCCTCTCCGGCCCATTAGAGGAGGAAGAGGGTGTCCCGCAGGGAAGTGTCCTCAGTGTCACACTCTTTGCCCTGAGCATCAACGGCATCACCTCGGTGCTGCCGAAGATGTTCTCGCTACGCTCTACGAGGACCACCTTTCGATCTCTTTTGGGGCGGCCCAGATGCGAACTCTGGCGCGTCGACTCCAACAGGAATTGAACAAACTCTCGCTATGCCAAAGCGCACAGTTTTCAGTTTTCCTTGGCCAAGACTAAGATGGTGCAAATCTGCCGTCATCCACGGTTCCATACTGACCCAGACTTATTTTTAAATAGGGTTCTCCTGGAAGTGGTGGACTTGCACCGTTTCCTTGGTCTTGTATTTGACTGACGCCTCACTTGGGAGGCTTACATTCGCAGCCTTACTGTCTCTTGTACCCGCGTCATTGATATTCTTCTCTCCGTGATGTTCAGCGCCTGGGGCGCAGATAGGGCTAATGGCTTACTTTTTTATCAATCCGTTGTTCGTTCGAAGCTCGAATACTGATGAGAGTTTTATGCATCCGCAGACAAGCGTGTATTGCGGAAGGTGGAGCCAATCCACCATAACATCATAACTACTCGGCCGATTATAACGAAATTTGAAACCCTGGGGTGTTTTGCATTTTCATTTGTATCATATAATTTACAAGATCCTCCCCATGTTAGCCCGAGAATTATTTTGTTTTGGCAATAGCATCATAACTTATCGGCCATTCTAACGAAATTTGAAACACTTATCTTGTTTTACATTGTCTTTCGAATAATATAATTGACAAGGTCCTCCCAATATTAGCAGGTGGAGTATTTTCTTTTGGCAATAGCATTATAACTATTTGGCCCATTCTAACGAAATTCTAAGGTCTTATGTTGTTTTAGATTCTCTTTCGAATGGAGGAATTGACAAGGTCCTCCTTAGGTCACCCCGGGAATTATTTTGTTTTGGCAATAACATCATAACTATTCGGCCTATTCTTACGAGATCTGAAACCCTTATGTTGTTTTAGATTCTTCTTCGAAATATAGAATTGACAAGATCTTCCCTAGGTTAGCCCTGGAATTATTTCGCCTTGGCAATAACATCATAACTACTTGGTCCATTCTAACGAAACTTTAAACACTTATGTTGTTTTAGATTCTCTTTCGAAATATAGAATGACAAGGTCTTCCCTAGGTTAGCCCTGGAATTACTTTGCCTTGGCAATAACATCATAACTACTTGGCCCATTCTAACGAAACTTTAAACCCTTATGTTGTTTTAGATTCTCTTTCGAATGAAAGAATTGACAAGGTCCTTCCTAGCTTAGCCCGGGAATTATTTTTTTTGGCAATAACATCATAACTATTTGACCCATTCTTACGAAATTTAAACCCTTATGTTGTTTTAGATTCTCTTTCGAATGAAAGAATTGACAAGGTCCTTCCTAGCTTAGCCCGGGAATTATTTTTTTTGGCAATAACATCATAACTATTTGACCCATTCTTACGAAATTTAAAACCCTTATATTGTTTTAGATTCTCTTCGAAGTATAGAATTGACAAGGTCCTCGACGGTTAGCCCTGTAATTATTTTGTCTTGGCAATAACATCATAACTATTCGGACTATTCTAACGAAATTTTAAACCCTTATGTTGTTTGCAATCTCTTTCGCATCAAATGATTGTCAAATTCCTCCCAAGGTTAGCCTGGGACCTTATTTTGAATCTAGCCTGGGCACGGCTAAGGATAATTATGGCCAGGAAGGCTACGGATAATTTCGGCGACTTATACCCTAGTTTACAGTCACTAGATTATCGCTAAAAAAAGTATTTCTAGAGGAAGTAATCCCACTTCTCTCTTAAAAAACTAATTTGGTTAGCCTTTTATAGAAGAAGGTCGTACTGAATCTTGGATGAAACGTTTTTCCGATATTTATTTACGTTTTTACTTTTAAAACATAACAATATTGTTTTCTTAATTCAAATTCTGTTAAGATTTCTACACGTAAGCCTAAAAGTGAACAAATCCCCACAGTTATGTTGATTTAACAAATTTCACCAATTTATCTAAATACAATTTGGCAGTTTAATAACAAACATAATTATAATTTTGCTCACTTTGAGACCTCGATTCATAAATTTGATTTAAACAATTTCATATAATAAATTTCTATGTGAGTAAAAATATTCTCTTTAGTAAATCCTTAAGAGAGAGGCAGGAATTATATGTCTGTATATGAATGAAACATTGGTAATTACCATATGTTAGATGGCTCACATGGTTCCCTTTTATTCGCGAAAAAACCGTAATGGGATGGATGGTGTAGGAGGGGCAATGCCCCCTGGAAGAACGGAACTTCTTCCCCAAGAGAAACTGATGCTCTCTCTCGGTTTGTCTTTTGCACCTCTTTTATATCTCCCACTATATTTTTCGCGCTGGTTTATATCCAGCAAAAGGCGAAAGAGGGCGTTAACCGTTCTTAAAATAAATAAAAAATATAATAAAATACTTGGGGATGGTATTCTTTGATTTTGTCTCCAAATAGTTATTTAAATTTTAAGTTTACGAATATCATTAAAATACGTTTAGAATTATGCCGAACTCATCCTATTTAATGTTTAAATTTGTCTGTTTTTTTGTTGTTTTTTAAATTAAAATGGCTTCGGCTAATCAAAGGTCCTGTTTCTGATTAGATTTGTAAATGGTTTTGAAGTTTTCTAATTTATTTCCTTTTTAGACAATCCATTTATTGTTCTCAGGCGCTGGTTGATTTCACTCGGTTTGAATAGGCGTTGCTGATCTTGTCAGTAAGCTGCTGGTAGTAAATATGGCGACGTACTACAGTCGTCACACGGACAATTGGAGTGGCATGACTATACCTGTGGTTGTCACTTTGACTTCTTGAAGTAGTGGAAAGTTTGGCGATCTTCAGCCGCGGATCCAATTTCACACCCGTTTATGTTTATATTTCTCTTTTCAGCCATACTTGTGTTTTGCTATTCAGAAAGAGTTAAGTACTAATATTAAATATAACTAAAATTCTTTTAAACCGTTGCTATCGAATGTATCTTATATGATACATGTCTGTTATACCTTAGCTGACGTCCGAATAACTACAATTCATAATTTCCTGCTACGTGGCGCAAAAGAGAAATTCGCTTCTGAGAGAGTTAGGGCTCACTCCTGTGTGAGATACTGTTATTTATTATCAATGCTGTGTAAGATAAGCTTCATTAATCATCAATGCCCTTTTCTCAGACTAACTCAGAGGGAGGAATTCAGGTTATCCCCTCCTCCCACCCCCATTTATATCCTGAATCCACCACTGACGCTCTTGTAATAGCACTGGAGAGTTGTTTTTGTATCGCGTTTTGAGATGTTGCTTTAAGAAGTTTTGGGGCGATTTTTCTTCCTCATTTCTCTTTTCCAGGTTCTGTGATTCAAAGTGAAATATTATTCTTTTAACTTTTATACTTCTGCTTTGTATTACAGTGGCATAGCCAAAGGGGGTGGCGAGGTGGCACAAATTTAAAAGTTACCCCGAGTCCTCATCAGAGGGGGCCCAAACGAGTGTTCCATCCATTTTTAGAATGACAAAATAGTTAATAAAAGGGTTAAATTCGGAATTAAGCTCTGTTAATCACTACTTGTTGCTGTGTGTCAGACTGATAAAATGCATCAATGTAAATTTGGAATTGTATATTTAATAAATTTAATATCTCCGTTTCACATTTTCTAGTTTTTTTTTAATCATACAAAAGTATTCTCTATTAAAGTGTCTTACTTATTTTTATTATTTTATTTGACACAATTTCAGACATACCAAAGTGCACAAAAATATTGCAGTAGTAGTTGCTTTCATGTCATTCATGATATCAAACGTTCGTATGTTGGGGACCCCCAAAGGACATAATGCCCCCTGTCCCTCAAATCCTAGCTACGCTACTGTTGTATTATCTTCCTTTTTCTTCTATAATTTTCTATTTTTTAATTGTTTTGTCTATCTTTACGTTGGTAATGTTTAAGATTTCTCAGCTAAAACATGCCGTGTATTTTTTGTGTATGAGTGTATTATGTATATGAGTGATATTTTGTACTTCTTCGAGGTAAAGGAGTATAAATTGCCTCCCTTTTAATTTAATATCGAGGGAGGTTGTTCGTAGGTAAGTTTTAGGGTGCTTTCTAATAGTTAGACAAAGAGGGGAATATGACCTGGGTCATCGAATAGTTTTAGTTTATCGTCTATGTAGCCTGTTTAGAATTTACGGTTGGAGTAGTTGTTTTCCTCTATTATCTTGTTTTCGAGATCTATCATAAAAAAATCAGCGAATAATGGGCAAAGGGGCGTTACCATGGCAATCCCCTCTTTCAGGATGTCGTTCATATTATTCAATGTTCCTCCATAATTTGCTTTGGTGTAGGCATTTCATTAGTGTTGTAAACTCAATTAAGGATTTCTAAAAGTTTTTTATTGCCGAACTGTCGTGGAATAGCCAGACTCTCTCTCTCTCTCTCTCTCTCTCTCTCTCTCTCTATATATATATATATATATATATATATATATATATATATATATATATATATATATATATATATATATATATATATATATATATATATATATATATATATATATATATATATATATATATATATATATATATATATATATATATATATATATATATATATATATATATATATATATATATATTATATATATATATATATATATATATATATATATATATATATATATATATATATATATATATATATATATATATATATATATATATATATATATGAGGGAAATATCACGAAAGTTAGCACGTGATAACTATAGATATGAATAAGTACAACGGAAGGAAACTGAATAAAAGGCGGATTGGAGTAAGTACTTTCGTGTATTCGACATTTTCAAACTCAACGGTAAGAAAAATAAGACACCCAGTATTTATACAAAGCACGTTTCCCTGGGATGACGTCAACATTTTCATGCTATCAGATAAGTCGGATTTTAGAAAAAAGTGATAAAATTGGATCTAGCGAAAACAGCCCTTGGCTAATGTTGAGATTACTCTCCTTTGTGTGGGAGATTAAAAATGATTCCAGGATATTTCTCTTTATAAATCATTACTATAGATTATTGTATCAGTTTTAGACCAGTTAATTCCGTGCCCCATCTTGGAATTGTGGACAGCTAAGGCATTATTCAGATATCCCTTAATTACTGAATTTTGGGGTTGTTGGGTCCTTGTGGAAACATTTTTGGAAGTTTGGCCTACATAGAATAAATTACAATCTAAACATGGAATTCGGTAAATTACATTATTCTCATTATTGGGGCTATGCTTTATTAAGAGATTTTTTAATGTATGATTGTATTTAAAGGCTACCTTAATATTAAGTTGTTTTAGAATGGACACTACAGACATAAACTTATCATGATAGGGTAAAATTAATAGGTTTTTACGAGGTTCTATTGTCTCTAATTTACAATTATAAAATGTTTTTTTGGCTATATTCATACTTTTTTTATAAAGTACTTTGGGTATCATAATTTGGTAGCAATACCTTCAATTATTGTGTATTCTTTATCTATATAGTCGGGACGGGACTACAAATTCGAAGAGCCAAAAGATACATGGAGGAAAAGACAGCATATTTTCTATTTTTGGCATGACTTGAATAAAAATGCACATAAGATAAATTACTTGTCGGTTTCCTCTAAACAGTAAATTTAAATCTATGTAGTTTTCTAATTATTAGGACATCCAGAAATGGAAGGCTCTTATTTACTTCATTTTCTACGGTGAATTTAATTGACGGAACCAATGAGTTAATAATTAAAAGAAAACTATCGATGTCAAAACTGTTGATAATAATTACCAGGATGTCGTCAAAATACAGGAACCAAACAATTTGAGTAAACCAAAAAGGGGAAATCAACCTAGTTTCGAAAAATTCCATATATAAATTTGACAATAAGGGAGATAAGGGATTACCCATACTCATACCAAACACTTCTTCATAGAATTTGCCGTTGAAACTAAATTTACATTTTTTAATACATAAATAAATAAGCTCACGAAACATGGCGAACCTAATTTGCTTGGAAACATTAAAATAAGGCGGCGTGGTATACAGCCCGAAGAGAAATTTCCTAATACAGCTTTCGACTAAGGATAATGGGTAGTCATTTTGGACAAGGTATTCTTTCAAAAAACATAAATTCTGAATGAATGCTAAACTAGGTTGAAGACCGGTTAAAACCTATGGAGATAAGTATTTTAATGGTGCCAATTTTATATGTTATATCACAGAAATTAAATAAATTTAAGCCCAGCCCGGTGAAAGTTAGCAATCTAAAGACACTAGTTTGAATGTCGTAAGAGGCATGGGAGACATAAATATCTAGAAATGGTAAAATATTATTAATTCCATGTAATACTAGGGTGTAAATTGTTGATAAAGCGGAAAACTAATTGAGCGCAAACTAGAAGAAAAAAACAGCAAAGGTATCGTCAACATATCTTTTATACAGTAGGAGACTGAATTGAGCAGGGCAATTTTGAAGAGAGACTGGGTTGATTTAGGAAAATTATGACAATTTGGGTTGACTTGTAGTAATTAACTAAGAATAGCAGGGCAAGAATTAGGGTAAATTTATTAGGTAAGCATTGAGATACGTAATGGAAAGAATACGTCATAATGGTAGGTGAGTTTTATAAGTATTAGTGAATAGATGTACTATCAACTTGAGTATGAGTGTATCTTTGCGTAGGGAGTATTATTAATGTTGTAAAATATAATTGTTAGAAATATATACAATACGATATGGGTTGTTGCTAAATTGGTCTGTAAATTTACGTAACTTACGATTTTTGTAAACGTTTCCTTAGCCAAATTTAACAATGTTAAAAACAACCTTTGGGTGCTGAACGCGTGATACGAATGAAATGTGTTTTCTTTGAAAGGAAGGGGGGGTGGGAGGCAAATGAGGAAGCATGTCACCAGATTATAAGAATAAGTATAGAATGTGATTTTAAAATGTGATTGACAAAATATACTTTTATGCTTGCAGGGATTGCAGGATCTTTTAAGATGGAGTGAATCAACTACAATATTCACGACTGGATGATTTGTGTGGCTTAAAAAACATATAAGTACATATAATATGCAAAATTAACAAAATGTTTCAGTGTAGGAAATGAACAGGACTTCGAATACGCTGGCCAGAGTGCAAAGTAATGCCTTGTGGCTTACGACCAGTTTCGGGATTGGGGATGCAAATTGTTTGGCAGTGCCATTTGAAAGAGGCGACTCACTCGAACAAGCTAAGGTGGCATGACCGAAAGGGATTCGCTTAGTTCGTTCTCCTGAACTGACGTTTGTTGAGACAAGAACATCTTGATCATTAATATTGTCTTAACCGCCCACCGCTGACGACGAGACTTTCTACAAAAAGGAGGAAACGGCAGCATTTGGGAAGCGGAAGTTGAGATAGTATAGGTAACAGTATGAGGTATTAAGAGAACATTCTCGGCTACATCTG